>CM074724.1:118023724-118642474 GCA_037306005.1 Rhinophrynus dorsalis
CGGTGTAGCATAAAACTCACAAGAGTGGTATAAAGGTGATACCTTTTAATGGCTAAAAGAGGACATAGAAAGTGCAAGCTTTCAGGATACTAAGGCCCCTTCTTCAGGCAAGTGTTAACAAATAAAGCTGGAATAACACTGCATTTATATCCTAGGGGAAGATTTAGCTTTCATGGGGGAGGTTTAAGCTAGTTGGGGGGGAAACAAATTTGGAAGGGGGGGTTAGAATGTTGCAGTGTACTGGTTTGTCAATGCACTGGAGATCTCCAGCATCCAAGGGGTTAAAACTCCAATGTAAATAAATGGAAATTTCTATTTGTCTCCTGTTTGCAAAGGATTTTCCCCATAATTACACTAGTTTCTCTTTATACATGCGCCAAAGTGTTTTGTTGTTGTTGTTATTTTGACCCTTTGAGTGCCAGAGAGGAATGCAACGCATTGCGGAGCAATGAGTTGCATACTCCTCTGGCACTCAGAGGGTTAAAGAGGTAATAGTTACAAGATGTCATTTAATCCTTTTAGTGGAATTGAATTTCACACCCCTCTATCACATAAAGGATTAATATAAGTAAGGGCATCCGGGGGGGGCAAGCAATTACCCCCTCCAAATAAACAAAGGGGCTTGATGAGCTGACCTGGGGGTCCATTTTCTATGGACACCCCTGATTATATATGAAGCACAGCACTGCCCGTGGATTAAATATAACACACACTCCTTATGCACTCACATCACATAGTGAGCCACACAGAGTGACATTGAGTTAAAATGGGGCTATGAAACCTTTGGCTGGTAGAGATGTCTCCATTGCAGTGTGAGGCAATGCACTGGGGTCCTCCTTACTGTAGTTGTTTAAAATGGGTATTTTAATCCTTTAATTGGTAGACATCTCCAGTGCAGTATGAGGCAATGTATTGATAAGTCCTTAGCATGTAAGGGGTTAATAGTCCTATTGACATAAGTGTTGATTTGTATTTGCACTGTGTGTTTTTGACTGGGACTAGAATTGCTCCACTTTTTAGCACTGTTATTTCAAACAGAAAGAAATGCTGATTTGACATAGTGTGTTGAAGTGATGCATCCTATTGGCTACCGACACACATTAAGCATGTCTATCTCGCACAGTTTCTTTAGCAATATAGATTTCAATATTTCTTCTCTATAGCTTTGTACATTGCATCCATGCTAATCGCATGCCTTCCCAGTGGTACTGTGTCTTGATGGCCTGGGAGACATTGTAATGGTGTCTGATGATGAAGTAAGCTACAGGAAGTGTCCCCGGCCGACGTAGACACAGTACTTCTGGGCAGGCACACGATCAGTTATAAAAGATTACTTGTTCCATAATATTAAGAGCAGTGTGAGATGTCTGCCCTTCAAAAAAGTGTGCTATTTTAGTAGCAACCTATACAGAGGCATATCAATATGAGGGACAGGAGGAACTTAAGGCATGGCTCATACAAGAAAGGGAGACGGAGGAGTAGTGGCATAAAGAGGAGATAATTATTTGAATGTGTACGTGTTAAAAATAAGTGCTTTTCTTATATTATTGTGTGTGTGTTGTTTCAAACCAAATACTCTCTCCACTGAGTGTTTCAGCCCATCAGTGTTGTAAACCCCTCCCCAATGCATTCTATTGGTTGCTGATGCACATTAAGCCCACTCCGGAGTGTGCCTGCCACCATCCAGAAACCAGGTCTCCAAAAAAGGGGCATAGCCTTTTTTATATATAGTTACTTTCTTTAATTAATAGATATAAAAAATTTCAACCTATTCATTAACTAATGTGCTTGTTAGTATGAGGAGGGGAAGGGGCATACAAATGTTGCCCATCAAGTTCCAGGTACACTTCAGGCAACATTGTTAACGATCAGTCAACTTACTGAAAGTCAGGCATTAAAAATTACTAAAACTTGGAGGTGTCAGAAAATCAATGTAAATGTATTATTTGTAATTTGTTGACTGCAATGTAGACTATTTAAATAGATTCTGCAGGCTTTCTATTCCACCTTTATTCGTTTTGGAAATAGCTGTATTATATTAGAGAGCCAGCAGGTGGAGTACTATGGTGGTTTAACACAAATATGTTAGTATAAAAAGTGTTTGTCAGTGGGTTTTTTCAGTAATGTAAATATTTTTTTCAAGGTCTGGCAACACTAAGTCAAAGGAAAGTAATTCCTTGTGACACTCGCCCGACTCTCTGTCTGCAAGGCAACACAACAGATGCGGCAGGAGCCGCATGGGGGAGCAGCAAGGAGACCAGTCACCCAGATGAGTACCAGGGCGTACCAGTCCTCCCGGTGACACAGAACGTGGTATCTCTAACGCAGGTAAGCGGAACGCTTACAGTACTTCCCCCTCAATGCCCCCTCCCCTGCGGGAGTGGTCAAGGCTTTGAAGGAAAACGAGAATGAAACCTTCGTGTGAGAGCAGGAGCATTCATATCAGTGGACGAAACCCAGGAACGCTCCTCTGGTCCATAGCCCTTCCAGTGTACAAAATATTGTAATCGACTTTGTACCTTGCCGCAATCGAGACTGGTTTGTACTTCATACTCCTCGTGATCTGCAACTCTCACGGGAGCCGGGCGTACAGGGACTGAAGTATACGTGTTGCAGACCAAGGGTTTCAGTAAGGAAACATGGAATACATTATGAATGCGCATATTGGCTGGCAGTTCCAGGGCATAAGCAACAGGATTGATCCTACTCAGGACCCACAAACTGGGGAGCCAGTTTTCTACAAGGTACTTGTAGGTTCAAGTTTCATGTGGATAGCCAGACTCTCTCCCCCACCTGAAATACCGGTGCTGGTAACAGTCTACGATTGGCCTGCCTTTTTTGCTGCTGAGTGGACCGTTGCAGGGTTCTCTGAACCCGTACCCATGTGGAGCGGAGTTCCCTTAAATGCTCTTCCAGATCTGTAATATTCTGTGCCTCAAATGACTCAGGAAGAACCGAATGCTGGAAGCCATAGTTAATCATGAACGGGGAATTCTGAGTAGAAGAGTTCATGGCACAATTCCGGGCAAACTCCACCCACGGTAACAGGCTCGCCCAGTCATCCGAGCTATAACAGCGCAAGAACTGTTCCAAGGCTTGGTTCGATCTCTCTGCCGCACCATTAGACTATGGGTGATAGGTGGGGGAGAAAGAGAGTTGGATACCCAATTGCACACAAAAGTCCTTCCAAAATCGAGATACAAACTGGCTTCCCCAGTCTGACACAATTACTTTGGGCACCCCATGGAGCCGAAAGACCTCCTTAGCAAAGATCTTAGCCAATTGCTGAGCAGTAGGCAGTTCTTGAAGGAGAACAAAATGAGCCAATTTTCGAGAAATGATCTACAATCATAAGAATGACTGTGCAGCCCTCGGATACTGGTAGTTCTACCATAAAATCGATGGAAATGTGCGACCATGGACACTCCCCATTAGGCGCTGGAAGAAGAAGACCCACAGGAAGGTGCCTAGGAGTCTTGGTTGTCTCACAAGTCTGACAAGCTGCTACGAAAGCAGAAACATCTGTTCAAATACTAGGCCACCAAAATAGTCGGGATACTGACCAGAGTATTTGGTCTTTTCCAATGTGCCCTGCAGCTTTGGAAGAGTGAAAGGTCTCCAATAACTTAGCACTTAAGCCCTCAGGCACAAAGCATCTCCCAAGAGATTTCTCGGCCAGAGCCGTCCCTTGGGCAGCCAAAACCTCTGTCCCCAAGGGAGAGGTAATACTGGTGTGAATCGTCGCTAGGATACAGTCCGGAGGAATCACAGGAGTGGGATCGCAATCCTCTTTAGAGAATGCCCCGAATTGGCGGATCAGGGCATCAGCCCTCACATTCTTAGTACCCGGCAGATATGACACCACGAAATTAAAGCAGGTTAAGAACAGAGCCCACCTAGCCTGCCTGTGAGACAAGCATTTGGCCTCGGAAAGGTAGGTCAAGTTTTTATGATCTGTGAGAATCAAAATAGGCACACAAGCACCTTCAAGTAAATGCCACCATTCCCGTAAAGCCAGAATAATGGCTAACAGTTTGTGATCACCAATGTCATATAGAGTCTCAGGTTTTGAAAGTTTATGTGAGAAGAAGCCACACGGCAGTAATGGCGCATCTGGAGAAGACCGCTGAGACAGGAGGGCGCCTACTCCTGAATCAGACACGTCAACCTCCAAGGTAAAAGGCAATTTAGGATTTGAATGCCTTAGTACAGCTGCTTTTAAGCGTTCAAAAGCCTGCAGAGCCTTCGGGGACCACTCAGGAGCATTAGCACCCTTGTGCGTCATGTCTGTAAAAAACTGGTTCATAAATTTTTGATAATAACTCGTGAATCCCAGAAAATGCTGAATTGCTTTGAGTCCCATAGGAAGGGGCCATTGGAGTACTGCCAAAAGCCTCCCAGGATCCATAACCAGCCAAGAGGAAGAGTTCACATAGCCCAGAAAAGTCACTTGTGACTGATAAAACTCACACTTTTCGATCTTGCAAGAAAGATTGTTGGCCCTTAAGAGTGACAAAACATTCGGAACATCAGTTTCGGGGAGTGGATGAGGATGTCATTCAGGTAGACAACTACACAACTCATCAAAAGGTCCCTTAAAACATTGTTAATGAACTCCTGGAAAACTGCGGGAGCATTGCAAAACCAAAGGGCATTACCAGCTATTCATAATGTCTGCTCCTGGTGTTAAACACTGTCTTCCATTCATCGCCCTTACGGATTTGCACCAGATTATAAGCTGCACGAAGATTGTGCTTGGTAAAGAACCTCACAACTGATCAAATAACTCAGTGATCAGAGGTATTGGGTAAGCATTCTTGATCATGAGTTTGTTAAGCCATTGAAAATCGATACACGGCCTCAATTCGCCATCCTTCTTCTTTACAAAGAAGAACCCTGCACCTGCCAGGGAGGAGGATTTCCGAATAATCCCTCTGGAGAGAGCGTCAGCCATGTACTCCTCCATAGCCTCTGCCATGGAAAGAAGGTATACACGACCATTAGGAGGAACATCCCCTGGTACCAAGTCAATCGAGCAATCATATGACCTATGAGGAGGTAAGGTCGTGCCCTGTACCTTGTTGAATACTTCATGGAAGGAGTGATACTATTCAGGTAAGGCGGAGGAGGAGGTGGAGGAGGAGGAAGCCATGCCCAAATTTCTGATAGGACGAGTCAAGTACGACTGTACAATAGGGAGACCAAGACAAAATGTCGTAACTACGCCAGTCCACCCTGGGGTTATGTTTTTGGAGCCACGAAAACCCCAGAATGACCGCATAATGAGGAGAGTTGATGACCTGGAACTGGTGCGCCTCATGATGGAGGGCTCCAACCAACAGGGTATCATGGTTCCCGTGATCTCTCTCTGTCACTCTCGCTTGTGCTGCTCCCCTATTTGTTGAGCCTGTTTGGCCCGCCCCTGGTGACCTTTTTATACCTGACCATTGGCACCTGTCAGGTGCCCTTTCGTGATGTTCCAGAGCCAGTGTTTCTGTTGCTGTGTTCCTGCGTTCCTGATTTCCTGTGTACCGATTTGACCTGTTCTGACTACGCTCCTGTGTTCCTGCTCCGTGATCTGACCCGGCCTGGCTGACGTTCCTGCTCGTGACTGATCTGGCTTGTCTGAGAATCTCCTCCGTGATCTGACCCGGCCTGGCTGACGTTCCTGCTCATTACTGATCTGGCTTGTCTGAGAATCCCCTCTGTGATCTGACCCGGCCTGGCTGACTTCCTGCTCTGTGACCTGCACCGACTTGCTACAGTCTCTGCTACCGTTCCTGCTTCCAGCTGCTGTTGTCGCTCTGGCGACATTCTGATTCCTGTTGTGTTCGTGGCAGTGCTTCCAAAGCTGAGTCTTCCTTGGCACTTGCAGAGCGATTCCTACACACTCTGAGCCTCCGATTGTACTTGCAGAGCTACATATCCTACCCTGGTGCTGTTGTTAACTCTTGCAGTGCTACCGTCTCCCTGATCTGAGCCTTCTTAACACTTGCAGAGCCGTTGCAGTTATCCTCTGCTCCTGCTGAGCCGGCCGCGTTGTGGGCCTTGGTTAGACTGCGGCTCATATTGTCAACCAAGCAGAGTAGTCAGTCTCTATTAACGCGCCCGTGGGAGGCGCTTTTGGCTCTAGCTCCATCAGTGTTACTCTCCGTTACTGCCCGGTGGGGCTATTGGCTCAAGCACTTGCAGCACAGGTGGTTTCCGTTACTAATGCCCGTGGGGGCTATCTGCTCAAGCTCTTGCTGTACCCAGTGTCCGTTGTTACGCCCGTAGGGCTATTGGCTCACACTCTTGCAGTGCAAGTTGTTTCCGTTATACGCCCGTGGGGGCTATTGGCTCAAGCTATCGCTGTACGGTTGGTCTCCGTTATACGTCCATGGGGGCTATTGGCTCACGCTCTTGCAGTACCAGTTGTCTCTGTTATATGCCCGTGGGGGCTATTGGCTCACGCTCCTGCAGTACAAGTTGTCTCTGTTATACGCCCGTGGGAGGCTAACTGCTAACTACTCTGCAGCGTTCTGCCTCAGTCCCTGTACTGCCAAAGCAGCTCTCTACACCTATGGACTTAAGGTGTTGCATAATCTAGCACCTATTGCTGCCTCTTACTCACCTTGGGTGTGCCAAACACCACAACAGAGACTGACGATTCCTATGTATTTAACTATTGATTGCCAGTTGCTATTCTGAGCCTGTCCTGTGACAGTATATGTATTATCTGTACTTCTGTATACTGGTCCTGTGAAGGCCTATGTAGCCTATCTAACGCTATTTACTGTGTTGCCTATTGAGGGCGATATTTGTTCTTTATTTTTTGTTAATAAAACTGTGTTTTATTCAAACCTGCTGTCTGAGTGTCTGAAAAACCATTACAGTATGAAAGGGCCATGACCTCAGACAGCAAAGGGGAAAGTAGTACACAGAACATCCACTGGAGAATGGATGTTCATGAGCAGCGCCTAGACCAGTTGGCACTGGCCTTACAAACTTTACTTGAGCGTACGGTACACCTTGACAAACCAAACCAGAAGCCGGTGGTCTCCCCATTCTCGACACCGGATAATCAGTCTGTAGTTCCTACTACACATATCAGAGGCCTAACGGCGGCGGCGCTGTTACTATTAAGATATGATGGCGAACCTTCTCAATGCAGAGGCTTTATCAATCAATTGGAGATATTCCTGGAACTAACGCCCCAGGCATTTCCTAATGACTGGAGCAAGGTCGGATTTATGATATCGCTATTGACTGGCAAAGCACTTGCATGGGCTAATCCTCTGTGGGAGAATGCCAAACCCTGCACTCTGAACTTTAACGAGTTCGTAAGAAAGTTCTGCAGAGTGTTTGAGGTTCCTGGTAGAGCTGCCTCCGCTGCCAAAAGGTTAATGGAGATACAACAGGGCGATCGTACCTTGGGCGACTATGCCATTGAGTTTCTGACCTTGGCAGCCGAGGTGGGCTGGAACAACGAGGCGTTAGTGGCAGCCTTTGCTCAGGGTCTATCCGAATCCATTAAAGATGAAATTGCTGCCAGAGATGTGCCCAGAGATCTGGACGAGTATATTGACTATGTCATGCTTATTGACTCCCGCATTCGTGAGAAACGGTTGGCAAAAGAGGCGAGATCCAGAAATTATGGGCATGGCAGTCTTTTAAATCCACCCTCGCCACCCATTCCTTCTGAATGTTCACCCGAGGCTGGAGAGCCAATGCAGCTCGGGTTCACCAGACTTACTAAGGAGGAGAGGGCGCACCGCAAAAGACAGGGCCTATGCTTATATTGTGGTAAAGCTAGGCACCTATTACGCACATGTCCGGTACGGCCGGGAAACGGACGCACCCTGGGTATCTTGGGGGACAGGCCCTAGGTGGCGTACAGCAGTCCCTAGATCCTAGTATACAGAAACCCACCATTCAGGTGGTATTCTCTTGGGTAGACCTGTCTGTGGTAGTTATGGCACTGATAGACTCCGGTGCAGCTGGTTACTTCATGAACCAATCCTTTGCCGAATTGCACAAAATTTCGTTAGTCAAAAGGGAGTCTCTTCTGGCTATTGAGGCCATAGATTGCAGAACTTTGGAACCTGCATTTATCACCATGGAAACGACCCCTATTACTATGGCGGTTGGGGCTCTCCACAAGGAGGAGGTACGTTTCCAAATAATTTGTTCGCCTCATCATGCAGTCATTATGGGGTTTCCATGGTTACTATTACACAATCCTCATTCTGACTGGCAGAGATGTGAAGTCAAATCATGTCGGAGTACTGTGCTGGAAACTGTCTGTCACACCCTGTCAAGTTACTGTGTACCTCTCCCTCCATGCCAGCTGAATATCAAGAATTCAGTGACGTATTCAGCAAGGGGGAGGCTAGCGCTCTGCCTCAGCACAGACCCTATGATTGCGCTATAGATCTGCCCTCGGGCGTGGTGCCCCCGAGGGGTCGCACTTATCCACTATCATGAGATGAAAACAGGGCTATGGAGGAGTACATTGAGGACGCCCTTAAAAGAGGGATTATTCGTAAGTCTACCTCTTCGGCTGGTGCCGGCTTCTTCTTTGTAAAGAAGAAGAATGGCGAGCTTAGGCCATGTATTGATTACCAGTGGTTGAATAAGCTGATTTCTAAGAATGCCTACCCCATTCCACTCATTACTGAGTTATTTGACAGGTTAAAGGGCTCTTCCATCTTTACTAAACATGATCTCCGGGCTGCATATAACCTGATCAGAATTAAGGCTGGAGATGAGTGGAAGACTGCATTTAATACCAGATCAGGGCATTATGAATATCGGGTGACACCATTTGGCTATGCAATGCACCTGCAGTGTTCCAAGAATTTATTAATGACATCCTTCGTGACATGCTTCAGTCCTGTGTGGTGGTATATCTAGATGATAAATTGATTCACTCTGCCACCCTTACCCAGCATATCAAGGATGTTTCTGAGGTTTTGCTTCGATTACGCAAAAATAAACTGTTCTGTAAACTAGAGAAATGCGAATTTCATAGGTCCCAAGTACCATTCCTGGGATTCGTGATTTCTAGAGATGGCATTGCTATGGACCAGGAAAAGTTGGCAGCAGTCCTACAGTGGCCTCGCCCCAAAGGGTTAAAAGCTATTCAGCGCTTTTTGGGCTTTGCCAAATATTATAGGAAATGTATCCAGAACTTTTCTACTACTGTGAAACCTCTATCTGACTTGACACATAAGGGCGCTACTCCCTCTCAATGGTCTGAGGCAGCTGAAAATGCATTTGAGACTCTGAGATCCGCCTTTGCTTCTGCTCCGGTACTATCCCACCCTAATCCCGTCCTGCCATTTACCTTGGAAGTTGATGCCTCTGAGGTTGGGGTTGGGGCAGTGCTCTCCCAATGCCCTGTGGGAGGTGGTACTGTACCTTGAGACCTTGTGGGTTCTTTTCTAAAAAAAACTTTCCAGTGTCCAAAGTCACTATGAGATTGGTGACAGGGAGCTCCTGGCTATTATTCTGGCACTTAAAGAATGACGTCACCTATTGGAAGGTACCAGGACACCAGTGTTAATCCTAACTGACCACAAGAATTTAACGTATCTCTCTGAAGCAAAGAGACTGTCCTCACGACAGGCTAGGTGGGCACTCTTTCTGTCCCGGTTCAATTTTGTGGTGTCCTATCTTCCGGGCTCTAAGAATGTTCGGGCAGACGCTCTGTCCAGACAGTTTGTATCTGACATTGAGAGGGAGGAAGAACCAGTACCTATTTTGGCTTCTCAAGCAAGGGCTCCTCCTGAGACCCCAGCTGGCAAGTGTTTTGTGGATGAGCTGTTCCGTACCCATCTATTGGAGACATACCATTCTTCTAAGGTGGCTGGGCATATTGGGAGGGATCAGCTAATTTGGTCTCTATCTCAGTTATTTTGGTGGCCCTCCCTTAGAGCCGATTGCTCCGCCTTTACTGCAGCCTGTGCCACCTGTGCTCGTGCCAAGACCCCCAGGCATCTCCCAGTAGGCCTACTCCAACCTGTGCCTAATGGTGACTGTCCATGGTCCCATATATCAATTGACTTTCTGGGAGAATTGCCAGTGTCTAGGGGGTACACGTTTATCCTCATGGTGGTCGACAGGTTCTCTAAGATGGCTAATTCCGTGCCCCTCTCTGGCTCAGGAATTGGCGATGGTGTTCGCTAAAGAAGTGTTTCGTTTGTACGGGGTACCCAGAGTGCTGGTGTCTGATCGTGGGAGCCAGTTCGTGTCCAGATTTTGGAGGGCATTTTGTGGCCAGATGGGCATCCAGTTGTCCTTTTCCTCCGCCTACCACCCCCAGACCAATGGGGTCACTGAGTGTGCCAATCGGGGACTGAAGCAGTTCCTGCGTTGCTTTATCACCGATCATCATGACAATTGGGCCGACCTGTTGCCGTGGGCAGAGTTTGCCAGCAATTGTGCAGTTAATTCATCATCCGGGAGCTCCCCGTTTCTCATTAATTACGGGTTCCAGCCGTGCCTGCTCCCGGACTCATTTCAGGAGCAACAAATTCCAGCTCTGGATGAGCATATTGAGCAGCTTTGCTCCACTTGGGCACAGGTTCAGAGGACCCTCAGTCAGTCATCTCAGCAACATCAGCGGCATGCCAATCGTAGACGACTGCCAGCAGTCTCCTTCCAGGTTGGGGATAGGGTATGGCTCTCCTCCAGAAATCTCAATTTGCAGGTGCTTTCCAACAAGCTGGCTCCACGGTTCATTGGTCCGTTCAAAGTTATCCGCAAAGTGAACCCCGTCTCATACGTATTGGAACTCCCAGCCTCTATGCGGATACATAATGTGTTCCATGTATCTCTGTTGAAGCCCTTGGTTTGCAACTGCTACACTACCACTCCAGCGATTCCTGGGCCAGTGGACGTTCAGGGCCAAGAGGAGTACAAAGTCCAGAGTATCATTGATTCTAGGAGATTTAGGGGGAAGTTGCAATATTTGGTCCATTGGAAGGACTATGGACCTGAGGAACATTCCTGGGTGGATCAGAAGGATCTCCATCCACCCAGACTGTTGTGCAACTTCCACTCTAAATATCCCCAGAAACCAAGACCTCCGTCAGGGAATGGGGGTCTTTGAGAGGGGGTACTATCACGGTTCCCATGATCTCTCTCTCTGTCACTCTCGCTTGTGCTGCTCCCCTATTGGTTGAGCCTGTTTGGCCCGCCCCTGGTGACCTTTTTATACCTGACCACTGGCACCTGTCAGGTGCCCTTTCGTGGTGTTTCAGAGCCAGTGTTGCTTTTGCTGTGTTCCTGCGTTCCTGATTTCCTGTGTACCGATTTGGCCTGTTCTGACTACGCTCCTGTGTTCCTGCTCCGTGATCTGACCCGGCCTGGCTGACTTCATGCTCCGTGACCTGCACCGGCTTGCTACAGTCTCTGCTACCGTTCCTGCTTCCAGCTGCTGTCGCTCTGGCGACATTCTGATTCCTGCTGTGTTCGTGGCAGAGCTGATCGAGACTGCAACCATTAACTCCTGCTGAGCCGTGTCTCCAGAGCTGAGTCTCCCGTTACACTTGCAGAGCTGTGCTTCCAAAGCTGAGTCTTCCTTGGCACTTGCAGAGCGATTCCTTCACACTCTGAGCCTCCGATTGTACTTGCAGAGCTACATATCCTACCCTGGTGCTGTTGTTAACTCTTGCAGTGCTACCGTCTCCCTGATCTGAGCCTTCTTAACACTTGCAGAGCCGTTGCAGTTATCCTCTGCTCCTGCTGAGCCGGCCGCGTTGTGGGCCTTGGTTTAGACGGCGGCTCATATTGTCAACCAAGCAGAGTAGTCGGTCTCCATTAACGCGCCCGTGGGAGGCGCTATTGGCTCTAGCTCCATCAGTGTTACTCTCCATTACTGCCCGGTGGGGCTATTGGCTCAAGCACTTGCAGCACAGGTGGTTTCCCTTACTAAAGCCCGTGGGGGCTATCTGCTCAAGCTCTTGCTGTACCCAGTGTCCGTTGTTACGCCCGTAGGGCTATTGGCTCACGCTCTTGCAGTGCAAGTTGTTTCCGTTATACGCCCATGGGGGCTATTGGCTCAAGCTATCACTGTACGGTTGGTCTCCGTTATACGCCCGTGGGGGCTATTGGCTCACGCTCTTGCAGTACCAGTTGTCTCCGTTATACGCGCTGTGGGGGCTATTGGCTCACGCTCCTGCAGTACAAGTTGTCTCCGTTATACGCCCGTGGGGGGCTAACTGCTAACTACTCTGCAGCATTCTGCCTCAGTCCCTGTACTGCCAAAGCAGCTCTCTACACCTATGGACTTAAGGTGTTGCATAATCTAGCACCTATTGCTGCCTCTTACTCACCTTGGGCGTGCCAAACACCACAACAGAGACTGACGATTCCTATGTATTTAACTATTGATTGCCAGTCGCTATTCTGAGCCTGTCCTGTGACAGTATATGTATTATCTGTACTTCTGTATACTGGTCCTGTGAAGGCCTATGTAGCCTATATAATGCTATTTACTGTGTTGCCTATTGAGGGCGATCTTTGTTCTTTATTTTTTGTTAATAAAACTGTGTTTTATTCAAACCTGCTGTCTGAGTGTCTGAAAAACCGTTACACAGGGATACAGAAATGGTCTTGTGAGTAACCTGAGGCGGTTGTAGTGGTCTACCGTCAATAGCCTCAATCGTCAATGGAGATGCCCGTGGCAGTAAAGGAATAGCGTGTTTTCCCACAAAACCAGCATCAATGAAATGCCCCGCTGCCCCTGTATTGATTAATGCCGGGATAATTACTGAGGAGTTGGCCCAAGATAGGATCATTTCCAGAGTAGGCTTCTCCTGGAAATCTCCTGGGGACTGAGACACACACCTAGAGTTTGTCCCCTATGTGACTCTAGGTGCGCCTGTTTCCCGGATGTATGGGACAAGCACGTAACAAGTGTCCCAATTTACCACAGTATAAGCAAAGCCCTTCCCATCTGCGGAATGCTCTTTCTTGAGCCGAAAGCCGGGTAAGTCCCAACTGCATGGGCTCCCCCTCTCCTAGATCGGACCCAGGAGGCATGGGAGGAGAGGGAGGAATGGGTGGGCAACTGAAATTCGGAGCAGGTGCTCCTTAAATGAGAGTCTCTCCCTAATGCGGGTGTCAATCAATATAATAAATTATATCAGTTTATCTAAGTCAGAAGGCAATTCTCTGGCTGCAATCTCATCTTTAATGACATCACTTAGCCCCTGCGAGAAGGCGGCTACCAGTGCCTCATTATTCCAGCCCACCTCCGCTGCCAATGTGCGAAACTCAGTCGCATACTCGGACACCGTACGATTGCCCTGGTGAATAGACATTAGATATTTGGCAGCAAAGACAGAGCGGGAGGGTATGTCAAACACCTGTTTAAATGAGGACACAAACTCAGAAAAATCGTGAATGATAGGTTTATCATTCTCCCAAAGTGGATTGGCCCATGCCAAAACCTTGCCAGACAAAAGTGAGATCAACAATCTGACTTTACTGAGCTCATTGGGGAACGCTTGCTGTACAATCTCCATATAAATTACCAATTGGTTTAGGAACCCACGACACAGCGCTGGGTCCCCCCTTACTGCTCAGGAAGCGGCGCTCGACTGGAAAAGCCCCTGTTCATGCCTGCATCAAGGGCTGCTTGAACTACCAGTGCCGTGTTATTAGCGGAGGCCACCGGTTGTCCGTCAGGATGGACAAGGTGCGCAGTTTGGTTCAACAGTGTTTGCAATGCCATCATTATCTGGTCAATATGTTGCTCCTGAACCTCAACCCTGCTTAGAATGTGCTGGACAGAAGGAGTACCAGTACAGTCCGTAGACATGGCCCTTTCGTACTGTCACGGTTACTCAGAGCACTCAGGAGTCAAAACGTATAAAATAAAACAACCTTTATTCAAGGCACAGAACAAGGTATAAACAGCGGAAATAGGGACAGGCAGTAGGTCAACAGATAAGCTAGCACTACTATCAGGAATAGTAGGCTGCCTAGGATAGACCTCACTGCTGAGACTAGGCCGAAGCCATCGGTAGTCTCTGCTGGAACTTGGACTGGAGCAGGAACAGGAACAGCTACTGATGATCTTCTGCTAGAGCACGAACTGGAACTGGAACGGTTTAACTTCGACCAGGAGCAAATGAGTAGATACTAACTCACGCCTGCAGTCAGCCTAGTGGGAACGGTTAGCTGACTCACGCCTGCAGTCAGTACAGACTGTAGTCTACCATAGCCCCAGGTCTGCACCAGATGGATGTCTGCGGGAGAGAGGCAACACAGAAGGCAATCCGGACAGAGCCACAGGACAGCACCAGATCGGATGGTCAGAGAAGCCTGGTCATACACGGAGTGCTTGGTCAGCCAGAGCAGCAAGTCTGCACCAGATTGGTCGTCGGACAAGCCTAGGGTCATACACAGAGCGGATAGTCAAACACAGCCACAGGTCAGCACCAGATCGGGTAGTCAGACAAACTGGGAATATACACAGAGCTAAACAACACAACTGCACTGGAACACCACGAAAGGAAAACTGAAGTGGTGTCCAGGCAGTTTAAATACTGATTGCTCCACCTCTGAGAAGTGGAGGAAAAATGGTACTGTGTCTTTTTAAAGAAGCCGGGTCGCAACGTCACTAAGGGAATTCCTTGTGATGCACGCCCGGCTCTCTGCCTGCAAGGCAACACAACAGATGCGGCAGGAGCCGCAAGGGAGAGCAGCAAGGAGACCGGTTGCCCAGACGAGTACCAGGGCGTACCGGTTCTCCCGGCAACCCTGCGTGGCAGTCACAAGAAACCGGTTGCACATCGCTATCCGGCAGCCGTCTCTAACACAGGTAAGCGGAACGCTTACACCCGGGCCCTTATCGAATACGTCTTGGAACTCTTGGTACTCTTCAGGCAACAAAGGTACCAGGGATGTGGTTAGCACCTTCACCACTTTCACTAGACATGTCTTGGAAAAGCTAGGTGACCACGCCATTACTTTGGCCCTTGCCCAATTGAACATGGGATTGTGTTTTCGCAACCATGGATAACCCAGGATCACAGGATAGTGAGGTGAGTGGATCACCTGGAATTGTAAACTTTTGTGATGGAGAGCCCCTAAAGCCATAGACAAAGGAGCGGTTTCGTGGGATGCCTCCGCAGGTGCTCCCTAAAGGAAGGTCTCTCATGGATATGGGAGTCAATCAATATGCAATATGAGACCAATTCCTCTAAATCTCTTGGGAGGTCCGGGTTGCAATCTCATCTTTAACTGTCTTCGAAAGCCCATTAGAGAAAGCAGACACAATAGCTTCATTATTCCAACCAACCTCGGCTGCCAGGGTATGAAACTCTATGGCATAATCTGAAACCGTCCTTTGTACCCTGCTGGATGGACATTAGTTGCATGGCAGCCGAGGTGGAGCGGCCCAGTACATTAAATACCCTTTTAAATGATGCCACAAACTCAGTGTAATTGTACACAATAGGTTTCTGCATCTCCCAAAAGGGATTAGCCCCTACCAAGGCCCTGTCAGAGAGTAAGGTAATCACAAGGCCTACCTTACTCCTTTGAGATGGAAAGGACTGTGGTACCATCTCCAGATAGATACCGACCTGGTTCAGGAAACCTCTGCACTGGTTAGGGTCGCCCCCATAATGCTGGAGAAGTGGGGCGGACCCAGTCATGCCTCTAGCAACATTAGAATCACTATTGACAGTTAAAGTAGGAGCTATAGGGGCAGCCTGTGCCAGGGGTTTCTGAGGTGGTGGAGCCAGATGCGCAGTACGGAGCAACAAAGTCTGGAGGGCTAACGCAAACTGGTCCATACTCTGGTCTACCTGATCCAGCCTGAAAAAAACATTCGGTGGATTGTCTGCGCCTTCTGAATTCATGGCCCTTGTGTACTGTTAGGGACCAGGAACCAGACAGACATAAAACTATAAAGTGCCAAACACCTTTATTGAAATAACAAAAGCAAACAAAACAAAATCATGATCCAGAAGCGTAAACCAAAAGACAAACCAGTCAGGAACCAAGACAGGTACTCAGCCAAGCCAGGGTCAGGAATACTGAGATCAGCGAAGTCAGGAACAATCCAGAAGCCAGAAGGGACGTCAGAGGAAGCCAGGTCATTCACAGGTAATCAGCAATGCAGTAGAACACTCTTGCAGCCAGAAGCAAATGCAAGGGCAATCAGGTAGTGAGCCAAACTGCTTTACATACCCTGGGAAGTCTGGCTGTTGGCTGATAGCAGTCAGGTGAGCAAACACAGAGAGGTCAGCTGATTCAGCCTGATCCAGCAAAGGGAAGGCAGCAGTAATGGATAGCAGAGCACTGGATTAGCTCAGACAGCAGAATCGAGCAGCAGAGTAGAGCAACTCAGCCAAACCTTGACACTAAGAACTCATTGTGTGGGATGACAGCACACATAAAAATAATTATGTAACTTAATTGTTTTAAAAACATGTCAGTGTATCTATCTATCAATCCATCTATCCATATATATGGTTGTTATATGAAAATTCAGGTAAAGGAAGGTAATCCAACCAATCATATAATCTATAGGTGGTGAAGCAGAGGAGTTGTTGCTCAAAATTGATTGTAATTATAGGGGCGAAAAGTTTGTAATCATTAAAAAAATAGTGAAAAATAGTTGGCAATAGGCAAAAGCATCAAAGATTTTAATTGCTTTATTTAAAGCAGATTTTCCAGCAAAAAGTAGGACAACCATGTGGTTTTCTTGGATTTTTTCCAGGGAACACAACGGGATCTTTCGTCCACCCCTACAGAATGCTTCAAAACTTGAGCCTCCAAAAACTGTTTAATGAGAAGCTGAAAAGCCCTTTTTATTAGATTCATCCCACAAAGGGTCCTAGTGCTGCTCAGCAAGGTGAGAGGTGACACAATCTTGGAAAAGTCCTGAATGAATCTTCACTAAAAATTTGCAAATCCTTACACATGGAAGTTGGCAAATTAGTGATGGTAGCATAAGGATCCATTTTTATTAATTCGAGTGAAATTATGAATCCCAAAATCTCAATATGTCCACTCTTGAAGGCACACTTTTCAGGTTTGGCATAAAGTAGATGTAATCAAGATGGTCTTGAATATTTTTCACATAGCACCAATGTCTCTCCAGGGAAGAAGAGGATATAAGATGTCATGAATATATATGACAAGAAACCAGGAGACATAATTAATGACATTTTGGAAGGTTCCATGGTCACTGCTTAAGCCAAAAGGCATTACAAGAGATTAAAAATGACCACAGAGTATGTAAAAAGCACTTTTTGCACTCATCTCATTCATTAACACAGACAAGACTGTAGGCTTCCTACAAATCTAGTGTCGTAAAGACAAAAACAGACCTATGATGTCCAAAACGTTCAGGATTTCATGGACTAGAATAGCTATTCTTTACAGTGATATTGGTTAGTTCCCTGTAGTCCATCCACACAAGGTCTTAAGGTTACTCTTTCATTTAACAAAGAAATACTAGCACTGACAGGAGAGATGAAAGGCCAGATAAAACCCTTGTTCAAGTTCTTTTGGCAGTTGTTTGTAAGAGATTTTAATTCTGGCTCAGACAAAAGAAAATGTGTCAAAAAGGGAACCTAGTCATAGGAAACCGATCACTTGGACACATAAATTCCATGAGGAGAAAGTTTGTCCACTTGCATAATACCGAAGTTAGATTTGAGGTCCTTGTAAACTTCAGGGATCAGAGACTCTGCTGGAAGACATTGAAACAAGACATGTTCCATTGTTGGACTTGTTTTTGAGCTTGTTGCTTGTAACGGAAGCTGAGAAGGGACCGCGTCGCCTTCCGCCGTCGTTCCCGGGTCTCTCCTTCTTGACGCAAGATAAGCTCCGTCAGATGCACCGGTTGAAGTATGGACGGTCACTGGAACCAGTCGCAGGATCACTGGAAGCAGGGAAGAGTCCACGTCGCCGCCTGACAGTCCACAAAGTTAGGTCGCAGGAAACTGGCAGCAGGCGGTCAACGATTCAGGATACTTGGCGCAGATGGGTATCAGAGTGGATACTTTAGACCATAAGCAATACAAGACTCCAGGATTCCTTGTTCACTCCAAACATAACTCACTTTATTGACACAAACTACAGACATTTATAGAGAAATCTTTACATTGAACTTATGGGTGAAACCAGATACAAAAGGGCTTAATCCAATCATGTTACATGAGACAAAAGGCCAACAGCAGATTGTCTTAACAGATACAATAACTTAAACAGGATTACATTTCAGATACAAAAGGGTTTGACTGAACAAAGACTTGAGGGGTGTGAATGGATTGCCACACAGCAGGGGGTCTCAGGACAGTTCCCACTACAAGGACTTGAGTGGCTAGAATATACATTCCCTTAACATTGGCCAGGGGTTGAATAATTAAGCAAAAGGCTTGGGAGTCTGAAATACATATTGAAATAAGTAACCCCTCACTGCCTATTCCCTTGGATGCAAGCCATAATAATGTCCATGTCCTCATTCACATACAGCGTACAGAGTATTTTTAGCGCATAACCAGGAAAAAATGTCCACAGTTTTTGGATAAATAGTTCTAGGGCCAGACAAGGGTTCAAGTAACGGGTAGGATCCGTTACATTGCTCTTTGAAAATCAATGTCAGTAAGAGGAAAATAAAATGTGCCTAGTAACTTTGTCTCTGTTATGACTGTACAGACACAACCAAAAGTAATGGAAATAAAGGAGACTGCACAACATCAAATTGCTGCAGCTCTCTATGTTTATTGATTCCCATCTCCATGCCAGTGTGCATAGAATCACAGCAGATGGGATGAGCTTGCCAGCTGAAGATCCATGAAGCAACTTGTGGCTCCAGATTCAATGCTCCAAGAGGAATTACTCTTCTGCTCCACTGCAAAAATAAATACATAAAACAGTGAGGGAAAGAGTCCTTGGAACTTCCATGTTGGCCTAAGCATGTCCACATATTTATTTGACAAGGTTTTAGAGAACATTTCTACAGGAGGTGACCATCCCTGCAACAACAGAGGCAAAATTTCAAGTTGCATCTCTTAGCTCTTTCCTCAGAAATCAATTACTTTTTATCCAAGGCGATCTGCATTGACTCAGGTGAAGACTGAGACAGACCAGAGACACTTAGAAGAGGAGGGTAGTTACAAGAGAGGGGCTAAAGCTCAAGCCATCAGACTGTAACCATGACCAAGGTTATGGACATAATTTCCCAAACACATGCACATATTATCAACACATCCATGAATCCAATTATGAATGGAAACATGCGACCAAGACAGCCAATGTACCCAAATCCCAAATCCTGCGACTAGGAGTGGTAAGTCATGACAATGCGTGGGCACAAGTGAAAATAAATGTGCTCTCAAAAATAGTGCACTTACCATCTCCAGCCAAACAGAAATTATATTCACTCCTGATTGGTTGGAGGTTTGTCCAAGGCTGTACATGTATAGTATGAAGGCTTTAGTGCATACCAGTGTGCACACACTCCTTATTAAGTATTTATTGCCAGCAATCCCTTCACTCGGTTTACTTTAAAAAAGTCACTATTGGGCAACCAACTAAATGGCACATTAATCATGTCGCCGGGATGAAAAAGACGACATAAGAATCTTGCCCGCATCAAAATGGCAAGATTCTCATGTCGTGGGTTTAAGCATGGCTCATGTGAGCAACCACATTAACAGAAACATACCATGCTGATATTTGAGTGCCAGCATAAAAATAAACATGCCTTGCTGATATTTGAGACCCTGCATCAACAGAAACATACCTTGCTCATATGTTGGTGGACTACAGAAATGTTGCCATCAAGCCAGAACAATTCTGTGTGTACTCCCACTCTCCTTCCCCTCAGTGTCCGCTTCTCATCATAAGAATTAAAAAAAAGCATATCACCTTCTTCAAAGACACATGTGCACAATTCACCCCTACATTATATGTACGTGTGTGTATACATCCATGATTTTTTATTATTATTATGAGCCGCAGACACTGAGGGGAAGGAGAGTGGCAACATTTATATAGTTCACCATCATATGAGCAAGGTATGTTTCTGTTGAGGCGGGCACTCAAATATCAGCATGACGTTTATTTTGATTCAGGCTCTTAAATGAGAGATGCTTAAAGTAATGTTTCACAAAAAAAGCAACTCCAATTAATCTTCCTACTACTTGTGCCATGGAGAATGTTATTTCAATACTGTCAGGGTTCTAGTTCAAGAGTAATTGAATGATAAAGTATCCCCTCCCGCCCTTTTACCTAGTGTAAACCACCTCCCCTCAGATGTGGAATCTGGTCTTGGGACCAGACAGATCACAGCAAGGGACAATCTTCTTACTGTGAGCATAAGGAAAACACTGCCCCCTTGACAGGTTTTCAGGTCTTGCTTCTCTGTGGTGAGTAGTGTTACATCAGTAAAAGGGGCAGGAGTGGGATACTTTATCATTCAAATACTCTTGAGCTACAACTCTGACAGTTTTGAAATAACACTCTCCATGGCTCAAATACTTTGAAGATTAATTGGAGCTGCTTATATCATGAAACATTACTATTCCTTTGAGTCCTCAATGTGAGAATCTCCCCCTTTCGATCCGGGCGAGATTCTCATGTCTCTCTTTTCATCCAGGCGATATGGTTAATAAGCCGTTTAATTAGTCACCCAATAGTGGGTCACATTTCACTAGAATACCTCTTCACTCCTTCCCTCTAGCATCAGCAGGGAAAAGAGCATCAGCAGAGAAAAGAAGTCAATTAACCTCATATTGCTGTGCATTGCTTAGAACATGTCATTAAGGCACAGAAGAAAGCAATGCCCAAAAATACCCTTATAATTGCATACTACCCCCTATTTGGCACAAGCAATGTTAAAGGGATAATTTAGGAGTAAATTGGTATTATTCATGCTCAGCCAGCATTAATAAAATTCTTTCAGTGCCTGTTTTAGCACAGGATTGTATTGGTACATCACTTTCCTGATTTTTTTACATCCATTATCAGGACCTAGTTTCCAAGTAGGCAACTGCCTAGAGCTCCAAATTTTGAGAGGAAAATCAGCTGTGCTGGCCACACCCACATTCTGAATTGTGGGTGTGGTCAGAGCAATTGCAATGTTCCTGCACCAGTTTTATACAACATAGAAACATAGAAACATAGAAACATAGAAGATTGACGGCAGAAAAAGACCACCTGGTCCATCTAGTCTGCCCTTTAGTATTCCTTTATTGTTATCTTAGGATAGATACATGTTTATCCCAGGCATGTTTAAATTGTGTTACTGTGGATTTATCAACCACCTCTGCTGGAAGTTTGTTCCAAGTTTCTACTACTCTTTCAGTGAAATAATATTTTCTAATGTTTTTCTTGATTTTTCCTCCAACTAGCCTCAGATTGTGCCCCCTTGTTCTTGTATTCAGATTCTTATTAATCACACTTCCCTCCTGAACCTTGTTCAGTCCTTTAACATATTTAAAGGTTTCAATCATGTCCCCCCTTTCTCTTCTTTCCTCCAGACTATACATATTTAGATCTCTGAGTCGTTCTTGATAAGTTCTATGCTTTAGACCTTCCACCATTTTTGTAGCTCTTCTTTGAACCCGCTCAATTTTAGTTATATCCTTTTGCAGATGAGGCCTCCAGAACTGTACACAGTATTCCAGATGTGGTCTCACAAGAGCTCTATACAGAGGGATCACAATCTCCCTCTTCCTGCTTGTTATACCTCTAGCTATGCAGCCAAGCATACGATTTGCTTTCCCCACCGCCTGGTTGCATTGGTTACTCATCTTGAGGCTGTCAGAGATGACCACCCCCAAATCCTTCTCTTCTGAAGTCTTTGCTACCACAGAACTGCCAATACGATAGTCAGATTGAGGGTTTCTTTTCCGCAAGTGCATTATTTTACATTTGGAAACATTGAACTGAAGTTTCCATTGTTTTGACCACTTATCTAATAGTGCCAAATCATTCTCCATATTACAGACACCTCCTGGAACATCAACCCTATTACACACTTTTGTGTCATCAGCAAACAAGCAAACCTTCCCTGCCAAGCCTTCCCTTATGTCACTTACAAATATGTTGAACAGAACAGGGCCCAGAACAGATCCTTGTGGCACTCCACTTGTAACCAGTCTCTGCTCAGAATACACTCCATTAACAACAACCCTCTGGTTTCTGTCCTTCAGCCAACTGCAGATCCACTGAACTATCCAGGGGTTAAGTCCAATTCTTGATAATTTATCTATCAGCTCTTTATGGGGAACTGTATCGAAAGCTTTACTGAAATCCAGGTAGGCGATATCCACAGCACCACCTTCATCCAGCACTTTAGTTACATAGTCAAAGAAATCAATGAGATTAGTCTGACAGGATCGGCCCTCAGTGAAGCCATGCTGGTTTGGGTCCATCAGGTTGTTTTTTGTTAGATGGTCAATTATCTTCTTCTTTAGAAGAGTCTCCATCATTTTTACCACTACAGATGTCAGGCTGACTGGCCTGTAGTTACTAGCTTCTTCTTTACTACCCTTCTTGTGAATGGGTACAACATTGGCCATTCTCCAATCATCAGGAACTTCTCCCGTAAGAAGGGACTGGTTATACAGATTAGTCAGGGGGCCAACTATGACAGATTGGAGTTCTTTAAGAACTCTAGGGTGGATTCCATCCGGACCCATCGCTTTATTTGACTTTAGCCGGACAAGTTCCTCTAGAACATCGGCCTCTGAAAACACTGGGGCTAAAATTATACAACTAGAGGCAATGCTGTGTTCAGCCATTTTCTGATTATGAGGGCCGCCGTCTGAAAAAACTGAGCAGAAGTAGTTATTCAGATGGTCAGCGACCGCCTTTTTCTCTTCTATATACTGATTTTTTCCGTTGTTAATTTTTGCAATCCCGCAGTTTTTCTTCTTCCTGTCACTGATATATCTGAAGAAGGTTTTATTCCCCTTCTTAACAGATTTGGCCATTTCTTCCTCTTTTGAGGCTTTAGCAGCATTTATCATCTGTTTAGTCTTCTTCTGTATATTTTTATACCCTTCTCTGTCCGCTTCACTTCCAGTCTCTTTATATCTCTTATAGGCAGACTTTTTATCTTTCACTATAGCTCTTACCTCTCTAGTAAACCATAGTGGATTTCTCTTTCTTTTCCTCTTGCTAATTTGTCTAACATGTAATCTTGTTGCCTTTAAGAGGACTTCCTTGAGTGTCTTCCACTGAGTACTCACTCTCGGTGTTTTATCCCACCCTTTTAATTCTTTCTTTACATATTCTCCCATATCCTCAAACTTCGTCTTCCTAAAGTCCAATACTTTGGTTGCAGAATGGGATTTCTCGTAGTCAGTCTGGATTCCGAACCACAAACATAGGTGGTCACTGGAACCTAGATTTTCTCCCACCTTCACCTTCACCTTTACTGCCATTTGGGTAATCTCGTCCACTAGCATGTTGTCTTGCTCTTCAGATTGCCCCGGAGGCCTGTAGACTGCACCTATTCTTGTAACTGATCCCTTTTTATTCTGCAGACAGATCCAGAGAGTCTCCAACTCTTTACATGAATTCTGGATCGCTGTGGATTTTATGCTATCTTTAACATAAATGGCTACCCCACCCCCTCTTCTCTCAGCCCTATCTTTCCTATACAACGTGTATCCCGGAATGGCTATTTCCCAGTCATTACAGTCCCTGAACCATGTCTCTGTTATTACAATCAAGTCCAAGTCATCTCTACAAACTATTGATATTAGCTCGCTGAGCTTGTTGCCTAAGCTGCGAGCATTAGTACACATTACACGAAGAACATTACATTTATCACCAACAACAACTCTATCTACCGCACCATCATCTACCTCACCAACATCTGTATGTAAAGCACCAGCAACTTCCTGTGCACCAACATCTGTATCTATCACACTAACAAACTCAGAACCCTGGTTCACCAAAACTGTTCGGGGACAGAAATCAATCTTCTCAATGAAATTCCTGCCCCCTCCATCTAGTTTAAATGCCTCTCCAAGAAACACCTGAACTCTTCTCCAAGTACCTCAGTTCCTCTGTGTGACGGGTGCAGACCATCTCTCTTGAACATTTCTTTACAACTCCACCTTCTAACACTGTGACTGACAAATCCTAAACCTTCTTCTTTACACCACTGTCTTAGCCAACCATTGAACTCCAGGATACGAAGTCTCTTACTATTTTCAGAGCGGACTGGCAAAATCTCTGAAAAAGTGATAGTCTGTCATTCTGCTCAGCTCCAGGCTGAGACTTTGAAATTCCATTTTCACCTCTTCAACACTTTTCTGGGACAAATCGTTTGTACCGAGATGAATGATCAGATCAACTTCAGTCTCCTTTGTTGCAGCCTTGACAATATTTGAGATGCGTCTTTTATCCCTGCTTGCAGTAGCACCAGGAAGACATCTCACCTCCTTCAGTCCATCCTCATTCTGCCCTAAAGCAACACCTCTAACAATCGAGTCACCAACAAGGAGATGCTTTCTCTTCTTTTTAAGTCCATTTTCTGCTCCTGACTGCTTGTTACAATTCTCTCCTTTGGGACTCACAACATCCCGTACCTGAGTATCTGTGCTTTTATCTTCTGAAATCTCACTTTCCAATTCAGACAGGACACCAAAGGGATTACACACCGAAATACCAAAAGTGTTGTGCTTCTGCTCCACAACTCTCAACCTCCCGGAACCAACTGTCTTCCACACAGCCCTTCTCTTCATGGGCCGTTGGGGCTGCGGTGGTGGATTACATGGTTGCTTGACTTCACACTCTAGCTGGGAAAGATTCACTTCTTTTGATTGCAGATAACACACCAAAGACTGCAGCCTGGAAATTTCACCATACAATGTGGACAGATGCAAACATACTGGACAACACCCCAAACTCCAGAGAGTACTGCGGAACACAACAGCCAGACAAGTGTTACACTGCACCAAACCAGACATCTTAGAATTAAAGCAGTTACTCACCAAACTGACAAAACCAGTGCCTTCACCAAACTCCTGCCGTTTTCAAACTACTGCAGTTTTTGAAACTACACACTTCTGTCTGTCTGCTGCACTTGTGTCTGGCTGCAAACTACTTACAGAGTAAACTCACAGAGTTGAAACCTCCTATAAATACACCTACTGCAGTTGATACGCTAACGAAGCGAGCCAAGCCTTTTCTTATGCTAATCTAATGAAACCAGTTACCAGCTACACCCAAATAGACACCTATGCACACTATGCAGAAACCAAAACAAGCCAAATACAAACTTAAGCACTAATGATCCAAATTAACCAAAGTAAATAAACACACAATTCAAACTAAATACTAAATGCAACACAATTCCAAGTACTACAACATAAGCAGTATTAATGAATGATAGTAAGATTTTTTTATTTTTTTTTTTTTTAAGTTTTTTGTCTACAATAGAAAAGAAGAGAGAAGTAAGAGTGAAGTAATAGTAATAGTAATAGCCTGGAGATCTCTCTAGCAACCAAGGGGTTACAACTTTTTTTGTTCCTGCATGTTTTATGCCAAAGGTATCTTCTATGCCAGGAAATAGTGGCCGGGGTTGGGGTGGGGTTATGTGTGTAATGGGAGTGTGATCATGGGCGGAGCTAAGGGCACCTACACTGTCTTGCCTAGGGACACCTGAGATGTAAATCTGGTGCTTTCCATTCTTTCACATTGCTGAGTTTTCACACACTGCAGGTTATTGTGTGCCCCAAATTATTAGAGAAAGGGTGATTCAGTGGGTTCCAAACTGTGCTGTACGTAAGTCAGAATGTGTGTGTTTGTAGGGAGGCACCTTATTCCAATGGGCTATGTACATCTGTCCACTTTGTACTATTATTAAAATGACCCAGTACATTAATATAACTAATAACTGATTTGTACAGTCTGTAGAATTTTGTGCTAAGGGCTGTAGCAAATTCATAATTCTCCTACCTAGATCATGTTCCAATTTCATTATACAGTGCTTCTCCTTCCATATAGAGAAACCTCACTAACTTAGGTGGTTTGTGTTTGAATGCCATACATTTTTGCAAGTGTACATACTTGTGCAATATGGTGTTGCTTTAAATTTTGTACAAATAAAAGATTTTTATCCGATGAATCGCGTTTGAGTCGGCTGTTTGGAAACAGCGGGTCCGTGCACCTCTCCCTTCCTGTGTTGTTATCACGGTGCCCGTGATTCCTTGTTTATATTTTTCTGTCAGTTATCCTATGTGAGGCCCTCATTGGTTTAGCCCGCCCAGTATAGCCTTTATATACTGGGCTCCTGCACCCTCACACTGCCCTTTCGTGGTGTTCCTGTGCCAGTGCTACATTTGTTATTGAGGATTCCAGTGTACCGACTTGGCTTGCCTGACTACTCTCCAGTTCCTGCGCCTGTGTACCGACCCGGACTGCCTGACTATTCCCCAGTGATCGTTCCTGTGCATTGACCCAGCCTGGCTGACGTTCCTGCTACCGTGTACCGACCCGGATTGGATGACGTTCCTGCGCCTGTATCCTGACCTGGCCTGGCTGACGTTCCTGCTCCTGGATTCTGATTCGGCAGATCTCCGTTTTGGTCCTGGTCGCCTCAGCGACATTCTGACTTCCGGTGCCTTACCTTGTTTGGCACCTCTGCACCGGCAGGCTTGCCTAGTATTCCCATTTGGCTCTACAGAGCGCCTCTGGCCTAGTCCTCCAGTCCGCATAACCGGTTGCAAGTGTTGCCTCCGTGATAGCACCGGTACATTGCCATTGGCTACGCTCCACTCTGTCAAAACCGGTTGCCAGTGTTGCTTCCGTGATAGCACCGGTACATTGCCATTGGTTTCGCTCCACTCTGTCAAAACCGGTTGCAAGTGTTGCCTCCGTGATAGCACCGGTACATTGCCATTGGTTACGCTCCACTCTGTCAAAACCGGTTGCAAGTGTTGCCTCCGTGATAGCACCGGCAGGGCCTGCGCTACCATTAAGGCAGGACAGGCAGCTGCCTTAGGGCGCCGAAAAGGTAGAAGCTGGTATTTTTTTAATTTTTTTTTTTAAATATATAGATCTGCCACGAGGGAGCACTGATTTACACTACCAAGCGCTCCCTCGCGGCGTCTATGTGACCCAGGCTGTGTAGTAATACAGAGCGCTGGGAGATGACATCATCTCCCAGCGCTCTGTATTACTGAGCGCAGCGCACGGGAGCTTCAGCTCTGTGCCGAAGGAGGCACAGAACGCTAAGTTATGGCACGCTGCTAGACCACCAGGGACTGAAGGTAGGGGGATGAAAGGGCATCATGGAGATAAGGGGGTATCGTGGAGATGAAGGGAGCATCGTGGAAGGGGCAATGTGGAGATGAAGGAAGCATTGTGAAAGGGAGCATCGTGGAGATGAAGGGAGCATTGTGGAAGGGGCAATGTGGAGATGGAGATGAAGGGGCATTATGGAAGGGTCAATGTAGAGCTGAAATGGCATTGTGGAGATAAGGGAGCATTGTGGAAGGGGGATGAAGGGGCAATGTGGAGGTGAAGGGAGCATTGTGGAAGGGGCAATGTGGAGGTGAAGGGAGCATTGTGGAAGGGGCAATGTGGAGGTGGAGGTGAAGGGAGCATTGCGGAAGGGGCTATGTGGAGGTGAAGGAAGCATTGCGGAAGGGGCAATGTGGAGGTGGGGAGAGTGTGGAGGTGAATATGTGGGCGGGGCAGGGGATTGTGGCAAGGTCATGGGGGGGGATTGTGTCCGGGGGGGGAATCAAAATGCACCTTCGCCTGTGTATACAAAAATCCTTGCACCGGCCCTGAGCACCGGTATATATTGCCATTGGTTACGCTCCACTCTGTCAAAACCAGTTGCTAGTGTTGCCTCAGTGATTGCACCGGTACATTGCCATTGGTTTCGCGCCACTCTGTCAAAACCGGTTGCAAGTGTTGACTCCGTGATTGCACCGGTACATTGCCATTGGTTACACTCCTCTCTGTCAAAACCGGTTGCAAGTGTTGCCTCCGTGATTGCACCGGTACATTGCCACTGGTTACGCTCCACTCTGTCAAAACCGGTTGCAAGTGTTGCCTCCGTGTCAGCACTGGTAACGCTCCTGTTTACTTCAATGGACTGGTACTCGCTGTGAACTCAGTCTTTGGTGTGTTCAAGAATCAGCTTATTACCTGCACATATGGGACTGTTTTCCTTTCTTGATGAACGTTAACTCTTGCATTGCTGGAACCTGGAAACCTTATCATCTGCCTGACCCGTGTCAGCATAAACTGTTTGTCTCCTATATTTGTGCTGGACCTATGTGGGCCTAATTAACCTGTCGTGTGTCTGTACTATAAGTTTTATATTACAGGACCTGTGAGGGTCCTTTGTGTATTATTGTATTTAATAAAACTGTGTTTTTTATCCTAACTCTGTGTCTGTGAGTCAAACAAACCGTTACAGTCGTCTAGTTTGTCGGAGCCAGAGGCCGTGGCTGTGGGGAATAGCTCCTGACCTGCTCAGACCTTTGAGCCTTGGTGAGTCAATCCAATTTGAAGTGTTAATATTTACAAGGCAACAGTAGTGATTCATTGTTTGTTACTAACTGGGAGGATATCCACTATATTTAGAAACAGGAATAAGAATTATAGAGATAAACTGAATAGGATGTATAGACTACAACATAGCACATAAATCTACACGCTGCAAAATATTTTGGAATCAACATGTAAAGTTTTATTAAGGTGGTACTTAGGCATAATTGTTATTAGTACAATAATCCAGTAGTAGCAATGATGGTAATTCACAACATGCAGGTGTTAGGATATAACAGCAGTAATGTTTTTCATAGATAATCATTACAAGTAGTAAAATAAATGCACATGCTTCAGTTTACAAGTAGCTGCTCTATGGACCTGCTATCTCCTATGTAGCACACATATGGTTTAACCCATTGAATGTTAAAAAAGTCTCCAGCTCACTGCTAGCTTGTATGCATGTATGGATCTTTCTGTTTGTCTTCTCCTACTTAAAAGTAAGGTTTGTAGTGTGAAGAGCAATTTGAAAAGGTGATGTGAGTTCAAAGGAAGGTAGGCAAATAACAAGCAAATAAATGTGTGAGTAATATTGAAAACTACAAGAGGAGGTGAAAGCTACTATTAGAGTTATTGGAAAATAATTAAGTGACCGCATCCTCAGTCATAGCTGAAAAATAGATCTAGATGGGTGAGACGCAAAGAATGCAACTAATGAAATTAATGAAAATGTTGCCTAATACTGGCCTAAGTTCCATTGCAATTAATCCATATGTTTCAATAGGAATCTATGACATAAAATTAATGCTAACATTCATGACCTACAATATAATCTAGGTCTTATTTTGTCTTTGTTAATTTTTTGGCTATTTTGTCTGAATGAAAAAAGGAAAACACTTTTTTAAGTGATACCCTATGTCTGTGTCTGTTACAGTCATTTTTCATTAAAGCTACAGCATCACAATGAATCCTGTAATCCAACTGACACCCTGAAGGGACAGATGACCTAGTTTAACCTAACAGCTGCATAAGCTAAGATAAACCTATATGATAGGTCACCCAGGGTTTAAAGTGTGGCTAAGGCCTAAGGGCGGATTAGAGCAGAACCAAAATGGCCAAGTGGGCAAACAAACAACAGAAGTGTTATTTAGTTAACTTGAAAATAACATAAACACATTTTTTATTGGTGCCTGATTTCATAGTGTGTCATTCTTCATTCTTTCTTTCTTTCTTTCTTTCTTTCTTTCTCTTTCCTTTCTTTTCTTTTTTTTCTTTCCTTTCTTTTCTTTTCTTTCTTTTCTTTTTTTTCTCTCTTTTTTTCCTTTCCTTTCTTTTCTTTCCTGGGGTTTTAAATAACAAATACAATAAACAGAATCAAACAATAAAGGCTTTATATATAAATTCAACATATAGCAATGCTGGTGCAAACCAACTACACTGTAGGTGACAAAAAAATCCCATTAACTTAAAAAAGGTCTTTAACCTCTTGAATTCTAGAGAGTTCTCCAAAGCATTGACACTCTGTAAATACCAGCTTAGGGTTACTTTTTTTTTTCTTTGAAGATTTTAACATAAACATGAGAGATACGTTTTAAAGTTATATTTACAGAAACTGCTATGTACAGTATGTCTACAATTTTTTGTTCAGGTCTTGTGGTATTTGAAGAAGTAGCTAGGGAGCTATGAAACTTTATACCAAGCCATTTCATTGTTTTTAATTGACACTTTTTTATTAGCATTTTTTACTTTATGTAAAGAATCTTTTTATTTTTGTATAATAAAAAAAATTTTTGGGACTGAAGACTACAGCACTCCTTTGAACTCCTTCCACAAACTGGGATACCCAAACAGAGACGGGTCAATTTATCTGCATGCGTATTTGGTTGTGTGTGGGTATAAGCCCTCAAATAACTACTGACTGTGAGTATAATCATCCATCTTTATATATTCTGTTGATATTTGGATAACAGGCACTATTGGGCACCCTCTTGTCAATTCTTTTCATTGTGTCCACTTCCTATGTGCTGAGATGAGGAGCAGCCCAAAGCCAAATAAATAATCCTCTTTAGGGATCCACACTGCTGTGGGGACAGTGTATTAAGAAAATCCCCTAAGCGTGGATGTCAGCAAACACATATGTGCTTGACTGACCACTCATCTTGTGAGTATGGAATCTAAAAGTGGTAAAAGGTGGTGATAACATCCTACTGCAAACAATGTTGCACTAGAAGCGCCTTCTTCTTTTGTTTTCGCTGCTATGTATAATACGCTAGTTTTTGTCATTATTAATATAAGACTTAATAACTTTATAAATATGCATTTGTTCTATTCATTGCACTCTTATAAAATATCAAATAGAGGTTAATTAAAGACATTTACATTAACAAAAGTGGCATCACAGCTATGGGAACAGAGTTCCAAAGCTTATGAATATTTTTCTCCAGGTTTTCTGTGCAGATCACAGATAACCATACCAGGAAACTCTCTGGATCTGCCCCAGAGACTCTGGGAACAGAGACTAATTATCTGGCACTGGTAAGTTTCTTCTGAAACTGACAATTTCTCCTCCTTCTCACAGTGTGCCTCCCACTTACCGCCCTCTTCTCCTCCTTCTCACCCTGTCCTTCCCACGTCCCACCCATTTCTCTTCCTTCCCATCCTGTACCTCCTTCTTCCTGCCCACTTCTCTTCCTTCCCACCTTGTTCTTCCCATTTCCCACCCATTTTCCATCCACTTTATGTCACAAGGATGGTAAGCACCACCCACTCAATTAAGCCCACCTCCATTATGACTGTCATTTTTCTTCCTCTAGTTGTCAGCACAAGGAAGTTCCTAAGTATTGAGATATCTGCACAGCTGTGAGATGTCAGGGCCCTACGTGAACACGTTCTCCCCTCCTCATAGAAGCCTTGCATTAGTGTGAGCTTCTATGGAGATGGGAGAAATCTCCCATGGGCAAGGAATTAAGTCCTGACATCCTTCAGCTGTACAGATATCTGTAATCTACACAGTAATCCAGATTAGAACCAGTGAGTTATAAGCTATGTAAATAGACAAGAACATGGACAGTGCATGTAAAATTCCCTCTAGGTTCAGTATCAAATACCTGTCTTTGTCCACAACCAACACCCTAATGCACAGCTGAATATATACTCACATTTTTGCGAGGTTAGTCTAGCCGTTCACGTCTCTGTAGTTACGCCTGTGGGGGCTATTGATCCAAGCTCTTGCAATTCATTCTCTACTAGTACGCCGTGGGGAGATTGGCTCAAGCTCTTGCAATCCAGCTCCCTCTATTCCGCACGTTTGGGTTATAAGCTCAAGCTCTGGTAACTAGTTGTCTCCATAGGTCGTAGGGCTACTGGTCCAGCTCTTGCAATCCAGTTCCAACCACAACGCCTGTGGGGGCTAGTGGTCCCAGCTCCGGTAACTAGTTGTCTCCGTTACGCCCGTGGGGGCTATTCGCTCTAGCTCTGGCAGTCTACTTGCTCTGCTCATACGCCCGTGGGGGCTATAATTCCAGTACAGCAGGTTGGAAGGCAGGTTTCTCTTTGCTGGACATTATATCCAGTATTTCCAGACTGTGGGTGTTGAGTCTACCTTTAACACCTTCAACACCTTGGGCGTGCCAAACAACACAACTGAGACGGACTGATTATTCTATTAACCCTTTGTATATCTGTACTCAGTGCCTGTTCATTACTAGTACTCTTTTCTGTATCATTGTATACTGTGCATACTATTGCTTATTCACTATTTCACAGTGCCACCCGTAGGGGGCGTTCTCTGTCATTATTTAGTTCTTAATAAAATTGTATTTTATTTTTACCCACTGGTCTGAGTGTCTTGAAAACCGTGACAGTACGAAAGGGCCATGACCTCAGACAGTAAGGGTGAAGGTAATGCACAAAACATCCACTGGAGAATGGATGTTCACGAACAGCGCCTAGACCAATTGGCACTGGCTTTACAAACGTTACTTGAGCGAACGGTACACCTCGACAAGCCAAGCCAAAATCCAGTGGTCCCCTCAGTTACGACACCGGACAATCAGTCTGTGGCTCCTCCCAGAGGGCTAACGGCGGCGGCGCCGTTACCGCTAAGATATGATGGCCAACCTAACCTATGCAGGGGCTTTATTAATCAACTGGAGATCTTTCTGGAGTTGACGCCCCAGGCATTTCCTAATGATCGTAGTAAGGTCGGAATTATGATTTCCTTGTTGACGGGCAGAGCAATGGCATGGGCCAGCCCTCTCTGGGAGAATGCCAAACCCTGTACTCGGAACTTTGATGAATTCGTAAAACAGTTCCGTAAATTGTTTGAGGTGCCGGGCAGAACTGCCTCTGCTGCCAAGAGGCTAATGGAAATACAGCAGGGCGAGCGTACATTGGGCGATTAAGCTATTGAATTTCAGACCTTGGCAGCAGAGGTTGGTTGGAACAACGAGGCACTGGTGGCAGCATTTGCCCAGGGCATGTCCGATACCATTAAAGATGAAATTGCTGCCAGGGAGCTACCCAGTGGCCTGGATGATTACATCCAGTATGTTATGCTCATTGATTCTCGCATTTGCGATAGACGGTTGGCTAGAAGGGCAAGATCCAGAAATATTGGGCAGGTTAACCCTTTAAACCCACCATCTCCTCCCATTCCTCCTGAACGGTTCCCAGAGGCAAGTGAACCAATGCAACTAGGGTTCACCAGACTTACTAAGGAGGAACGAGCAAACCGTAAAAGACTGGGATTATGCTTGTATTGTGGCAAAGCTGAACACCTATTACGTACATGTCTGGTAAAACCAGGAAACGGACTCACCTAGGGTACCTTGAGGGACAGGTCCTAGGTGGTGTACAGCAGTCCCTTGATTTTTGCACACAGAAACCCACCAGCCAGGTGGCATTTTCTTGGACAGACCTTTCGGTATCAGTCATAGCACTGGTCGAATCCGGTGCAGCAGGATATTTTATGGACCAGTCCTTTGCTGAATTACACAAAATTCCGTTACTCAAAAGGGAGTCCCCACTGGCCATTGAAGCCATCGATGGTCGTCCTCTTAAACCAGCTTTCATCACCATGGAGACTATTCCTATTTCTATGACTGTTGGGGCCCTTCATAAGGAAGATTTACGCTTCCAAATAATTCGTTCTCCACATCATGCAGTTATACTGGGGTTTCCCTGGCTACTATTACACAACCCGCAGTTTGACAGGCAGAGATGTGAGGTTAAGTCTTGGTCTGAATTCTGTGTCAAGAATTGTCTGTCCCATACTGTCAAAATTTGTTGTACCTCCCCCTCCTTGTATTCAGCAAGGGGGAGGCTAGCGCATTACCCTCGTATAGACCCTAGGATTGCGCTATTGATCTGGCCCCGGGGGTGGTGCCCCCTAGGGGTCGCACGTATCCACTCTCTTGTGAGGAAACCAGGGCTATGTAGGTGTACATAGATGATGCCCTCAAGAGACGGATTATTTGCAAGTCTTCCTCTCCAGCTGGTGCTGGGTTCTTTTTTGTTAAAAAGAAAAATGGCGAGTTAAGGCCGTGTACCGATTACCGGGGGTTGAATAAGCTGATGCCTAAGAATGCCTACCCCATTCCACTCATAACCGAATTATTTGACAGGTTAAAGGGATCATCTATTTTCACTAAACTTGATCTGCTTCCAACCTAATCAGAATCAGGACAGGAGATGAGTGGAAGACGGCATTCAATACCAGATCTGGGCATTATGAATATCTGGTTATGCCATTTGGGCTATCTAACGCACCAGCAGTATTCCAGGAATTCATTAATGACATCTTTCGTGACATGTTGCAATCCTGCGTGGTAGTATATCTCGATGATATTTTAATTCACTCTGCTAACCTCACGCAGCACGTTAAGGATGTGTCTGAGGTTTTGTCACGACTACGTCAAAACAAACTATTTTGTAAACTTGAGAAATGCAAATTTCAATGGTCCCAGGTACCCTTCCTGGGGTTCGTGATATCAGTTTATGGCATTGCTATGGACCAGGAGAAGTTGGCTGCAGTACTACAGTGGCCGCGCCCTTAAGGGTTAAAATCGATCCAACGCTTTCTGGGCTTCGCCAATTTTTATAGAAAATTCATTCAGAACTTTTCCTCGATTGTCAAATCATTGCCTGACTTAACACGTAAAGGTGCTACTCCCTCTCAATGGTCCGAGGCTACGGAGAACGCTTTTGAGACACTGAAGTCCGCTTTTCCCTCAGCTCCAGTACTATCCCACCCCAATCCTGCCCTACCATTTACATTTGAGGTCGATGCTTCTGAAGTTGGGGTCGGGGCAGTGCTTTCCCAACAACCGGCGGAGGATGGTCCACTGAAACCTTGTGGGTTCTTTTCAAAGAAACTCTCTGTTGCCCAAAGCCACTATGAGATTGGTGACAGGGAACTCTTAGCTATTATCCTGGCACTTAAGGAATGGCGTTACCTTCTGGAGGGCACTCAGAACCCAGTATTGATTTTAACCGATCATAAGAACCTGACATATCTCTCCGAAGCTAAGAGGTTGTCCTCCCGGCAGGCTAGGTGGGCACTTTTTCTGTCCCGGTTTAACTTTATAGTGTCCTATCTGCCTGGTTCCAAGAATGTCAAGGCTGATGCGTTGTCTAGACAATTTGCTTTGGACATTGAGAGGGAGGAAGAACCTGTGCCTATCATTCAGCCTGATCGCATCCTGGCAACAGTGCGTAAGAGCATCACTTCAACTGTGGGGGAGGAGATTTTGGCATCTCAGGCAAGGGCACCCCCGAAACTCCAGTTGGCAAGTGCTTTGTGGATGAGTCTTTCCGTACCCGTCTGCTTGAGACTTACCACTCCTCTAAGGCACCTGGGCACATTGGGAGGGATCAGTTAATATGGTCTCTCTCACAAGTATTTTGGCGGCCCTCTCTCAGAGCCGATTGTTCCGCATTTATGGCAGTGTGTGCCATCTGTGCCCGTGCCAAGACACCCAGGCATCTCCCAGTGGGTTTACTGCAGCATGTACCTAATGGTGAACGTCCCTGGTCCCATATTTCCATTGACTTTTTGGGGGAACTGCCAGTCTCTAAGGGGCACTCGTTTATTCTGATGGTGGTCGACAGATTCTCTAAGATGGCTCATTTTGTGCCCCTCTCTGGTCTCCCATCGGCCCATGAGCTAGCTATGGTTTTTGCTAAAGAGGTATTTCGCCAGACCAACGGAGCCGCTGAGCGTGCCAGTCAGGGACTGGAGCAGTTCCTGCGCTGCTTTGTGAACGATCATCACGACAATTGGTCCGACCTGTTGCCGTGGGCAGAGTTCGCCAGGAACTGTGCAGTTAATTCATCGTCCGGGAGCTCCCCGTTTCTTATCAACTACGGATTCCAGCCGTGTCTGCTCCCGGACTCATTTCAAGAGCAACAGATTCCAGCTCTGGATGAGCATATCGAGCAACTTCGCTCCACTTGGGCACAGGTTCAGAGGACCTTAGGTCAGTCTTTTCAGCGACAGCAACGGCATGCCAATCGTAGACGTCTGCCGGCGGTCTCCTTCCAGGTTGGGGACAGGGTATGGCTCTCGTTCAGAAATCTCAATTTGCAGGTGCCCTCCAATAAGTTGGCTCCCAGATTCATTGGTCCGTTTAAAGTTATCCGTAGAGTGAACCCGGTTTCTTACACTTTGGAACTCCCGGCATCTATGCGTATACATAATGTGTTCCATGTATCTCTGCTGAAACCCTTGGTTTGCAATCGCTATACTACCTCTCCAGTGGTTCCTGGGCCAGTGGCATCATTGATTCCAGGAGATTTAGGGGGAAGTTGCAATATTTGATCCATTGGAAGGGCTATGGCCCTGAGGAACGTTCATGGGTAGATCACAAGGACCTCCATGCACCTAGATTATTGTGCAACTTCCACTCTAAATACCCCCAGAAGCCTAGACCTCCTGCTGGGAGAGGGGGCCTTTGAGGAGGGGGTACTATCACGGTGCAGCTTCTCGTGCTGTCACTCTCGCTTGTGCTGCGCTCCGATTTGTTGAGCCTGTTTGGCCTGCCCCTGGTGACCTTTTTATTCTGGGCTAGTGGCACCTGTCATTTGCCCTTTCGTGGTGTTCCTGAGCCAGTTTTGCTGTGCTGTGTTCCTGTGTTCCTGATCTCCGGTGTACTGACTTGGCTAGCCCTGACTACGATCCTGTGTACCTGCTGTAATGGTTTTCTGACACTCAGACCAGGGTGTAAAGTAAAAACACATTTTATTGAATTAAACAGTAATACGATGCCCCTAGGGGCCAGTACAGGAATGGCAGAAATAGCAAACACGAACAGAGTGATTGCAATACAGCAAATACTGGACAATGGATAGATAGTAAATGACCCCAAAGGGTTAACAAGTGCAAGAGGAGAACTAAGTCCTAGTTTGGCCAACGCCCAGGATATATAGCAGTTGCTGGGTAATAGTTCTTGAATCACAAAGCTGGAACTCAGTAGCAGTCTCTGGAACACAGTTCTTGAATCACAAAGTTGAAGCAAGGTGTCTGTACTAGATTTACTCTCAAAGGGAAATGGAAGGCACAAGTGCCAGAGCTGAGTACATACCACCACCGTGGGATAAGAGGAAGTGCTATTGCCAAACGGTAGTACAAGAACTTGAGCAGCCCTTAACTGGAAATGGAAGTTAACTCTGCGTGTACCCAATGGATAGTGCCCTGACACCTCTTGGATGTCAAATAATGGTATCGAATGTACAAGCACTGAGAGCCAAGCACTGGATAGTGCAGATGGATAGCGTAACCTCTGTATGACAGTAGGCCGGAGCCAGGACACCCCTCCGGTGCCGTACAGGACCTTCCCAGCAAGAGGCGAACGGATAGCAATGCCCACAGGCGCGGTCACGGTGCACACCGAACACCGGACCGGCAATACTCTGCTGAAGGTAATGAGGCGTTTCAGAGGTACCGGAGGAATGGCTCTTAACGATAAGTGTATGCTTGGCAAGAACTGAGGCACAAGACTGAGACTACGAAGTACTGCAGGAGTTAACTGGTTCTGTACCGGAACACAGCAACGTACCAAGTATGGCAAAGCAACCTTAATCTCAGCTAGAGTAATGAGAGTAATAGCGAGACACCAAGGGATCAGAATGTCGCGGACGCGACCGGCCCGTGCAGGTACACCGGAACAGCAGACTGGAACAGGCGATAACCGGAACCGGAGTACAGCAGGAACAGCAGCCGAAGAACTGGATCAATCACAGAGCAAAGTCGTCTACCGGAGCCGGGTCTTACACGGAGCAGGATCATCAGCCAGAACCAGATCAATCACGGAGCAAGGTCGTCAGTCAGAGCCGGGTCATACACGGAGCAGGATCAAAAGAAGAGTCAGACAAGCCGGGTCGGTACACTGGAGAACTGGAACACAGCAACAAGGCGCAGATACTGGAACACCACGAAAGGGCAAAGCACAAGTGCCCAGGGCCAGAGTATAAAGGCACATACTGGGCGGGCCAATCAGCTTCCTCCAATGCACAGACGGAACAACCCTGATTGACAGTGTAGCACGGGAACCGTGATAGTACCCCCTCTCAAAGACCCCCTCTCCTGCCGGAGGGTCTTGGTTTCTGAGGGTATTTAGAGTGAAAGTTGCGCAACAACCATGGAGCATGGAGGTCCTTGTGGTCGACCCAAGAGCGCTCCTCAGGCCCATATCCCTTCCAATGGACCAAATATTTCAACTTGCCTCTAAATCTCCTTGAATCAATAATGCTCTGAACTTCGTATTCCTCTTGGCCCTGCACATCCACCGGCCCAGGAACCACCGGAGTGGTAGTATAACGATTGCAAACCAAGGGCTTTAATAGTGACACATGGAACACATTGTGAATACGCATAGTATTAGGAAGTTCCAAAGCGTATGCCACAGGATTGATCTTGCGTATAATCTTGAATGGCCCAATGAACCGGGGGGCCAGTTTATTCGAGGGCACCTGCAGGTTGAGATTCCTGGAGGAGAGCCATACCCTATCCCCAACCTGGAAGGAGACCGCTGGCAGCCATCTGCGATTGGCATGCCGCTGGTGTCTGTGGAAGGACTGACTGAGGGACCTTTGCACCTGTGCCCAAGTGGAGCGGAGCTGCTCCATGTGCTCATCCAGAGCCGGAATCTGCTGGGACTGAAATGAGTCCGGGAGTAGACAGGGCTGGAACCCATAATTAACAAGAAATGGGGAACTCCCAGATGATGAGTTCACCGCGCAGTTCCTGGCGAACTCTGCCCACGGCAACAGGTCAGCCCAATTATCATGATGATCAGTCACAAAGCAGCGTAAAAACTGCTCCAGTCCCTGATTGGCACGCTCAGCAGCCCCGTTGGTCTGGGGATGGTAGGCGGAGGAGAAGGATAATTGAATGCCCATCTGGCCACAGAATGCCCTCTAGAATCTCGACACGAATTGACTCCCCCAGTCAGACACAATTACTCTGGGCAACCCGTGCAAGCGGAATACTTCTCTGGCAAAAACTGATGCCAATTCCTGGGCCGAGGGAAGGCCAGAGAGGGGCACGAAATGAGCCATCTTTGAGAATCTATCCACCATCAAGATAAACGTATAGCCCTTGGAACTCGGCAGCTCTCCCAAAAAATCAATCGAAATATGGGACCACGGACGATCACCATTAGGCACTGGTTGGAGCAAGCCTACTGGGAGATGTCTGGGAGTTTTGGCAGGTGCACAGATAGCGCAAGCAGCCGTGAATGCAGAGCAGTCGGCTTTCAGGGAGGGCCACCAGAATGTTCGTGATAGTGACCATGCCAACTGATCTCTGCCGATGTGCCCAGCTGCCTTAGATGAGTGGTAGGTCTCAAGTAATTGGGTACGAAAAGGTTCGTCCACAAAACACCTGCCAACTGGGGTTTCAGGGGGTGCCCGAGTTTGTGATGCCAATATTTGCTCTCCCAGTGGCGAGGTGATGCTGGTACGAATAGTAGCCAGAATTCTGTCTGGCTGAATTATGGGGACCGGAGCCTCATCCCTCTCAATGTCCGTGCAGAATTGTCTAGAAAGAGCATCCGCCCTAATATTTTTGGAACCAGGCAAGTACGAGACTATGAAATTAAATCTGGACTGAAATAGAGCCCATCGAGCCTGGCAAGAAGACAATCGTTTCGCCTCGGATAGGTAAATCAAGTTTTTATGGTCTGTGAGGATCAACACTGGTGCTCTAGTGCCCTCCAGAAGATGTCGCCATTCTTTTAATGCCAAGATGATAGCCAACAGTTCCCTATCACCAATTTCGTAATGGCTTTGGGTACTAGATAGTTTTTTAGAAAAGAACCCACACGGCCTCAAGTTACCCCCTTCCTTGGGGCGTTGGGAAAGAACTGCCCCTACCCCAACCTCAGAGGCATCAACCTCTAGAGTAAACGGCAGGATGGGATTAGGGTGGGACAGTATAGGAGCGGATGCAAATGCCTTTTTTAGAGTTTCAAAGGCTATTTCAGCTGCCTGGGACCATTGAGAGGGATTTGCCCCCTTATGCGTAAGGTCAGAGAGAGGTTTTGTGATGGTAGAGAAGTTCTGAATAAACTTTCTATAATAGTTGGCAAAGCCCAAGAACCTTTGAATAGCTTTTAATCCCTTGGGTCGTGGCCATTGTAGGACCGCTGCCAACTTCTCTTGGTCCATTGCTATGCCATCATTGGATATCACAAAACCCAAGAATGGTACTTGGGAGCGATGAAATTCACATTTTTCTAGTTTGCAGAACAATTTGTTCCTGCATAATCGCATCAATACTTCCGAAACATCCTGGATGTGCTGGGTTAAATTAGCAGAATGGATCAATATATCCTCCAAGTACACCACCACACAAGACTGTAGCATGTCACGGAGGATATCATTTATAAACTCTTGAAATACGGCAGGTGCATTACATAACCCAAATGGCATAACCAGATATTCGTAGTGGCCTGACCTAGTATTGAATGCCGTCTTCCACTCATCACCAGCCCTTATCCTTATTAGGTTATAGGCAGCACGAAGATCGAGTTTCGTGAAGATAGAGGAGCCTTTCAACCTGTCAAATAATTCTGTGATGAGCGGAATGGGGTAGGCATTCTTGGCAATCAACTTATTGAGTCCACGGTAGTCAATACACGGTCGTAATTCGCCACTTTTCTTTTTCACAAAAAAGAACCCTGCACCTGCCGGAGAGGATGATTTACGAATAATCCCTCTTCTGAGGGCATCCTCGATGTATTCCTCCATGGCCCTAGTCTCTTCCCCGGACAATGGGTGAAGGGTACAGGGATAATGTGTGTAAGAATTATGTTCGGCACCTATAGGGTTAAAAGTTACATTTGACTGATTCTGCAGAAATCTATGTACTAGAGAGGAAACCACCAGACTGGTCTGTTCTAGTTCCTCAAGGCCGTTATGATAGAATGTGCAGAATATCCAAACCCCCCACGGGGGAGGAGATGGGTTACTGAAGAAACTGTTATCTACACTCCCTCCCCTCCCCCCCTTCCTGTGAACAAGTTTTGTCTTTCTGTTTTTTTATAACTTCTGTTTTCTGCTGAAACGAAACTGTGCACCTCGCCCCTCCCTGTAGGGGAGGGGGCTGTATAGGGCTATAAATGCTATGTATGATAAGAATAAAGAGAGAGCTTGTATTGTATACGCTGTTGTGTGTGTTTTTCTTTGCGAACCATACAGGCCCCCGGTATACCGGTAATTGACATAGATTTCATAGACAGACTAATAAGAGGGTGAAAGGTATCTCTTCAGGCAGCGATCCAGGTAAAGATTCCCTAACAGTTTTTGGTGGAAGAATGCGGGCGGTGTGCATCCATGGGTAAGTGACTATATGTTGTCGCCGTCCCAGGGATCACACTGCCGTGTTAAGGGTTGAGTGAAATAGGGAGATAGGGAGTGAGTCTCTGTTAGTCTAATATATAAGCGCGCTATATAAACGATTAGAGGTTCGAGGCACAGGTATAGTGCCTCCGGAACCGGCAAGAGTTAGAGGCACAGGTATAGTGCCTCCGGAACCGGCAAAAGGTTCGAGGCACAGGTATAGTGCCTCCGGAACCGGCAAGAGTTCGAGGCACAGGTATAGTGCCTCCGGAACCAGCATAGTATTAAGGGTTCGAGTCACAGGTATAATGACTCCGGAACCAGCATAGTTATAGTTCGAATCCCAGTGCTCCGGAACTGTTGTTCGAGTCCCCTGTATAGTGGACTCCGGAACTGAAGTTCGAGCACAGAAGGTGAGGATTCCAGAACTACTGTAGTCAGGAATGTCCACAAGATTTGGCCCTTGGTAGTCTCGAAGGTCACCGTGGATGACCATCCGGAGACTGCCCGATAAAATAGTGGCATTTGACTACCGGTTATTAGGCAACAGAACACTCATTATCTATAGAATCTATAGAGTCCCTCTGTGAGTCTATGTCAATAATCTACTGTTCTGTCCTCTCTTGTCTGTCAAATTGTTTAGTGATACTATATGATTACTATGCACTGGTGTTGAGATATGGATGTTTGTAGAGATGTCAATTAAGTATTGTATCAAAGGATATTAGAGGCTGAGAATAAGTATTGTGTTATTGTGTGCTGTCCCCGGTTCAGGTGAAGGTAAGCACTGGGACCGGGTGTTATTCCAGGTGAAGGTGAGCACCTGAATTTTTACTCCTTTTCTTTTCCTCGTTTATTTGACACTGTGATTGCATTGTATTGTACAACTTGTTGTAAGATGGGAGGGCAAGAGAGTCAGACCCCAGAAATAGGTGAGGATTGTATATACTATGTAGAGAGACTGACAGGGGGTTCCTATTACACTATTCCATTCGTGTCTAATTTGGCGGGGAGTCTGGTCCTGCAAGATACCACCCACTGACTTTCTCCCCCTGATCACTGGGAAAATTTACAACTGTCTCGTATTTGTTGCGCATGGCTAACCTGTTTACATACATGTTATGTGTCGTTTGTCTGGGGTAGATACGTGCCCTGTTCCGGAGGGATATAGTAAGTGAGCACAGAAAGAGGGAGAGCGTGCCCACATCACCAGAGAGAGAGACTTGAGGGACTAAGTTTAAGTAGTTACACGGTGGGATACAGACAAGTAGGGAATGGGGGTCACCCAAGGGAAGCCCCTTAAGGGCGTAGTGGCTCGGGATCTGGTGATGTTGAGAGAGAGGAAGGAACATTGTAAGAAAACGGGTAAGTTATTCAGAGTGTGTGGATTATTGCTATCAAAATCAGGTACTAACACATTATGCATTCATTTAGTGACAGCTAGGCAGGGGTTAAGCCGCCATGCTTGTAAAATGTTGATGCTATGAGAAAGTTAGCGCAGCTCTGATTCCCCCTCCCTTCTCTTTCATTCTGCCTCTCCCCCTTGTTCTCTCTGTTCTTAGATAAGCATCAAGTAACGGAATTTCAAGGTCACCAACACTGCTGTTTTCCTAAAGGTCCTATTGTTAAGATGTTGTCTAGTAGCTGGGAACTAACAGCTGACAGGGGCAGGTTTTTGTACATTTATGTGGAAATGTATTGCCAGGATCAGGTACTGGTAGGCCACCAGTAATTAGCCTGGACAGGCACACGGTATTGGTTCTGAGATAAAATGTTGCAACATTTAGGTAAATTCAATCCTAATTTTGTGTAATCAATTGTATGGATCCAAGCAAGTAAAAATATGGATTTGTTAAAGAAATTACCAATGTGTTATAGATAATAGAACTGAAATTATGTTCTTGAGAGAGAAGAGGCAGGAATGTGGGGGCTGTCTTGCTGGAAGTGTCTGAGGGGGTTTTGGCATTGGTCTTACCGGTTCAATGGTTCTCAGTGATCTAAGACCGAGTAGTCCAGCCAGTCTACCCGGCACGGTCACGGGCACCCCTTCCTCTCCTGTTTTGACTTCTTGGGAAACATATATTTCAACTGAAGTGGTGCACCCAATGTGTATGTGTATATATGTATATGTTCAACTGAAGAGTTGTTGAATTGTGATTTAGCCTCCATAAGAACAAATTGTAGTTATGTATATGTGCCCTTTGCAACCTGTTGACTGTTAATTAGAGAAACAGCAATCCTGCTTTTTCTGAAAATGACAGGAAGGGGTTAAATGCCTGTGTGCTGATTCTCTGCCACTATGAGACGATCGCGCAGCATCAGACCCCTCCCTCTCCTGTGTAATTCCTTCCCAGTTGTAATAATGTTATGGGGGAATGAAAGAGAAAGGATTGTTGATACATATAGGAAATTAACTTCTAATGAAATTAGAGACAGATAAGTAGGGACTGCAGATGCATTCCCTCTTAATGACGTGACTGATAATGTATTATTGTTTTACTGTTCTCTGATCCTGGGGTCCGTGCGGACATGTGGGGAACCTCCTTTGAATCTTCCTGGGGTGCAGTAGGTTGTGCAGCAGAGGGAAAAGTCCCTTGCTGCATCTTTGTATGGATTTAGGGAAACACTGAGAGTGTGTTGAGCAAGCCAGTAAGTGAAGTAATGGAGAAAGAAAGGACAGAAGTTATGTACAGAGATACAGAGGGAGACAAAAAGACTAGGCAGATATTGAAGGACCATGTAAAGTTTCATGCTTTAGCAATTGCAAGGAAAGTTGGCACTGTTGAAGCAGGTAGAAAGAGTAATGTAAGTGGTACAGCGAGATCTAAGCAGGTAGGAAAGAATACATGTTTTTACTGTAAGCAGGAAGGACATTGGAAGTGAAATTGCCCCAAGCTGAGAAATAAGTATGGATATACAGACAGAAATCCCCAGGAAGAAGGTGCATCTGTTGGTGGTGATGCAGACAGAAATGACTCACCTAATAAGACAGAATAGGAAGGGATCAGGATCAGTCTTTTTAGCATTATCCTATAGTGCAGGAGGGTGGAATTCATAGTGAAGAAAACTATCAGTATAGTAGGGGTGGATTGAATTCCCTCCTCTATGCCATATATACAACCTATGGAAGTTACCATAGAAGGGACTATGGTCCAAGATGGTTTTCTCCTATCAGAGTCATGCCCCATTGCACTGTTGGGAAGGGATCTGTTGACCAGATTGAAGACAGAGATAACTTTTGACGCTGACAAGATAGAGGTATATGTACCTGACTATTATGACTTGACTTTCCATATGGCACTGAGACACACTTCCCAGGATAGTCATGATTCAGACATCCCGGAGGAGGTTCTGCGCTCAGTGCCCTCTGCTGTTTGAGCAGCTGGATAGCCAGGGGTTGGTAGAGATGCCCGACCCGTTATTGACTTGCAGCCTAATGCAGGACCGGTCTAGGTCAGATAGTACCCCATCAGCAAAGAGGCTAGGCAAGGGTTAAGCTAATAGTGGCCAATATTTTGACTGAAGGATTGTATGACAAACTGACTATGATTCTCCTGATACGATAGTATGGGATGAACTGAAGCGGGTGCTGATGTTCGCCCCTGCTTTAGCTCTGCCAAAAACAGCTACCCTATTGACCGAGGACATAAATGATCCTCCAGAGCATGACTGTGTAGACGCCCTGGAGGAAGGGACTTTACCCAGACCAGATCTGTACAAAGTAGGTTAGAAATTGTTGGGATTTGTGTGAAATATACTTGTAAATAAATCCTAAAATGTGACATATTCTAATCACTGGGGCCAGGCAATGGGCTTGGGTGTCATTTGAACTGCTCCAGATAGATTATATTGGGTTGTTTTGCAACCTGTACTGGGATTTTAGTATGCTGTTGTAATAATTGATTAATTGTTTAAGTGGCTAGAGACATTTCTTTTGAAAGGAGCTACTGCGGGATCAGTAGCTAAGGTGTTAATAAGAAAAGTAATTCCAAGGTTTGGTTTGCCTCCAGTCATTGAGTCAGACCATGGAAAACATGTTACAGCTGAAATTGTTAAAAGTAATTGTGTCACTCTAGGGGTGAACTGGAGATATCATACCCCCTGGGGGCCTCGATCCTCTGGACAAGTTGAGAGGATGAACCAGACTCTTAAGCGCTCTCTGACCAAACTATGTACTGAACTAAGACTCAAATGGCCAGAGGCGCTTCCCAGTGCCTTGACTCACTTCAGGGTGACCCCTTCCAGATCCTTGAAAGTTTAGTCCTTAAGAGATCCTCTTCGGTAGGCCCTGGAATAGGATTGTGATGTATCACGGATCTACCTTAGAGATTGGTAATCAGCAGATTATGGATTATGTAACTGCTTTGCAGCATACCCTTTCTTTTGTTCCCAGATTTTCTGTTCCACAGCCTTTGCTTTCGGCTGGCCCAGAGCAAGTTTCCAGATTGGAGAGTGGGTATATGTACAGACATGGAGAACAGAGTGTTTGGAGCCCCAGTGGAAGGGTGCATTGCAGCTTCTGTTGACAGGTTACAGCGCAGTCAAGCTGCATAAAGGAAAGACCTGGATATACCACGCCAGAGTGACAGCTGCACCAAAGCCTGAGCAGGATAAAGGCCCTGTGCCCTCCCAGTGCCCAGCAGATGCCCAGAGGGAGGCAGAACAGGGTGAAGGTCTGAGGCTTTTGTTCAGGAAATACCAGCAAGTAGGCATATTGCATCGCCTACCTCCGTGGGACCAGTAAGCAGGCTTATTGCATCGCCTGCCACCGTGCGATCATCAAGTAGGTTTTTTGACGGGCATAATAATCCCTGACCACCTGCCTCCGTGGGACAAGACCATCATGAAGATCCATCCCTTTGGAAAGCTAGCACCCTCTGGCAGTGAAAGTGGCCTGCTTGGGGAGGTGCCCCTACAGATAGAAAATGATGGTCTAATGTGTATTAACATTATAAGTGTGGGGGGTGGAAGGCTGGCTTATGTATGCAACTTATGTCTCACCCTCACTCACGTAAGGATTTCTGAAAGGCCACCTCAGCACTGGGGTCAGATGGACTGCAGAGACACCCCAGAGACCCGTGAGAACTCCAATGTCTGGATCTACTTAGCACCAGCCTGTTATGAACATTACGAATTTTTGCTTGTGCAACATGGTCAGCCCTACTGACGTTATGACCACTTGCCTCATCAGCGTGCCTGTTTCGCTAGCTGTAATCCAAAAGTATTATTGTTCTTTATGTCCTATTTAAGTTTTTTGCTTTGCCTCATTGCCAAAAGGTGTAGTTCCCCTGGGTCAGGCCCTTACACCCAGCATTTAAGGCACCTCCACAGTCCTGCACCACTATATGATAATGCCTTATCCAGGTTGTAAGATTTGTGTGAGTCCGGGTACACCCGGACTCAAAGAAGGGATTGAAAGGATTGTATAACATATAGAAGGGTTAAATATTCTTAGGGTTAAATTGTTTGTGTAACAAGTCATTCCATATTTGTCAAACAGGCCATGTTAACATTATAAAGGGAGTCTGGTTATCAAACTGCTGCTCTATTGCTGTGCATATCACGCCCGTAACTCCCCTGCCAATCCGTATGCCCCTTACTTGAAAATGTTATCCCGCCACCCTACCCCTCCCACCCCTTGCTATGATGATATCCATGGCCCAGTGTACCCCCAGAGTTTAGTTTGGTGAATCAGTTTAGTACTGATTCAAAGAAGGGATTGAAGGGTACAGGGATAATGTGTGTAAGAATTATGTTCGGCACCTATAGGGTTAAAAGTTACATTTGACTGATTCTGCAGAAATCTATGTACTAGGGAGGAAACCACCAGACTGGTCTGTTCTAGTTCCTCAAGGCCGTTATGATAGAATGTGCAGAATATCCAAACCCCCCACGGGGGAGGAGATGGGTTACTGAAGAAACTGTTATCTACACTCCCTCCCCTCCCCCCTTCCTGTGAACAAGTTTTGTCTTTCTGTTTTTTTATAACTTCTGTTTTCTGCTGAAACGAAACTGTGCACCTCGCCCCTCCCTGTAGGGGAGGGGGCTGTATAGGGCTATAAATGCTATGTATGATAAGAATAAAGAGAGAGCTTGTATTGTATACGCTGTTGTGTGTATTTTTCTTTGCGAACCATACAGGCCCCCGGTATACCGGTAATTGACATAGATTTCATAGACAGACTAATAATAAGAGGGTGAAAGGTATCTCTTCAGGCAGCGATCCAGGTAAAGATTCCCTAACAATGGGTAGGTCCTACCCCTTGGTGGCACAACTCCCGGGGGCAAATCAATAGCGCAGTCATATGGTCGATGCTGCGGCAATGCGCTAGCCTCACCCTTACTGAATACGTCACTAAACTTGCTGTATTCAGCTGGCACAGAAGGAGAGGTACACATAATCTTGACTGGGTGAGATAAACTGTGACTAGAGCAGTACTCAGACCAAGACTCAATTTTTCATCTTTGCCAGTCAAACTGGGGATTGTGCAGCGACAACCAAGGGTACCCCAGAATGACCGCATGGTGAGGTGAATGTATAATTTGGAAACGTACCCCCTCTTTGTGGAGAACCCCAATAGCCATAGTGATGAGAGTAGTCTCCATGGTGATAAGTGCTGGTTCTAGGGGTCTGCCATCAATAGCCTCAATGGCTAGCGGAGTATCTCTTTTAGACAACGGAATACTGTGTCTTTCAGCGAATGCCTGGTCCATGAAATAGCCTGCTGCGCCAGAATCTACCAAGGCTAGTGCCTCCACAGCTTGATCACCCAGAAGAAAACTCACCGGTATGGTGGGTTTCTTGGAACAAGGATCTGAGGACGACTGTACACCACCTAGGGCCTGTCCCCCAAGGTACCCTAGGTGCGTGCGTTTCCCGGACGTACCGGACATGTGCGTAGTAGGTGCCCATTCTTGGCACAATATAAACATAACCCATGCCTTTTGCTATAAGCCCTCTCCTCCTTAGACAGCCTAGTATATCCAATCTGCATGGGCTCCCCTGTTTCAGGTACCCCATCAGGAGGAATGGGAGGCGAGGGTGGGTTAAAAGACCTCTCGTACCCATGGGTCTTGGAACTAGCCCTTTTAGCCAAGCGCCTCTCGTGCATTCGGGTGTCAATGAGTATCACATACTCTATGTACTCATCAAGGTCAGTGGGTACCTCCCTGGCAGCAATTTCATCCTTGATGGAGTCGGATAGGCCTTGTGAGAAGGCTGCCAGGAGTGCCTCATTATTCCAGGCCACTTCTGCAGCTAAAATACGAAATTCTATCGCATAGTCGGCCACAGTGCGATCGCCCATCTGTATCACCATTAATTTCTTAGCTGCCAAGGTGGCTCGCCCTGGAGTCTCAAACACTCTGCGAAACTGTCTGACAAATTCATTAAAATTCAGAGTGCAGGGTTTGGCCTGCTCCCATAAAGGATTAGCCCATGCCAGCGCTTTACCAGTTAACAGAGATATCATGAACCCCACTTTGCTACGGTCATTCGGAAAAGCATAGGGTGTGAGTTCTAAGAATATCTCAAGTTGGTTAAGGAAACCTCTGCACAGTGTGGGTTCGCCACCGTATCTGAGTGGTAACGGCGCCGCCGCCGTGAGACTTCTGGAGGGAGCCAGCAATTGCCCAGTGGCATTGTCCGGTGTCAAGACTGGGGGGACCACCGGACTTTGATTCGGTTTCTTGAGATGTACCGTATGTTCAAGCAAGGTTTGCATGGCCAAAGCCAATTGATCTAGACGTTGCTCGTGAACATCCATCCTCCAGTGGAGGTTCTGTGTATTACTGTCACTCTTCCCGTCTGAGGTCATGGCCCTTTCGTACTGTAACGGTTTTCTGACACTCAGACCAGGGTGTAAAGTAAAAACACAGTTTATTGAATTAAACAGTAATACGATGCCCCTAGGGGCCAGTACAGGAATGGCAGAAATAGAAAACACGAACAGAGTGATTGCAATACAGCAAATACTGGACAATGGATAGATAGTAAATGACCCCAAAGGGTTAACAAGTGCAAGAGGAGAACTAAGTCCTAGTTTGGCCAACGCCCAGGATATATAGCAGTCGCTGGGTAATAGTTCTTGAATCACAAAGCTGGAACTCAGTAGCAGTCTCTGGAACACAGTTCTTGAATCACAAAGTTGAAGCAAGGTGTCTGTACTAGATTTACTCTCAAAGGGAAATGGAAGGCACAAGTGCCAGAGCTGAGTACATACCACCACCGTGGGATAAGAGGAAGTGCTATTGCCAAACGGTAGTACAAGAACCTGAGCCGCCCTTAACTGGAAATGGAAGTTAACTCTGCGTGTACCCAATGGATAGTGCCCTGACACCTCTTGGATGTCAAATAATGGTATTGAATGTACAAGCACTGAGAGCCAAGCACTGGATAGTGCAGATGGATAGCGTAACCTCTGTATGACAGTAGGCCGGAGCCAGGACACCCCTCCGGTGCCGTACAGGACCTTCCCAGCAAGAGGCGAACGGATAGCAATGCCCACAGGCGCGGTCACGGTGCACACCGAACACCGGACCGGCAATACTCTGCTGAAGCTAATGAGGCATTTCAGAGGTACTGAAGGAATGGCTCCTAACGATAAGTGTATGCTTGGCAAGAACTGAGGCACAAGACTGAGACTACGAAGTACTGCAGGAGTTAACTGGTTCTGTACCGGAACACAGCAACGTACCAAGTATGGCAAAGCAACCTTAATCTCAGCTAGAGTAATGAGAGTAATAGCAAGACACCAAGGGATCAGAATGTCGTGGACGCGACCGGGCCGTGCAGGTACACCGGAACAGCAGACTGGAACAGGCGATAACCGGAACCGGAGTACAGCAGGAACAGCAGCCGAAGAACTGGATCAATCACAGAGCAAGGTCGTCTACCGGAGCCGGGTCGTACACGGAGCAGGATCATCAGCCAGAACCGGATCGATCACGGAGCAAGGTCGTCAGCCAGAGCCGGGTCATACACGGAGCAGGATCATCAGCCAGAACCGGATATATCACGGAGTAGGGTCGTCAGCCAGAGCCGGGTCATACACGGAGCAGGATCATCAGCCAGAACCGGATCTATCACGGAGCAGGGTCGTCAGCCAGAGCCGGGTCATACACGGAGCAGGATCAAAAGAAGAGTCAGACAAGCCGGGTCGGTACACTGGAGAACTGGAACACAGCAACAAGGCGCAGATACTGGAACACCACGAAAGGGCAAAGCACAAGTGCCCAGGGCCAGAGTATAAAGGCACATCCTGGGCGGGCCAATCAGCTTCCTCCAATGCACAGACGGAACAACCCTGATTGACAGTGTAGCACGGGAACCGTGATACCTGCTCTGTGATTTGACCCGGCCTGGCTGACGTTCCTGCTCGTTTCCTGATTCGGCTTGTCTTAGAGCCTGCTCCGTGATTTGACCCGGCCTGGCTGACGTTCCTGCTCGTTTCCTGATCCGGCTTGTCTGAGAACCTGCTCCGTGATTCGACCCGGCTTGCTGACGTTCCTACTCCGTGACCTGTTCCAGTCTCTGCGGCCGGTCTCCGTTCCTGACTGCCTTGTCGCCACGGCGACATTGTGACTGTGCCACTTGCTGTTCAGTACGGTTCCGTTCTGTGCTGACTCCTGCCACTGAGCTGATTACTGCTGAGCTGTGTTTCTCTATCGAGCTGTTAACTCATGCAGAGCTGTGTCCCAGTTACTGAGCTGTCTGTCCGTGCAGAGGGGCGTTCCATCTACCAAGCTGTTAACCCGTGCAGGGCCGTGTTCCCATTATCGAGCTGCCTACTCTAGTGCAGAGCTGTGTTATTACCATTGAGCCATTAACCCGTGCAGAGCTGTGTCCCGGTAAAGGCGCGCAGTCCATACAGAGAGTCGCTTGTGCTGAGCCTTTCCTCTCCTTGCAGTCCGGTGTAGCGCATTACCGTACCGGTGGCACACGACTCTGGCTGCTTCCGTTCACGTCTCTATAGTTACGCCCGTGGGGGCTATTGATCCAAGCTCTTGCAATTCATTCTCTACTAGTACTCCGTGGGGAGATTGGCTCAAGCTCTTGCAATCCAGCTCCCTCTATTCCACACGTTTGGGTTATAAGCTCAAGCTCTGGTAACTAGTTGTCTCCATAGGTCGTAGGGCTATTGGTCCAGCTCTTGCAATCCAGTTCCAACCACAACGCCTGTGGGGGCTAGTGGTCCCAGCTCCGGTAACTAGTTGTCTCCGTTATGCCCGTGGGGGCTATTCGCTCTAGCTCTGGAAGTCTACTTGCTTTGCTCATACGCCCGTGGGGGCTACCATTCCAGTACAGCAGGTTGGAAGGCAGGTTTCTCTTTGCTGGACATTATAGTCAGTATTTCCAGACTGTGGGTGTTGAGTCTACTCTATCTTTAACACCTTCAACACCTTGGGCGTGCCAAACAACACAACTGAGATGGACTGATTATTCTATTAACCCTTTGTATATCTGTACTCAGTGCCTGTTCATTACTAGTACTCTTTTCTGTATCCTTAGGGGGCGTTCTCTGTCATTATTTAGTTCTTAATAAAATTGCATTTTATTTTTACCCACTGGTCTGAGGGCTCGATTTAAAGGCAACCGTTAAACCAGCCGCTAAGTGAAAAAGGCACATCGCTCGCAAATAATACAGGAGTTACGGCAGATTCAATAGCTACTCTACAAGAATAGCTATCGAGCGTAGGCACACAAAAAACACGTAACACAAAACCCGTTGTCGCTCATGTTAATGCACAACGGGCGGACAAATCACACGATAACTGAGCTCCAAACAACATGTAACATAACGGCTGCCGTTGTCAAGCAACCATGATTGATGCCAAAACAAATTCAAACACACATCCAATCCCAAAGGCCCAATGTATCAAATAACTTCAAATACACCTATATATACCCAAAAATAACCGCCACACACTGTCTGTTATCGAGTTCTTCAGAGCCAGATATCAGGACCCAGGAGCGGAGGATAGTCATTAGAGAGAGGGAGAGAGGCGCGTTCATTGGAGGTAGAGGAGTTTTGCAGTTTGGAGAGAGGAGAGAGGTGCACTATATATACACATATCACACTTTTGCACATATTACATACACACATACAAACACAAACACATACACATACATACACATAGTCCTTTTATTTCATAACACCTTACACATTTTACTTTTTATTTTGACAGTGTGAATCTGGGAGTGAAAGTGTGTGACAGAGAGTGACTGGATCGAGTGTGTCTGTGAGGGCCTGTGGGAGTGCCTGGGTGTGACTGGGTGAGTGATGTCAAGGAGAGGAGGACAGGAGAGAGGGATGGGGAGAGTAGTGGAGGAGGAGGAAGGTCAGGAGGGGATCCCTCAGCAGAGCAGGGTTGGGAGAGGGAGATCCGCAGGGCGGAGGGGGACCAGGCCCACCAGAGCAGGAACACGCAGGACAGGGACAGAACCTGCAGTGGGACGAGGGGTAGTTCCTGGGGAGCACCCCACACAGGCAGGGTCAGACCAGGCAGGGCACTCCGGCTCTGAATCCTCCCATGCCGGAGCTGATGAGGGCAGGATCAGGGATCCCAGATATAGTGAGGAGGAGAACACGGCTCTTGTGGAAGCTGTCCTGGAGAGGCAGAGTGTTCTCCACCCGACGGCAAAGGTCCCTGGCCTGGCAGCGCGGAGGAAGGCAGCCTGGAACCAGATCTGCAGCCGGGTGAACGCGGTGGCAACATGCAGGCGGGACGTGGAGTCTGTGAAGAAGAGATGGGGCGACTGCCGGAGGGTGGTCAAGAACAAGATGTCTGACATGGCCAAGCAAGCCCGAGGCACCGGAGTTGGCCCATCTGTGCCCATCACATTCTGCGGCTGGGAGGAGATGGTGCGGCAGAACATGTCCCCGACCATGATCGAGGGGGTCGTGGGAGGAACTGACACTGGGGATGAGAGGAGCCTCCACACTACCGGTAAGTGCAACACTACAGAACAACACACTACAGCAACCAACACCAGCTGCACACACACTCACACCTCAACACATGGCCATCACTCAGCCATACAACTGCACCAACACAGCACCATGAGGGTTAAAAAAAGGACACAACACCTGGACAAATGGCAACGTCCAACTTGGGACAAACCTGTCAAAGTCCTACTTCAACCCTCCTGTCGCTGTGCTCATTACACACAATACACAAACCTTCATTTTCAAATTGTCGACTGTCATAGATCATCACTGTTCACACACAATGTCACCCATGTCCCCACCCCCACCCTAACCCCTTGAGTGCTAGAGGGATCATCAATGCATCGATCAACAATGCATTGGCAACCCCTCTGGGACTCAAGGGGTTAACCTGACAACAAACAAGTCAATAGGACAACGATCACATGCTACACAGGGGACATTCACTAAGCGGTGACAAACACATGGTGGACACAAAGTAACCCTCACACACCCTCACTTCACCAGTACCAGTGTTAGTCCATGGAGAATATGCCAAAACAAGAATCAAGTTCATAGGGTCCCATTGTACAGACTCCATGGAAAACACTGGAAATGGGGAAAGGAGATCACTGGAGAAGTCACCATCATGTTCATGTCATCGGTTCAACATCACCGCTTACTGAATCACAAAAGGGGGCATCAGATCACACATCACAGTGTCACACAGAATAAATGCTTGTAGGTGCAACACACAGGCCGAAAACTATTTTACAGAATTCAAGCTGGAAAAAGTAGGCATTGGTGTTGTGGCTGCAATCATTTACTCTGACTTGAAATGACATATCCCATATCTGATTCCCACATGGATCCACAGGGGTGCTGATGCCATGGATCGATGGTACACCAGCATCTCTATGCAGGATACATATGGGAAACAAATAGCAAACATTGTACCTTGGTCACCAACAGGCCATGACTGATGGATATCTAGGACTGAGTACGGTTGCCTCACACAGAAGGATGGATGGGCTCATACACAGACAAAAAAACAGGCCTCAATCAAAGATATCCCTCACTACTGGCTGGATTGTTGCCCTTAGGATTCAAATGTTACTAAATATGTTCCAACATGAACACAGAGATCACTTCACTGGATGTGATTGCCTTACTGGCCAGATATGTGCACCCATCACATATCAACCTACATTGCTACCATCCAAATACACATACATAGTATATCACACCCTACGTAGATGGGATATACGAGGTATGTTCATATCCATCATATCAATACAATGTCTTGTTGGATGGGTGCACATATATAGCCAGTAAGGCAATCACACCTAATGAAATGCTCTCTGGCATCACATCTTGGAAGGATATTACTCCATCCATATGAAGGGTACATATCCACATACATATATCACCATTTCTACTTGTGTGTCACTGTAATGGGATAGCAATGGGTAATGTCATCATGATGTCATATCATTGCCATCGTTAACAGATGTGTCTTGATCTAAGTCCCATCCCTCCAACACTCATGGTTATACAGATATTGCTCCATGTGACAGGTGAAGATATCCATCATTTGACCACACGGAGGCTCTTCAGCAGAGCCAAAGTCACAACATATAGAGAGAAATACCTCTTTGGAATGGTCCACAGAGTGTGCTTGTAAATCATGCACACCCTGTACACCATTCCAATTAAGTATTGTTCTCTAAATGGGTTGATTTTGTCTCTGCTGAAAATCCCTCGTGTAGACAAATGACTGAAATCTACATCCGTCACATAGAGCATTATCTGAACAACCATGAGGGTAGGAGGGATAGGACTAACAGAGAACAACATCTGTTCCCACAATGTCTACAATCTGACATCAAGGTGGACTTAACCTTTGCCACCCCCCTGGAGGGATAGCCATCCCTACAAGTTGTGAAGACAAATATATGTTGTTGGATTCCCCCCCCCCCGAGTTAAACAATGGTATTCGTACTGCTGAAAGGTGTGTTGATGCAAAAGGTATCACAGCTCAGACATGGATATGTCAGGGGCAATATCCTAGTGGCCTGATATTGTACAGTGGTGCTGTTACTACACAATCATATGGACAGCTCTGGTACAGGGACCAGATATCTACATGGGAGGGTGTAGCAACAGCCCCACTGTACTATTTCTGGCCACTGTGATATTGCACCTCAAAATGAAACCTTCACCCATAATAACTCAAACACCTTTCAGCAGTGGGAGTACCCTTGTTTACCCAGGGGGATTAACACAAACACATATATTTTTCTTCAACACATATCAAAGTAGAATTGTCTCCACAAACATATGGCTAAGGTCACTAATCACAACATCTTCTTCCTCCACACAGCTTACGGCCGTCAAGCCCAGCAGGAGACAGTGGAGGAGGCTATGTCACCCCCCAGTGAGGAGGACACAGAGGAGGGGACCAGCCGGTGGTCACCTTACCCACCATCACCATCCCCTCCAACACAGGCTGCATCACCACCTACTGCACCACCCCAGGCTGCACCACCCCTTCCAGCTGCACCACCACAGGCTGCACCACCCTTTCCAGCTGCACCACCACAGGCTGCACCACCCCTTCCAGCTGCACCACCACAGGCTGCACCACCCCTTCCAGCTGCACCACCACAGGCTGCACCACCCCTTCCAGCTGCACCACCACAGGCTGCACCACCCTTTCCAGCTGCACCTCCCCAGTACAGTGGCTGGATGCCACAGGAGAAGAGGTGGACACATCCATCCACCTCCACCAGCTACTACCCTCCATCAGCAGCACCACCACCGCCAGGGAGGCAATGGCTGCCAGGGACAGTGGCCAACACCCAATATGGGCCATATGCCTCCCAGATCAACCCACCCTCCTGGATGGCTCCACAGCATGCCCCAAGGTATGATCCAAGGTGGGGTCCCACCACCTATCAGTGGCCACCATATGACCCTTGGCCACTGGACTACACACACCTGGGCCTGATTGGTGAGCCCCAGCGCCCCCTACCCAGGGACATATTCACACCTCCACCAGCACACACATCTCTGGGCAGCTCTGCATCACTTGATGTGGTGGGCATATGCCCATCATCTGCACCAGCCACTCCAACAGCAGCCACAGCACCCTCAGCAGCAGCAGAGGATACAGCACCTCCAGCAGCAGAGGATACAGCACCTCCAGCAGCAGAGGAAACAGCACCTCCAGCAGCAGAGGAAACAGCACCTCCAGCAGCAGAGGAGGAAACAGCACCCTCAGCAGCAGAGGAGGAAACAGCACCCTCAGCAGCAGAGGAAGAAACAGCACCCTCAGCAGCAGAGGAAGAAACAGCAGCACCAGGGACACCGGGCACATCCACCTCCAGCACCGCACGCCTCACAGGGATGGAGGCGGAGTGTATGGCCCTTCAGAGGAGACTACTCCGGTCGAGCAGGAGTACTGACAGCAATATCACCAGGAGCAGGAGGCAATCCAGGAGGAACATTGTCCAATTGGAGAGCAGGATCCAAGGTTTGGAGTCGGAGGTGTCCAGGGGGAATACACTACTCCAGCAGCTCAGGACTGGTGTGATGGACATGTTAACACAGGTCCTTGTGGAGCTGAGGGAGATAAACCGCAGGGAGAACCTGAGGATGGAGAGGGAGAACTTGCGTTCCACTGAGGGGTCTACTGCAACCACCACCCCCTCTAGTGTTACCCCTGAAGCAACACCTAGGGGGCAGAGGGTTACCAGGAGATCCACAAGGGCATCCACCTCTGGCACCCAGGCTAAGGCCCCCCACCCAAAGAAGAAAAAATGAAAGGCCCAACCTGTTAAGTTTCCCCTCAATAAAGAAAACATTTTTTTTTTAATTCCAGTCTGATCTGTTGTGTCTTCAGTTATGGATTGGGTGGCAGGGTTGTCTCCAATGCATTGCCATACAATGCAGTGAACACAACCTCTGCCTATGTGAAATGTTAGTGGGATGCTACAACATGGGTTCACACACACACCATTGTACAAATTCAACTTGTAATACATCCCTGGAGCCATATTACACCACTGTGTTATATGGCGGTGTTGTGTGTTGAATTTGAACAACAAAACATACCCCTTAGCACAACAAATTGTACAACACTGAACATTTGTCTACATCATGTGCTGTGTTTAACCCTTTGAGTGCCAGAGTGGTAGACAACGCATTGTCAAGAAATGCGTTGGGGACCACTCTTGCACTCAGTGGGTTAATGGGATAACCAGACAAACAGCTCTGTGATTTAGCAGGGACATTATAAGCAGGATAGATAAATGGGGCATGTATCCATGTTGTCTTGGATTCACACACTCATTGTGCAACTGACTTACTGAAGAAGCCAATGTTTTTAACCTAGGATTTCAACGTGTAGCACACACATTGATATCCTGGGCTGAGCATTGGGGTCTCCTGTAAGTTGAGTTGCTGTTTCCCTAAGGGTGTAACAGACTTCACCAGTGATAACACATGTCCACTTAGTCTGGTTGTTCGTTAGCCCATGTACTGAGATATGTCAAAGTGGAGCAAAATCTCCGAACATGGATTATACTGAGCAATACAGATACTGTGGACAGGTATTCACTGTGGAAGTATGTCCCCTGTATCACCTCTTCATCACTCCCACAACACATTGGTGCATCACTGCCACCATCATCTGTTTGCATGGATACATCACAGAGTCCAGTCACTGGCAAACAAGTGGTGGACTCCTGTGATGTGGGTGTTGCCTTTCCATGTATGGGGCATACTCTACCCTGGGTGTGGTAACACATTGACATATGTGTTCTCAAATATATCCTCCTACAGACACAGATAGAATGGTGATGGTTCATCTTTATTGTGTCTCAAAGTACATTAGAATGTACATGTGGCTCACGGATCTTGGCGGATGCTGTTACTATATAATCTACTTTCTTTTATAACTATTCGATATGGGAGTCGATGACCCTTCGTTGGTGGTTCTCCTTAGGGAAGTCTCTGCTGCCTCATACTCTTCATCCCATTTATTTTGTAATCATTCACTTACCACCAAGGGTTGCCATAACCGCTGCCTGCTGCCACTTACCCCCCCCTCTTCTCTCTTCCACTCTCTGTTCTTTCACTCTTCTTGCCGCTCTCTATTATGTTGCTCTACTTCTTACTCTTCTCTGTCTTGTTGCTACATGAGACTTGTATTCTATGTTTATGTATACTGACGATGTTTTACCTATCAACATTAATCTATGGATAACTTTCTTATAACATTATACATATTTCTCTAGTTTTGTGATTGTGCCTCTTTCTCAACACTGGTTCTTGAGATTTATGCATCGTGTACTTTGTTCTCAATTGTCATCCTTGTTTTATGATAACTTTGTTTGTAATGTCAATTATCGTCAATAAAGTTTTTGAAAAAAAAAAAAAAAAAAAAAAAAAAGAATGTACATGTGTTTTGTGTGTGTATTGCCTATATGCATTGAACACCTGTATGAGAACACTAAATGTACTTTGAAACTAAATTGTAATACTTCAGTAACACTGCTGCCCTGCTCATGTGTTGTCCATGAGGTTTGACAACTCTGTAGCTGAGCATCCTGACTGTACAGGTTAAAACACTCAAGAATTAGTGTTTTCTGTGTCTCTATGAGAATGTTCCAGTAGAGGTTTGTGTGAACCTCAGGTCAAACTTTGCATCACCAACAACATCACCATAAACAGCAAGGGGTGATCTTCATGAAGGTGTTGTCAAGACATCAATCCAGTCACATGGAAGATCTTCAGTTCAAGGATGGATCATGTTACGGATGCCTGCGGGACAAGAGGACAGGATTTGGAGCAGTAGACCTGAACTGATCATCAAGCAACAACAATTTAGTCTTTTTCATCCCCTCAGTTTTCACAGTTACAGGTGAGTGCACAAACCATTGCTTGACAATGTGTTGTGTACTCATCTGTAACCAATTCTGTGGGGAACTAAGGACATGTGCATCAGTCCTAGGGATATGTGCCCCTGACATGTATACACACATTAACAAGTGTTCTGAGAGCTCCATGGAAGTAATGACATTGTGCTGCCACTGTGAAAGTGACAGTGGCAGCCCAATGTCATTTGTTCCATGGAACTGTTAGGACACATTTGTTGATGTGTGTATTCATGTCAGGGGCACATACGTCTGCACACTCACAGGTCTGCATGGAGTCCGTGGTAATCTGATCTACGTCTCATGACCTCTACATTGTGTGCCCATACCACTGTACATCCACCCCTGTGCTGCTCTTCTCAGCTGTAGCACAGTACAGGTCCCATATTGAGTCTGATGTCCCTTCTCATGCAAATCATTAGATAATACTCTTTCACTACTGGGCTAGCATGGTTGTTCAGGCTCTAATCATGGCATATCCAGTTAGTTGCTGTCAATCAAGCCGTGTAAGGTGATGAACATGGGTAATATGTTGTACCTTGTTTCTCCTGGGGGTGTGCGTGATATCCTTGGGGTCTGTATGTCAACGTGGAGAGTGGAATGGAGGATGGTTGTTGAGTCCACACACACAATTTTCCACGTCCACTGCCAGTGCAGTGCTGTGTCACTGTTCCTGTGGGGTGAGACAGAACAAAATGTGCAGTGTGGTTAGTGTCACAGGACTGCTGGGGGACTTGCATGGATTGTTTGCATGCCTGTGTTATACTCACAGGTGAAGTATTCCGTGATGAGCCTGTCTCTGATCTGTGCCCCTCTCATGGTCTCCTCCACATGCCCGATGTCCATGGGCACTTCCTGTATGGGGGGGTCCGGGATGTGCTCCAGCAGCCTGGTGTCCACTGCGATATTGTGCAGTATTGCGCACGCCACAATGATGTCACACACCTTAGCCGGTGCATACTGCAGTGCTCCCCCAGAGTGGTCCAGACATCGGAATCTTGACTTGAGGAGCCCAAATGTCCACTCAATAGCATTCCTGGTTCTGGCATGAGCCTGGTTGTAGCTTTCCTGGGCATGTGTTTGGGGATTGGCCAGAGGGGTCAGTAGCCAGGACTTGCATCCATAGCCAGCATCACCTGTGTAATGTGAGTGACATGGTGAAACAGGGAGCACATGTTGTGTGAATGATGTTTTGTGTGGTGGACGTAGTAGGTGTGGGTCAGGTGCATGCTGAGCTGAGTGGTGTGTACGCCTGTGTATGTGGTGTGATTTTGTTTTGTGAACTCACCCAGTAGCCATCCCCCTGTAAAGGTTCCATTCTCAAAATCTCTGTGGACTGAGGAGTTTTGTAGAATGTATGCATCATGTGTGCTGCCAGGATATTTTGCACAGACATTCATGATCCTCATGTTGCTGTCACACACCATCTGCACGTTGATGGAGTGGAAGTTCTTCCTGTTGATGAATATCTGTGCGTCACGTGCTGGGGCCTTAATCCGGACATGGGTGCAATCTATAGCACCCATGACCCTGGGCATGCCTCCCTTTGCGTAAAAGGCCTGCTTGACGTGTATCCAGTCCATGTCGGTGGTGGGAAAATGTATATGGGTACTGGCCTTGATTTTGAGGGCTGGCAGGACCTGGGCCAGCACTCTGGAGAATGTGGCCTGTGACATGCCAGATGCGTAACCCTCAGTGGACTGGAAGGCCCCGCTTGCCATGAAGTGTATGGCACAGAGTAGTTTCTGCAGGCCAGTTAGGGCATGGTTGTGGATGTAGATGGGATCCACCTGCTCCTTGATGACCTCATACAAGGCAATGATGCTGTCAGGCCTCAACCTGTAGCGATCAATGACCTCGTCATCAGCCATTCCAAAGAGTGTGACCCTTGGGCGGTATACCCTGGGCCTTGGTGGTCGTCTATACATCCTGTGCCCTCCAGGTGGGGATGTACTCCTGTGTGGCTGGTGAGCCAGAGCCTCCTCACTTGCAACAGGTGAAGGCTGTTGATGAGGCGTGCTTGGGGTTTGCTGATGTTCCCTAGCTCTCTCCCTTGCACGCCTTCTACGCAGTCTTCGCAACAATATGTAACCCAACATACTGTTTGCTCTCTCTATCTGTCTCTATCTATCTGTATCTATCTATCTGTCTCTCTCTCTCTCTCTCTCTCTCTCTCTCTCTCTCTCTCTCTCTCTGTCTATCTCTCTCTCTCCCTCCCTGAGTGGAAAACAAGCCACAAGTGAGTGTGTTGAGTTGTCCCTTTAAGTACTTGCTAGGGCGTTGTGTAGGTGTGGTGATGAGGTGAGTGCTGACCAATGGTGAGTTGTTTGTGTCCAGGTAAGTGTTTGCAGGTGTGTGTGTGTTATAAGATGTGGTGTGTTGTGCTTGTTCTGTGTGTGCCATTTGCGGGCGTGCAGTTGTGGGGTGCAGGTCGCGTGTTGATGTTTCCCAGGTGAGCTTGTATTTGCAGGGTCCGCTTTGTGTGATGACCCCCATTGTTCCGTGCCATGTTGTGTTGTTGTTTTTTTGTGTGTCATTGTTCCTGTGGTGTTGGTTGTTGTTTTGTGTGTAGTGATTTGTGTTGTGTGTGCATGTTTTTGTGTTGTTTTGGCATTGCACGGGTTAATTTTCCCATTTACATGGTTGTGCGGTAAGCCTTTTGTGTGTTTTCCTCTGTAACGGGTGTTTAGTTTTGGCCGTTAAGTGTCTAACGTGTGTGAGAAGTGGGTCTTAACTTTTAGCCGTTAGGTGTGTCTTTTTTTCAGCCGTTATCAGTACCGCAAGCCTTTGAATAGCTCTGGGGTATGTTGTTCCATGCGTCTGAATGCACGTAAGTGTATCGGCCGTAGGAATTGTGCAACTGCCGTTAGCTGTTGTTTAGACGGATCTTTGAATTGCAACATGACACTTAACGCACCCGTTAGTGATTTTTTTTGCTAACGGTTGCCTTTAAATCTAGCCCTGAGTGTCTTGAAAACTGTGACAATTGTATTGGCTTCACAAAAAACCAAGACAAGATATAAAACAAAAAAACAATCTACTCAAATCATTTCATGGTTATCTCTATGCCACTTCATCAGAAATAAAATGACTAAGTAGTAAGAAAGAGAGAGATGGATTTTGATGGCAGTATGCCACCATATGAAGAAAGTTCAATAAAAGAGAGCGATAGTTTGATGCACCCGAGGTTGGAAAAAAGGCCACAAGGTCAAATATCTGACTCCAGCTAAGCTGGGGACAAATCCCAGCGGATCCACAGTTTGAGGCGTCAATGGCAAAACTGAAAACGAGGAATCAGAGTCAAAGACAGACAAGAGCATACTGACTACTAGTGAAGTTGTGGACAGGCCAGAGGGTTGAGGCAGGCTGATTAACGAGTCAAATATCAAAAGTAATAGTGACCAACTAACAACTAAGCAAGGACACCTAGGACAACAAGGCATTCATTAAGGTGCTGAAAAGATTGCCTGCATAGTAGTTACTTGGTGAGTACGGATGGGAAAGTTTTCTGCTCAAAAGAGAAACAGGAGAAAAATGGCACTTTTCACCAAGAGGTACATTTTTTCTGCTTTTTTCACCTAGCTGATTGCATTGAAATCAACAGGAAGACTGAATTACTTCCCACCATGTGGCAAGTTTCCTTTCTTTTTCCTGCAGGCATAGAATTAAAGGGATGTCAAATTCCCACAGAATGCCATTCTGTGTTTGTGAGAGGAAGAGAAAACACTACATTGATTCAGCTAGAGAAGACAGGCTAATAAAGTGAAGTTGAAGCTTAGTTAATGGAGTCTTGTGGGCAAGACATATTTTTCTCTGTATTAGGGGAGTCTAAGTGCACTCTGGGGAACAGGAATGGATAAGTGTTGGGCGATGCCAAGGATGACCTAAGTACTGATTATGATGTATATTTAGAATATATGCCTCCAGCATCCTCCTCTTCTTCAGATACAGATGCAGTTGAAAGAGATGATGACATGGCCAGAAAGTGTGCTTGAGGGCAAAGGTTCAGTATTCTGCCACTGAAAGGAAGCAATGTCCTGCCCTTAAACTGTTTGAGAAAATAATTGGAAAGTCTGACCATAGACAAGCAAAGATGCCCAAAAATACACAGTCATCCTATCAGTCAGCATCAGCATCATCACCGCTTCACACACTACTAGTGTTGCATAACCAGCAACAACACAGGTTAGCAATATCACAACCTTAGCTATGATTAAGGCCTCTGCTGCCTTTGGAAGTGCAGCACTTGTGACACCTTGTAATAGTACAATTGCAGCAAGCCCTTCAGGAACCCCACAATCTTTGACGTCCACAGTATGTGGATACTTCACTCACAATGCAAAAGCTATGCATGTTGCTATCTGTTGTTTCTGTCAGAAGCATGTGAGCAGGGGAAAAGCAGACTCACACCTAGGCACCTCCTCAATTAAATCCCACCTGAAGCACAACCACAGGTCTAAATGGGAAACACACCATCAACACGTCAGAGGTGCCACAACTAGCAGCAGTAGAAGCACTCCTAAATGTCATGGGGCTCTGGGGAGCATAACAGAAGAGATGTTCATGCATCAGAGAGTGTGCAAAGATTTATTTCATTAGAAATACTGCCTGACAACAGAAACCAAAAACAGAAAACAGACTATATGACTGTGACTGCTCACTGGGTTTCCCCTCTCACCACCAGTGGGCAACTTAGCTTACATCATCAGTTGACAACCAGTAATCTTGCCTCTGGTTCTGGTAGTGTGATTAAAAGGCAGAAGCAGGATAACCCATACCAGTTACATGCCACCTTATGCATGCAAAGTTTTGAGAGACAGTCCCACAAAGCCATATATGTAGTAAGTAAATTAGAACAAGTGATAGAGGAATGGCTTGTACCCTGCTCCTTGAAAGGTTTTATGTTTGCTGATATAACACCAACAGAATAGCTAGATTGAGAATAGGTGATATTCCTTAATTGATGTTAAAGGTAGCCGCAATTTCTTCCTCCTTCATAAATCACACTGTCAGCACTGTGCACATCGTACATCAATTAAAGTTTCACCAGGAAAGTTCAAAAATTCAATCATTGCGTTACAGCACTTATCTGGAGGGAAATACAAACAAAGAAATACCAGAATTCACGGAGCATAAGAAGACAGATGAAACATAGCTCCGAGTGAGTCTGGTTAACAAGACAAACAATGGTATGCAGAGACGCTAATATCAAATTTACCTGTGAGAAAGTTTCATATTATTATATGATTGATTGCTTTTTATTGTGACCGATTTAAGAGTTAAAGGGATAGTAATACTTTGTTTTAACTTTATTTTATTTTGTAGGCATTAAAAAAATACGAAGAATGATGTAAGTCTTATCTCTCAAACCTTTATGGTTTAAGAGATATTCACAAGCAAAGTTTACTCTCCTGACCCTTTTACCTAGTGTGTGCCATCTCTTCTCAGATGTGGAATCTAGTTGTAAGACCAGACAGATAACAGCAGGGGACAATCTTCTTACAGAGAAAACAATGAAAGCCCTGCCCCCCTTGACAAGCTTTTCAGGTTTTTCCCTTATCTTAATTGAAGATTGTCCCTCTCTGAAGTCTACCTGGGCACCTCCCTTCTGCTGTGGCTGAGTAGTATTACATCAGTAAAAGGGGCTGGAGAGGGACACTTTGTCATTGAATTACTCTTGTACTACAACTCAGACAGAATTGAAATAGCACTCTCCAAAGTCCAAATACTATGATGATTAATTAGAGCTGCTTTTATTATGAAACATTACTATCCCTTTAAAGGGTCTTTAAATATAACCAATTAAGCAGTATGAATGTTTAATAATTATCTTCATACATGTATGCATATGAAAGAACTTTCCTAAATCATAGCTTGGAAATATTTGTTCGTGAACAAAAGAAAATACTTACATAAACATATGTACGATACATTATATTGCACTTTATAACTACATTGTCCATCGGAAGATACAAAGTATATAAGACTGTAACAATGTGCACATTTTGAGGCTTTCTTCTAACCAATCAGTAGGACACATTTTTGGGGAGGTTACTTGTTCTTATTTTTAAGTATGCCAGCTTCAATAGGGTGGACATATATATATATAGTTATTTGATTTCTGGTTTTCTGTGCTCAGTTGCATTCCTCGTCTGTCTGGATTAAAGGGGTGGTTGTCCAGATGGAGGAAGAGTGTGACGAAGGGGTGGAGAATACTAAGCAGATCTATACTAGATTGTGTATTTTTAATATTTTATTTTTTATCTTATCCATTGTTTCTAACTAGGGTGGCTCTGGCATATATCCATCTGTGGTTTTCATATGAAGAATATTGTTTATGAATTAGGATGTAACATCTTATGCTGATTGATGGATTAGATGTTATTGTTCCTATATATTCTATAATTTTAAACATCAAGATACTGATTGATATTTAGTTCAATGTTGTGTCTTTATTGTACATATGTGTTGATTGATATTAATATGGTAGACACAGACACATGATCTACCGTGATATAGAGGTAGAATAAAATTCAATTTTTATACAATCATTATTTGTTTTTCATAAGTTCACGCAAGGTCTATTAATTGGTACACTCACGTCATTCCAATTACTTCACTTCAAGCACAGAATATTGTAGAGTGTATTGTGTGTATTTTTAAATCTAGAGAAGTGGAGAAAACCACATATGACAGGGAAAGCCGGGGGCACATTTTTTATTTACAGCAGCACAGAGGATGAGGAGGAGGGATCTGAAGGGTTGCTACCAACTACAACTGCTGGGTCCACTGGTATGACCACTGATTAATGTGTATCAATAATCTGAGATTAATGATAGCTTACATTTGACTCAAAGATGATAATGCTGTCAGGATGCCTTTGGTCTTCAGACACTGGAGTGCTTGACATTCAATCTATGAGTACGGTTTCACACTGAATAACATCAATTGTAACATTATCAGCTTATGTGAGACTCATAACAAAGACAAATATTTAGTCAAATTAGAAGATAGACACTGGATATAGTATAAAGGAACCAATGATGGACGATGTGGAGGAATTGGATTCTTGATTAATAAAAGAATGACATAACGATATAAAATTATCAAGTCAACAAACGTGAAGATTGACACTAGCCACTGATTGAAAAAAAAATCATTAGAATTTTTGAGTTAGCACTGTCCAAGCTCTTCAGTGGACAGACATTTCAACCCAGCATTAAAAAGTTACTGATGCACTTGCAGACACTGACCATGCCCTTGCATCCACTAGGAAACAATTAAAACCAACAGAATATCAAAAGAAACTTGCCAGAAATAGTGGAATATTTAGAAATGTGCAAGACCATAAGAAAACACATAAAAGAAGAAAAGCACAAGTTAAATGTTAAGCTCATCAAAATGACACTGGAAGAAATTCAAGGACTAAAGAAAGTTGAAACTAAACAAAAAATACTAAAATGAGTGGAACTTTTTTATTCAAATCTTTATAAAGATGTAGGACAACAACTGAATGCAGTGCTAGTCTGACATTGTGCCAGAAGTTTGGTAGAAGTAGAAGCTGCAATAAAATCACTGAAAAATGGCAAAGAAGTTGGGCCTGATAAAGTCACTGTTGATATGCTGAAACCCTAGAGATCAACTCTTATTCAAAGCCCTAGCTAAACTATTTTCAAAATGCCTACTAGTCAGCAAAGTGTCTGAAATATGGCAAAATGCAGAAGTCATTCTACTGCACAAAAAAGGTGATAAGGCGGATCTAAAAACTACAGACCTATTAGCCTATTGCCAGTCGTCTGCAAGGTTTTCACAAAGAAGAAGAATGGACACAATACTTAACGTGGCACAACCTAAAGGGCAAGTAGGCTTCAGGAGTGGTTTCAGTACAATGGACTGTCTCCACACAATGCAACAAATTATAGAGCAGCATAATGAATACAACCTTCCATTATGCATAGTCTTCATTGACTACCAAATGGCATTTGAAAAAGCAAGCAATAATCTATGCCCTGATCAACCAAGGAATAGACAGAGCTTACATTAATATCCTCCATTCAATATATAAAATGTAACTTCATGAATACAGGTCAACAACGATAAAGTTCAGATCATCATAGAAGTAGTAGTAATAGTAGTCCTGAAGAACTGCAAGAACACATTAAAGATCTACAACAGGAAATCAGAAATCTTGGTCTGAAGATAAATATCAACAAAATGCAAGTCATAATTAACAAATTTACCACACCAAGGAAAATCACAGTAGATGGACAAGAACTTAAAGAAGTGGGGTTTACCTTGGACAGTATATGTCAACAGATGGAAACACCATGATGGAAACTGAGCGACAAATACAACTGGGGTGGCAAGCATTTAGAAAACTAAGTAGTACTGTCTTTAAGATGAATTTACCATTCTGCCTCAAGCAAAAGATTTTTGACCAGTGTGTCCTCCCAGTTCTTATATATGGGTGTGAAACTGACTGCCAAAACCATTCAAAAACTTAAGGTTACACAGAGAAGTATGGAGCATTGAATAAAGAACATAACAAAAACGAGACAGAATATGTGTGAATGGATTCAGCAGAAAAGGTCTACGACATCGTTGAAAGAGTAAAGTGCCTGAAATGGAATTGGGCAAGTCACATAACCAGAAGATCTTACAGTAGAATCGATTCCACTTGATACTAAACACCCAAGACGAAGACCAAAGACAAGATGGGTAGATGAAATTACCAAATTTGTTGGTACACAATAGCAACAAAAAGCACAAGACAGAAGTTGTTGGAAGCTTGCTGAGGAGGCCTTAATTCTGCAGTAGATTGACAATGGCTGAATATAATGATGATATACATAAATCACACCACACCAGTCCACCACTACTATACACAACTTCCTCATTCATTGTAGGTGGTACCTTTTTTTTAATCTCTTTTAAAATAATGGTTAACCAGCATATAAACAGGCTTACAGACAGAAAAGCCTGAGAATTATTTGTGTGTGCAGCACTTAGGCCAGCCAAGCAAAAGCCCTGAATAAATATATAAATATATAAGCTTGCCAAAAATGAGATCTGAGTAAATCATTATTTGCAGGACTCAGACTTACAACATATACAAAGCAAGAGAAACATTTTTTTTTTTTTGCTTACTTTGGGCTGTTTTGCCCAGGTGTGTCCCCTCATTTCCCCTTTTCACAATTTTGTCACAAACAGTGCACAGTACAGTTGCTGCTGACTGTATTTTCACTGCCCCAAATGAAAAATATTCTCACACCAGTGATTTCAGCGAGAAGAGATTTGGAGAAGAATGGCTTTCTTCTTCTTCTTCACAATCCGCTTCACTGGATGGGACATGTGCTGCTGCTGCCCCAACATCATCACTGGAGTTACGACTAGGATTATTGCTGGCAAGTTGAGCAGGCCCTGGTCCCATATCACTGATGGAAGAAGCCAGTCCCATGGTGGCCACAGTGGCCAGACTGTGGTACAGTAGCCCTCTCATCACCATCCTGCACTTTACACCAAAAATGCCATCATGCTCTCATCCATACCAGCTGCTCTACCACACTCCTCCCTCTCATCAAGGCCCCCACAGTCTCCAGCTGCTCTGTGGTAGTCAGTCTCCTTGGGGATGCCAAGTATGGCTGAGGGTCTCATGCTGTTACACTTGCCAACTCCTCCTTAGAAGAAAAAGGTCCACTGATAGCAGTAGCAGCAGGTATAGGCAGCTGACCTGTGCTACTCACACAGCTACCCAGTTCTGCCTTCCTCATAATTTGCCATAGATCCCAAGGGATGATGTTGAGGGACTCAGCATCATTGGTTCTGGGGAATGTGGGCTCCCAGTCCCTTTAGTACTGGGGTGCCACTGCTAGTGTTAGTGACTTCCTCCTCCTCCTTAGAGTCACACCAGCTTCTTTTTTTCCCCAATGGTGGTAGTCATAGTGTAAGACAGCACTATGAAACACTAAGTAACCACTTTATTTTTTTATATTTCTTTTAAATGTAAGTATTTTTTCTCTCTCACTCCGTCTCCTTCAACTCTGCTTTTCTCCTAAAAGCAGAAGTAATTAGCCATAAAACTGCAGTGCAGGAAATTATGGTTTTATTTAGCATATGGGAGGGAAGTTTTGTCCCATCGAATAACAGGCGAGAAATGGAACTATTTTAACTATATTTTCTGTGATCTTAGCGAAATGCCAGAAAAACTATGGGTTTCTCTATGGCCAAGATTTCTCACTGGAAAAGAGGAAAACTGTATTTTACACAAAACTTCCAATGGGAACAAAGCAGGACTTTTCACCCATCTCTGCTAATTACTTCTCCTCCTCAGAATCACTAGCCGTAGGGCCCATCCAGCTTCTCTCTTTTTCAACAGTAGTGGTGGTCATTCAGAACTATGAACCACTACAAAACCACTTCACCCCACTGAATAACATAGGCAGGAAATGAAACCATTTTCACAAGATTTACTGTGCTCTCAGTGAAAAGGCAACAAAATCTATGGCTTTCTTTATGATGAAAAAAAGGAAACCCATGCATTTTCTGTGAAATAGCCCTTGGGAACAAAATAGAACTATTTGTCCACTCGTATTTGTGAGAGCATTGTCTTGACCATGGGATAAATTGAGAGTAATCATAAGTGCATGCATTTCAGCCATGGATTGCATGCTCATTCCTCTATTACTGACTCTTTTTTCATGTTGAGGTTCCAATTCTGGATTACCATTGTAATCCAATATACATATTTAACAAAATAGAACTTTATGCCATATTTCACCATCCAATTTTGCATGCCCTTGTCTTCCACTCCTGGAACACACTTAGGGCCGTATGTTCAAAGGAATAACAACAAAAAAATGTTGTATGAAAGACAAAAATAAGTAATTGAATGCATGGACGACATATTTTCTATAGAGTATACGACAAAAAAAATAGTAATGTCCGTTGTGTACGACACAACTCCAGAATTGATGTCCAACAGGGCGGGGAGTATAGAGGAAAAGAAATTTGTCATAACTAATGACAAAAAAAGTCTTTCAAAAGACAAAATTTGTACGTTAAGAAAAAAGTGGAGGGAATGTGTTGTGAATGTGAGAATTTTTGTTGTTAATTAAGACATTTTTAAAGACATTTTTGTCGTTAGTTAAGACATTTTTGTCGTTAGTTAAGACATTTTTGTCATTAGTTAAGACATTTTTTGTTGTTACATACAACAATTTCAGTCAGGACAAACTATATATTTCCAATCACAACCGACACTCTCTGAAAATGTTAATGTTCCCAACAAAACTGTACTTTGAAAAGTCGTTACAAATGCCAAAAGCTATTTTGCTACTTCTTTGAACATGTGGCCCTTAGAGGGACTTTTTCCTGCACTCTTGATATTCTTGTCTATGATCATCTAGTCTACTGTGAAGTCAATTTACCAGTGCTGCCAGGATCCAACATAGGAAATATTCTTGATTATTGTCTTCATTTGGGACTATCTCCAGATTGGAATGTATCATCTGTAGCCCAGTTTGGGACAGGTATTATAGGGTCTATAAGGGGGATAGAGTCAAAGCGCACTACCTTCATATTTTCTTTCTATTAATTTATAGGATCTCTGTTCCTATAGCTCAGATTGCACTTCCAATGCTTTCAAATGTTTTTTTACGGATCCTGTAGTGTCCTTTTAAATTGGACCAGGCACCCTAATACATGTGTAGCTTGTTTTACAGGATAAAAATCTGTCTATATGTTATGCTAGCCAGTTTTATATAAAATACATTGTTTTTGAGAAATAAACTTTTATGTTTTGGTGGTCCAGCACTTTATCCACAGAAACACATTAGTATAAAGTGTCATACTGTGCCACAACAAATAAAGTTTCATTTCTCCAAAATTATTGATATTGCAAACATCTAGTGTAACATGCAGGCAGTTTTGAATTTTCCCTAAAATTAAGTAAACATATGTTTGGATGACAGGTTCACTTTAACCGCATCATGACAATGGATGTACATGTATGTCCCGCAGAATCTATCACTTAGTGACAGAGGACGTACATGTATGTCCAGGATGTCGTTGAAGGTAATGGGGGAAAAAAGTTTGGCGGGTGTTAAGTGCCGGCCGTGTGCACGCGCGGCCGGTCACTAAGGGGTTAAAGTGACACTTTGACCTAAAAATAACTTTGGTGATTTTGAAACAGCATTTAGAATCACCTATTTTATATTAGTCATTATTTATTTACATCAATAGCTTGTGTGTTATATTTATTAATGATGATAATTAAGACATGCAGTGCACATATTTCCTGTTTAAGTCATGCTTTGCCTGTCACTGATAATTAAAGGGTTAAGGTGAATGGGAGAGGTAATAGAAACAGAAAGTGTCTGCATGGCACACCTTAATTGGCATAACCTACCGTAAAATCTCAGGTATAATACGCACCTGTGTATAATACGCAGATGTATATTGTACCCAAGATTTTAGGGGAAAACAAGAGTGCCTATGTATAATACGCACCCTTGTTTTCCCCCTTACTACAAAAAAATATTAAAGCTGCCAGCTACCCTCCTCCGTCCCCCGGCGCAATCCAACATTAAAATAAGACTTACTTGGTGATATAGCTCAAGCCGTTGAAGTGCTACATGTGAAAAAGCTCCCTCTCATCTTCCTTGCGGGCGGCATGCTTGCATTTGCCGCCCGCTTCCTTCAATGGACTACCAAGACCTTCATCCTGCGGTATTGTCCTGTGAGGACCTTGAGATCCTCACAGGGCATTACCATTGGCTGGAGGCGGAAGGTCCTGAAAACCCATTAAAGGAAGCGGGCGGAAAATGCAAGAATGCCGCCCGCAAGGAAGATGAGAGGGAGCTTTTTCACATGTAGCACTTCAACGGCTTGAGCTATATCACCAAGTAAGTCTTATTTTAATGTTGGATTGCGCTGGGGGACGGAGGAGGGTAGCTGGCAGCTCTAATATATATATTTTTTTTATTCGGCAAAAATCTCTCAGGTATAATACGCACCCCCCAGAGGGGTAAAATTGTGCGTATTATACCCGAGATTTTACGGTATATATCTTAATAACAAAATAAAATTGTTTTGTAAATAACAAAATAGCTAATAAAACATAGAGGTGAAAGTGCTTTCAGAATCACCACAGTTGTTTTAAGTGTTAAGTGTAAGAGTGCATTTAAGTGTGCACTGGAAATTCTAGTGTTAGTTTTTATTATAGTGCTCACTGGTATTAAAACACTATTACATGGATCCAGCCACTGATATGACCCAAAGAAGGGATATGCTTGTGATTAATAAATTACCTGGTAAGATCACATAAACATCCCTGATATAGCTGGTCGTTTAATTCATCAAGTCTAAAAAATATATATTGTAATAAATGACCACAAGTGGAAAACATGTAGTCAGAACAAATCATTTTAAACAATCCCAGTGTATTAGGTTTGGAGGTACATGAATTAATGTTTCCTAAAAATAAACAGTTGATGGGAATAACTATTGAATACATGAAAATTAAAGGGATAGTAATACTTAAAATGTAAAAAAATATGTTGTAAGGTATATTCCACTGTGCAAAACAAGGGTACTGTCACTGCTAAAATGTGTTTTGTTCAAAAGTTAATACAGAGCAAACTTTAATTTTTTAGGTGCAGTATCACAATTGCCCGAAATTGTACAGTGGCTCTGTTGCTATACCTTCCTATGCAAATTTTTGGTCAACTGACCAGAGCTGTCCATAGGATGTTGTAGCAACAACGCCACTGTACAATTTCAGGCCATTGTGATACTGCACCTAAAGGATTGCTTTGTCATAGCTTTTGAATAAAATACCTTTTAGCATGGGCGTACCCTTGTTTTTATCCAGGGGGATAAACCCTACAACTTTTTTTTACATTGTAAGTATTACTATCTCTTTAAGCGATATTGAGTATGTATATTTATAGAGTATGACATATTGGAACAAATTATATGAGTAGATGGGGGGACAATTAACTTAGTAAACATCCATGCTACAAAAATAAAAAGAAATGAGTACACTGACAGCTCCTGAGTATTGATTTAGTTTTTATTGAAGGAATAATAACTAAAGCAATACTCTGGAGCAGTCAGTGTACTCATTTAATTTTATTTTTGTAGCCTGTTATTATTATTTAAGACATGCGGTGATATATACTACAGGACAATATTTTCATACTTATAGCTAAACGCATTAAAATTTGCCATATATAAACATCCAGTCTGCATTGATATGATATGCATAGAGTTAGATCAAAGTTCAGGGAACAATGAAATGCTCATTAACACAGAGGTGTGAAAAGCCTGCATTGTTATGATATGCATAGAGTTAGGTCAAAGTTCAGGGAACAATGAAATGCTCATTAACACAGAGGTGTGAAAAGCCTGTTAGTCGTGGAGTTGGCAAGATCCATCTCTATACAATCTCTATAATGAGACATGAACCCCTTCCCCAGGTTCAGACCTGTTTTTAATGAGTCTATAATAACCATTCATTTACATTCCCAGATTTTTCTTTCCTTTTCTACTTTAAAGTTCCCTTTGAGTATGATGACCTTCATATTTTTAAGGTTATGACCTGAACCTCAAATATGTTGGCCAACTGGAATGTCAACCTTTTTTCTGTACACTGTGTGGCAATGGAGGTTCATTCTTTTCCTCGATGTCTGTGCTGTTTCCGCATTGTAGTAACCTCCTGTGGAGCATTGTGTACATGTTATGAGGTATACTACATTTGATGAGTAGCAATTGAATTAATTGTTTCATTCATAGTATTGCTCTTTGTTTGATATTTTTATCTTTGTTGTTCATTGGATGTGTAGACAGGTCTCACATCTTTTTACTCCACAGCAGAATGTGCCATTTTTGGGGTCTTGCATTGAATGTCTCTCTGGCCTTTGGACCAACATTGTCCAGAAACAATGGGTGCTATGTAAAAAGGCACTGTCCTGCTTCTCACTACTACCCTTTTCTTCCTCCCTTCCCATTCAATTCCCCAAGATCCCTAGGGGTGATGTAGGGGGACTGGGCAGCATTGGTTCTGTAGTGCTCGCTTCCTCCTCCTCCTCCTCAGACTCAGTGGACACATAAATGTCCTTCCAGTTCCTCCTTTTGCTATTTCTAAACTTTCTCATAGTGATAGCAGTCACTATGAGCCTCTCCTGCCTCCATTTTTCAAAAAGATCACAACAGAACAGCACAGCGTGTCTACCTCGCTCTGTAGATGCCTGTATTGTGTTTCATTTCCTGGAATATGTCACGTTTTTATAGTGAAAAGGTGAAAAACACGTAAATCAATGGGGAGAAACTTTCTAGCCATTGAAAAAATGGCAAAAAATTTTGACCAATGGGCGAAAAATCCGAAGACTTTAATCATTGGTTTTAAAAGCGGATTTTCCCACGAAAAAGGGGACAGCAAAACAGTTTTCGTGGGAGTTCACGCAGGAACACGGTGAAAGATTTTGCCCACGCCTAATTACAAACACCTAGTATAATATACAAGCAGTTTTTAATTTTCTCTAAAATTAACTAAACATATGTATGAATGACAGGTTCATTTAAAGTGACACTTTGACCTAAACATAACTTTAGTGTTTTTGAAAAAGCTTTCAGAATCTCCTACATTTTATATTAATCATTATTTATTTACATCAGTAGCTTTTGGGTTATATTTATAAATGATGATAAGGCATGCACTGCACACATTTCCTGTCTAAGTCATGCATTACCTGTCACTGATAATGAAAGGGTTAAGGTGAATGGGAGCGGTAATAGAAACAGAAAGTGTCTGCATGACATACCTTAATTGGTATAACCTATATATCTTAATAACTAAAAAAAAAAAAAGTTTTCTAAATAACAAAATAGCTAATAAAACATACAGGTGAAAGTGCTTTCAGAATCACCAAAGTTGTTTTAGTATGTATGTATATATGTATGTATCTTTATTTATATAGCGCCATACATGTACACAGCGCTTAAGAGAATTTCAAATAATACAATACAAAAATACAGAACAGGGTTAAGAGCATTAAGCTAAAGTGCGATCATTGCATTATTTTTGGGGGAAAGTGCTGCAAGGGAAACATACACTGGGAAAGGGACCCTGTCCCAAGGAGCTTACATTCTAATTAGAGTTCATGATGACATACAGAAACAGTAGGAGGATGATTATAGGTGCAAGTACAAGGTGTGGTGAAGGAAGTGCAGAAAGATTCTGATGTCACTATCGTTGTGCAAGGATGAGGATACTGCTATTGAGATGCCTCCTTGAGCAGGTGGGATTTGAGGAGATGCTTGAAAGTGATGATTGTGGATGATTGGCGAATGGAGATATGCAGGGCATTCCAAAGTCGAGGGGCAGCCAGTGAAAAAGCTTGCAGCTGAGAGATGGCTCGAGTTGTGTAGGGAGAGCACAGGAAAAACCCTTGGGAAGACCGTAGGGTACGACAAAGGTTGTAGCGTTAGATAAGAGCAGAAATGTAAGAGGGTGCTGAAGAACACAGAGACTTACACGAGAGGAGGAGAATTTTGTAAGAAATATGATACTTTATAGGTAGCCCATTGAGGGATTTCAGGAGGAGATGAGAGGGCAGGTATCTGGGAGCAAATGTGGTGATTCTTGCGGCTGAATTGATAGCAGATTGAAGTGGAGAAAGATGAGAAGTAGGAAGACCAGAGAGTAGAATGTTACAGTAGTCAAGTCTGGATAGAATGAGTACCTGAGATGGAGTTTTTGCAGTTGACATGCAGAGGAAAGGACATATTTTGGCAGTATTTTTTGGGAAGAAGCGACATGTTCTAGTGACAGCTTGGATATGGGGGGAGAAAGTTAATTTCGAATCAAGTATGACCCCAAGACAGTGTGCTTTGGGTACTCAGTGTATGGCATAGGTGTCTATTGTGATGGAGAAGGGGATTGGTGGAGGGAGCACCACCAGCTCAGTCTTAGCCATATTGAGTTTAAGATGGAGGTGGGCCATCCATGAAGAAATAGCTGACAGACACTGAGTGACTCAAGACTGCACAGCTGGAGTGAGGTCAGGAAAAGAGAGATAGAGTAGAGTGTCATCTGCATACAGATGGTAATTAAACCCAAGAGATGAGATTAAGTCACCAAGTGAGAGAGGGTGTAGAAGGAAAAGAGAAATGGTCCCAGGACTGATCCTGAGGAACACCTACTATGAGGTCATGGCGAGATGAGAAAGCGTTAGCAAAAGGAACACTGAGGTAGTGTTAAGTGTAAGAGTGCCTTTAAGTGTGCACTGGCAATTCTAGTGTTAGTTGTGAATATAGTGCTCACTGGTATTAAAGGGACAGTAATGTCCCAGAAAAAAATATTTATCATTTTGTACAGCTTAAAAAGTTGAACTACATGCAAAAAAACCCTATCTCTCAAACCGCTATGGTTTGAGAGATATTCCTATTCAAAGTTTGCCCCTCCCTCACCTTTCCCTGACGTCAACACTGTCCTACAAAAATTATAAATATTTTTTTGGCACATTACTGTCCCTTTAAAACTCTATTACTTGGATACAGCCACTGATATGACCCAAATAAGGGATATGCCTGTGATTAATAAATTACCTGGTAAGATCACAAAATGTCCCTGATATAGCTGCTAGTTTAATTCATCAAGTCTAAAAATATATATTGTAATAAATGACCACAAGTGGAAAACATGTAGTCAAAACAAATCATTGTAAATAATCCCAGTGTATTAGGTTTGGAGGTACATGAATGAATGTTTCCTAAAAATAAACAGCTGATGGGAATAACTATTGAACACAGAATTAAAGGGATAGTAATACTTAAAATGTAAAAAAATATGTTGTAGGGTATATTCCCACTGCTAAAATGTGTTTTATTCAAAAGTTAGTACACCACAAACTTGAATTTTTTAGGTGCATTATCACAGTGGTCTGAAATTATACAGTGGCACTGTTGCTACACCTTCTTATGCAAATGTATGGTCAACTGACCAGAGATGTTCATAGGATGGTGTAGCAACACCGCTACTGTACAATTTCAGGCCACTGTGATACTGCACCTAAAAAAATTAAAGTTTGCGCTGTAGTAACTTTTAAATAAAACACCTTTTAGTGGTGGGAGTACCCTTGTTTTACTCAGGGGAATACACCCTACAACATGTTTTTCATTGTAAGTATTACCATCCCTGTAATGATACTGATGTATAAATTCTTAGCATCAAACAGAAGAAAGCACTCGAGTCGGGTTGGCTCTCATGTAAAGTCAACGAGAAACCACTCAGACCAAGCTAGACATATGCAGATATGATGAATAGTTATCACGGTGCCCGTGATCCCTTTCTGTCACTCTCGCTTGTGGTGCTCTCCTATTGGCTGAGGAGGTTTGGCCCGCCCCCGGTGACCTTTTTATACCTAGCCATTGACACCTGTCACTTGCCCTTTCGCGGTGTTCCTGAGCCAGTGTTGCTGTTGCTGTCTTCAGTTTATCCTGATTCCTGTGTACCGAATTGGCCTGTCCTGACTACGCTCCTGTGTTCCTGTTCCATGATCCGACCCTGCTTGGCTGACGTTCCTGTTTGTGACTGATCTGGCTTGTCTGAGAACCACCTCCATGTACCGACCCGGCCTGGCTAACATTCCTGCTTGTGACTGATCCGGCTTGTCTGAAAACCACCTCCGTGTACCGATGCAGCCCGGCTGACTTCCTTCTCCGTGACCTGAACCGGCTTGTTCCAGTGACCTGCGTGTACTGCTTCCTGCTCTACTGTCGCCGTTGCAACATTCTGACTTCCGCTAAGGCCGAGTACCGGACTGATTGTCTTTTGCCTCAGTACTCCTTCAGTGTTGTGCCTCCAGTGCTGAGTCTCCATTACCGTGTGCAGAGCTGTGCTTCCGTACTGAGCTTTCCTGATACTTGCAGAGCATTTCTTATTTTCGCTAAGCTTGAGTTCTATGAGCTGCTTAACCTGTTCAGTGCTGGCATACCTCTTGTGAGCCTTTACATTTATTGCTGAGCCTATTCCTGTCTAACTGCTACTTCTGCCGGGCTGGCCGCATTGTACACTTGATTTGGACAGCAGCTCAGTCCTCCACCTAGCAGAGTAGTCGGTATCGCTTACCGCGCCCGGTAGTGGCGCTATTGGCTCTAGCAGATTGTCTCCGGTATACGCCCGTGGGGGCTATTGGCTCACCTCTCATGCAGCACAGAGTGGTCTCCGGTGTACGCCCGTGGGGCTATTGGCCATCTCTTGTGTTATAGCAGTCTCTGTATTATGGCCGTGGGGTCTACTGGCTTAAGCTCTTGCAGATTTCTCCGGTATACGCCCGTGGGAGCTATAGGCTCAAATCACTGTATCGCTGGTTTCCGTTATTATGCCCGTGGGGGCTATTGGCAAGCTCTTGCATTGTAGGAGTCTCCGTAGTGACGCCCGTGGGGGCTACCGACTCTAGCACTTGCATATATTGAGAGCTTCGTTGCTATGCCCGTGGGGGCTATGCACCGCTACAGTCTAAGGCAGTACTGACTGTGCATTCAGCCTTCTGTGCACTACCATCAACGGCCTTATCACCATCTTGGGCATGCCAAACTCCACAACTGAGACTGACTTATTTTTGTATTTAACCCTTGAGTAGCCTAGCTACTGTGTACCTACCAGTGATATGTTATAGTTACCATTGGGTTCACCTACTTACTTGTAATAGCAACTCTGCTTGTGTTCGCTATTTCTATTGTCTCCTGTAGAGGGTGTTCCTTTCTATTTATTTTTATTTAATAAAACTGTGTTTTATTTTGCCGGCTGGTCTGAGTGTCTTGAAAACCGTTACAATAGTTCAGAGACAATGTATGAATTAACCGATAATGGTAAGACAGTCCACCTATTTCAGAAAATCAGATAAAAATGGGATTCAATGTACTTTTGAAACAAAGAACTCACAAGAGTGATATAAAGGTGATACCTTTTAGTGGCCAACTAAGGACCTAAAAAGTGCAAGCATTCAGGACACTAAGGTCCCGTTTTCAGGCGTGGGTAAACAAACAAAGCTGGAATAGCACTGCATGTATATTTATGTATGACATATTGGAACAAATTATATGAGTAGAGAGCGGGGAGGGGCAATTAACTTAGTAAACATCCATGCTACAAAAATAAAAAGAAATGAGTACACTGACAGCTCCTGAGTACTGATTTAGTTATTATTGAAGGAATAATAACTAAAGCAATACTCAGGAGCCATCAGTGTTTATTTTTGTAGTCTGTTATTATTATTATTTAAGACGTAGTGATATATACTACAGAACAATATTTTCATACTTAGAGCTACACTCGCTAATATTTGCCATAATTTCCTTAGTAAACATCCATTCTGCATTGATATGAAATGATATGCATAGGGTTAGACCAAATTCCAGGGAACAAGGAAATTTTCATTAAAGAGAGGTGTGAAGAGCCTGTTAGTCATGTAGTTGGCAAGATACATCTCTATACAATATACATGAGACATGAAGCCCCTCCTCAGGTTCAAGCTTGTTTTTAATGAGTCTATTATAACCATTAATTTACATTCCAAGATTTTTCTTTCCTTCTCTATTCTAAAGTCCATTTTGAGTATGATGACCTTCATATTTTCAAGGTTATGATTTTGACCTCAAAAATGCCGGCCAACTGCAATGTTAACCTTTTTTGTATACAATTCATTCTTTTCCTCAATGTCTGTCCTGCTTCCCCAAATGTAGTATCCTCGTGTGGAGCACTGTGTACATGTTATGACGTATACTATATTTGATGAGGAACAAGTGAAGTAATTGTTTATTTCATAGTGTTGCTCTGTATTTGGTATTTTTATATTTGTTGTTCAATGGATGTGCAGACAGGTCTCACATCTTTTTACTCCACAGCGGAATGTGTTGTTTTTTTGGGGCTTGCAGCGAATGGCTTTTGACAATTATTTTCTTTAAATTTGGGGGTTGTCTGTATGATATAAGTGGTGGATCTGGAAATCTGACTTTTAATCTATTATCTTTATGGAAGATGGTTGTAAGTCATTTGCAGTCCACCTTAGGGTTTCCAGTTGGGGATTGTATGTGACCACAAGTGGTACTCTGTTATTCTCCACTCGTGGTCTGTATTCTCTCTTGGTATTTTATTGGCTCTGTGCATCTGATTGTTTATTATTTTTAGGTGGTATACCTGATTTCTTAATCCCCTTCTTAGTGAATGGAGATGCTGCTTCCTGTCTCTATTGTCTGAACAGATGCAGTTGTATCTTATAGCTTGGCTGTAGATAATGAAATCTTTGGTATGTTTGGGGTGAAAACTGTCATATATAAGGTATGAGGTCTGTCCGTTGATTTGTAATACAGGAATGTCTGTATGTTTTGGTCATTGATATAGATCATGGTGTCAAGAAAATGTGTTCAACATAGTTCAGAGTGAGGTTAATGGTTGGGTAGAATTGGTTAAATCTGGCATGGAATTGTCTAAGGTCCTGTTCACGGGCAGTTCAGATTAACAGAATGTCATCTGTTTAGTGGAAGTATGCTAGTGGCTTAGTGCTAAAGGTGGATAGAACATTTTGTTCAAGTTTTGCCATGAACAAGTTAGCATATTGGGGTGCTATCTTTGTTTCTTTGGCTGTTCCCATTTTTTATAGATATAAGTCATCCCCAAATTCAAAGTAATTGTGTGTGAATATGAATCTTGTAAGGTCCAGAATAGTCTCTGTGGGTAGAACTTGCTGATCCCTTTGTTAAACAAAAAAAGAAGCTGGTATCCTGTTGGAAATGGCTAACTGAGTACCTTTAGAGTGCAAGCTTTCAACACCACTAAGGTGTATTGGTCAGGCATGTTATAGAAATAGAGATATCATCCTATAACAAGCATGACAAAGAGACTTAAGTGGTCTTGAAAGCTTGTGCTCTAAAGCTACTCAGTTAGCCAATAAACATATCACTTTTACTTTACTAGTCTCTTGCTTTATCCACAGATAATAAAACATCATATGACAGAAAGTCATTGAAACACTATCGAAATGGTGGAAGGGTATAGCAGAAAAAGACAGAAATGTTCTCTTTTTTTTCCAAACCTTTAAATGTCAGAGGAATGTCCAGAGCATTGCTGAACACCTCTCTGGAACTGAATGGGTTATTTAATCAACTTTTCAGTGTGTTTTCGTTGACCTCATTTTTCATTTCATATTCCCGGTCATGCAAACAGCAACTTAATTACTTTATGTGTTTGGACATATAAGAAGATGTAACACATTATTATAGCACATGATTAAGTCTTACTTACACTTATTTTGCAACATATTTCCTGGCATCTCATTTTTTAATGACACATTATCATGATATCTTGCTCCACCTACATATGCAGCTTTTATCAAAAGTCAGCTGAGGCCAGAGGCATAACTAGAAGCCTCTGGGCCCTGGTACAGGAAGTGCCACGGGCCCCCACCACCACCACATTGGCCCCCCTCAACCACATTGATCCTCAATCTCCACAATGCCCCCATCTCCTACCTGGAGCTCCCGTGCGGTCCTCTTAGTAATGCAAAGCTCTGGGAGATTATGTCATCTCCCAGCACTCTGCATTATTAGAGCGCCAGTGGGAGATTGCGGGCACCAGGTAGGGGGGTCGCAGTGGGAGGCCGGGCCCCTGGAATGCACGGGCCCAGTCGCAGGTGCGACCCATATGATCCCTATAGTTACCCCACTAGCAGAGGCAATAGACAAATGATAGATTCTAATAAAGGACACAATAAATAGGCAAATATTGAGACAAAATACAATTATTTTACCCTTTACTGTTTTAGTCTTTTTACATCTCTAATAATGGTTTATGGACTTTATTGAAGCCTCCAAATTTGGATCTGTAAGCCTGCACTGTCCGTCCCTGTCTTATCAGGCAGGGATGGACAGCACAGGTGCACAGATCATACTTTGCCAAGATATCTCCGCTGTCCCACTGTCATACGATGTTATGATTCCAGCTCATGCTGGCACTTAATAAACATTATTAAGCGATTTCCATTATTAACAAGCTACTAATAATTAATTGGGAGAAATTTATGTAAGCAGGAAAGTTCCACTTTAAGGTCCAGAGGGGTCAGCAAGCATTGCAATGTCTTGCACACTTCTCTGGTCCTTAAGGGGTTAATGATAATAATAATCCCTGATTTAGTCACTCCCTTGACTTGGTCATCACAAACCTCTGCTTCACAAACCTCTGTCCTGTCACCAACTTCTCTAATGTTTCCTTTCCCCTCTCTGACTGCCACCTCCTAACTGGCAACCTCATCATACTCAGCAAACCCAGCTTCCCATCCATGATCAAGAGCATACAGAGAAATCTGCATGCTCTTGATCTGCAACAATTTCCCACATCCCTGCAACCTCTTCTCAACCCCATACTTACTCTTTCTTGCCCCGAACAAACTACTGCTCTCTACAACAGCACTCTCACAATAGTTCTTGACACAGCTGCACCTGCAACTCTAGGCCACCCCCGCAGAACTCCATACAAGCTTGGCACACAACACAAACGTAATACCTCCAAAGGTGCTGCAGAAAGGCACTGGAGGAAATCGTGCTCCTCATCTGACTTTATAAACTACAAATTAATTCTCCGTTCTTATACCTGTGCCCTCTCCCTGGCCAAACAGTCATATTTTTCCTCTCTAATTTCTAATATCTCCTGTAACCCAAAACGCCGTTTATTAACCTTTAAATCTCTTCTACACCCACCTATACAAACACCTTCCATTAACTTCTCTGCCCAAAATCTCACCACCCACTTCAAGGACAAGATCGACTCTCTCACCAAACTTAGCTCCTTTTCCCTCGTGATTGAGGATGAAGTTTACCTTCTCTTTACACACTCAGACTAAACCACGTGTACACTTGACCCAATCCCATCTCACTCAAGAACTTTCTCCAATACTAACTCCTACCCTTCCTCACTTATTCAACTTCTCACTGACAACCTGCACCTTCCCATCCTCTTTCAGGCATGCACTAATCCCACCCATTTTGAAGAAACCCTCCCTGGACCCAAACTCACTTTCAGACTACAGGCCCATGTATCTTCTCCCATTCGCCTCCAAGCTCTTCGACCGTCTTGTATATAACCAGCTCACTAAATTCCTCTGCTCCTATTCCCTGTTCGATCTCCTGCAGTATGGATTCCGCTCTCAGCACTCCACTGAGACTGTCCTTACTAAAGTGGCCAATTACATGTTCTCCACTAAATCAAAAGGCATCTACTCCCTACTCATTCTCCTGGACCTGTCAGCTGACTTTGACACAATGGATCACCCACTCCTCCTCTAAGCTCTTCACTCCATAGGTCTCTGTGACACAGCCCTCTCTTGGTTCTCATCTTATCTCTGCAATTGCTCCTTCAGTGTGTCCTACTGTGGCTCCACTTCTTCACCCCTTCGACTGTCTGTTGGAGTACCACAAGGTTCAGTCCTGGGCCCATTGCTCTTTTCAATCTACACCACGTCCCTTGGTAAACTAATAAACTACTTTGGGTTTCACCATCATCTCAGTGCTCCCCTTCCCTCCTGTCTGAGGTATCTAATTGTCTCTCTATTGTGTCTTCCTGGATGTCCTCCTGTCATATAAAACTAAACCTTAACAAAACTGAACTCATATTTTTCCCTATGTTTTCAACCAGCCTTACCCCAGACATTGCCCTTATTGTTAATAGTACCACCATCACCCCAACCCCTACATCACGCTACTTGGGGGGGTCACCTTTGACTCCACCATATCCTTCATTCCCCACATTCAGTCAATCTCCAACTCGTGCCACCTCCACCTCCATAACATCTCTAGAATCTGACCCTTTTTCACCCAAGATACTACTAAAATTCTAATCCAAACACTCACCCTGTCCCATCTCTACTGTAAGTCACTCCTAACTGACCTTCCTCACACCCGACTACCACTACAGTCCATAACAAACTCTGCTGCAAGACTTATCTACCTCACACACTGCTTCTCTAACACATCTCCCCTTTGCCAATAATTACAATGGCTCCTATTAGCATATAGAATTAAATTTAAATTCAAAATTCTGGTGCTAGCTTACAGAACCGTTACTAACACTGCACCCCCCTATATTTCATCTCTCATTTCCAGATACACTCTCACTCGCCATCTTTGCTCGCTTTGAACCTTCTCCTCTCTTTTAACATCCTCCTAATTCCACCTACAGAATTTCTCCCATGGTGCACCTGAGCTCTGGAATTCCCTCCCCATCCCATCACACTCTCCCCCAGACTTCAGATCTTCAGATGCTCCCTGAAAACACACCTTTTCAAGTAAGCATATGAACTACCTCCATAACAATCATGAGCAAGGTCAGACCAATAGCCTGTCTAACTTCGGCACAATATAATTCCCTTCTAAAATCACTCTCCCACCTACATCCCCATCACAACTTCATTGTTTACAGTCTTTTCTCCCAAACAGAACCACTGCTACCATGGACCACTGCACTCAATAGCAGTGACAGGCAGGCAGTTTATGTGGCAGCAGGCACTTATACGACACAGCACTTGCTTCTTCTGTGTCCAACCTACCTTCCTCTAGACTGTAAGCTCTCATGTGCATGGATCTCTGATCCTTTTGTTTAATTTGTACAATTTTAGTATATCTGTATGTCTATTCCCTATTGTACAGCTTCGCAGAATAAGTTAGAGCTATATAAATAAATAATACTATACTATGAATATGAATATGCATGATATGACCTAATTTCTGATACCAGAAGAAATTGTAACATACCTAATTTTATCCACTTCCTCCTGGTCATATAAACAGGAATTTGGTGAGTGCTTTATGCATTAGCCATTAATAAATAGGTTTTAAATATTCTAGAGTCCTACATACACTTATTATATGACACATGCCCCAATGTTCCAAATTGTTTTAATGACATTTCCCAGAACTGACATATTGTTCCATCTCCAAATACAACTATTTCAAGATAAGCAGCAAAAATCATCCAAATAAACATAAGATCCATATTTCTACAAGGAACACAATAAAAAGGGCAACTTTACAGCAAATATAAAAACCTAATGTATCTTTACTTTGTGGTGTTTTTTCAGTGTTTTACTGACATTTTCAATTTCTGGAAGTCCAATTCTTACTGATTCTCAGTGAATATGCTGAATTGACTTCCTTGGATATAAAACTGATATCCATTTGTGTTACATACCCCACTTTCTAATATGAGCTGAAATGTATATTATTAAGAATGGTTTTCTAAAAAAGAAAAGGTTGCAGTTCACCTCTGTGTCTAATGATATAATGTGTGTTAACGGTGTATAATGTGTGGTGTGTAATGTGATATAATGTGTGTAATGGTGTAGTGATCTGCTAGTGTCCTGTAACATCACATCAAAAAAGTATTGGGTCACTGACCTTTAATGACTGGGCTGATATAAAACAGCTCTGTATCTTATAATGTTTTCAAAATAGTAATGTAGTAATAGTAATATAATCAATTAGAAGATGCACAAGGAATGGCCATGGGGATTCTGGAATGTGAGCAGCTTTTCTACCATATTAACGGAGCAAGGGCTACCTTAGAGTCCTCTATTCATGCTGGTAGGTAGTCTGGCCTGGAACTAGGGCAGTTTATCTAAAACAGGACAGATTTTCAGGAACCTAACTTAGTGTTCTAACAAAAGCCAACATGGACTATTAAATATCAAGGTTGTTTTTATCTTGTAGGTGTACACTGGGAGATCTGGCTCGAGGGGGTTTAAATCACTGCAAGATATGCTGTGCAATTCTTCTCATGCAAAAGAGCAGAAATTTGTGCCTACTTCAGCACAGACCTCTGTATTCTAGGTCCCTCACAGTCCTTGCATGGTCACATAACGCAGAACACTAATATATGAAGTCATATTTCAGAGCTTTCATTAGACCATGAGAGGACTATGTGAGAGTACTGACATAATGGACTGTGATGGTGGAGGCACAGAGATCAGCTTAAGTCTCATCCTGCTCATCTTGTGCCTGGAAATGTAGGCAAGTGGGAAGGGTCTTCAGCAATGTTTTTGTTTTTTCCCAGGGTTTGGGTTGAGAGTGGGGAGGAAAGACTGAGGTTTAAAAGACTATAGAGGGGGGAGATTGATTGAAAATGAAAGAGAGGGACTGGAGAAGACAGTAGGTGGGGAACTGATAGAAGAGGGCTGTTGGAGAAAAAGGGGGTTTGGGGAAGTGAGAGAGAAAGAGAAGAAGCCTGGGGGAGAGAGAAGAGGGACTGGGGAGAAAAATAGGGGGACTTGAGGAAAGAGATGGAAGGAAAAAAGACTAGAGAAGAGGCAAAGACTGAGGTAGAGAGAAAGGGCAGCAGGAAGAGAAAAAAATGGAGATTGAGGGAGATAGAGGATCGAACAGACTAGAGAAGAGAAGGGAGGGCTGAGATAGAGGGGAAACAGACTAGAGGAAAGAAGGGAGGGCTAAGACAGAGGGGAAACAGACTAGAGGAAAGAAGGGAGGGCTAAGACAAAGGGGAAACCGACTAGAGGAGAGAACGGAGGGCTGAGACAGAGGGGAAACAGACTAGAGGAGAGAAGGAAGAGCTGAGACAGAGGGGAAACAGACTAGAGGAGAGAAGGGAGGGCTAAGACAGAGGGGAAACAGACTAGAGGAGAGAAGGAAGAGCTGAGACAGAGGGGAAACAGACTAGAGGAGAGAAGGGAGGGCTAAGACAGAGGGGAAACAGACTAGAGGAAAGAAGGGAGGGCTAAGACAAAGGGGAAACAGACTAGAGGAGAGAACGGAGGGCTGAGACAGAGGGGAAACAGACTAGAGGAGAGAAGGGAGGGCTGAGACAGAGGGGAACAGATTAGAGGAGAGAAGGGAGGGATGAGATAGAGGATAAACAGACTACAAGAGAGAAGGGAGGGCTGAGACAGAGGGGAAACAGACTAGAGGAAAGAAGGGAGGGCTGAGACAGAGGGGAAACAGACTAGAGAAAAGAAGGGAGGGCTAAGACAGAGGGGAAACAGACTGAAGGGGAGAGGGGAGAGGGTGTGAGGGGGAAAAGGCTGAAGGAGAGAGAGGCTGGGGATTGCTGCAAGATCAAGGATATCCTTTGTGTTTTTCAGTAAAAAGTAATTGGGTTATGAGCTTCCACACTAAAATTGCTTACGTAGACAATTTAATTCAAGATAATTATGTGGATAATGTGCTTTTTTTGCTGTAGAATGGAAGATTTAACCATTTGAGTGCCAGAGGTGTACGCAATGCATTTCAAAGAAATGTGTTGCATGCTCCCTGGCACTCAAAGGGTTAAGTATATGTTACAAGGTTACTTGCTGGTGTTGCGATATAGCCAAATATTAAAAAGTGTCTGAAATAACAATGAAGCCCTGTAGCATTGGAGAAACATAAATGTTCCCCCCAAAAAAACAGTTGATTTAAATAGGGCTTTTAACCCCTTTACTGCTAGAGAGGACTACAGGACTTACTTGAAAACGAGAGAAATCTCAATGTATTTTTCCTGGTAAAACATTTTCTAAATAAATACATTGCAAAGTAATGCCTTGGAGACATTTCTAACATTCAGTGGGTTGAGACCCATTTAAATCAGTGTAAGTTTTCATTCTCCTTTATGGTTCATTTACTTGCTCTTTAGTATACTGAATTGTACGTCAAATTAGACACATCTGCTTGACAAATCCGCCTTATTGGTTGACTAAATAAGAGGACACCCAGCATCACAGAGGTGCTAGCAGTCCTTCCTCAGATCACTGACATGTGATTACTTCTTTAGTGAGACTTCATCCTTATTTAAGGGACCTCTGTTTACAATTACACTAGGGGCCTGAAAAGGTCTTAATACAGCACTGTTAAATATCCTAGATTTTGGCCTTGTGAGCATGGATTTGCTGCAAATGTTTTTTTTAAATATACATTACAAAATAATACTATTCTTTACATTACTATCACTTTAAATACAGCTGCAGACTGTAATCAGCCCTCTGATTAACTTGATCCGGCCTGTGGCACTTTTAATTTGGAGACCATATTTCTTCCTTAAAATTGCACTTTCAGGTTCCCCCATGTCCTGAATTGACTTTTGACTTTCCCAGGGAAGAAGTGTAATTCCAAGAAAAACCCACACTTGTCCAGGCAGCAGATTTGTGATAAAAGAGCTTTATTTCAGCATCAAACACAGATAACACACGTCGATTTAATGTGTTTCACACATATAGGGCTAGATTTAAAGGCAGCCGTTAGCATAACCAGTAGGGCCAAAGTGAATGCCATCTGACAAAATAAAATGTCTAACGTGATATTCAAAGGCCCTACCAGCTGTGATCACAAAGGACGTTAAGCCTCAAAAACAGTCTTGTGGCTAAACGTCCGTTTTGTGAGTTAACTTTCCAAAACGCCGCTAAGAGCAGTGATATTGGGAACTTAACATTAAAAAACAATTAACTATCGGTGCCTAACATACTGCCAAGCACCGATTGTTAACTGATCCATGTTAAATTTACCTGTCATCCACTGTCTGTCTCCTTCTGTTCTCTACCTTCACTTCTTTTTTCACTTCATTCTTCTATCTTCTCTTCCTTCTTCGTTTCTCTCTTCTTTCTTCTCTTTTTCCGTCCTGTAAAAGAAAGTAGTATATAAGTACAGCATTGAAACAAGATATAGTTTAACCCCTTGAGCACAGTCGCTCAAATCTGATTGGCTGGGATGTGTGTGTGTGTCAGCACATCTCAGCCAATGGCTGTGAGGGAATCGGATCAGAGGCTGCCCATATATAAGGCAGTCTCTGCTCTGGTTCCCTCAATGCGGAACAGACATCGCCCCAAATGGAGGGAACCTGTGGCTCACAGCACTGTCTCCACTGCTGCCGCCTCTGCGGCCATGCACAGCAGCGGAGACAGATATTTAAGCTAAGGCAACATTCATTGTTTTGGGGATATAGACCATATGTGCGCACATGTTCTCTGGGGGGCAGATTTTATTTGGTGATTTAATATGGCACTGTATATGTTTATTCTGTGTCACTGAATTAACCCGTTGAGGCCAGAGAGGTCTGTAACACATTGCTTTGCAATGCGTTGTATACCCCTCTAGAACTCAAGGGGTTAAACTATATCTTGTTTCAATGCTGAACTTATACACTATTTTCTTTTACAGGATAGAAAAAGAGAAGAAAGAAGAGAGAAACGAAGAAGGAAGAGAAGATAGAAGAAAGAAGCGAAAAAAGAAGCGAAGGTAGAAGAAAGAAGAGAAGGACAGAAGAGGAGCAGGGAGCTGAGGGCTCCGCTGGACATCAGGATTAATGGTAAGTGTAACTTTTAATATGATGTTGTTTTTCACTTAGTTGGATTAACCTTATGAATGGCAGTGGGGTAATTATACCCCGCTGGCACTCATAGGGTTAATTCTACTAACTTTTAACACAATTCAGGCACTTTGGATGTATTGATGCGGGGCTTGGGGCCCCATATCAATACATCCACTGAGGACTTTGCTTTTTTTTGCCAGTTAACAGCTGCGTTAGCTGGCAAAAGATCCGATGAGGGACTCTACGGCCAAACAAACTGGGGCTTAAATTTTAGGCGGTAATGAGTCTAACGCAGGCTATTGAATGGCAAAGTGGAGCTTTTTTTTTTGTTTGTTTCTGTGGGCCAAAACACATGTTAGTGCAGCGGCCGGTACACTGGATGAACTGCCATTAGCAGTTCATTACATGGCCCTTTGAATGGCCTACTGCATGTTAAGACACCCGTTAGTCTTTTTTTTGGCTAACGGCTGCCTTTAAATGTAGCCCATAATGCTTAATAATAGACCCGATTCAAACAACTTGCATGGCAACTATTTAAATGCTACTCTGAGAACCTCCCATACCAATCAAACCAATCACAATAGTTGTAACAATCAAAACAGATTGGCCAATAAAATTAAGTGATCATTTCAATGCATGGAGGGAACCCATGTCTCACAGCAAAACAGTTTCAATGTGAATCTAAATTACAAAATTACGAAGATATGTTATATAAAAATTTTTTGTTACAAATGAAAAGAATTTTAATGAGTATTTTATGCATGGCAAGTAAATCCATATAAAACAGATATATACATAATAATACGGATATTTAATCAAAGCCTAACATAATAAGTTTAATTAAACTCATGATTCAAGTCTTTTGGTACTCTAGTACAAAGGTTAAAGATCCAATATACTTCTCTCTGATATTGAGGTAAATTCTTTCTGTACCCTGAGGTAAATTCTTTCTGTACCCTGAGCAGAGAAACTTTCAAGGCTAGAATCATACATAGTAGCATAGTAAATTAGGTTGAATAAAGACACAAGTCCATCAAGTTCAACCTTTGCCTCATACCCTAGTGACATGAGAACTGTATAGCTTTCCTGCTACCAAATAAGGGCTCGATCCAAATGTTGGTGTCGCCAGAAAAAACTGGAGACACTGGTTTTAACATCAATTGAGCAATGCAAATGTTCTACTAGAAACAAGAGACGCCAGTTCTGAAACAGACATCGCCCGTCGCCAGAACAGCAAGATCTCACCCATAGAGGATAATATACAAACGACGCCAAAAGCTATTCAAATGTTGGAGTTAGGGCTAACTCGCGTTAAATTGCAACATTTCTCTCCAGAAATCTAACGCCTATTTTTTTTGGAGTACAGCACACAAGTAAGAGTAGAAAACCCACGTCTCCAGTTCTGAACAGCATTCTCTGTGCTTTTCCCTACCCAGCCACTAGGGGAACACAGAGAAGGCTTTCAGCACCATGGACAGCTTTGAATGCCATAGGGATGTGCACTGCTCATCCCTGTGGCATTCAAAGGGTTAAAATCAATAAAAGTAGTACAATAAGCACTACACAATGCCCCCTTCCACATCCCCCCCTTAGTATGTCACATATATTGCATATTGTACAACGCCTTGTGAAAAGGGACGATTTGCACAAGGCGACCAGGCAGCTGGGCACAAAGCCAACGCGTGAGGAGAGGTATTGGAGGAAGCGGGCAGCAAGTACAAGCCTACCACCCGCTTCCTCCAATGTCTCTGTCCCCTCCTCCCGCTTTCTCCAATGCCTAGGGGTTTTATTATGCTGCGGGCTTCACAGCCGCCCGCAGCAAGGGAATTATTAATAAAGTAATCATTCATAAATATAGATGAGGGGAGCGCTGCACTCACAGTGCAGCCTGCTCCCTCAGTTGTATGTTAACTTAGATCTCAACCATTAATGATGCCCTACTTACTGTGTCCCTTTGCTTTTAGTACTTTTGCTCCACTCTCAGTTTGAAGAAGAGTGGAGCAAAAGTACTAATAGCAATGGGACACAGGAGGTAGGGGGTTAACAATGAATGAGATCTAAGTTAAACTGTCTAATAATACTATTTTAATTAAAAAAAAGTTTAAAACACACACAAACACACATATATATATATATAGGCAAGGTATGTAGTCCATACGTTGCCTATTAACCCTTTGGGTACCAGAGGGGTAGGAAACATGCTAAGCAATGCTTTCCTACCTCTCTGGTACTCAAAGGGTTAATTGTGGAGCAAAAGACAGATTTGTCCACTACATGGAAGTCCATGAGGTGGATGTGGATGGGGTTAGTATGTCCCATATATGCAATATACGTGACATACTAAGGGGGGGAATGTGGAAGGGGGCATTGTGTAGTGCTTAGTGTACTAGTTTTATTGATTTTAACCCTTTGAATGCCACAGGGATGAGAAGTGCACATCCCTATGGCATTCAAAGCTGTCCATGGTGCTGAAAGCCTTCTCTGTGTTCCCCTAGTGGCTGGGTAGGGAAGCACAGAGAAAGCTATTCAGAACTGGAGACATGGGTTTTGGATTTTCTGACTGAACTTGATACTTTGCAGTGCTGTGATTGGCTGTGGTGCTAGGTAACATTTTTATCGTGTGTTTTTAGGTAAGATTTTCTATGCAACGCAGGTTTAAGGTTAACGTGTATTTTGTTGGTTATCGCTCCTTAGGCTTTCTGGGTAAGGAAGATTTGAATCTCACGTTACCTGGTCTTGCTTAAGGAGCGAAGGCAGTTTTTTTCTTCACGTTGGTTTTAACGCCAACATTTGGATCGAGCCCTAAGTTAGTCTTTATCAGACCTTCCTGATTTGCCTACTAATATACAGTATAGCCCTGTATGTTCCCTCTTGAAATAAATGTATCTAATCTTCTCTTAAATATATCCATTGTATCTGCCATAACCACCTCCTTGCGCAAGGAATTCCACAATTTAACAGAGCTTACTGTAAAAAAAACGCTTCCTCTGCTGAAGGCTAAACCTCCTTTCTTCTAATCTCAAGGGGTGTCCCCTGGTCACCTGATCAGATATTGGAATGAATAGCTCACCACAGAGATCCTTGTATTGACCTATTATATACTTGTACATTGTGATAAGATCTCCTCTCAGTCATCTTTTCTCTAGAGTAAATAAACCAAGTTTGTCTAGTCGTTCCTCATATGTCAAGTCCTTCATTCCTTTAATTAATTTTGTTGCTCTTCGCTGTTCCCTCTCTAGTTCCAGTACATCCTTTTTTAGAACTGGTGCCCAAAACTGTACTGCATATTCGAGGTGAGGTCTTACCAATGATTTGTACAATGGCAAAATAATCCACTCTTGCTTCAATACCCCTTTATATGCAAGTCAGGATTTTGTTTGCTTTTGCTACTGCTATCTGACACTGGTCACTGTTTCCAAGTTTGCAGTTTACAAGGATATCCAGGTCTTTCTGTAGTAATGAGTCCCCTAAAATGATTCCATCATGTTTGATGCAAAAGTGCTCAGGTACTTTTATAATCTTTATGTTTTATGTCACTTACACGCTCCCTTATTCGTTCCCTTAGGGATCTAGTGTTTTTCCTACATATTGTACCCCACAAACAGAGCAAGTAACAGCATAAACAATGTATTTGATAGCACAGTTAACATATTGTTTCATGTTGTGTTTATCTCCACTAACCCCAGATTCAAAACTACTTGACTCAATGACCCATTGACAGCAACTGCACCTACAACTGCACATTCTTACAACATCAAGCCGTGTTTACTGGTTCAATTTTCTATAACCCAAGAACACACTTCGAGACAAACGATTCCTTCTTGGTATTGCAAGAAAAAATAAACAAAATGCACACATATATCAGCTATATAATAATTCGCTAGAAAGTTTGTAAGAACGCAATCATCCGCAGTAGAAACTGCTGCGCGTGCTGCAGTCATGCGCAGTAGAGACTGCCTGTGACGAGGCTGATACAGAGAGAGGAGCTCCAAAGGAGCGTCCAGCTCTGTATCAGCCGCAGTGCTGGCAGTCTCTACTGCGCATGACTGCACCGCGACCAGCTGGCACTGTATCAGCCATGGCATGAGCAGTCTCTACTGTGCATGACTGCCCTGCAACCGGCTGGCAGTGGCACTGTGGCCCGTGTAATGGGCTCTTCAACTAGTATATATATATATATATATATATATATATATATATATATATATGAGAGAGAGGTATGTGACTTGGCAATGGGTGCAACTGAATTTAGTTTGTAATTTCTTCTTCTGTGGCCCATAGCTCAGTAGAATTTGGCATTTTCTATGTATTTTTTATCATTAAATTTTTTTGTTGGTAATAGCAGAGCCAAACAATTCATCCATGTGGTGACATAGCTACACAGAATATACAAAATAAATAGTAAATAAACATCACAATACGAAAGAGTAGAAGTTAGAAAAGCAAATACATACAATTATAAGAAATACTCCAAATATATCCAAGCCTTGAATGAAAGAGGATCCTCCATTTTATAACAAAATAAGGGAAGGGGGAGGGAAAAGTGAATAGAGCAAAGAAAGATACAGCAATGCAGAGCTATGAGGGCGAGAGTTAATTTTTTATGCACTTAACCTTTATGTTATAGATTAAGTTAGCTGAAGCCAGATATATTTGTGACTATAAGGATCTAAAGGTTGTATTCAAGAAATTAAAGTGGAGCAATTTTGGGACAAACTAACTGCACCCTATGGGACAAATAATACATTATTTAAAAGGGTTTTTTTCCCCTTGGATGCCAGAAAGGTGTCCAATAGACTTGTGCGAATTAATTCGGAGACATTCGGATTTCATCGAAAATGTGGTCATTTGGAGACATTCAGACAATCCGACACTCTAGGGTCATTCGACAAAAATGATCTGACTCCGAACAGCCCCAGACCGAAATTCATAGAAACTTTCGGAAGTTTCGGAATTCGACAAATTTCCGAAAGTTTTCATTACTTTCGACTAGGACTGTTCGGAGTTGGATTTTTTTTTGTACTTCCTGTGCGCGCTCAATTACTTTCCCTCCATAATTTTCCCTCCATGTCTCTAGTCCAATTCCATTCTCCATTTCATGCGCTACTTCCCTCTTTTGTCTGTATTCCAATAGCCTTCTTCGTTTCATGATGGAGGTTGGACTAATGACACAGGCACCCAGGCAGACAGCCTGTATTTCCTCATTGTGTTGTTGGAGCTTAGACAGAGAAGAAGAGATTAGAGAGTGTCCAGTTGTTGTGTAGGCAGGCAGGTAGCATTAGGCTAGGCATAGGTAGGCAGCCAGCATTAGTGCCAGTTATTGCCACTGCAAGGGTGAGTCATCTTTGTTCTACAAAATATAAAAAAATATTAGGCATTTCTTCGAATAATTTTCAGAGTGTCACATCAACCAGTCTGACAGTTGTATAGGCAGGCAGGATGGCTGTTCGCCACCGCAAGGGAGAGTCATCTGTGTTTCTTAAAAAAAAATATAAAAAGTACAAGTCATTTGTTTGAATAATCTTCAATCACACTGACAGTGTCACAGTTATAGGCAGGCAGCGTGCCTTTTCGCCACCGCAAGGGAGAGTTACCTGTGTTTGTTTTATTAAAATCATTCATAATACAAGTTATTTGTTTGAATAATCTTCATTGTCACACTGCAAGTGTCACAGTTGTATAGGCAGACAGGGTGCCTTTTCGCCACCACAAGGGAGAGTCACCTGTGTTGGTTTTATTAAAATTAGTCATAACACTAGTTATTTGTTTGAATAATCTTCAGCGTCACACTGCCAGTGTCACAGTTGTATAGGCAGACAGGGTGCCTTTTCGCCACCACAAGGGAGAGTCACCTGTGTTGGTTTTATTAAAATTAGTCATAACACTAGTTATTTGTTTGAATAATCTTCAGCGTCACACTGCCAGTGTCACAGTTGTATAGGCAGGCAGGGTGGTTTTAAGCCACCACAAAGGAGAGTCACCTGTGTTGGTTTTATTAAAAATATAAAAAATACAAGTGATTTGTTTGAATAATCTTCAGTGTCACACTGCCAGTGTCACAGTTGTATAGGCAGGCAGGGTGGTTTTAAGCCACCACAAAGGAGAGTCACCTGTGTTGGTTTTATTAAAAATATAAAAAATACAAGTGATTTGTTTGAATAATCTTCAGTGTCACACTGCCATTGTCAAAGTTGTATAGGCAGGCAGGGTTTTTTTTAGCCATCGCAAGGGAGAGTCACCTGTATTGATTTTATTAAAAATATAAAAAATACAAGTGATTTGTTTGAATAATCTTCAGCGTCACACTGCCAGTGTCAAAGATGTATAGGCAGGCAGTGTGCCTTTTAACCACCGCAAGGGAGAGGCCCCTTTTTTGATTTAATTAAAAATATAAAAAATACAAGTTATTTGTTTGAATAATCTTCAGCGTCACACTGCCAGTGTTACAGGTGTATAGACAGGCGGGGTGATTTTAAGCCACCGCAAGGGAGAGTCACCTGTGTTGGTTTTATTAAAAATATAAAAAATACAAGTGATTTGTTTGAATAATCTTCAGCATCACACTGCCATTGTCAAAGTTGTATAGGCAGGCAGGGTTTCCTTTAGCCATCGCACGGGAGAGTCACCTGTATTGATTTTATTAAAAATATAAAAAATACAAGTTATTTGAATAATCTTCAGCGTCACACTGCCAGTGTCACAGTTGTATAGGCAGACAGGGTATTTTTTAGCCACCGCAAGAGAGAGTCACCTGTGTTGGTTTTATTAAAAATATAAAAAATACAAGTGATTTGTTTGAATAATCTTCAGCGTCACACTGCCATTGTCAAAGTTGTATAGGCAGGCAGGATTTTATTTAGCCACCGCAAGGGAGAGTCGCCTGTATTGATTTTATTAAAAATATAAAAAATATAAGTTATTTGTTTGAATAATTTTCAGCATTACACTGCCATTGTCAAAGTTGTATAGGCAGGCAGGGTGCCTTTTAGCCACCGCAAGGGAGAGTCACCTGGTTTGATTTTATTAAAAATATAAAAAATACAAGTGATTTGTTTGAATAATCTTCATCGTCACACTGCCATTGTCAAAGTTGTATAGGCAGGCAGGGTACCTTTAAGCCACCGCAAGGGAGAGTCACCTGTGTTGGTTTTATTAAAAATATTCATAATACAAGTTATTTGTTTGAGTCACACTGCCAGTGTCACAGTTGTTGTGTGGGCAGGTTTTAAAGTTGTAAAACTATAATCGTTCTCTACCTACTTATCCATAATAGATTTGAGGCTTAGTGAACAACCTGTTGTTCCTTGTCCTGGTACCAGCTGCAGTGACCCAGCAACCACCAACACCACCACAGTGCAGTCGCTTTCAAGCAGAGCTAGCAGCAGCAGGCGGGGAAAGAAGAGTACATTGAGTAGTATTAGTCAGACTCAGCAGCAGCAGTCCAAAACAAAAACTAGAAAGAAGAAGGGAACTGCAGGTCGTTCTACCTCTACTAGCAGGGTAGAGAAGTCCAGTTCCTCCTCTAAGACCACAAAGCGGCCGTCACCCGTCTCTCGTCATCTGTTTCGTGATGATCCCCCCAGAACCACCTGCACAATGACTATTGCCACTGCCAGTTCCGTCACCACCTCTGCTACAGCCAGTTCTATAAACCTGGGGACACCTAGCGTGTTGAACATGAACACTACTGGTGGGAAACTGCGGGCAGTATCAATGTGGGAGTTTTACAGCGAACATACGTGTAAGCAGCCCAAACTTGAATTATTGGAGTATTTTGAGAACATTTCTCCTGCCTCCACTATCACTGACACTGAAAGCATATCGTCTCCAAAAAAGGTTAATGAGGGAGATAATTTACCATTTCCCGCTAGCCACCAGGCAGAAGAGGGAATTCATCAGCTCTTCCCAAAATCTGCTGCTGATGATTTTTCTTCCTGTCCAAGCCTACAAGAGGTAGAAGAAGAATATGAGGGAGCAAGGCCTGCTAAGCTTGATTTTTCCACTGAGCATGATTTTTCCACTGACCTTGATTATTCTCCTGAGCTCCATTTTTCCACTCCTGCCCATAGTACTCCTCCTGTTTCTCCAGCTACAATTTTGTCTTCTATTGATGAAAACTCATCGTCTGCCTCTCCAGTTCAAAATGAGTCTCCCAGGCAGGTAGTAGCTGCTAGTGTCTCTGCCACCAGTGTTACTCCATCCTCCTCCAATCCCAGTCCCGACATCCCTGCTGCCATCTTTGGGTCTACTAGTACCCCTGTAAAGGTACATAGAAAAAAAAGCATAGTGAGGTTGCTCCAGCATGTGAAGATGAAGAAAGTGTCACCTCAGTTTCTTCTTCACCATCTTCCAAAGTCATCTGTCGCTCCAAAGCGTGGGACCATTTTGTGACACCTGGCGATGGCTGGCTAGCGAAATATAAATTGTGTGGCAGGGAAGTCAGCCGTGTGAGGGTGTTGGGTCATCTATCCACCTCTAGGATGAACCAACACCTGAACCACTACCACAAGTCAGTATTAATGAGTGCAGAACGTGGTGGCACTACTACATTTACCAGTGTAACACTCCACAGCAGTAGGCAGGAAAAAGGGCAGGGATATCATGCCACATCTGGTCCTAGTAAAAGCAGCAGACAGTCACAGCCCATCCCAAAGTCAATACAGGCCACACTGGAAGATTTTGGTGGGTTTCATTCCAAGGGGATGTGCAGACAGCAGTCCAGGAAAATTACATGCCTCATTGCATAGCTCATAGCCGTTGGGGGTGCAACTTTCAATTTGGTGGATGGGGAGCCCTTCCATCAACTTATGAAGGCTGTTGCACCCCGATATAAAATTCCGTCGCGCACCACATTTAGTAGAACTATAGTGCCCTCACTGTACCAGTCGTGTGTTGGTCTTTTGAAGCAACTGCTAGGAAAGGCTGGTGGCCAGTCAGTGCACTTTACCACTGACTTATGGAGTGCTCCAAGTGGCCAATATGGCTTCCTGTCATTGACGGCACATTGGTGGCAGCCCAATGTGTTGCAAGACAAACCAATAGCAACAACAAGTTCAGGTGCAGTAGCCAAGTAGGCAGGGCACCGCTCTTTCCTCCTCCATGATGAGGTAATGGATCAGCAGCACACCTCAGATAACATTCGCAAAGCACTGCAGATCATGGTGGCGCAATGGCTAGGGGAGCAGGCAGGCACATAGGCGCAAATAGGGTTTGTGGTTACTGATGGTGCAGCTAACATGATCAAGGCTCTCCGGGATGGCAGATTTGTGGGTGTGCACTGCTCAGCGCATGTTCTGCATCTAGTAGTGAAGGCTGCTCTTGAGGATGGCAGTAATACTGGAAGGTTGTCAGCACTTCTGGAGTAGTGCCGACAAATTTCTGGCCACTTCCATTGGAGCGTCAAACATAACCAGCTACTCAGGGAGGAACAGAAAAAGGCAGACCTCCCAGACCACCGCCTAAAACAAGATGTTGGGACCAGGTGGAACTCCACCTTAGATATGCTAGAGTGTATCCTGGAGCAGAAAAAGGCAATTTATGCAATGTCATGTCACCATTTCATTGGCAGTAACAGAACACTAGGCAGGGCTGACTGGGCCCTGATGGAACAGGTAATAATGACAGTCCTTTTGCCTTTCCGTGCTTTGACGGAACCTTTGAGCAAAGAGAACACTAGCCTGGCAGAAGTCATTCCACTCTTCACGCACTTCTCCTTAAAACTGGACAATTTCTTTCCCATAGGGAACGCTTACCTGGTGCTGAGGGTAATATACTTCCAGATGTTGCTGCCCTTCTAACGAGGCTGAAGAAGGAACGGACTCTGCACATGGAAGAGCGCATGGACAATTGTCCCGAGTTAATGCTTGCCACAATTTGCGATCCTCGAATCAAAGGCAAGATGGCACTTTGCTCCAATTCCCTCACTATCTGAAGGGAACAACTGATAGCAAGGGTGCATGAGAGGCAAAGAAAAACTAGAATGCAGTCACAGGAGGTGGGAGGAGATTCTGAAGATGAGCTGGAGGAGTGTGGTGGTCTTCCGGGACCTATTAGTAGCAGCACCAGTAGCACTTCATCTTGTTCCAGTGGAGCAGCTGCTGCTTTTTATGCTGAGGCAATGGAAAGATTATGCTGCAGAGAAAACAAACAGCTCTCCATTAATAGAAAAAGTGCTGAGTTTGAGGTTAAGGCTTACCTTGCGGAACCTTCTTTGGCCCCAAGTACAGATCCCTTGACTTTCTTGGATAACAAGAGGGCTGTGTGGCCTACATTGTCCCTGGTAGCCCAGGAGTTGCTTTCTTGACCCCCAACCACTGTCCAGAGTGAGTGGGTATTTTCTGTTACTGGAAATATACTTAGTCCCCAGCGCTCTCAACTGGCCCCCCAGCTCATGGAGCAAATTACTTTTTTAACAGTAAACTTGCCAAAGCTCTGTTGCCCTGCTCTCAGGTTCGATGCAGATTAGAAAAACAAGGAGGACTTCAGACATCTACAATCATTCACGTTGCTGTCATCCTGAGTATGGCTTGCACCAGTCTTCCTCAGTTGCTGCTGTATCCATCTATGGACTGAGTCCTGCCTGCTCCAGTGTTCTGCAGTTCTGGCTACATCTCCAGTGTTGCTGCTGTCATCCTGAGTGTGGCTCGCACCAGTCTTCCTCAGTTGCGCTGTATCCATCTATGGAGTGAGTCCTGCCTGCTCCAGTGTTCTGCAGTTCTGGCTACATCTCCAGTGTTGCTGCTGTCATCCTGATTCTGCCATGCACCGGTCTTCGTCAGTTGCTGCTGTATCCATCTATGGACTGAGTCCTGCCTGCTCCAGTGTTCTGCAGTTCTGGCTACATCTCCAGTGTTGCTGCTGTCATCCTGATTCTGCCATGCACCGGTCTTCCTCAATTGCTGCTGTATCCATCTATGGACTGAGTCCTGCCTGCTCCAGTGTTCTGCAGTTCTGGCTACATCTCCAGTGTTGCTGCTGTCATCCTGAGTGTGGCTCGCACCAGTCTTCCTCAGTTGCTGCTGTATCCATCTATGGACTGAGTCCTGCCTGCTCCAGTGTTCTGCAGTTCTGGCTACATCTCCAGTGTTGCTGCTGTCATCCTGATTCTGCCTTGCACCAGTCTTCCTCAGTTGCTGCTGTATCCATCTATGGACTGAGTCCTGCCTGCTCCAGTGTTCTGCAGTTGCTGCTGTATCCATCTATGGACTGAGTCCTGCCTGCTCAAGTGTTCTGCAGTTCTGGCTACATCTCCAGTGTTGCTGCTGTCATCCTGATTCTGCCTTGCACCGGCCTTCTTCAGTTGCTGCTGTCTCCATCTATGGACTGAGTCCTGCCTGCTCCAGTGTTCTGCAGTTCTGGCTACATCTCCAGTATTGCTGCTGTCATCCTGAGTGTGGCTCGCACCAGTCTTCCTCAGTTGCTGCTGTATCCATCTATGGACTGAGTCCTGCCAGCTCCAGTGTTCTGCAGTTCTGGCTACATCTCCAGTGTTGCTGCTGTCATCCTGATTCTGCCTTGCACCGGTCGGTTCCCTTTTGAAACGTCGCATTACAGTGGAACTACCATCTCTTACAAACATGGACCCAAATAATTACCCATCTGGAGACTAGCTGCTCAGTAGAGCTAGTTACCAGATTTATTACTGCGTTCATGAAAATTATTCACTGCTCCTGGACTGACAGGCAGGAAACCGCTGAGACATCTTTCCATAGTTACATCTGCACAAATTCGCTGTCAGTCCCTTTTGGAGCCAAACGGCTCCTAGCAATGCCTCCTAGAGCAGGCTGGGACTGACAGCGCAGACACGCAGGTGTCACTATGGATGCAGCTCAAGGTTTTCATGTTGCTATTTTAAACACTGCAACATGGTTAAATCAGCTTCTAGCAGTGCAGTATTTTTCTGTTTGACGTTTCAAAAGGATACCGCACCAGTCATTCTCACATTTCCTTCTTCCTTCTAATATAGCTACATCCATATGTATATAACACCTCTGCTACATATAGTAAATGACACATGCTACATAGTGTGTAATGTATTACCTTTGCTACAGATGGTAAATGACAGATGCTCATGCTATAATGTATTTCACCTCTGCAACAGAAATGGCACAAGCAACAGACAATAAGAAAAAAAGTTGGAATAATTTGTCTGAATATTTTTTTTCAGACTGACACATCAGCCAGTGTGACAGTTGTATAGTCATACAGGGTGCCTTATGGCCACCACAAGGGAGAGCCACCTTTGTCCCTGTGTAAGATATTAAAAATTTAAGTATTGTGAACTTCAAAGGAAAAAAAGCTGATGATCGGTGCCTGACATACTGTCAGGCACTGATTGTTAACTAATCAGTGTTACACTTACCTGTCATCCACTGTCTGTCTCCTTCTGTCTTTTCTACTGTCTTGTAGCTTCTGTCTTCTTGCTGTAAAAACTACCCAGAAAAGTATAAGTCCAATGCAATATCTGGCACACAAATACATAGTTTAACCCCTTGAATGCCAGAGGGTTACACAACACATTGCAAAGCAATGTGTTGCATACCTCTCTGGGGCTCAGTAGGGTTAAAGTATGTATTAGTACGCCTGATATTCATGCATTGTACTTATACTTTTCTGGTAGATTTTTTACAGCAAGAGGAAAGAAGACAGAAGAGAAGAAAGAGGAGAAGATAGAAGAGAAGAAAGAGGAGAAGATAGAATAGAAGAAAGAAGGACAGAAGAGGACTGGTATACTGAGGACTCTGCAGGACATCAGGATTAATGGTAAGTGTTACTTGTAATGTAATTTTTTTTTTTTACTTAGTTGGGTTAACCCTATGAATGCCGGCAGGGTGATTATACCCCACTGGCACTCATGGGGTTAACTCTACCAACATTTGACATTGTTTTGGAGTGCTTTGATGTATTGATGTGGGGCTTAGGGCCCCATATGAATACACCCACTGGGGTCTTAGGTTTTTTTTACTCTATTTTCCTTTCTGTTTCGGCATCAGCTGTCTGAAGATGCGATAAAGGACTAAAGTCAGGAAAAAAAGTAGGTGTTAACTTTCCTGCAATAACTTGAGTCACTTACTGGATCTTCATAGCTAACGCAGACAATTGAATTACAATTTATGGTGTTTTCATTAGTTCCTATGGATGAAAATACCTCTTAACTTTAACACCTCAAAAATGCGTTGGCAGAAAAAACAGCCGTCTCCATCATTTGAATTGAGCCCTGTCAGTCTACACATTTCCCTTTGACTCCTTTACATTTATTCCCACTGTCCGCCTCCTTCCCTCTCTGTCCATCAGCCTCCTTCCCTCTCTGTCCATCAGCCTCCTTCCCTCTCTGTCCATCAGCCTCCTTCCCTCTCTGTCCAGCCTCCTTCCCTCTCTGTCCATCAGCCTCCTTCCCTCTCTGTCTATCCGTCTCCATCCATTTCTGTCCCTCTGCCACCCTCCTCCTCTGTCAGCTTCCCTTCATGCAAATCTGTGTCAGTCTCCTTCCCTTTTCCAGTCTCTAGGGGAGACAGACAGGGGTTGGAGACACAGACAGAAGAGAGAGTCAGCAGTAGAGTTATGCACTAAGGTGTTTTCAAATGGTGATGAGATGTAAGGAACTTCTCCAGTGTGCTAAACTCTCCGATTCCTGGATTATCCCATGGAGCCAATGCACTAAGGACTTACAGGTTGGTTAGATCTCGGTTCACTAGCTAGATCGAAGAAGCAAGGATTGTTCATCACACTGGAAGGGTCATATCCACTTCATCACCTCCTCATAACACTTTGGTGTATCTCCCCCCTGTTTGTATCAGAAATAAATGGACGACAACAATGCTGAAGTTTAAAAATGTAATAACAAATATAAATAATAATAATAATAAAAATAATAATAATGATAAACTTAAAAAAAAAAAATAGAAAAATCCCCCTCTGGAGGGAATGGGGTCAGTGGGGGGGCCTCCTTCCTCCTCTTGTGCGAGGCCCCCATCTGGGTAGGTGGCACCTACCACCACGTGCATTAGGCAAGGCATCAGATGATTCCAGGCTGCTGTCTGATGAGGAGCTACTGGGGGTGGGGGCTGGCCCTGGACGCACGACATGCGCTGTCAGGAGGCCCAGCATCAGTCTGTTCTGCTCCACCATTTGATGGAGCAGAGCCTCCTGATGGCACATGTCGTTTTTCAGTTGATGCCGTAAGCCTCTCATGTCAACTGAGATCCCGTGTAGGATGTTCAGGGCCTCTGTGAACTCCTGGCTGGAAGGGGGCTGCTGCTGTGGTTGTTCATCAGATGCAGCTGTGGGGAAAGAAGAAATGGAAAGCAGTGAGCACCTCTCTGGCACACACATGTTTGATGCATTTATCAGAGTGATTATCAGCAATGGTCCTGTTGTCTAGGATGTACAATCATGTCCTCTAAACACACCAACAGTGCATGTTGTCAGGATGTGCTCACTTAAACACAAGCGGTATTGACATTCACTTGTGTTCAACTGACAACATGCACTTTTGTGATGGTTAGAGGACATGATTGTGCATCCTACACAACAGGACCATTGCTGAGAATCACCACACAAAATGTGTAAAAGTGGAGGTGTGTCCTATTTCTAACATAGCCTAAATAGGCTACATATCGAATACTTCTAAAACATTGTTCATGTTTTATTTTTAAGTTTTATTTGTTGTAAATTTAACTTTGAAAATCTGTCCCCTACCTACTTCCGTATAGACTGCAGTTACCTGCTCTGTAACCTCAGTCCGTCACTCTGCCTCTGCTCTCCACCCTCCTCCAATGATGGAGGCTTCTGTCTGCAAGATGGAGCGGTCTCATTAGCAGAGATCGATATCTAGCCAATGAGAGTGCTCCAGCTTCCACACTGAAGCCTCCATCATCGGAGAAGGGTGGAGAGCAGAGGCAGAGCAGTCTATGCGGAAGTAGGTAGAGGACAGACTTTCTAAGTTAAATTTACAACAAATTAAACTTTAAAAAAAAAAAAAATACAATTTTACAAGTATTCGATCTGTAGCCTAACTATTTAGGCTATGTTATAAATAGGTGACACATCCACTTTAATTTTAGGGGACACAGCAAACATGTAGCATTGTTCTGGCCAGAGAACAGTATTGAACACTCCTGCTATGAATAAACTGACAGGTCAGGTTTGCCCTTTAGCCTTGACTGGACACAGGTGGATCATCACTGTCATTGTGATTGATCCACTAACACTCAATTAGTGCTAGCCTGCAAACGAGAACTGTAGGTGTGTGCTATGGCCTGGAGCCAAGCATACGTGTGTGACAAGATCATGGCATGAACAAAAATCACATAATGATATTTGTTCATGCCATGATACTGTCACAGGTATGTGTGACAAGAACACAGATCACTACAGGGAATTTGGGGTCTTTGTAAGGGAAGGGGAGACAGGTGGAACACACATGGGACAGCAGATTTAGGATTTTACTTACCATGCACTTCCCCTTCCATAGCCTTAGGAGCAGAGGCAGACACCCCCAGAGGTGGTTCCTCATCCACCTCACCAGACACAGCCCGCGATGACCCTGAGGAGATACAGGACATTTTCACAAGGGTGAAATAATTGTATGGAGCCTTAACCCATTTCAGTGCCAGAGGAGTGCACAACAATTTTGAGACCCCTCTGCCATTGAAATGGTTACAACAACCAGAAACACAAAACTCAGAACCTTTTCCACAAACGTAAACCAACAACACACAACAAAAGACATATTAGACATTGAACGGATGTACATTTTTTTGCTGGAGGACATATTACAATTTACTATCCTCACCTGCCCTTTCTACTTGGTGGTCCCCAGGTGCACCAACAGGGCCCTTCACGCCACCATCTTCCTGCTCCCCCTCCTCCACCTCCTCCGGCATGTCAGCTGGACCTATTTTGGATATTAAGGGAATTAACATGTGATGAGAAACACTGACTTCATTAAATGCTTCAGTTGTGTAAGCATTCAGGTTCACAACAACTGCCCCAAGGTGGGTTAACCTAGTTATCAGGATTTACTCAACAACAGAGAGGCAAATTTGGCCAATGAAGCATCACTGTAATGCATGGCAGGGCTTCAACATACTAAGACATCCACCATGGTGCATTAGCTTGTGTCCATCATGCCTACAATGTCATCATGTGAATGGCAGGAGCATGACAAACATTTCTTACATGTGCTCCATATGTGCATTAGTGGTATATTTAACCTTTGGAGCAGGGCCGGACTGGGAATAAAAACCAGCCCTGGAAAACATTATCTACCAGCCCCATATCATTGCGGTGCGACCAACCCGGTGCGCAGATGCAGTGCTCTTCTTCACACTGCGTCTGACATCACTGGGTGACCTCCATATTGCCCTCAGTCTCCACATTGCCCCTCAGTCTCCACATTGCCCCCCCAATCTCCACATTGCCCCCCGTGTCCATTTCCAACCTCCCGTGTGGTCCAGCGGTGTGACATGAGAGGTCTGTGCCTCCTACTGCACAGACCTCTTTACTGCTGTTGCTCCCGCATGGTCTTCTCTTCAGTAATGCAGAGTGCTGGGAGATGATGTCATCTCCCAGCGTTCGACATTACTAAAGATCAGATGGTACAGGTCTGTGACGAAGAAGGCACAAACCTCAGCATGTTGTGGGGCCCTTCAAATCTCCCGGACGCTGTCCTGTCACCTTATGGCCACGGCCAGCACTCCTGCAACCAAGAAGCAACACGCCACCGCAAGGTGACAGGACCGTGGCCGTGGATAGCTTCTTGATTTTGAAGCAGCCCCAGGGAAGTCCAGTGCAGACGGCCTCCCAGGAATTTTACCGGTATCCCAGTAGGCCAGTCTGGCCCTGCCTTGGAGTGCCAGAAGGGTGAGGAAAGCATAGCTTAGCAATGCGCTGCTGCTCACGCCTGTGGCAATGCAATAGTTATATAAACTAGATATTGCTAAAGCAAGCTGGGGCTGCTAATACATATATGGAACAATTTAACATGACTAAAAACACATTTGTATGTGAGGGAGAAATCTAAAAAACAACTTACCAGCAGCCAACTCTTCCTCCACACTGGCAGGAGCAGTGGCAGTGAACGGCTCCAGATAGAGGGTGATGACTTCTTTTTCCCCCTCCCTGCCAGAGCTAGGTACTCCATCAGGTTCATCTGTAATGAGAAGAGAACACCACATTACAGTACACATACACACATGGACATTGCATAACAAAGTACTAAATTACATTACACACACGAATGGACATTGCATAACAAATGGACATTGCATAGCAAAGTACTAAATTACAGCACACACACATACCTCCCAAGTGTTCCTCTTTTCTACCCTTTTGTCCCTCTTTTTAGGACATCAGAATGAGTGGTGGGTGTGTATTACATTGCTCCACAGCCATAAAACATACATAAATGTGTTGTTAATTGTCAGTATATGTGTTTAGACATTAACTAGTTGAAGAGCACTTTACACGGGCCACAGTGCCACTGCCAACCGGTCGCGGGGCAGTCATGCGCAGTGGAGACTGCCCGCGCCGCTGCTGATACAGAGATGGATGCTCCTTCGTAGCGTCCAGTTCTGTATCAGCCGTGGCGTGGGCAGTCTCCACTGCGCATGACTGCAGCACGCGCAGCAGTCTCTACTGCGCATGACTGCGGCATTACGCACTTTTTAGAGAATTTATAATATAGGATATGGGTAATTAAAATACTTTAGTCTTGCTCTAAATCATTTATCAGTTACACAAAGAGGTGCAGATGGGTCAAGAAATAACGTAAAAATTCTTGGAAATGCCCCGCCTACCAGCCACACCCCCAGAAACACCACCTAAAACAGAAGTGTCCCTCTTTCGCCATTTGAAATGTTGGGAGGTATGCACACAAGTGGACATTGCCTTACAAAGGATTAAGTTACACAGAGCAGATATGTGTGATTTGCAGTGCTTTACCATACATTGCACACTTATCTGCTCAGTGGTAGATATTTAACCCTTTGAGTGCCAGAGGGTTACACAACACATGCAATGCATTGCGTACCCCTCTGGCACTCAAAGGGTTAACAACATTACACGAACACATGCATCAGAATACTATTACTTACCAGAAAACATGCCAGCATGGTCTGACTCCTCAGCTGCGGAGATGTCTGGCGCTGGAGTACCCAACTCTGAGGCATGCAGGGAGGGGGCATCACTGCCACTGCTCCTGGCGGAACTCGTGCATATCACGAGACCAGAGGAAGAGTCGCTCCCTCCAGCTAATGGAGAATGGGCACTTACATCAACAAGAACAGGAGCGGTCACGTGGATAGGGAAGACAGGTGCTGTAGGGGCAGGGGAAGATGCAGGAGCCCGGTCATCTTCAGCATCTGAGGATTCCACTGGTCCTGCTACAGGGGTGATGGGAACTGGTCCAGCATGCGATAGACCAACAACATCCTCATCACTGCCTGAAGCAGAAGCAGCTTCTGCCTCAGATGCTGCAATGAGGCCATCCAGGACCTGTTCATAGTGATGAAATAGAACAGGTCTACTGGAGGCCCCAGATGACCACGTTACTTCCATCCTCGCCTTTTTCCACAGCACCTGCCTTCTAATTTCGTATACCCGCTTCCTGCACCTGATTGATGTGTGTGGGGACACTGCCACCTCATTGACAGCTTCCACCACAGTATCCCACATTTCGCTCCTATCCACTACTGCGGTGGAAGCTGCCAATGGGCCAAAGAGCTGGGAATAACATCTCTGCAGTACCCCCACTATTGCCTCATTCTCCTCCATGCTGAAGGGCATTTCTCTTCCTCTGGCCATTGCTGCTACCTGTCTTGTTTCATGCAAGATGGCTGCTGATCTGTAAAATGGCTGTCTCTTAGTGGCTGGTTCTTGTTTGTGGTATTCCCCACCTTTCTTTTTCAGGTCATAGAGTCATCTTTAACTTTTTTGCATTGCTAGTAAGGCACTGGCCAACCAGCAATGTGAATCCTAAGAGTTTGAAACTTGGGCCAATAGTATTCGAAAGCGGGAGCTGGAATTGGCGATACCATCTCAATCTATTCAATGTGGTTCGAGGAAGATACGATATGATGTTGCACACTAAGCAGGGGCAGGAAGTGACAAGATGGTTTGGTCAACAAGCTGTGCTGGGTAGGCGGGGTCGGGCGGCTTGGTTATGTTCGACATACTATGCAGGTTAGACTGTGACAGACATATGTTCGTGATGTTCAACAAACTATGCGTGGCAATCTGAGATCACTCCGGGGAGGAAACTGAGTGTTCCAGGCCCGGCGCATTCAGTTTCTTTCGAACATCTTAAACTCCAATGTATACTGTACATAACGTTACTGTACTTACAGTGATAGCTAGGAAAAGACACAAGCAGAGCATGGAGCTAACTAGAAAATAAATGGCCAAAGATGGGGGAAATGTATTTTGAATTAGTGGTGCATGGGGCATGGTTGTCGACCTACTGGTTGAACTCTTGCCAGCCCTTGGTGTATGTGAACAAATTACTTAACTCTTTGAGTGTCTGAGAGTTATCCAATGCATTGAAAAGTAGTGTGTTGGATACGGCTCTGGCACTCAAAGGGTGAAAGCAGCTAAGGGTTTGGACAACACAGGATGAAGATTGTAGGAGAATGAAAAACTAAAAAGTGGGGTTTGTGTTTGAAAGATTACAGCCTAAATAGGTGAAGGGAGATGGAGATACAGCGATCATATATACGTGTTGCTGGTGGTGTGACTGGTCACTTTGTAGTTAACGTCATAACCCATTGAAAACTCTTTGGGTAAGTGAGTTGATGATTTAGCACAAGATTAACACCTTAGTGACCGGCCGTGAGCACACGTGGCCGGCACTTAACAACGCTTTTTTTTTGTCATTCTAGCAAATGACTTCCGGGACTTACCAGGTACGTCCTCTGTCACTGAGTGATAGTTTTTGTGGGACGTACCTGGTAAGTCACTTGTCGCGATGGGGTTAATGTATTTTCAATACACAAATTAGTTTAGACACACATACTGCAGTTTAAACAAACATTGATGTTTATTCTTGATGTAGTATGAAACACTAATGTATATACACATAGACTTATCTGATATGAGGGGAAATCAGGATAGGAAAACGAGAGAGAGGAATTTGGGTACCAAAGAGGGACAGTAGGGTAGGAGGTTGGTACCAGAAAATGAAACCTTAACCTTTACCCATGTACTAACATAGAATGTGACATATAGTTTGTCCATGTTCGAGTCGACCACTTATGTTGAGTAGGATGTGACAGGCATGGGTTTTCGATGTTCGAGCATATGCTAAATGGAATGACAGGCATGGGTTCTTGATGTTCGAGCATATGGTAAATTGAATGACAGGCATGGGATGTCGATGTTTGAACACGTGGAATTTGGATTGTGACTGGCATCCATTGCTGGAGTAGAGGTGACATGCACAGACTGGCAATGTATGACAATGTCAATTTTTGGGATGGATCTTTTTCTAAATGCACACCTTGTCTGGAAAGAATGATAGCAGCGTGCACAGAGGTGCACTGCTATAATTTAACCCATGTTAAATTTGGCCGAATAATTCGGAATGGATCAGAATTTCGTTCGATTCGAATAGGTCCGGTCCGAAATTAGGATCATCCGAATTAGAAAAAAAAACTTAGTCCGAATTCGAATTAAATCGAAAATTTTGCCCATGCACAAGTCTAGTGTCCAATACATTGCTATCACGGTTCCCGTGATCTCGCTGTCACTCCCTGCTGTGGTGCTCTCCCATTGGCGGAGCTTGTTTAGCCCGCCCAGTGTGGCCTTCATATACCGGGCCTCTGGCACCTGTCAGGTGCCCTTTCGTGGTGTTCCCATACCAGTGTTTCTGTTGCTGTGTTCCTGCGTTCCTGTGTACCGATTTGGCCCGTCTGTCTATTCTTGCTGGTTCCTGCTCCGTGATTGACCCAGCTTGGCTGACGTTCCTGCTCCGTGATTGACCCGGCTTGGCTGACTTTCCTGCTCCGTGACCTGATTCCGGTTATCCAGTCATCCTGAGAGTGTTCCTGCCGAAGATCCTGATTCTATGTCGCCTGGTGACATTTTGAACTTTAGAGTGCAGTGCTGTGCAGACTGATCATCCAGTTAACCCTTGCAGAGCTTGTTGCCTCTGATACTGAGCCTGTCCGTTAACACTTGATGAGCACTGTTGCCTCCAATACTGAGCCTGTCCATTAACACTTGCAGAGCTTGTTGCCTCCAATACTGAGCCTGTCCGTTAACACTTGCTGAGCACTGTTGCCTCCGTTATACCGAGCCTTCCGTTACACATGCAGAGCATTTGTGGCCTCCATTAACTGTACTTCCGCTTAACACCTTACTTGCACAGTATAGCAGTTGTCGCACCGAGTGTTGCTATTGGGTGATTCCATTCAGCTCGTGCAGTGTTGTGATTCCGTTACAGCAGCGGAAGGGTGCTATTGGCTCTGGTTCCACTAGCTCTTGCAGTGTTGTGACTCTGCTACCGCACCGGAAGGGTGCTATTGTCTCTGGTTCCATTCAGCTCTTGCAGTGTTTGTGACTCCGTTACCACACCGGAAGGGTGCTTTTGGCTCTAGTTCCATTCAGCTCTTTCAGAGTGTTGGGTATCTTGCTTATCTCCTGTCCTTGGAGTGTGTCAGTTCTGCCTCACTGCTAAGGTGCTTTCCCACCTAGCACCACAGTCTCTTGCTGCTCTTACCATCTACTGGGCATTGTCTAAACGCACCACAACAGAGACTGATTACCTACCTTGGACTTTAACCCTTGTGCCACTACTGTTTCTAATTTAGCCTATCTTGTGACAGTTATTGCTCCTACTCTATATTGTGCCTGAGAGGGCATCCATTATCTATATCCATTTACCTGTCTTTGCCAATTTAGCCCATAGTGGGCAGTGTTCCTTGTTTTTCTCAATAAAACTGTGTTTTATTCTAACCTCCGGTCTGAGTGTCTTACAAAACCATTACAATTGCAAAGAAAATGCTTTAGAGACCCATGTAAAGAAGTGCAAATTTTTAAATTCTTATTTGTTTCCTATGGTGGAATTGATCAGTTCCAGAATTTCACAATTTTTTCATAGTACATCAGACTCAATTTAAGCATTCATGGGATAGGCATTAGGCTATCCTGAACATAGGACAAGACCAAGGACCAAACAAGGTTTGAGGTATTTACAGTTGGAAAAACGGTCAGACTAGATGTGTCTGTATGAGTGTCTGTGCGTGGTGAGTGTATATATGTGTGCGTTTGTGTGTGTATAGATGACTCTTTATAAATTAATGTTAATCATAATTCCTGGATATAAAGGTGTCTCCTATCTGTATATGACCTAATGTCTGATACCAGAGAAAAAATGCATCATACCTAATTTTACTTACTTCCTCCTGGACAAATAAACAGCAATTTGGTGAGTGCTTTATGCAATAGCCATGAATAAATAAGTCTTACACATTCTGGAATCTTACTTACATTTATTACATGACATACTTCCCAACATTCCTCAGTTTTTAATAACATTTCCAAGAAGTAAGATCTTGCTCCATCTTCAAATGTAACTATTATGTCAGATTCAAATAAGCAGCGAAAACCAGCCGGATCAATACAAGACCAAGATTTCACCTAAGAACACAATAAAATGGCCAATGTTAATGCACAAAAAAAAAAAAAAATATATATATATATGGGTATAAAATTGAAACCAGTATGTGCTATATGCCCCACTTTCTAATATCAGATGAAATGTATCTTATAAGGAATGATTTTCTAATTAGAAAGGGTGCCGGTCACCTCAGTGTCTAATGGTATAATGCAGCGTTAGTGGCATGTAATGGTGTAGTGGTCTGCTAGTCTCCTGTAATTTCCCATCAAAAACATATTGGTTCATTCATCTGACTTGGCTGATAAAACAGCTCTGTATCTTATAATGCTTTCATAATAGTAATGTAACCAGTTAGATAGAAGATGCACAAGGAATGGCCATGGGAATTCTGGAATGCAACCAGGCTTCTTTCTGTATTAATGGAGCAGGTCATGATTATGCTGCTAGCTGGTACTGTCAGGGGAGACTTGTAAATAAACACTCAGACAGGTACATAAAATCAATTTCCAATTTATTAAGAATAATCAGAAGCAAATAAATAAGACACTTCCCCAACCTTCCCAGGGTCAGGCGTGGAGACAGTGTACAGTCCACTACCAGGAGCTGACACTGAACCTTAGCCAGACAGTGGCACCAGCTAGGAGCAAACCAGAGCAAGAGCAGAACTACTGAGGTAGAGGAAAGTGGTAAGCGTGCTCTAATAAAACAACCGCAATACTCTAGAACTCTAGGGTTACAGAACACCCTGCACCCTAGAACGCTAGAAGCACAACAACCCCGGAGGACTTAGGCACTGCTGCACTACTGACTGGATTTACCCGACCAAGGACTGAGAATGAGAGCCTGCAAGGGGCTGTCAGACCTCAGGAAGCGACAGAGACTATATAGCCAATGGTCAGACGGTTCGGGTAGTCAGACAAGCCAAAGTACTTAGCATGGAGCGGATAGTCAGCCAGACCAGAGGTCATACACGGAGCGGGTAATCGGCCAAGCCAAGGTCAGCACAGAGAGGTTAGTTAGCCAGGCAAAAGATCATACACGGAGTGGGTAGTCAGACAAGGCTAAGGCCGGTATGGAGCAGACAATCAGCTAGGCAAAAGGTTCAGGCACAAATTGGTAGTCAGACGGAGCCAGGGTCATACACAAATCAGATTCATCAACCAGGAACGGATCACTACAGAAGACTCAGAAAGTGTTCAGGTACACCACGAAAGGGCACTGAGGCAATGATACAATGCAGCTTATAAGGCCTCTCTAGGAAGCGGAGTCACATTGGTCAATTAGGGTCGAAAACCAAAAAATAGCGAGCGCTCAGAAAGACAAGCGAGTGACCAGGAAGTAGTCACCCTCCATGCTGTCCCCAGGCAAACATAGAAAGCGAACAGACCAGTAAGAATGCCAGAATCACGGGCACCGTAATAGTACTTCCCCTTCAATTACCTCTCCCCCGCGGAAAAGGACGAGGCTTATCAGGAAAGCGAGAGTGAAACTTCTGAAGCAGAGCAGGAGCATAGACATTAGTACTAGTCACCCAGCAACTTTCCTTAGGACCATAGCCTTTCCAGTGTACTAAATATTGGAGGTGACCTCTGACTCTGCGAGAATCCAGAACGCTCTGTATCTCATATTCCTCATGGTCCTCCACCTGCACAGGCCCTGGCACCACCAGTGCTGTAGTGTAGCGATTACAAATCAGGGGCTTGAGCAATGACACGTGAAACACATTGTGGATGCGCTTACTGGCAGGAAGGTCAAAAGCATAGGTGAAAGGGTTCACTTTGTGGAACACCTGGTATGGACCTAAAAAGTGAGGGGCCAACTTTTTACACGGCACTTGGAGGTTCAGATTGCAGGAGGATAACCAAACCCTGTCCCCAACTTGAAACACAGGAGCAGACAGTCTCCTCCAGTCTGCATGTCTTTGATAGCATTATGTGGACCTTTGTAGAGCTCTCTGGACTTTTACCCAAGTGGAGCGGAGCTGCCTAAGGTGCTCATCCAGAGCCGGAATGTCTTGTGCACGAAAGGAGTCAGGGAGCACTGAGAGCTGGAGCCCATAATTGATCAAGAATGGAGAACTCTGTGAGGAAGAGTTTTCTGCACAATTCCTGGCATACTGCCCACGGTAAGGATGCCCAATTGCCTTGATGGTCTGAGATGAAACAACGCAAAAACTGTTCCAACCCTTTGTTGGATCTCTCGGCAGCACCGTTGGACTGGGGGTGGTATGCAGAGGAGAACGAGAGTTGGATACCCATCTTGTTACAGAATGACCTACAGAACCATGACACCAACTGACTCCCTCGATCCGAAACCAGCACCTTGGGTATCCCAAAAATTTTAATTTTAAAATTGAACACTGGAAAACTGATGATTATCCCTTGTGGTGGCAGTAAGCTGCTAGGCCTCCCAGTGTCTACAAAACTGTGAGATTGTGTCACTCTGCAAATTATTCCAACAAAATCATCAGATGAGTTTTTATATTTAACCCTGGAGTACTGATGATTCTCAATTGCGGTGGCAGTAAGATGCTAGGCTTTCCAGTTCCTACACGACTTCGAGATTGTGTCAATCTGCAAATTATTCCAACAAACTCCATAGTTTAATTTTAAAATTTGACACTGGAATCCTGATAATTCTCCCTTGTGATGGCAGGAAGGTAGTAGGGCTCCCAGTAACTTCACAACTGTGAGACTGTGTCACTCTGCACATTTTTCAAACAAAACAGTAAGTTGAATTTTTATATTTAACACTGGAGCACTGATGATTCTCCCTTGCAGTTGAAGAAAGCTACTAGGCCTCCCATATCCTACAAAACTGTGAGTTTGTGTCACTTTTCAAATTATTCAAACAAAATCCTAAATTGAATTTTCATATTTAACACTGGAGCACAGATGATTCTCACTGGAAGTTTCCTGCTTGGCCTCCCAGTCCCTACACAACTGTGAGATTTTGTTACTCTGCAAATTATCCAAAAAAAAAACTCCTCATTTTAATTTTAAAATTTAACACTGGAGCACTGATTATTATCCCTTGCGGTGCAGTAAGCTGCTAGGCCTCCCAGTCCCTACACAACTGTGAGACTGTGTCACTCTGCAAATTATTCAAGCAAAATCCAAATTTGAATTTTTATATTTAACACTAGTATAGTGATGATTCTCCCTTGCTAGTACATAGTAGGCTACCCAGTCCCTAAACAACTGTGACATTTTGTCACTCTTCAAATTATTCAAACAAACCTCTAAATTGAATTTTAAAATTTAACTCTGGAACACTGATGATTCTCCCTTGCGGTGGCAGTAAAGTAGTAGGCCTCCCAGTCCCTACACAACTGTGATATTGTGTCACTCTGCATATTATTCACACAAAACCAAAAGTTGAATTTGTATATTTAACACTGGAGTACTGATGATTCTCTCTTGTGGTAGCAGTAAGGTAGAACGCCTCCCAGTCCCTACACAACTGTGAGATTGTGTAATTCTGCAAATTATTCAAACAAAAACCTTAGTTGAATTTTTAAATTTAACGCTGGAACACTGATGATTCTCTCTTGCGGTGGCAGTAAGCTACTAGGCCTCGCAGTCCCTATGCAACTTTGAGATTGTGTCACTCTGCAAATTATTCAGACAAAATCCTAAGTTGAATTTTCATACTTAACACTGGAGCACTGATGATTCTCCATGGCAGTATGCTGCTAGGCCTCCCAGTCCCTACACAACTGTGATATTGTGTCACTCTGCATGTTATTCAAACAAAATCATAAGCTGAATGTATATATTTAACACTGGAGCACTGATGATTCTCTCTTGCGGAGGCAGTAAGGTAGTATGCTTCAAAGTCCCTACACAACTGTGAAATTGTGTCACTCTGCAAATTATTCAAATAAAAACCTTAGTTGAATTTTTAAATTTAACGCTGGAACACTGATGATTCTCCCTTGCGGTGGCAGTAAGCTGCTAGGCCTCGCAGTCCCTACACAACTTTGAGATTGTGTCACACTGCAAATTATTCAAACAAAATCCTAAGTGGAAATTTTATATTTAACACTGGAGCACTGATGATTCTCCCTTGTGGTGGCAGTACGCTGCTAGTCCTCTCAGTCCCTATACAACTGTGAGATTGTGTCAGTCTGCAAATTACTCAGACTCCTCAGTTTAATTTTAAAATGTAATACTGGAGCACTGATGATTCTCCCTTTTGGTGACAGTAAGCTACTAGGCCTCACAGTCCCTGCGCAACTTTTAGATTGTGTCACTCTGCAAATTATTCAGACAAAATCCTAAGTTGAATTTTCATACTTAACACTGGAGCACTGATGATTCTCCATGGCAGTATGCTGCTAGGCCTCCCAGTCCCTACACAACTGTGATATTGTGTCACTCTGCATGTTATTCAAACAAAATCATAAGCTGAATGTTTATATTTAACACTGGAGCACTGATGATTCTCTCTTGCGGTGGCAGTAAGGTAGTATGCTTCACAGTCCCTGCACAACTGTGAAATTGTGTCACTCTGCAAATTTTAAAGCAAAATCCTAAGTGGAATGTTCATATTTAAAACTGGAGCACTGATGATTCTCCTTGGCAGTATGCTGCTAGGCCTCCCAGTCCCTACACAACTGTGAGATTGTGTTACTCTGTAAATTATCCAAAAAACTCATTTTAATTTTAAAATTTAACACTGGAAAACTGATGATTATCCCTTGTGGTGGCAGTAAGCTGCTAGGTTTCCCAATTCCTACACAACTGTGAGACTGTGTCACTCTGCAAATTATTCAAACAAAATCCAAATTTGAATTTTTATATTTAACACTAGTATAGTGATGATTCTCCCTTGCTAGTACATAGTAGGCTACCCAGTCCCTAAACAACTGTGACATTTTGTCACTCTTCAAATTATTCAAACAAACCTCTAAATTGAATTTTAAAATTTAACTCTGGAACACTGATGATTCTCCCTTGCGGTGGCAGTAAAGTAGTAGGCCTCCCAGTCCCTACACAACTGTGATATTGTGTCACTCTGCATATTATTCACACAAAACCAAAAGTTGAATTTGTATATTTAACACTGGAGTACTGATGATTCTCTCTTGTGGTAGCAGTAAGGTAGAACGCCTCCCAGTCCCTACACAACTGTGAGATTGTGTCATTCTGCAAATTATTCAAACAAAAACCTTAGTTGAATTTTTAAATTTAACGCTGGAACACTGATGATTCTCTCTTGCGGTGGCAGTAAGCTACTAGGCCTCGCAGTCCCTATGCAACTTTGAGATTGTGTCACTCTGCAAATTATTCAGACAAAATCCTAAGTTGAATTTTCATACTTAACACTGGAGCACTGATGATTCTCCATGGCAGTATGCTGCTAGGCCTCCCAGTCCCTACACAACTGTGATATTGTGTCACTCTGCATGTTATTCAAACAAAATCATAAGCTGAATGTTTATATTTAACACTGGAGCACTGATGATTCTCTCTTGCGGTGGCAGTAAGGTAGTATGCTTCAAAGTCCCTACACAACTGTGAAATTGTGTCACTCTGCAAATTATTCAAATAAAAACCTTAGTTGAATTTTTAAATTTAACGCTGAAACACTGATGATTCTCCCTTGCGTTGGCAGTAAGCTGCTAGGCCTCGCAGTCCCTACACAACTTTGAGATTGTGTCACTCTGCAAATTATTCAAACAAAATCCTAAGTGGAATTTTTATATTTAACACTGGAGCACTGATGATTCTCCCTTGTGGTGGCAATAAGGTAGTAGTCCTCCCAGTCCCTACACAACTGAGAGATTGTGTCACTCTGCAAATTATTCAAACAAAATCCTAAGTGGAATTTTTATATTTAACACTGGAGCACTGATGATTCTCCCTTGTGGTGGCAGTATGCTGCTAGTCCTCTCAGTCCCTATACAACTGTGAGATTGTGTCAGTCTGCAAATTACTCAGACTCCTCAGTTTAATTTTAAAATGTAATACTGGAGCACTGATGATTCTCCCTTTTGGTGACCGTAAGGTACTAGGCCTCACAGTCCCTACACAACTGTGAAATTGTGTCACTCTGCAAATTTTAAAGCAAAATCGTAAGTTGCATTTTCATATTTAAAACTGGAGCACTGATGATTCTCCCTGGCAGTATGCTGCTAGGCCTCCCAGTCCCTACACAACTGTGAGATTGTGTTACTCTGTAAATTATCCAAAAAACTCATTTTAATTTTTCAATTTAACACTGGAAAACTGATGATTATCCCTTGTGGTGGCAGTAAGCTGCTAGGCTTCCCAATTCCTACACAACTGTAATATTGTGTCACTCTGCAAATTATTCAAACAAAACAGTAAGTTGAATTTTTATATTTAACGCTGGAGCACTGATGATTCTCCCTTGTGGGGGCAGTAAGATAGTACTCCTCCCAGTCCATACACAACTGTGAGATTGTGTCACTCTGCAAATTATTCAAACAAAATCCTAAGTTGAATATTTTTATTGAACACTGGAGCACTGATGATTCTCCCTGGCAGTATGCTGCTAGGCCTCCCAGTCCCTACACAACTGTGAGATTGTGTTAGTCTGCAAATTATCCAAAAAAACTCCTCATTTTAATTTTAAAATTTAACACTGAAAAACTTATTATTACCCTTGTGGTGGCAGTAAGCTGCTAGGCCTCCCAGTGTCTACACAACTGTGAGATTGTGTCACTCTGCAAATTATTCAAACAAAATCCTCAGTTGAATTTTTATATTTAACAGTAGAGCACTAATGATTCTCCCTTGCGTTGGCAGTAAGATACTAGGCCTCCCAGTCCCTACACAACTTTGAGATTGTGTCAATCTGCAAATTATTCCAACAAACTCTTCAGTTTAATTTTAAAATTTAACACTGGAATCCTGATGATTCTACCTTGCAGTGGCAGGAAGGTAGTAGGCCTCTGTAACGGTTTGTTTGACACACAGACACAGTGGTTTAGGATAAAACACAGTTTTATTGAAATCACAGTAGTAAAATAACCCTCACAGGTCCTGTAGTATATAAGCTGAATAATACAGACACACGACAGGCTACATATACATCTGCCTACACAGGTCCAGCATAAACATAAAGTCCACAACAGTCTATACCGACACAGGTCAGGCAGAATAATGGATTCCCAGGAGCGAGGTATTGCATGGGTTAATGGTCTTCTTTGAGTGTAAACAGTCCCATGTGCAGAGAGGTCTGTGATGGGGCTCTCTCCATACAGACAGCTGAAGGATTAGTAACACCCAGAAACAGGTTAGCAGAACAAACGTGAACTGCCAAGGTAGTAATGGGAATTGAGTCACATAAGGCACTGCCATAGCAGTAACGGAGACCAGACCACTTGCCCTCTGCCGGAGCAGTAACGGGGACAAGACCAATGGCACACTGCCGTAGCAGTAATGGCAACAGACACTTGCTCTCTGCAGAGCAGTAACGGAGACTAGACCAGTGGCACACTGCCGTAGCAGTAACGGAGGCAGACACATGCACTCTGCAGAAGCAGTAACGGAGACAAACCGGTGGCTCACTGCCGTGGCAGTAACGGAGGCAGACACTTGCACTCTGCAGAAGCAGTAACGGAGACAAACCGGTGGCTCACTGCCATGGCAGTAACGGAGGCAGACACTTGCACTCTGCAGGAGCAATAACCGAGACTAGGCCCAAGGCTCACTGCCGTAGCAGTAACGGAGGCAGACACTAGCACTCTGCAGAAGCAGTAACGGAGGCAAACCAGTGGCTCACTGCCATAGCAGTAATGGAGGCAGACACTTGCACTCTGCAGAAGCAGTAATGGAGACTAGGCCCAAGGCACACTGCCGTAGCAGTAATGGAGGCAGACACTAGCACTCTGCAGAAGCAGTAACGGAGGCAAACCAGTAGCTCACTGCCGTAGCAATAACGGAGGCAGACACTTGCACTCTGCAGAAGCAGTAATGGAGACTAGACCCAAGGCACACTGTTGTAGCAGTAACAGAGGCAGACACTTGCACTCTGCTGAGGCAATAACTGAGACAAGGCCAATGGCACACTGCCGTAGCAGTAATGGGGACTGGGCCACTTGTACTCTACAGGAGAAAATGGAGACACAATTGCCTGACAATCAGAATGTCGCCAAGGCGACACAGAGCAGGAACACCAACCAAGCCGGGTCGAATCACGGAGCAGGAACGTCAGCCAATCCGGGTCGGATCACGGAGCAAGAATGTCAGCCAAGCCGGGTTGGTACACTGGAGCAGGAACGTCAGCCGAGCCGGGTCGGTACACAGGAGCAGGAACGTCAGCCAAGCCAGGTCGGTACACAGGAGCAGGCGCAGAAGAATAGTCAAGCAATCCAGGTCAGTACACAGGAGCAGGAGACAAGATGCAGAGTAGTCAGGCAGGCCAAGTCAGTACACTGGGAATCACTGAGCAGAAACAAGCTCTGGCACAGGAACACCACGAAAGGGCACCGGAGGGGTGCCAAAGCCCAGTATATAAAGGTCATACTTGGCGAGACAAACATGGTACCCAATGGCAGCAAAGCACAGGATTAGACTGACAGAAAATAACAAGGAAGCATGGGCACCGTGATAGTACCCCCCTCTCAAAGACCCCCTATTCTGCAAGAGGGACCTGGTTTCTGGGGATATTTAGAGTGAAAATTGCGCAGAAGTCTAGGGGCGTTAAGGTCATTCTGATCAACCCAGGAACGTTCCCCAGGGCCATAGCCCTTCCAATGGACCAAATATTGCAATTTTCCTCTAAATCTGCGTGAATCAATTATGCTTTGGACCTTGTACTCTTCCTGGCCCTGAACCTCCACAGGACCGGGAACCACAGGAGTGGTAGTGTAGCGAATGCATACCAGAGGTTTCAGTAAGGATACATGGAACACACTTTGAATGTGCATGGATGCTGGGAGCTCCAAGGCATATGACACAGGTTTAATTTTACGGATCAGCCTGAAGGGACCAATAAACCGGGGAGCCAACTTATTAGACAGAACTTGCAAATTAAGGTTTCTGGAGGAGAGCCATACCCTGTCCCCAACCTGAAAGGAGACCGCTGGCAGCCATCTACGGTTAGCGTGGCACTGGTGACGCTGGAACGACTGACTGAGGGCCCTATGAACCTGTGCCCAAGTGGAGCGGAGTTGCTCAATGTGCTCATCCAGAGCTGGAATCTGTTGCGACTGGAATGAGTTCGGGAGCAAGCATGGCTGGAACCCGTAGTTGATGAGAAACGGGGAGCTCCCGGACGATGAATTAACTGCACAGTTCCTGGCGAACTCTGCCCACGGCAACAGGTCTGCCCAATTATCATGATGATCGGTAACAAAACAGAGCAGGAACTGTTCCAATCCCTGATTGGCACGCTCAGCGGCTCCATTGGTCTGGGGATGGTAGGCAGAGGAAAAGGACAGTTGAATGCCCATCTGGTTACAGAATGCTCTCCAAAATCTGGACACAAATTGGCTCTCACGGTCGGACACCAGAACGCTAGGTACCCCATGCAACCGGAACACCTCTTTAGCGAAGACAACTGCCAACTCCTGGGCAGAGGGAAGGCCAGGAAGAGGCAGGAAATGAGCCATTTTAGAGAATATATCAACCACCATAAGAATGAACAAGTAACCCCTAGACACTGGCAGTTCTCCCAGGAAATCAATGGATACATGGAACCAAGGACGTTCACCATTAGGCACTGGTTAGAGTAGGCCCACTGGGAGGTGTCTAGGGGTCTTGGCACGGGCACAGGTGGTACATGCTGCGGTAAATTCGGAGCAGTCGGCCCGTAGGGAAGGCCACCAGAAAACTTGTGAGAGAGACCATATTAGTTGATCCCTCCCAATATGCCTAGCAGCTTTAGAAGAGTGGTATGTTTCGAGCAAACGGGTATGAAATGGCTCATCCACAAAGCACTTACCCACTGGGGTTTCTGTGGGTGCCGTAGCCTGGGTAGCCAGAATCTCCTCCCCAGTGGTGAAGTGATACTAGTGCGTAGGGTGGCCAGGATGCGATCAGGCTGAATGATGGGTATGGGAACCTCATCCTTCTCCATCTCTGGCCCAAATTGTCTAGACAGTGCATCGGCCCTAACATTCTTAGAGCCCGGAAAGTAGGATACTACAAAGTTAAAACGAGAAAGGAACAGGGCCCACCTGGCCTGACGAGAAGACAATCTTTTAGCCTCCGAGAGATAAGTTAGGTTTTTGTGGTCAGTAAGAATTATTACAGGAGTTCTGGTACCTTCCAGCAGGTGGCGCCATTCTTTCAGAGTGAGAATGATAGCCAGGAGTTCTCTTTCGCCAATTTCATAGTGACTCTGAGCACTGGACAGTTTTTTGAGAAGAACCCACATGGTCTCAGAGCACCCCCAGCCACTGGGCGTTGTGATAGTACTGCCCCAACCCCTATTTCAGAGGCATCGACCTCCAACGTGAATGGAAGGGCAGGGTTAGGGTGGGACAGTACCGGGGCAGATGCAAAAGCAGATTTTAATGTCTCAAAAGCATGCTCAGTAGCATCAGACCATTGGTAAGGATTAGCACCCTTGTGCGTAAGGTCAGACAGAGGTTTAACAATGGTAGAAAAGTTATGGATAAACTTCCTGTAATAATTAGCAAACCCAGGAAAACGCTAAATTGCTTTTAATTCCTTGGTTCGTGGCCAATGCAAGACTGCTGCGAGTTTCTCCTGGTACATGGCAATACCATCCTTAGAGATCACAAAACCCAAAAAAGGCACTTTGGACCTGTGAAACGCCCACTTCTCAATTTTTGCAATATAGCTTATTCTTGCGTAAACGAAGCAAGACCTTGGACACATCCTTGATGTGTTGGGACAGATTGGCTGAGTGTATGAGTATGTCATCAAGGTAGACTACTACACAGGACTGTAGCAAATCACAGAGGATATAGTTAATAAATTCTTGAAATACAGCAGGTGCGTTACAAAGACCAAATGGCATGACTAGGTATTCATAATGCCCTGATCTGGTATTAAATGCCATTTTCCAGTCATCCCCCGCTCTTATTCTGATCAGGTTATAGGCAGCACGTAGGTCTAATTTCGTAAAAATGGAAGAACCTTTTAACCTGTCAAATCGCTCAGTAATGAGTGGTATGGGGTATGCATTCTTGGACATAAGTTTATTTAATCCCCGGTAATCAATACAAGGCCTTAACTCGCCATTCTTCTTTTTCACAAAAAAAAAAACAGCACCAGCAGGTGAGGTAGACTTCCGAATAATCCCTCTATTAAGGGCGTCCTCAATGTATTCCTTCATGGCCTGATTCTCCTAGCACGATAGTGGAGGCACAACCCCAGGTTGCAAATCAATGGCACAATCGTATGCCCTATGCTGGGGCAATGTGCTAGCCTCTCCCTTGCTAAAAACGTCACTGAATTGGTGATATTCAGCTGGCACGGAGGGAGAGGCACACAAAATCTTAACAGGATGAGTCACACAATGCTTCATACAGTACTCGGACCAAGACGTGATCTCGCAACTTTGCCTGTCAAACTGGGGATTGTCCAAATGTAACCATGGAAACCCCAGAATGACCGCATGATGAGGAGAATGGATAATCTGAAATTGTTGTTCTTCCGTGTGGAGGGCCCCAATAGTCATAGAAATCAGAATAGTCTCTATAGTTATCTGAGGTGGTTCTAGCGGTCTGCCATCAATGGCCTCAATGGGTAAGGGAGATTCCCTCCTGACCAATGCAATCTTATGTAACGCAGCAAATGAATTATCCATGAAGTAACCGGCCGAGCTGGAATCAACTAGAGCCTGAACCTCCACTGATTGTTCTGCCCAAGAAAACACCACCTGGATCGTGGGTTTCTGCATGATCGGGTCTAGGGACTGCTGAACACCACCTAGGGCCTGTCCCCCAAGGTACCCTAGGTGCGTTAGTTTCTCGGACATACAGGACACTTGCACTCTGCAGAAGCAGTAATGGAGACTAGGCCCAAGGCACACTGCCGTAGCAGTAACGGAGGCAGACACTTGCACTCTGCAGAGGCAATAACGGAGACTAGGCCACTAGTACACTGCAGGAGCAGTAATGGAAGACAAGGCCAATGGCACACTGCCGTAGCAGTAACGGGGACTGGGTCACTTGTACTCTGCAGGAGAAAATGGAAACACAATTGCCTGACAATCAGAATGTCGCCAAGGCAACACAGCACAGGAACGCCAACCAAGCCGGGTCGAATCACGGAGCAGGAACGTCAGCCAAGCCGGGTCGGTACACAGGAGCAGGCGCAGAAGAATAGTCAGGCAATCCGGGTCAGTACACAGGAGCAGGAGACAAGATGCAGAGTAGTCAGGCAGGCCAAGTCGGTACACTGGGAATCACTGAGCAGAAACAAGCACTGGCACAGGAACACCACGAAAGGGCACTGGAGGGGTGCCAAAGCCCAGTATATAAAGGTTATACTGGGCAGGACAAACACACGGTAGCCAATGGCAGCAAAGCACAGGATTAGACTGACAGAAAACAACAAGGAAGCATGGGCACCGTGATAGCCTCCCAGTCACTTCACAACTTTGAGATCGTGTCACTGCAAATTATTCAAACAAAATAGTAAGTTGAATTTTTATATTTCACACTGGAGCACTGATGATTCTCCCTGGCAGTATGGTGCTAGGCTTCCCAGTCCCTACACAACTATGAGATTGTGTCACTCTGCAAAATATTCAAACAAACTCCTCAGTTTAATTTTAAAATGTAACACTGGAACACTGATGATTATCCCTTGTGGTGGTAGTAAGCTGCTAGGCCTCCCAGTCCCTACACAACTGTAAGATTGTGTCAATCTGCAAATTATTCCAACAAACTCCTGTCACGGTTTGTAAGAACACTCGGGTAATTAGGTAAGGTTAAGATCAGCTGTATTGAAAATAATAAAACAACAAAAGCAATCATCCTACTCAGGTCCAGATAGGGCCAGTACTGTGGTACTTCCCAAATCTGACTCAGGTCAAGGTGGACAGTAAATATCAGTAGGCAATAATATACAGTATGACTTAGCTGGCTTGATTAAGGAGAACCACAACAGTACCACACCACGCAAAGTCCCTTATAGCGGTGGGTAACTGCAGGGCAAATTCCTAGAAGACTAGGGATAGCACAGAATGATCACTGGAAAGAGACAGAGTCCCTAGCATGCTAGAGATAGCGGCTGCAACCCAGATAGGACACTGCCAAGTGACTAAGTCCCTAGAACTCTAGGGATAGCGGAGGCAACCCAGATAGGACACTGGCAAGTGACTAAGTCCCTAGAACACTAGGGATAGTGGACGCAACAGAGATAGGACACTGGCAAGTGACCAAGTCCCTAGAACGCTAGGGATAGCAAAGGCAGTGCAAATAGGACACTGGCAAGTAACCCGAGTCCCTAGAACTCTAGGGATAGTGGAGGCAGCACAACACATACTGGGAAGCGACCAGAGCTACTCGCAACACAGTCTCCCAGATGACCTCGGAAGTGACAGTCCAAGCAGGCGCTGTAGTGATATTACTGCAAGCTAGAGTAGGCAGAACGGAGCACATGGAACACACCCTGATGGGTGTGAAGCCAGAACTCGGTACATACAGTGGTAGTAGCCAATCCTAGTCAGTAACGGAATCAGATACTCAGCCAAAGCCAGGTCGGTACACACGGAGGTAGTCAGCCAGTCCTAGTCAGCAACAGACCGGGTTCTCAACCAAAGCCAAATCTGTACACATGGAGGTAGTCAGCCAGTCCTAGACAGCAATGGGAATGAAACACAGGAGCGATGCCAGGCGAGCCGGGACATACATGGAGCAGGAACAAGCAGCAACTAGTGATGAGCGAGCACCCCAATGCTCGGGTGTTCGGGTGCTCTGACCGAGCGCCCCCGGAGGCTCGAGTGCTCGGCCGAGCACCCGAGCCCCATTGAAGTCAATGGGAGGACTCGAGCATTACACCAGGCACCCCCTGCTCTGATGAGGGGAGGGTGCCTGGTCCATAGGAAAAGGGCAGAAAATGATGGAAACACCACAGAAATGGTTCAGGGACAGCATAGGGAGGATGTCTGGATGCATCTTGGACTCCAACATCGCTGCTGGGAACGATCTTTCGCCCGTAGTACGCCATTTTTACAGACTGACCATAAAACACACAAAAAGGAAACAGTATTTGCTGTATATTTACTTGTATATCATCTGCAAATTCTGCAAAAAATTTCATCGATTTTTCGGAACTGGGGCCATGATTAAGAGGGAAACGTGCGCAGAGGCAAATTCTCCCAAAAATTTCCTTGATTTTTCTGAACTGAGGCCATGATTAAGAGGGAAACGTGCGCAGAGGCAAATTCTCCCAAAAATTTCCTTGATTTTTCTGAACTGAGGCCATGATTAAGAGGGAAACGTGCGCAGAGGCAAATTCTCCCAAAAATTTCCTCGATTTTTCTGAACTGGGGCCATGATTAAGAGGGAAACGTGCGCTGAGCCGACCATCTAAAACATTATGGGTGATGGTCTGCTGCGGAGCTGACCATCCTAAACATTATATGCGAAGGCCCGCTAGTGAGCTGATGCTATAAAACATTATATGAGAGGGCCCGCTAGAGAGCTGACCCAATAAAACATTATATGAGAAGGCCCGCTGGTGAGCTGACCTATACAAAAATTGTCAAACAGCGCCCGCTGGTGAGCTGGCCCTATATAAAAATTATATCACAGGGCCCGCTGGTGAGCTGGCCCTATATAAAAATTATATCCCAGGGTATATGGAAGAGAGTCAACCATATACCCGTTTTTTGGATGGAAGGGGTGAATGGGAATACAGAGTATTCCCATCATTGTAAATAACATATATAAAGTCACTTTATGTTCCCCCGGGGCTTTCCTCCAGTGGAGTGGAGAAGTCAGGGGAAATCCAGGCCTTGTTCATTTTTATAAGTGTCAACCTATCAGCATTTTCGGTGGAAAGGCGGATACGCTTATCTGTTATGATGCCACCAGCAGCACTAAATACCCGCTCAGACAGAACGCTGGCGGCAGGGCAGGCCAGCACCTCCAAGGCGTAGAGTGCCAGTTCATACCACGTGTCCAGCTTGGACACCCAGTAGTTGTAAGGCACAGAGGGATCATTGAGGACGCTGACACGGTCTGCTACGTACTCCTTCACCATCTTCCAAAACTTTTCCCTCCTTGTGACACTAGGCTGCGCATCAGGGTGAGGGTGCTGGCGGGGTGTCATGAAGGTGTCCCACGCCTTGGAGAGTGTTGCCCTGCCTTTGTCGGAACTGCTGTGTGCTCCCCTTTTCTCCCCTTCTCGGTTGGCCAAGGTAGCACGTACTCTGCCGCCAGCGTTGTCAGATGGAAAATTTTGGAGCAATTTTTCAACAAGAACCTTCTGGTATTGCACCATTTTGCTTGTCCTCTCCACCGGAGGAATGAGAGATGAGAAATTCTCTTTGTAGCGGGGGTCCAGAAGGGTGAACACCCAGTAATCCGTGTTGTCTAAAATGCGTATAACGCGTGGGTCACGGGAAAGGCAGCCTAACATAAAGTCAGCCATGTGTGCCAGAGTACCAACAGGCAAGATTTCGCTGTCCTCACCAGGAGGATGACTCTCAATCTCCTCATCCTCTTCCTCCTCTTCTGCCCACCCACGCTGAAGAGATGGAACTAAAGTTCCATGGCTACCCTCTGTAGCGGAGGCAACCGTGTCTTCCTCCTCCTCCTCCTCCTCCTCCGCCTCCTCCAATTGTCGCTGAGAAGACGAAGTGAGGGTGCTCTGGCTATCACCTTGTGTAAGCTCTTCCTCCCGCATTTCCACCTCTTCCACATGCAAAGCGTCAGTTTTAATTGTGAGCAGCGAGCGTTTCAGTAGACACAGAAGTGGGATGGTTACACTGATAATAGCGTTATCGCCGCTCACCATCTGTGTCGATTCCTCAAAATTGCGTAAAACCTCACAGAGGTCTGACATCCATTCCCACTCCTCACTTCTGATTACAGGAAGTTGAACGGAGAGGCGACGACCGTGTAACAGCTGGTACTCCACTACTGCCCTCTGCTGCTCACAAAGCCGGGCCAACATGTGGAAGGTGGAGTTCCAGCGCGTGCTCACGTCACACAGCAGCCGGTGAGCTGGCAATTGTAAGCGCTGCTGCAGCTTCAACAGGCCGGCTGAAGCTGTAGATGACTTACGGAAATGTGCACACACGCGGCGCACCTTTGTCAAGAGATCATGCAAATTGGGGTAGGTTTTTAGAAATCGCTGAACCACTAAATTAAATACATGCGCTAGGCATGGTACGTGTGTGAGCTTGCCGAGCTCCAAAGCCACCACCAAGTTACGCCCATTATCACACACAACCATGCCTGGTTGCAGGTTGAGTGGCGAGAGCCATTGCTCGGTCTGGTGACTAATCCCCTGCAACAGCTCTGAGGCCGTGTGCTGTTTGTCCCCAAGGCAGGTCAGCTTCAGCACGGCCTGTTGACGCTTCCCCACTGCAGTGCTACACTGCTTCCAGCTACCGGCTGATGGGTGAGTGGTGCTGCGCGCAGAGAATTTGGAGGTGGAAACGGAGGAGGAGGAGCCAATAACGTAGGTGCTGGCGGAAACCCTGATGGAGGTAGGGCCCGCAATCCTCGGCGTGGGTAGCACCTGTGCCATCCCAGGGTCCGAGTCGCTCCCAGCCTCCACGACATTCACCCAGTGTGCCGTCAGGGAAATGTAGCGTCCCTGGCCACAAGCACTTGTCCATGTGTCAGTCGTTAAGTGGACCTTCCCAGTAACTGCGTTGGTCAGGGCACGGGTGATGTTACGGGACACATGGTGGTGTAAGTCGGGGACGGCACACCGGGAAAAGTAGTGGCGGCTGGGGACTGCGTACCGAGGGACAGCTGCTGCCATCAGGCTGCGGAAGGACTCAGTCTCCACAAGCCTAAATGGCAGCATTTCGATGGCCAGTAATTTGGAAAGGTGTGAGGTTAGTGCTATGGCCTGTGGGTGGGTGGCTGGGTATTTTCGGTTGCGCTCAAATGCCTGGGGTAATGACATTTGGACGCTGTGCTGGGACAGGGAAGTGGATGTGGTCGCTGATGGTGCTTCAGATGGTACAGGTGCAGGGCGGGAGGTATGCGGGCCTGCGCCTTCGACAGGCGATTGGCCGGCACCGAAAACAGGGGAAGAGGAGGCAGTGGTGTGGCCTGCAGACACAGATTGGCGATCCGGGCGTTCCTCCCACTTATTACGGTGCTTGGATGCCATGTGTCGGATCATGCTGGTGGTGGTGAGGTTTCTAGTGTTCATGCCTCGGCTCATTCTGGTGTTGCACAGGTTGCAAACTACAATTCTTTTGTCGTCCGCACTTTCCTTAAAAAAACGCCATACCGCGGAACACCTACCCCTTGGCAAGGGAGATTTACGCAAGGGGGTGCTCCGTGGAACATTTGCGGGCCGGTTTGGTGCGGTCCGCCTTCTTTCTGTAGCCACACCACTGCCTCTTCCAGCCTGTTGCGGTGCTGCAGATGGCTCACCCTCAGGACTGCTGTCATCGCTCGGCTCTACACCTTCCCAGGTGGGGTCAGTCACCTCATCGTCCACCAAGTCCTCCTCCACTTCCTCACTCTGATCATCCTCCTCATGTCTTGATCCCACCACATACTCAATCATTGACAACTGTATATCATCTTCCTCATCAAGGTCTTGAGACAGTAATAGTGGTTGATTTAATGGCAACTGTGTCTCATCATCATCATCATCCACTTCCTTTGACCTTAAATGCCGTTCACCTCTGTCATCTTCTTGTGATTGGGTACCCTCTAGAGGTTGTGAATCAGGGCACAAGATGACATGTTCCTCTGCAAGCATGCTTGGAGAGAGGTTCAAATTAAGGATTGGTGATGAGACGAGCTCCTCACTATATCCCAGTGTGGGATCACTTCTTTGACCAGATCCTCTATGGTGGGAGGAAGGATGATCAGGGTGAGGATTATGTTGACCAGACTCTTGGCTACTGAGAGTGGACTTGGTGGAAGACAGGGTGGTGCTTAACCGACTGGAAGCAGTATCAGCTGACATCCAACCGACCACCTGTTCGCAGTGGTCGGACCTCGAGAGTGATGTCCTGCGACGCCCTGTAAACTGAGACATGAAGCTAGGTATGGTGGATGTCTTTCTGTCTTGTGCTCTGGCACCAGGCACAGTTTCTACGCGTCCTGACCCGCGCCCTGAACTATCAGGATCACGTCCACTTCCCCGTCCCTTTTTACCCGCCTTCTTCATATTACACGGAATATGTGCTGCAAATCTGCAACTTTGCACAGTAAACAGAATGTGCTTCTTAACTGCGGCTACGCACAGTGAATGGAATATGTGACTTTGATATTTTACAGTTTGAACACTTAACAGAATGTTCTCCTAATCTGCAACTTTGCACAGTAAACAGAATGTGCTTCTTAACTGCGGCTACGCACAGTGAATGGAATATGTGACTTTGATATTTTACAGTTTGAACACTTAACAGAATGTTCTCCTAATCTGCAACTTTGCACAGTAAACAGAATGTGCTTCTTAACTGCGGCTACGCACAGTGAATGGAATATGTGACTTTGATATTTTACAGTTTGAACACTTAACAGAATGTTCTCCTAATCTGAAACTTTGCACAGTAAACAGAATGTGCTTCTTAACTGCGGCTACGCACAGTGAATGGAATATGTGACTTTGATATTTTACAGTTTGAACACTTAACAGAATGTTCTCCTAATCTGAAACTTTGCACAGTAAACAGAATGTGCTTCTTAACTGCGGCTACGCACAGTGAATGGAATATGTGACTTTGATATTTTACAGTTTGAACACTTAACAGAATGTTCTCCTAATCTGAAACTTTGCACAGTAAACAGAATGTGCTTCTTAACTGCGGCTACGCACAGTGAATGGAATATGTGACTTTGATATTTTACAGTTTGAACACTTAACAGAATGTTCTCCTAATCTGAAACTTTGCACACTAAAAAGAATGTGCTGCTAATCTGCAACTTTGCACACTGAACAGAATGTGCTCTAATCTGCAACTTTGCACACTAAAAAGAATGTGCTGCTAATCTGCAACTTTGCACACTGAACAGAATGTGCTCTAATCTGCAACTTTGCACACTAAACAGAATGTGCTGCTAATCTGCGGCTAGGCACAGTGAACAGAATATATGAAGATTTTTTTTTTTATATCTCTGCCCCCCCAAACAAAATAAACTGCTGCCCCCACACACAGTAGTCCTAAAAAGGACTTTTGGGTCTTTTTTTTTTTTTAAATAGCTTTTCTTCTCCCTACACTGACTTTCCCTTCCTATCCTCATCTCTCCCTGGCTAAGACTGAGCCGAACTCGCTGGTCAGGTGCTATACAGCACCCGATCACGGGTTCTGGCCAGCCAATCAGTGTAATGCCAGCAGCCAACATGGCTGCTGGCATTACACTGATGTCAGAGCCTCCCTGCACGTTTATTGGCTGCGCAGCAGCCGCAAAACGTGCGGGGAGGAGACCCGAACATGGCGGGCGAGCACATGCGGTACTCGTACGAGTACCGCCATGTGCCGAGCAGAGCGTTGCTCGAGCCGAACCGAGCTTCGGCCGAGCATGCTCGCTCAACACTAGCAGCAACTCAAACGCTAGGTACAGGTTCACCACGAAAGTGTGCTGAAAAAGATGACAGGAGAGAGTTTAAAAAGGCTAACCCTGGCAGAGCCAGAGCCCAATAACCAATAAGAACCGTGCAAGGGAAAAACCCTGAAATAACAATGTCGCCCTGCCGCTAGAATCACGGACACCGTGATAGTACCCCTCTCAACAACCCCCACCCCACGAAGGAGGTCCAGGCTTCAATGGGAACTTTGCATGGAATCTGTGCAACAGTAGTGGGGCATGGATGTCAGAGAGGTCAATACAAGGATCTCTGCAGTGAGCTATTTATTCCAAGGCCTGATCAGGTGACCAGGGGACACCACTTGAGATTAGAGGAAAGGAGGTTTAAACTTCAGCAGAGGAAGGGTTTTTATATGGTAAGGTCTGTAAAATTGTGGAATTCATTGCCCAGAGAGGTAGTTATGGCAGATACAATGGATACATTTAAGAGAAGATTAGATACATTTCTTTCAAAAGGGAACATACAGAGTTATACTGTTTATCAGTAGGCTGATCAGGAAGGTCTGAAAAAGACTAATTTAATTGGTAGCAGAAAAGCTATAAAATTCTCAGTTACTGAGGTATGAGGCGAAGGATGAACTTGATGGACTTGTGTCTTTTTTCAACCTAATTTACTATGTTACTATGTTACCCATGAGTGTTCCTCTGGACCATATCCCTTCCAGTGCACCAAGTATGGGATCTGCCCACAGAATCTACGTGAACACAGAATATTCTGCAACTCATATTCATTGTGGTCCTGAATACGAACCGGACCAGGGACTGCAGGAGTATATGTGTATCGATTACATACCAAAGGTTTGAGTAGGGATATGTGGAACACATTGTGTATACACATAGCTGCAGGAAACTCTAAGGCATAGGAAACAGGATTGACCCTGTGGAGTACCCGGAATGGACCCACGAATCGGGTAGCAAACTTATTGCATGTAACTTGCAACTTAAGGTTCCTGGAGGATAACCATACCCTGTCCCGCACCTGGAATACAGGGGCAGGCAGCCTTCTATTATTGGCATGATGCTGATATCATTGAAAGGAGTTACGTAGGGAATTCTGAACTTGTGCCTAAGTGGAACGAAGTTGCCTAATGTGCTCATCCAGAGCCGGAATCTGCTGTGCTTGGAAGGTATCTGGGAACAAGCATGGTTGGAACCCATAGTTGATAAGTGTCACGCCCCTTCAGAATTGTATTTAAAGCTCAGAAGCCGTACTGGAATTGACCGATTATTGCGACTGTATTGTCCTTACGGATCCTGCCTCAGCTTCCTGTCTCAGCTGCTCAGTGTATCCTGCTGTTGGCTGTCGCCTAGTGTCGGCGTCAGCCTCATCCTCTTCCGGTTGGGGTTGTCGGCGGTTCTAGCCTCTCCGGCTTGTCCGGAGAGGTTCTGGCGCCTCTGTCACACCGTGGGGAGTTCCTGGGTGCCTTGCCAGCTGTCGCGCCCGGCATCTGTGCTGCCGACCCGCTCTGTTCGAGTGGACGGGCCAGTATCTGGTCTCCGGGGGGGGTGATAGCAGCGGGTCCCTTGCGCTCCCTCCTACTCCTGTTCCGTCCTGGGCAGCATCAGTGGAGCTGTATTCGGAGATCCTCCACCTCCTGCCTGGGGATAGCCTGACCCTTTTCTTGTAGTTGGACTTGCTGCATTGCAGGTGATTCTCCGTCTTCCCTCCTGGTCTGCCTGCTGGCTTAGTCTCCCGTGTCCTGGGGTTCCTCCGGTGCCATTCCTCTTAAGGTAGGTGGTGGATGTGGGGTCTTCCATACTTCCTTCTTCTCCTGGGTTGGGGAGAGTGGTAGTGATTCTGTTGCCCCTCCTGGGTATCTCTGCATCCTGGGTGGTGTTGGGGCTTCCTGGGTCCTGGCTGCTTACCCTCTAGCTGGGTGGGGAAAGGTTTTTACCCCGGCCACCATTTTGCCTGCCGACTCTGGGGATTGGGATTTTCCTGTGCCCTGCTGCTCTCGGCTGTCTCACCTAGAGGGACGCTCTGAGCATTGGGGCGTGGGTTGGTCTCTATCCCTGGGGTTGCTCTGATGTTAGAGGGGAGCTTATTGGGATCCCACTGTCGTGTGGCCTTCCATGAGCTTTTTCCTTCTATATACTAAGGTGTGCCTCCTGCTCCTCGGTGGCGTCCTCACAGGCCTATCCCCTGGTGGTTATCCGTTGGACACTAGGCACATCCCTAGAATTCTGAGCGTCATCTGCTATTTGAGGTCTGTTGCCCAGTTCAGACTCTGCCTACCGTCTCCTATCTTAATCCTGGCCCTACAGGGACATCTGGATTCACTACCGACCATCCTGATTAGCTGCTACTCGGGGAGTGGACAACACGCAGCGAACCCTAAACTACGTTCCCTAGCCTCTCACTCAAGCTACTGGACCAGACCATTGGACAGGTGTGTGATTTCCCGCCTGTTCCTTGACAGAACCTCCTATCCGGCCCGGAGAACCAGGCATTGGCCACTTACATTCAGGAAAATCCCAATCCCCAGAGTCAGCAGGCAAAATGGTGGCCGGGGTAAAAACCCTTCCCCACCCAGCTAGAGGGTACGCAGCCAGGACCCAGGAAGCCCCAACACCACCTGGGATGCAGAGATACCCAGGAGGGGCAACAGAATCACTACCACGCTCCCCAACCCAGGAGAAGAAGGAAGTATGGAAGACCCCACATCCACCACCTACCTTGAGAGGAATGGCACCGGAGGAACCCCAGGACACGGGAGACTAAGCCAGCAGGCAGACCAGGAGGGAAGACGGAGAATCACCTGCGATGCAGCAAGGAAGTCCAACTACAAGAAAAGGGTCAGGCTATCCCCAGGCAGGAGGTGGAGGATCTCCGAATACAGCTCCACTGATGCTGCCCAGGACGGAACAGGAGTAGGAGGGAGTGCAAGGGACCCGCTGCTATCACCCCCCCCCCCGGAGACCAGATACTGGCCCGTCCACTCGAACGGAGCGGGTCGGCAGCACAGATGCCGGGCGCGACAGCTGGCAAGGCAACCAGGAACTCCCCACGGTGTGACAGAGGCGCCAGAACCTCTCCGGACAAGCCGGAGAGACTCGAGCCGCCGACAACCCCAACCGGAAGAGGATGAGGCTGATGCCAACACTAGGTGACAGCCAACAGCAGGATACACTGAGCAGCTGAGACAGGAAGCTGAGGCAGGATCCGTAAGGACAATACAGCCGCAATAATCGGGCAATTCCGGTATGGCTTCTGAGCTTTAAATACAATTCTGAAGGGGCGTGACAATAAGAAAGGGTGAGCTCCCGGATGAAGTGTTAACAGCGCAGTTCCTGGCAAACTCTGCCAACGGCAACAAGTCAGCCCAATTGTCGTGATGATTGGAATTGAAACAATGTAGAAATTGCTCCAAACCCTGGTTGGAGCGTTCAGAGGCCCCGTTGGTCTGGGGATGGTATGCAGACGAGAACGACAATAGAATACCCATTTGATCACAGAACTCCCTCCAGAACCTGGACACAAATTGGCTCCCACGATCGGAGACCAGGACCTTTGGGACTCCATGAAGTTGGAATACCTCCTTCGTGAACACCATGTCCAATGCCTTAGCCAATGGCAAGCCTGGAAGCGGCACAAAGTGGGCCATTTTAGAAAAGCTATCAACCACCATATGTATAACTGTGTAGCCATTAGATCAGTGGTTCTCAATCTTTTATTGTTCGGGGCACCCCTAACACATAATCTAGAACAGTCAGGGCACCCCAAACATATTTAATGTACTTTATCAAGGGCATAATGAAAGGAACAATGCATAAATATACAGTTATTATTAGTTCTTACAATCATAGTAACAAAACTAAACACATTGTGCAGAACAATTTCTATTAATCTTTATTTAAAAGTCCATTTTTGTTAGTCTTCATAGAAAATGTGGGGCACCCTAAGATGATGCCCATGGCACACGAAAGTGCCACGGAACCCTGGTTGAGAATCACTGCATTAGATACAGGCAGTTCTCCCATGAAATCAATAGATATATGTGACCATGGGCGGTCACCATTGGGAACAGCTTGCAAAAGCCCACCAGGAAGGTGCCTTGGGGACATGGAGCGAGCACAGGTGGCACAGGCTGAAGTAAATGTAGCACAGTCAGCCCTCAATGTAGGCCACCAGATCATTAGAGACAAGGACCAACACGACTGATTTTTGCCCACGTGACCGGCTGCATGAGAGGTATGATAAGTCTCCATTAACCTGGCCTGGAATGGTTCAGCCACGAAACACTTGCCCATGGGTTTCTCCAGAGGCGGGTTAGCCTGGGATGCCAAGATCTCCTCACCCAATGGGGATATGATACTAGTACTTAGTGTGGCTAGGATACGATCCGAAGGTATAATAGGTTCAGGTGCAGCTTCGGACTCCGGATCTGGACCAAATTGTCTGGAAAGGGCATCAGCCCTCACGTTCTTGGTGCCAGGTAAGTAGGAAACACTAAAATTGAAGCGTGAAAGGAATAAAGCCCATCTGGCTTGTCTGGGAGATGACCTTTTTGCCTCAGAGAGGTAGGTAAGATTCTTATGGTCAGTCAGAATCAGAATCGGTGCCCTGGTACCCTCCAGCAAATGCCGCCACTCACTTACTGCCGAAATGATCTCCAGTAATTCGCGATCTCCAATGTCATTATCATGGTGCCCGTGATTTGTGCTATCTGGTGTCTATCACTCATTGGCTGTCTGCTATTAGCCCTCCTCACTTTGCCTTTTTAAACCCTGGTTGGGCACTCCCAGGTTGCCCTTTTGTGATGTTTCTGACCTCACCTGTCCTGACCTGCTGTCAGGCTTCCGGGCCTGCTGTTCCTGCGTTCCGGTGTTCCAGTGTTCCAGTGATCCTGTGTTCCGGTGTTCCTGTGCACTATTGTTCCAGTGTTCCAGTGTTCCGGTGTTCCTGTGTTCCAGCACCTCGCGGGTTAATCCTCCTGAGTTCCTGAGTCTCCAGCCTGCCCATCTCTCCTGCCGGTTGCTCTCTGTCAGCGATTCCGGTATTCCGGTCACCTGTCACCGCATTAGTCTGCTCCAGTGGATTCCCGCTAGAGTACAGGGCTCTCGCTCTTGCTCAGTCGCTCCGGCGACATTGTTGCTATTCCGCTTCAGCTGTAGTGGCTGTTCCCAGCTAGCAGATGCTGGTTTACTCCATAACCCTGGTCGTGAGAATTACTGTTGGTCCCAGCGTGCGGACTCTGGTTTACTCCATATTAACCTGGTTGTGAGAATTACTGTTGGCCCCAGCGTGCGGACGCTGGTTTACTCCATATTAACCTGGTTGCGAGAATTACTGTTGGTCCCAGCGTGCGGACGCTGGTTTACTCCATATTAACCTGGTTGCGAGAATCACTGTTGGTCCCAGCGTGCGGACGCTGGTTTGCTCCATATTAACCTGGTTGCGAGAATCACTGTTGGTCCCAGCGTGCGGACGCTGGTTTACTCCATATTACCTGGTTGCGAGAATTACTGTTGGTCCCAGCGTGCAAACGCTGGTTTACTCCATATTAACCTGGTTGCGAGAATCACTGTTGGTCCCAGCATGCGGACGCTGGTTTACTCCATATTAACCTGGTTGCCAGACTTACTGTTGGTCCCAGCGTGCGGATGCTGGTTTACTCCATATTAACCTGGTTGAGCTCATACCGATGGTCCAACGCTAGGACGTTGGTTGCTCCTGAACACTAGTCTGAGTACAGTTCGCTGTATGCTTTCTTATGCAGTTGTCTGATATTTTCTGGCAATAGACTTCTGCTGCGATTAGGCCATTGTATCCTTTCTTATCTGCTGTCATAGTTATCTGACAGCTGGTCTACGCTTTGGGCTGCCCTGCCCGGTATTGGTAAGGCCGGTAGAACCTTTGCACGTTACCATCTTCAAGGTTGCCTTACTCGGTATTGGCAGGGCCAGTAGAGCCTATACTCAGTCTCCCTTGGGCTGCCTTGGCCGGTATTGGGAAGGCTGGTAGAACCGGTACATGTCACCTCACGTTTGCCTTACCCCGTATAGGCAAGGCCGGTAGAGCCTATTGTTACTGTTACTGTCCCTTGGGCTGCCTTGCCCGGCATTGGTAAGGCCGGTAGAACCGGTATATGTCACCTCACGGTTGCCTTATCCGGTATAGGCAAGGTCGGTAGAGCCTATTATATTGATACTGTCACTTGGGTTGCCTTGCCCGATATCACTGGCAAGGCCGGTAGAACCTATTTTACTACGATTGTTGTTGTATTGTTATGTATGATTAACCCTACGGGGATTGCCTTAACTTTATCAATAAAGTTACGTTTTTACCAAAACCTTAAGTCTGAGAGTCTTCAAATCCGTGACAGTATGAAAGGGCCATGACCTCAGATACTAAGGGTGACGGTAATACGCAGAATATCCATTGGAGGATGGATATGCATGAGCAACGTTTGGATCAGCTGGTGGTTGCTATCCAAACCATTCTTGAACGCACTGTACTGGCTGATAAGTCCGGTTCTAGCCCGGTGGTCTCGCCAATTCAGACACCGGAAAATGAGTCTAGACCCTCAGGGGTCGCAGTCAAAGGGTTAATGGCTTCTGCACCATTGCCGCTAAGATATGACGGTGACCCTCAGCTATGCAGAGGGTTTATTAATCAGCTTGAAATCTTTATGGAATTGACGGCACACGCATTTCCGAGTGACCACAGCAAGGTTGGGTTCATGATATCCCTGCTGACTGGTAGAGCATTGGCCTGGGCTAACACACTGTGGGAGAACGCCAAACCTTGCACAAAAAACTTCAGTGATTTTGTACAATCCTTTCGGAGAGTATTCGAGCCTCCTGGCAGAACCACCTCTGCTGCTAAACGTCTCATGGCGATACAACAGGGCAGGCGCACGGTTGGCGATTATGCCATTGAATTCCGCACCTTGGCAGCAGAGGTAGGATGGAATAACGAGGCCCTCTTGGCAGCCTTTGCCCAAGGCTTGAGTGACCAGATTAAAGACGAGATTGCTGCAAAAGATTTACCTACTGACCTAGATGATTATATCGAATACGTGGTTCTAATTGATTCCAGAATACGTGAAAGATTAACCGCCAGAGAACGACGAGCACGGTTAAAAAACAATGGGTCCAGTAGCATATTTTGCCCACCCAACCCTCCCTTGGCATCCAAACCTAGTGAACTAATACAGGAACCAGTTGAACCCATGCAGGTGAGTTTCACTAGGTTAACCAAGGAGCAGAGAAAGTATCGCAAGATACAGGGATTATGTTTGTATTGCGGTAAAAATGGTCACTTGTTAAAATCTTGTCCGGTGCGTCCGGGAAACGAACACACCTAGGGTACCTTGGGGGACAGGCCCTAGGTGGTGTCCAATCGTCCCTAATGTTGGGCATACTTAAACCCACCATACAGGTGGTATTGTCATGGGCACAACGCTCGGTTGAGGTTTTGGCCTTGGTTGATCCTGGTGCAGCTGGGTATTTTATGGACAATACCTTTGCTGAATTGCATGGGGTACCACGCATTCAGAGAGAAACCCCTCTTGCTATTGAAGCGATTGATGGGAGACCTTTGGAACCCGCTCAGGTCACCTTTGAAACTATGCCCTTGTCCTTGACTATTGGGGCTCTTCATAAAGAAGAGCAGCAGTTCCAATTAATCAATTCTCCTCACCATGCCGTGATTTTGGGCTTTCCTTGGTTACAGTTGCACAACCCACAATTCGATTGGCAGAAGTGTGAGATTGCTGCGTGGTCCCAGTTCTGTATGGATAAGTGCGTTACCCACCCTGTTAAGGTCTTGTGCACCTCCCCTTCACTACCTGATGCCTACCAGCAGTTTAGCAATGTTTTCAGTAAAGGGGAGGCTGGCACTGTACCTCAGCACAGACCATACGATTGTCGTATTGAACTGAATCTTGGAGCAGTACCACAGAGGGGACGCACGTATCCATTGTCTTGTGAGGAGAACCAAGCTATGGAGGAGTACATAGCCGATGCCCTCAATAGAGGGATTATAAGGAAATCTACTTCCCCGCTGGGGCCAGATTCTTTTTTGTTAAGAAAAAAAGTGGCGAACTGCGTCCATGCATAGACTATCGTGGGCTGAATAAGTTGATGGCAAAGAATGCCTACCCTATACCACTCATCACCGAGCTGTTTGATAACCTTAAGGGGTCCTCGATCTTCACCAAATTGGACCTACGGGCAGCCTACAATTTGATACGTATCAGAGCCGGTGATGAGTGGAAAACTGCCTTCAATACGAGATCAGGGCATTACGAATACCTAGTTATGCCATTTGGTCTATGTAATGCTCCTGCAGTATTTCAAGAACTGATCAATGACGTTCTTAGAGATATGTTACAATCATGTGTTGTGGTCTATCTCAACGACATACTTATCCACTTCAAAGACTTGTCTCAACACATCAAGGATGTGTCTGAAGTATTGCTGCGCATACAGACTGTTTTGTAAACTGGAGAAATGCGAGTTCCACAAAACCAGTGTACCGTTCCTGGGATTTATAATCGGCAAAGACGGCATTGCCATGGATAAAGAAAAATTGACGGCAGTCTTACAATGGCCTAAACCCAAGAGTCTTAAAGCCATTCAACGATTTTTGGGATTCGCCAATTATTACAGAAAGTTTATTAAAAACTTCTATTCTATCGTGAAACCTCTGTCTGACCTCACGCATAAGGGTGCTAATCCATCTCTCTGGCCGGTGGCTGCAGAGGAGGCCTTTGAGAAATTAAAGTTAGCCTTTGCTGAAGCTCCTGTGTTATCCCACCCCAATCCACTACTTCCCTTTACATTAGAGGTGGATGCCTCAGATATTGGGGTTGGGGCTGTACTTTCTCAGCGACAAGTTAAGGGCAGTATACTCAGACCCTGTGGTTTCTTTTCTAAGAAATTGACTAGTGCTCAAAGCCATTATGAGATTGGCGATAGAGAATTACTGGCCATTATTCTTGCTCTCAAAGAATGGCGTCATTTACTTGAAGGCACTAAAAACCCCGTTTTGATTCTGACAGATCACAAGAATCTGACTTATCTCTCTGAGGCCAAGAGATTGTCTTCTCGCCAGGCCAGATGGGCATTGTTTCTATCCTGATTCAATTTCATTGTATCATATATGCCTGATCAAAGAATGTTAGGGCTGATGCTCTGTCTAGACAATTTGAGGCGGAGATTGACAGAGAAGAAGTACCAGCACCTATCATTCAACCTGATCGAATACTGGCTACCATACGTACTAGTATCACTTCACCATTAGGGGAGGAGATTTTGGCTTTGTCACAGGAACCACTGGGCCTAAGACTGTTAAACAAGGAACACAAGGAACTGTGGACATTTCTGTCATGCCTAAAACAACCCTTGTCTAGGCATATGGATTGTCAGCCCAGTGACGCAAGCTATGTAGAGCTTTGGGATATTATATTGGTGGACAGATGTGCCAAAAAGGACTAAAAATCATAGCCTGCTTTCAGGGGACAAGGCCATTAGGGGTTAATAATTTGAGTTTACCTAATGTTACTTGCAATGTGTATCGTAGGCAATAAAGCCAGTGTATTGCGACCCCCTGCTGTGTGATAATTCATTCAAGTCCCTCCAGTCTTTGTGTCCATTGTCTGAGTTCAGCAACCCTTTTGTATTTGATATGTAATGAAGTCTGAGTCATTGTATTTGTTAGACCATTGACCTTTTGTCTACTGTGTGATTGAATTATGTTCCTAATGTATTTGCTTGGTCCATTTATTTGAATGTAAGGTTTGACTATAAATATGTGTGGTTTGTTTCAATAAAGAGAGTTCTTGTCTTAACCTACACTGGTGTTGTCTGGTGAGGTTAAGCTTGCTGTATCCAGAGTGTGGTGCTAGTTACTCTGACACTGGTTCTGCCTGGTGATTCAGAGTACATTGCGGTATGCTGCGGGAGCCTTTGCTGGTGGATTCTGGGAAGAAGTGATCCTTGACGGTGACACCAACGTTGGGTGTCTGCTGGTACCGTCACATCTGGTGGCAGCGGTGGGATTCAGCTTCTTCCAAGGAACTGAAACTGAGACCAGCATCCAGGGGGAGATATAGCCGCTGGCTTGACCCCGGTCTCAGCAACGCAGCGAGCAGAGGATGGAGCAACAGCGAAACTGAGACCAGCATCCAGGGGGAGATATAGCCGCTGGATTGACCCCGGTCTCAGCAACGCAGCGAGCACTGGTGAGCAACAAAACCAAAGCCACCCTCATCTCAGAACTGATGGAGGGAGACCACATAAGCTACCCTTCATCTGCAGCCACTGGCATGTCAGAGTTCCAGCGAGAGGTCCAGTGGCGTCTGTCCCTCTATGGATCTACTCCCCCCCAGGAGGTGATCACCCAGATCCTCAGAGATGCCACCAACCTGCGGATGGCTGAGCTTCAGCGGACAAGGGGTGAGCCAACGGGCCCCAGACCTAGTTGGATAGCCAAAAGGAAGTTGCCGTATGCCGCATTTAAAGCTTTTAACGATGCAGAAGATGAGATTGACAGCTACCTGCAGGTATTTGAAAGACAGTGTGCCCTGCAGGGAGTTGAAGAGTCGGACTGGGTCACCCTCCTTGTGAGCAAGCTGTCTGGGAGGGCAGCCGAAGCTTACCAGGCGGTGCCCACAGAGGACTGTACAAATTATGAGCGAGTCAAGGAAAGACTTCTCAGCCAATATGCCATTACCCCAGAGGCTCACCGCCTAAAATTCCGCAACCTGCGACGGAAAGACGGACAGCCTTTCACAGATTGGGCACATCAAATGGCAAGGGCTGCAGAGAGCTGGATGGCCGGTTGCCAGGCTGTCACCTTGGCGGATGCCCTGCAGCTCATCCTCCTGGAACAGTTTTACGACCATTCTCCAGTAGCAGTCCGAGAGTGGGTTCGGGACCGAAGACCCCACACGGTGGATCAAGCCGCGGTACTGGCGGACCAGTATCTGGACTCCAGACGGTCGGGACAACCTGAGCCCCAACCAACTGCCCGAGCCTTCCCGGCACCAGCCAAAGATATGGGGACGGCGCAGCTACAGCTTCCCCCCTCCTTTGCTCTCCCGACCTCCGTCCAGTGGGATCTCCCGGAGGTCGGGGATCCGGTGCTACAGGTGCAAGCAAGTGGGGCACGTTAGGAGTGATTGCCCCAAGAATCTGGCCCGGGACACATGGGCCCGACAGACCCCTGGACCTTCCCAGGTGGCAGCCCCCTGCCGGGAAGCAGAGACCTCTGCTACAGTCAGCGGATTGGGAGCAAATGATTTTGGGATGCTACAGGAAGTGAACCCTGTTCAAGCCGCCATGGCCGACAACCGCCTGCACCATTGTCAGGTGGTATGGATCAAGGGCCGCCCAGCACAGGGTCTCCGTGACAGCGGGGCCACCATCACCCTTGTTCAACCCCAGTTGGTGGCCCCCACAGAACATACGGGCCAATCCGTAGCAGTCCGAGTGGCAGGGGGCACTGTGATGAGGATCCCTACGGCCAGAGTCCATTTGGACTGGGGGATGGGAGCCCGAGAGGTGGAGGTGGGAGTCATGAAAAGCCTCCCCGCAGAAGTTCTACTAGGCAACGACCTAGGTTGCCTTACTTCTTCATTTCTCATGGATTTACCCCCAAAGATTTGTCCTGTGACCCCCCAGCAGCAAGCATGGAAAGCGGCTCTGTCACCCCTGCCCTGGAGAGTGGGACCATTGCCCTCTCCAGTGTCTCTGTTACCCCTGCCCTGGGGAGTGGGACCTAGATCCTCCCCAGTGCCTCTGATACCCCTGACCTGGTGAAGGGAAGTGCGATCCTCACCAGCCCACCTGTTGCCCCAGCCCCCTACCTATTCACCAGCAACTGAGAGGACTCCAGGGAGAAGGCGCAGTTGGCCCTCCTCCTCAGTGGGAGATTTGTGGTTCAGAGGGGAGGTAGTCGGCCTCCATCTGCAGAGGCAGTGTGGGGAACCGGGAGTGGGAGCGGTCATGCCTTCAATCCAGCTAAAGTGTGTGTTTCCAGGAGTGGATGCGGTCAGCATCACCCCCAGCAGCTGAGTGAGATCCAGGGGGTGATGGAGTATTGCTTGCTCCCGCCCCAGTATTCAGAGCAGCTCCAGTGGGGGAGCCCAGATGGCTCTCCTTCCCAGAAGCCAGCCGCGACCACAGCGATTACTGGGAAGCGGAGCTGCAACGGACTCTACACGTTACGCCCATCATCATCAGGCAGACGGGAAAGCAGCGGAGATCCCGGTGAAGCATTGGCCGGGAGGGCACTTTTGTTTGGGGCGGGGGTTTTTACTGGCTCAGAGACTCCAGGGTACCGGGACCTGGGCTGGACGGCCTCCCCTGTTCAAGACATCTTATGTCTAAGTCACCCTGTACCTGGAGGTGCAGGGTGCAAAGCTGGCCAGACCCCAGGACTGTAGGGGCTGGCTGGGGACAAGTACTGTGCGGACATTGCACTAGCAGACTATGTGTCCACTCCAGACAGCAGCGAGCTGACCCGTGTGGATCATGCTGTGGCTGTCGGAGGTGGACAAGGGGGAGAAATGTCACAGGAACCACTGGGCCTAAGACTGTTAAACAAGGAACACAAGGAACTGTGGACATTTCTGTCATGCCTAAAACAACCCTTGTCTAGGCATATGGATTGTCAGCCCAGTGACGCAAGCTATGTAGAGCTTTGGGATATTATATTGGTGGACAGATGTGCCAAAAAGGACTAAAAATCATAGCCTGCTTTCAGGGGACAGGGCCATTAGGGGTTAATAATTTGAGTTTACCTAATGTTACTTGCAATGTGTATTGTAGGCAATAAAGCCAGTGTATTGCGACCCCCTGCTGTGTGATAATTCATTCAAGTCCCTCCAGTCTTTGTGTCCATTGTCTGAGTTCAGCAACCCTTTTGTATTTGATATGTAATGAAGTCTGAGTCATTGTATTTGTTAGACCATTGACCTTTTGTCTACTGTGTGATTGAATTATGTTCCTAATGTATTTGCTTGGTCCATTTATTTGAATGTAAGGTTTGACTATAAATATGTGTGGTTTGTTTCAATAAAGAGAGTTCTTGTCTTAACCTACACTGGTGTTGTCTGGTGAGGTTAAGCTTGCTGTATCCAGAGTGTGGTGCTGGTTACTCTGACACTGGTTCTGCCTGGTGATTCAGAGTACATTGCGGTATGCTGCGGGAGCCTTTGCTGGTGGATTCTGGGAAGAAGTGATCCTTGACGGTGACACCAACGTTGGGTGTCTGCTGGTACCGTCACAGGCTTCTCAAGCTTCTGCCCCTCATGAAACTCCAGCAGGCAAATGTTTTGTCGCTGAACCATTCCGTACTCGGTTACTTGAAACCTACCACTCCTCTAGGGCTGCGGGACATATTGGCAGAGACCAATTGTTTTGGTCCCTCTCTCAGTTATTCTGGTGGCCTTCTATGAGAACTGATTGTGCCAATTTTACGAATGCCTGTGCCACCTGTGCCCGTGCCAAAACCCCTAGACATCTCCTGGTGGGCTTGCTTCAGCCGGTGCCTAATGGTGAACGCCCTTGGTCTCATGTCTCGATAGACTTTATGGGAGAGTTGCCCAGGTCTAAAGGGTATTCCTACATATTGATGGTGGTAGACAGGTTTTCTAAAATGGCTCACTTTGTACCTCTCCGTGGTCTTCCTTCGGCTAAGGAACTGGCAATGGTGTTCGCCCGAGAGGTGTTTCGGTTGCATGGAGTACCCAGGGTGCTGGTGTCAGACAGGGGGAGCCAGTTTGTGTCCAGATTCTGGAGGGCATTCTGCGAATAGATGGGTTTACAGCTATCATTTTCCTCTGCATATCATCCCCAGACTAACGGGGCCGCTGAGAGGGCCAATCAAGGGCTTGAACAGTTTCTGCGATGTTTTGTGACTGACCATCATGACAATTGGGCCGACTTGTTGCCGTGGGCAGAGTTCGCCAGGAACTGTGCAGTTAATTCTTCCTCCGGGAGCTCCCCGTTTTTGATCAACTATGGGTTCCAACCCTGTTTGCTCCCGGATTCCTTCCAGACACAGCAGATTCCAGCTCTGGATGAGCATATAGAGCAACTCCGCTCCACATGGGCACAAGTTCAGAGGGCATTGGGCCAGTCCTTTCAGCGACATCAGCGTCATGCCAATCGTAGAAGGCTTCCAGCGGTTTCCTTTCAAGTTGGGGATAGAGTATGGCTGTCCTCCAAGAATCTGAAGCTTAAGGTTCCATCTAATAAGCTGGCACCTCGGTTCATTGGCCCGTACAGAATAATCCGCAAGATTAACCTGGTTTCCTATGATTTGGAACTACCTGCATCCATGCGCATTCATAATGTATTCCATGTGTCTCTCCTTAAACCTCTGGTTTGTAACCGTTACACTGCCACACCTGTGTTGCCTGGTCCCGTTGAAGTTGAGGGGCAGGAGGAGTATGAAGTACAAAGTATTATTGATTCCCGTAGGCATAGAGGAGGGGTACAGTATTTGGTGCACTGGAAAGGTTATGGTCCGGAGGATCGTTCCTGGGTAGACAGTAAGGACCTTCATGCACCCAAGTTACTAAGAATATTTCACACCAAATACCCTCAGAAGCCCAGACCCTACTCTAGGAGAGGGGGTCTTTGAAAGGGGGGTACTATCACGGTGCCCGTGATTTGTGCTATCTGGTGTCTATCACTTGCTGGAACTACTCATTGGCTGTCTGCTATTAGCCCTCCTCACTTTGCCTTTTTAAACCCTGGTTGGGCACTCCCAGGTTGCCCTTTCGTGATGTTTCTGACCTCACCTGTCCTGACCTGCTGTCAGGCTTCTGGACCTGCTGTTCCTGCGTTCCGGTGTTCCAGCGTTCCAGTGATCCTGTGTTCCGGTGTTCCTGTGCACTATTGTTCCAGTGTTCCTGTGTTCCAGCACCTCGCGGGTTAATCCTCCTGAGTTCCTCAGTCTCCAGCCTGCAATTCCGGTGTTCCGGTCACCTGTCACCGCATTAGTCTGCTCCAGTAGATTCCCACTAGAGTACAGGGCTCTCGCTCTTGCTCAGTCGCTCCGGCGACATTGTTGTTATTCCGCTTCAGCTGTAGTGGCTGTTCCCAGCTAGCGGACGCTGGTTTACTCCATAACCCTGGTCGTGAGAATTACTGTTGGTCCCAGCGTGCGGACGCTGGTTTACTCCATATTAACCTGGTTGCGAGAATTACTGTTGGTCCCAGCGTGCGGACGCTGGTTTACTCCATATTAACCTGGTTGCGAGAATCACTGTTAGTCCCAGCATGCGGATCCTGGTTTGCTCCATATTAACCTGGTTGCGAGAATCACTGTTGGTCCCAGCGTGCGGACGCTGGTTTACTCCATATTAACCTGGTTGAGCTCATACCGATGGTCCAACGCTAGGACGTTGGTTGCTCCTGAACATTAGTCTGAGGACAGTTCGCTGTATGCTTTCTTATGCAGTTGTCTGATATTTTCTGGCAATAGACTTCTGCTGCGATTAGGCCATTGTATCCTTTCTTATCTGCTGTCATAGTTATCTGACAGCTGGTCTACGCTTTGGGCTGCCCTGCCCGGTATTGGTCGGTAGAACCTTTGCACGTTACCATCTTCAAGGTTGCTTTACCCGGTATTGGCAGGGCCGGTAGAGCCTATACTCAGTCTCCCTTGGGCTGCCTTGCCTGGTATTGGTAAGGCCGGTAGAACCGGTACATGTCACCTCACGGTTGCCTTACCCGGTATAGGCAAGGCCGGTAGAGCCTATTGTTACTGTTACTGTCCCTTGGGCTGCCTTGCCCGGTATTGCTAAGGCCGGTAGAACCGGTATATGTCACCTCACGGTTGCCTTACCCGGTATAGGCAAGGTCAGTAGAGCCTATTGTATTGATACTGTCACTTGGGTTGCCTTGCCCGGTATCATTGGCAAGGCCGGTAGAACCTATTTTACTACAATTGTTGTTGTATTGTTATGTATGATTAACCCTACGGGGATTGCCTTAACTTTATCAATAAAGTTACGTTTTTACCAAAACCTTAAGTCTGAGAGTCTTCAAATCCGTGACAGTCATAGACACTTTGGGCCTTGGTCATCTTTTTTGAGAAAAATCTGCATGGCATTAGAGTCTTCCCGGGCCCAGGCCTCTGTGACAGCACTGCCCCTACACCTGTTTCCAAAGCGCCAACCTCCAAGGTAAATGGCAACCCAGGTATATGATGGGACAGTACTGGTGCCGAGGAAAATGCGGGTTTCAAGGTTTCAAACGCCCTCTCTGCCTCTGGAGACCACACAGAGGTATTAGCCCCCTTATGTGTCATGTCTGTTAATGGTTTCACAATCATGGAATAGTCAGGAATAAATTTTCTATAATAATTTGCAAAGCACAAGATCCTCTTTAAGGGTTTGAGACCAATGGGACACGGCCATTGCAACACAGCAGAGAGTTTGTCCTTGTCCATAGCAATGCCTAAATTGGAAATGACATAGCCCAGGAAGGCACCCTGAGCTTATGAAATCCGCACTTATCCAGTTTGCAGAATAATTTATTCTCTCTCAGCCCCTGCATCACCGCAGTGACATGCTTACTGTGCATCTCCAAATCAGGAGAATAAGTCAAAATGTCATCCAAGTAGACCACTACACAGGACTGTAACATGTCCCTAAGAACATAATTAATAAACTCCTGAAATACTGCCGGAGCATTGCATAACCCAAAAGGCATCACTAAATACTCGTAGTGACCCGTCCGAGTATTGAAAGCAGATTTCCACTCATCACCATCTTTGATCCTTATTAGGTTATATGCTGCCTTTAAATCCAATTTGGTGAAAATGGAAGCGCCCTTCAGTCCATCAAACAACTTGGTAATGAGTAGGATGGGGTAAGCATTCTTGATCATTATCTTATTCAGACCCCTATAGTCGATACAGGGTCTGAATTCCCCATTTTTCTTTTTGACAAAAAAGAATCCAGCCCCAACAGGTGAGGAAGACTTATGAATGATGCCATGAGCCAGAGCATCAGAGATGTACTCCTCCATTGCCTGATTCTCCTCACAAGACAATGGATAGGTTCTGCCCTTAGGAGGCATGGAGCCAGGCACAATATTAATAGCACAATCACATGTCTGATGTTGTGGCAAAGTGCTAGCCTCTCCCTTACTGAACACATCGCTGAATGTGTAATGAGGGAGAGGTACACATGATCTTGGTAGGTTGCCGTAAGCAATGTTCCATACAAAAGTCAGACTAAGCCATGATTTTGCAGGTCATCCAGTCCACTCTGGGATTATGTGTGTGCAGCCATGGAAATCCCAGAATGACCGCATAGTGAGGAGACTGAATAATCTGGAAACTCAAAGTCTTTGTGAAGTACGGATCAACAATGGACATATCTCCTGAGTAACCTGGGGAGGCACCAAAGGTCTTCCATCAAAGGCCTCAATGTCCAGTGGGGATTCCATCTCAACCAATGGAATATTATGCAGGACAGCAAACTCCTTATCCATAAAATAGCCGGCCGCACTGGAGTCAATCAAAGCAGGAGCAGTAAAGGAGGAACCTGCCCAGGATGCCACAACTTCCACCACAGGTTTATGTTATGTGCCTTCTGGGGACTGATATACGCCACCTAGAACCGGTTCTCCACCGGACCCTAGGTGCATTTGTTTCCTGGCCGCACAGGACATGTCCGCAACAAGTGTCTGGCTTTTCCACAGTACAAACACAAGCCTTGTCTGTGGCAGAAGAGCCGCTCTTCCTTAGACAATCATGTACAACCCATATGCAATACTACTGCATGTGGCACCAGGAGGCGCGGGAGTAGAGGGAGGCAAGGGTGGGAAACCAGGACTGGGCAACGACCCAGTTGGAGACCTCTGCTTACTGTCTTTATAAAGGTTCATTTCCCTTATGCGAGTGTCAAACAGGGTGGCAAATTCAATTAATCTGTTCAGCTCTTCCGGCAACTCACAAGCTGCGATCTCATATTTTATCATCGAGGCCTTGTGCAAAGGCTGCCACAAGTGCCTCATCGTTCCAACCAACCTCTGTGGCAAGCATTCGAAATTCAATCGCATAGTCTGCAACCATACGTGTGCCCTATTGGATTCTGATTAGTTGTTTTGCTGCAGAGGTGGCATGCCCAGGAACCTCAAATACACTGCGGAAGGTACTTACGAACTCGGCAAAGTTTGTAGTAATCGGTTTGGCTGTCTCCCAGATCGGATTAGCCCAGGCCAGTGCTCTGCCTGTCAACAGAGATATCATGAATCCCACCTTACTTCTCTCGCTCGGAAAAGCCTGTGTACCAGTTCCAAAAAAATTTCTAGCTGGTTCAGGAAAACACGGCATAAAGTAGGTTGCCCATCATATCTCAATGGGAGAGGAGCTGTTGCGGACAACACTCTACATAGAATACTTGGAGCCATCGCTTGTGCCATCGGTGCCAAAACTGGCGTGGCCACTGATACCTGCACAGGTTTGTCAAGGTGAGCGGTACACTCCAGAATAGTCTGCATGGCCAGCAACAACTGATCCAAGCATTGTTCATGCAAATCCATTCTCCAATGGATATTCTGAGAGCTACCTTCACCTGTATTGTCTGAGGTCATGGCCCTTTCGTACTGTCACAGTTTGTAAGAACACTCAGGCAATTAGGTAAGGTTAAGGTCAGCTTTATTGAAAATAATAAAACAGCAAGAGCAATCACCCTACTCAGGTCCAGATAGGGTCAGTACCGTGGTACTTCCCAAATCTGACGCAGGTCAGGGTGGACAGTAAATATCAGTAGGAAATAATATACAGTAGGATTAAGCTGGCTAGATCCGTCGATACGTAACTGGAATAAGGACAACCACAACAGTACCACTCCACTGAAAGTCCCTTATATCGGTGGGTAACTGCAGGGCAAATCCCTAGAAGACTAGGGATAGCGGAGGCAACACAGAGTGATCACTGGAAAGTTAAAGAGTCCCTAGCACGCTAGGGATAGCGGAGGCAACCCAGATAGGACAATGGCAAGTGACCAAGTCCCTAGAATGCTAGGGATAGCGGAGGCAACAGAGATAGGACAGTGGCAAGTGGCCAAGTCCCTAAAACGCTAGGGATAGCGGAGGCAACCGAGATAGGACACTGGCAAGTGACCAAGTTCCTAGAACGCTAGGGATAGTGGAGGCAACAGAGATAGGACACTGGCAAGTGACCAAGTCCCTAGTATGCTAGAGATAGCGGAGGCAACAGATATAGGACACTGGCAAGTGACCGAGTCCCTAGAACGCTAGGGAAAGTGGAGGCAATGCAAATAGGACACTGACAAGTAACCGAGTCCCTAGGAGACAGCACAACGGATACTGGCAAGCGACTGGAGCTACTCACAACACAGTCTCCCAGATGACCTTGGGAGTGACAGGCCAAGCAGGCGCTGTAGCAATATTGCTGCAAGCTAGAGTAGGCGGAATGGAGCACAAGGTACCCACCCTGATGAGTATGAAGCCAGAACTGCCACATCTGTACACACAGAGGAAGTAGCCAGTCCTAGTCAGTAACAGAATCAGATACTCAGCCAAAGCCAGGTCGGTACACACAGAGGTAGCCAGCCAGCTCTAGTCAGCAACGGAATCAGATACTCAGCCAAAGCCAGGTCGGTACACACAGAGGTAGTCAGCCAGTCCTAGTCAGCAACGGAGCGGGTTCTCAACCAAAGCCAGATCGGTACACGTGGAGGTAGTCAGCCAGTCCTAGTCAGCAAAGGAAGTGAAACACAGGAGCAACAGGAGCAAAGTCAGGCGAGCCGGGTCATACATGGAGCAGGAACAAGCAGCAACTCAAACGTTAGGTACAGGTACACCACAAAAGGGCACTGAAAAGATGACAGGAAAGAGTTTAAAAAGGCTAACCCTGGGCGGAGCCAGAGCCCAATAAACAATAAGAACCATACAAGGGAAAAACCTGGAAGTAACAATGTCTCCATGCCACTAGAATCGCGGGAACCATGATAACTCCTCAGTTTCATTTTAAAAATTTAACACTGGAATACTGATGACTCTCCCTTGCAGTGGCAGGAAAGCAGTAGGCCTCCCAGACCCTACACGACTGTGAGATTGTGTCACTCTATAAATAAGTCAAACAAAATCCTAAGATGAATTTCTATATTTAACCCTGGAGCACTGATGATTCTCCCTTGCTGTGGCAGTACGGTAGTAGGCCTCCTAGTTCCTATACAACGTTGAGATAGTGTGACGTTATACTTATTCAAACTCCTCCGTGCCAGCTGAATATCAAGAATTCAGTGACGTATTCAGCAAGGGGGAGGCTAGCGCACTACCTCAGCACAGACTCTATGATTGCGCTAGTGATCTGCCCTCGGGTGTGGTGCCCCCGAGGGGTCGTACTTATCCACCGTCATGTGAGGAGAACAGGGCTATGGAGGACTACATTCAGGACGCCCTCAAAAGAGGGATTATTCGCAAGTCTACCTCTCCGGCTGGTGCCGGTTTCTTCTTTGTGAAGAAGAAAAATGGCGAGCTTAGGCCATGTATTGATTACCAGGGTTGAAAAAGCTGATGTCTAAAAATGCCTACCCCATTCCACTCATTACTGAGTTATTTGACAGGCTAAAGGGCTCTTCCATCTTTACTAAACTTGATCTACGGGCTGCATATAACCTGATCAGAATTAAGGCTGGAGATGAGTGGAAGACGGCATTTAATACCAGATCAGGGCATTATGAATATCGGGTGATGCCATTTGGCCTATGCAATGCACCTGCTGTGTTCCAGGAATTTATTAATGACATCCTTCGTGACATCCTTCGTGACATGGTGGTATATCTAGATGATATATTGATTCATTCTGCCAACCTTACCCAGCATATCAAGGATGTCTCTGAGGTTTTGCTTCGATTACGTAAAAATAAACTGTTCTGTAACTAGAAAAATGCGAATTTCATTTATTTAAAAACACTTTTTAATGCTAGAGATGTTTGTAGCACCCAAGAGGTTAAATATATAGTGTTTTCTCCTTGTTAAAACAAGAGTGGACTTATAGGATGGTAGCATTCTGAATAATATGGCCATCGAGTCGCTGTCTAGTTTGCATACCACTGTGAAAAGTCTGTAAAGCTGGTCATACTGAAGAAGTGGGGCCTCTCTGGATCAAACCAAAATCACCAGGTGGAGGGTAAATACATTTGTCTATAACTTGTACCGATGTGAAAGGGGCTTTAAAATGATTGAATTAAAGATATTTTGTTAGTTTTCATGAATAAAAGCGTTTGAGTCATATTTGCAACCTTTTATGAGAGCAAAAGAGCGATTTAATTCAAAAGAAGTTTTATACATCAACCATTACGGTTAAAATGGTTTGCTCCAAATTCATCCCAGAATGCTTTGCTCTTCCAAAAAATATGACAGACTACACAAACATAACTATTAAATCAAGTTAATATTTCTTTTAGGAGTTTTAAGACAGGGCTAACTAATTTTTGACTACGTTTTCTTTGACATGTCATTAAATCCCAAAAAGAGGTTTTTGTGTCTGAAAGTTTAAAATAAAAATTTTTCTAATACTTAAGTAGATTTTTTTTTTCTTTTTTTTTTTCTTTTTTTTTCTTTCTTTTTTTTCTTTCTTTTTTTTCTTTCTTTCTCTTTCTCTTTCTGTATGTCCTTATTTGATCATTAATACATTTCAATGGTGAAAACAATAGCTCGTCTGTAAAATAATTGATTTATGAATACTATTTAGTAAATAGTTTTTGCTATTTTAATCTATTTAATATCTTAGGCTATACTTCCTTAATCATAACAGACAATGTACTTATTTATTTAAAAACACTTTTTAATGCTAGAGATGTCTGTAGCACCCAAGAGGTTAAATATATAGTGTTTTCTCCTTGTAAAACAAGAGTGGAGTTATAGGATGGTAGCATTCTGAATAATATGGCCATCGAGTTGCTGTCTAGTTTGCATACCACTGTGAAAAGTCTGTAAAGCTGGTCATAGTGAAGACGTGGGGCCTCTCTGGATCAAAACAAAATCACCAGGTGGAGGATAAATACATTTTTCTATAATTTGTACAGATGTGAAAGGGGCTTTAAATGATTGAATTAAAGAAATTTTGTTAGTTTTCATGAATAAAGGCGTCTGAGTCATATTTGCAACCTTTTATGAGAGCAAAAGAGCGATATAATTCAAAAGAAGTTTTATACATCCCCCACTATGGTTAAAATGGTTTGCTCCAAATTCATCCCAGAATGCTTTGCTCTTCCAAAAAATATGACAGACTACACAAACATAAAAATTAAATGAAGTTAATATTTCTTATATGAGTTTTAAGACAGGGCTAACTAATTTTTGACTACATTTTCCTTGACATATCATTAAATCCCAAAAAGAGGTTTTTGTGTCTCAAAGTTTAAAATGAACATTTTTCTGATGCTTAAATAGATCTTCCCCCCCCCTGCATGTCCTTATTTGATCATTAATACATTTCAAAGGTGAAACCAGTAGACCGTCTGTAAAATAATTGATTTATAAATATTATTTAGTAAATAGTTTTTGCTATTTTAATCTGTTTATTTTCTCAGGCTATACTTCCTTAATCATAACATACAATGTACTTATTTATTTAAAAACGCTTTTTAATGGGGGGGCGTGGCCTGCTGCTTGGAGGGTATGGTCGCATCTCTCTGAGGCTCCTGCTTCTCGGCCGCCTTAACTCTATTTTCATCAACGATCACCTGCAGTTTTTAGCTGATTCTGGAGAGTCTTGCTACACTTACCCCTACGATGTCTAGGAAGAACCAGAAGAGCACGCAGTCCTCTGATTTCTTTCAGAAACGGGACTCGGGGGGCTTGACACCATCTACTTCCCAGGGACCTATTGACTCACCTCCGCTCTGCACAAAGCAAGACCTTGACTCCATGAAGGACCTTCTCCTTTCAGTGAAGCAGGACATTTCGGAGGAACTTCATTCTAGTGTGGCCCTCCTTAAATCAGAGATTCAACACCTTGTGGAGCGAGCTGACGCTTTGCATGGGCGCCTTACTGAAATGTCGCTTACCCAGACATCCCACGCCGAGGCCTTAGAGGCTTTACAGCTGAAAAACCACCACCTCCATGATGTAATAGAGGACCTGGAGAACAGATCCCGGAGATCTGATGTGCGGATAAGGGACATCCCAGAGACAGTAGAGGACTTACCTTGCTTCCTGCACAGTTACTTTTCGGCTCTATTACCGGATTTGCCGACATCGCAATTGGTGCTCAATAGGGTGCACAGGGCTTTGAGACCTAAGCCCCCTCTCACTGATACGCCGAGAGATGTGATTGTCCGCTTCACCTTCTACACCACTAAGGAAGCTGTGATGAAGGCCGTTAGGCGTTAGGCCCCGACACTTGATGGGATTACTCCCCACTTTTTCTCTGACTTGGCTCCGACCACCCTCCAGAAGCATCGCACCCTGAAGCCTCTGACGACATTCCTCAGGGATCAGAATGTTACCTACCGCTGGGGTTTTCCATTTCAGCTAGTGGCCTCGCATAATGGGGTCCAGGCTGTCCTGCGGGATCCCGCTGATTGTCAGCGCTTTTTCCACCGCTTAAGCCTGACTATGCCTCCGGAGGTCCACTCCTTATACGAGGAATTTGCTCCCCCGGCGAGAGATGCCCCTGCCTGAGACCCGGGGCCACCCTATTTGACACACTGCTTCGTGCTGTGGACATACCTACCGCTGCCTGTGTTCTTTCTCTGGCCTACTGACCTGTTTCTGCTCTGCTGGGGACTTTGGGACATTGTTCCACCGAGAGTTGGCTCTGCCAGTACCTTTAGGGAGGACTTTTCACATCAGGCCAGTATTGGGCATCCCTGTGATGTAGGTGGCATTATGTTTGCTCTTTCTACATGGACGTATTAAACACCTTGTAATGTATCTCATGCTGTATTTATTTCTGTTTATGTACCTTGACTCCTGTTATTTACCATGTTTATCGTCCGGGAGCTTCTGCTCCGCCTCGCCTCCCCTGCTCACGGGGTGTTCTCTCGGGTGAGTGGTGGGGCGCAGGGGATGCCCTGGACTTTATTGTGTTTTGTTTCAAACTGCCTGACTTCTGGATGGTGGGGGTCTGGTGTTGGGGCCTCCCATTTCCTCGGGCTTATCTCCCTTGTCTGTGATTTCCTTTTCTGGCTTATTCCTTCCTCCTGGCCCCTCTGCTTCTTTAGCACCTTTCCAGCTCTCTTTCCTTATTACTGCCTCTTCTGGGGCTTCTCTACCTGTTTGCTTCTTCCACTTCCTCTGTTCCGCAGGCCAGTATTGTGCGTACCTTGCCCCCTGTTGTTTACCATACTCGCCATCTGGGGGCTTCTGCTCCGCCTTGCCTCCCCTGCCCACCGGGTGTTTCCCCGGGCGGGATGCCCTGGAATTTATTATGAATGCCTACACATTGGCTGGGGAGTTGGGCTTGGGTGTTTACGTGGGTCCTGGGCTGTTTTTACTTGCCTGACCTCTGCCTGCGGGCTCCTTACTGACTCCCGTTTCCTCAGATTTCTTTCCCCTGTCTGTGATGCCCTTTTCTGGCTTTTTCCTACCTCCCGGCCTGCCCGCTTCTTTAGCCCCTTTCTAGCTTCCTTTTCCCACTACAGCCCTTTCCGGAGCTTCTTTTTCTGTTTGCTTCTTCCTTTCTCTCTGTTCCGCTTTGGCCCTTGTCAGCCCTATTGTCCTATCCTAAGGGTTTCTCGAGCGGGTTCTGTTTGTTGCCATTCAGGGAACTTTATTGGACTGTGTGTTTTGTACATATGTCGGTGTGGGGTCTGGTGGCCTAGGCGTTGCATCCTGGGCGTTGGGGGGACCTCCTGGTGGGTTTCTTTATCCTCTCTTTCCCTCCCCTCTTGGTCCGTTTTGTTTATGCGTTTCCCTGCTATCTTTTTGGCGGGGCTGTTTTTTTTTTGTTTTTTTTTTCCTTCCCGCCCATCCTGGGGTTGTCACCTCGGGGCCCGGGTTGTGCCGCCCAGGACCGACTACTGGGGGTTTCACTCTGTGTTTGTGCACTATCATTCTGTTGTGCGTTACTGTTTTCATTGGTGCCCTTGTTGGCCTCCATTTCTGTACTCCAGACATCCCACGTGGTCAATAATGTGGTCGATTGTAACGGTTTTCTGACACTCAGACCAGGGTATGAAGTAAAAACACAGTTTTATTGAATCAGGAATGTAAAACAATGCCCCTAGGGGCAAGCACAGGAATAACAGTAATGGCACTTACAGACAAAGTGAATGCAATACAATGGTAGGAATAAGTGATATGTATTGACGGGGAATAACCCCACAGGGTGAACAGGTGCAATAGGAGAGACTCAGTCTTAGATTGGCCAACGCCCAGGCTATATAGCAGTCTCTGGAACACAGTCTCTGAATCGTGGAACAGGAGTAAAGTGTCTGCACTGAATTCACTCTCAAGTTTGAATAGGAATGCACACAAGTGCCCAGAGCTGAGCCAATACCATCTCCGTGGGCTTAAGAGGAATGCTACTGCCAGAGCTGAAGTAACCAGAACCAGAATCGCCCTTAACTGAAAATAGTAGTAACCTTGCGTGTGCCAAATGGATTGTGCCCTGACACCCCTTGGGTGCCAATACTGACGGTTACTGCACAAGCTACAAAGAGCCGAAGCACTGAGAAGTGCAGGATAGCGTACCCTCTGAGCGTATGTAGGCCGGAGCCAGGACACCCTTCAGGTGCAGCACTCAATTCTCACAGCAAGAGCAAAACAGAATACCAGCGCCAGCCGGCGCGGTCACGGTGCACACCGAACACCGGACAGACAGTGCTCTGCGGGAGATAGTAAGGCTGTAATAGAGGTACTCAGAGTAGCGGCTCAAACGGGTAACCGTATGCTTGGCAAGTGATAACGGAGGCATGAGACCGGAGACTACAGGCACTGCACGGGTTAAGTGGTTCTGTACAGGAGAGAACAGCTTAGCAAACAGCGGATGGCAAAGCAACCTCAGGCTACAGTTAGACGAGAGTGAGAGGAACAGCGAGTCACTTAAACAGTTCAGAATGTCACCAGAGCAACCGGAGCAATACGGGAACACCGGAACAGCAGACAGGACCGGAGCAACAACCGGAACCGGATCAATACTGCAGCAGGAGCAACAGCCGAAGAGTGGGTCTATCACGGAGCAGAGTCTTCAGTCAGAACCAGGTCAATCACGGAGCAGGGTCGTCAGCCAGAACCGGGTCAATCACAGAGCAGGGTCGTCAGCCAGAACCGGGTCAATCACAGAGCAGGGTCGTCAGCCAGAACCGGGTCAATCACGGAGCAGGATCAGGAGAGAAGTCAGACTAGCCGGGTCGGTACACAGGAGACACTGGAACTACAGCAACGAGGCGCAGGAACAGGAACACCACGAAAGGGCAACTGACAAGTTCCCAAAATCCAGCATATAAAGGCACATCCTGGGCGGGCCAATCAGCTTCCTCCAATGCACAGGTAATTCAGCCCAGATTGACAGGGAAACACTGGGACCGTGATAGTACCCCCCTCTCAAAGACCCCCTCCCCTGCCGGGGGGTCTTGGTTTCTGAGGATATTTAGAGTGAAAGTTGCGCAACAATCGTGGAGCATGGAGGTCCTTGTGGTCTACCCAAGAGCGCTTCTCAGGCCCATACCCTTTCCAGTGGACCAAATATTGCAACTTGCCTCTAAATCTCCTGGAGTCAATAATGCTCTGAACTTCGTATTCCTCTTGGCCCTGCACATCCACCGGCCCAGGAACCACCGGAGTGGTAGTATAGCGGTTGCAAACCAAGGGCTTTAATAATGACACATGGAACACATTTTGAATATGCATAGTATTAGGAAGTTCCAATGCGTATGCCACAGGATTGATCTTGCGAATAATCTTAAATGGCCCAATGAACCGGGGGGCCAGTTTGTTCAAAGGCACTTGCAGGTTGAGATTTCTGGAGGAAAGCCATACCCTGTCACCAACCTGGAAGGAAACCGCTGGCAGCCGTCTGCGATTGGCATGCCGCTGATGTCTGTGGAAAGACTGACTGAGTGACCTTTGTACCAGTGCCCAAGTGGAGTGGAGCTGCTCCATGTGCTCATCCAGAGCCGGAATCTGTTGGGACTGAAATGAGTCTGGGAGTAGACAGGGTTGGAACCCATAATTAACAAGGAATGGAGAGCTCCCAGACGATGAATTAACCTCACAGTTCCTGGCGAACTCTGCCCATGGCAACAGGTCGGCCCAGTTATCATGATGATCAGTCACAAAGCAGTGTAAAAACTGCTCCAGTCCCTGATTGGCACGCTCAGCAGCCCCGTTGGTCTGGGGATGGTAGGTGGAGGAAAAGGACAATTGAATACCCATCTGGCCACAGAATGCCCTCCAGAATCTCGACACGAATTGACTCCCCCGGTCTGACACTATCACTCTGGGAACCCCGTGCAAGCGGAATACTTCTCTGGCAAAAATTAATGCCAATTCCTGGGCCGAAGGAAGGCCAGAGAGGGGCACGAAATGAGCCATTTTAGAGAACCTATCTACCACCATCAGGATAAACGTATAACCCTTGGAACTCAGCAGCTCTCCCAAAAATCAATAGAAATATGGGACCAAGGACGATCACCATTAGGCACTGGTTGGAGCAGTCCCACTGGGAGATGTCTGGGAGTTTTGGCACAGGCACAGGTGGCACAGGCAGCAGTAAATGCAGAGCAGTCAGCTTTCAGGGAGGGCCACCAGAATGTTTGTGACAATGACCATGCCAACTGATCTCTGCCAATGTGCCCAGCTGCCTTAGATGAGTGATAGGTCTCAAGTAACCGGGTATGGAAAGGCTCATCCACAAAACACTTGCCAACTGGGGTTTCAGGAGGTGCCCGAACTTGTGACGCCAAGATTTGCTCTCCCAGTGGCGAAGTGATGCTGGTACGGATAGTAGCCAGAATCCTATCTGGCTGAATTATGGGAACCGGGGCCTCATCCCTCTCAATGTCTGTGCAGAATTGTCTAGAAAGAGCATCTGCCCTAATATTCTTGGACCCTGGCAAGTACGATACTATGAAATTAAATCTGGACTGAAATAGGGCCCATCGAGCCTGGCGAGTTGACAGCCTTTTGGCCTCGGATAGGTAAATCAAGTTCTTATGGTCCGTGAGGATTAAAACTGGGGTTCTTGTGCCTTCCAGAAGATGTCGCCATTCTTTCAATGCCAAGATGATAGCCAACAATTCCCTATCACCAATTTCATAATGGCTTTGGGCACTAGACAGTTTTTTGGAAAAGAATCCACACTGCCTCAGGTTACCCCCTTCCTTGGGGCGTTGGGAGAGAACTGCCCCTACCCCAACCTCGGAGGCATCGACCTCTAGCGTGAAAGGCAGGGTGGGATTAGGGTGGGATAGTATAGGAGCAGATGCAAACGCCTTTTTGAGGGTTTCGAAGGCCATCTCAGCTGCCTCAGACCATTGAGAGGGATTCGCGCCCTTATGCGTAAGGTCAGAGAGAGGTTTTGTAATGGTAGAAAAGTTCTGAATAAACTTTCTGTAATAGTTGGCAAAGCCCAGGAACCTTTGGATAGCTTTTAACCCCTTGGGTCGTGGCCATTGTAGGACTGCAGCCAACTTCTCTTGGTCCATAGCTATGCCATCCTTAGATATGACAAAACCCAAGAAGGGTACTTGGGAACGGTGAAATTCACATTTCTCTATTTTGCAGAACAATTTGTTCTTGCGTAATCGAAGCAATACCTCCGAAACATCCTGGATGTGCTGGGTTAAATTATCAGAATGAATCAATATATTGTCCAGGTACACAACCACACAAGACTGTAACATGTTACGGAGGATATCGTTAATGAACTCCTGAAATATGGCAGGTGCATTACATAACCCAAATGGCATAACTAGATATTCGTAGTGGCCTGACCTAGTATTGAATGCCGTCTTCCACTCATCACCGGCCCTTATCCTTATTAGGTTGTAAGCGGCATGTAGATCGAGTTTCGTAAAGATAGAGGAGCCTTTCAGCCTGTCAAATAACTCTGTGATGAGCGGAATGGGGTATGTATTTTTGGACATCAGCTTATTGAGTCCACGGTAGTCAATACACGGTCGTAATTCGCCACTTTTCTTTTTCACGAAAAAGAACCCTGCACCTGCCGGAGAGGATGATTTACGAATAATCCCTCATCTGAGGGCATCCTCAATGTATTCCTCCATGGCCCTGGTCTCCTCACAGGACAATGGGTACGTCCTACCCCTCGGTGGCACCACTCCCGGGGGCAAATCAATAGCGCAATCATATGGCCGATGCTGCGACAGTGCGCTAGCCTCACCCTTACTGAATACGTCACTGAACTTGCTGTATTCAGCTGGCACAGAAGGAGAGGTACACATAATCTTGACTGGACGAGATAGACAATGACCAGGGCAGTGGTCAGACCATGACTTAATTTCACACGTTTGCCAGTCAAACTGGGAATTATGCAGCATTAGCCAAGGGAACCCCAGAATGACCGCATGATGGGGTGAGTGTATAATCTGGAAACAAACCTCCTCCTTGTGGAGGACTCCAACAGTCATAGTAATGAGAGTAGTCTCCATGGTGATAAGGGCTGGTTCTAGAGGTCTGCCATCAATAGCCTCAATGGCTAGCGGAGTATCTCTTTTAGACAAAGGAATATTGTGTCTTTCAGCAAATGCCCCGTCCATGAAATAGCCTGCTGTGCCAGAATCTACCAGGGCTAGTACCTCCACAGCTTGGTCGCCTAGGAGAAAACTCACCCCAGAAGCGTAGAATGGCTATGAGAAATTACGCCTCTATCCGGGCAGATATAATTTTTCTCCAAGAAACGCATTTCTGTTCCTTGGCTGTTCCCAGATTTTGGGATAGGAGGTACCAGATGCACTTCCACTCCTCTGGGTCTTTGAAAAAAATGGGGTTTCTATCTTACTCCATACGACCTTGGGTTTTCAGGTTCAGAATATGGTCCGCGACCCAGAGGGTCGGTATCTATTGTTGCAAGTCGAGATCCAGGGTTCTCCTCTCTCTTTGTTGAATGTTTATGCTCCTACCATACCCGATGCTGGATTTTTTTCTCGTTTGTCTGCTCTTTTGGACCAATGTTTGGACTCGCCCCTCATCGTTGGGGGTGACTTTAATGCCTTACTTGACCCTATCTTGGACCGCTCTGCACCGCCTCCTGGCTCTCGATTACCACCCAAATCTATGCACTTTGCTTCCCTGATATCTGCTCACATGCTATTTGATTGCTGGCATCTTTTGCACCCCAAGACCTGTGATTATACCTTTTACTCCCACCCACATGGGCAGTATTCCCGGCTGGACTACATTTTTGCCTCTCGCTCTGTGGTTGATTGCCTCACTTCGGCAACGATACACTATTTGACCTGGTCTGATCACGCCATTGTGGAGTGTTCTTTCTCTGGGCCTTTTGGCTCCTCTGCCTCTTCATCTTGGTGTTTCAACGACTCTCTACTCCTTGATCCTGCCATTCGGTCGGAACTCTCTGATTCCCTTGAGGAGTATTTTACACTTAACTCATCTCCTGCTGTTTCGGCTGGCCTCCTATGGACGGCCAATAAAGTGGTTATGTGGGGTAGGCTGATCGCTTTGGCCTCTTGCTTGAAGAAAGCACGGAAAGCGGAGAAGGTTAGGCTGGGCGCTTTGCTCCACGAGGCAGAGGTGACCCATAAACGGGATCTTACTACTGCTAACCTTCGCTATGTCACCTCTTTGAGGGGGGAGTTCAATTTGTTGCTATCCCGTGATGTATTACGGGTGCTTCAATGGACTCAACAGCTTTACTTTGAAAAATGTGATAAACCAGATGCGATGCTAGCTGCTAAGCTTCGCCAGCTTACTAAAACTCATGCTATCAGGGCTATTGCGCAACGCTCTGGCCATCTTGTTAGCAAGTCTCCCTTGATTGCCTCCACGTTTGCTCAATTCTATGAATCTCTCTACGATGGCTGTAAGGTGTCCCACTCTGTCTCCGTGCGGGATCGACTTCAAACTTTCTTGTCCTCCTGTTGCTTACCTCGGTTAACTCAGGAGGATCTTGGGGCTCTAAATTCTGCAATCATGGTAGAGGAGGCTGCCCACTCATTGAAGTCTCTTAAATCCTCTAAAGCCCCAGGTCCTGATGGATATACTTTGGCTTACCTGAAAGCATTTCAGACTCATTTACTACCACCACTGGTATCGCTTTTTAATTCTTTTCTTGAGGGGGCCCCTCCTCCGCCGGAAATGTTGGCCGCCCGTATTGTAGTTATACCTAAGGAAGGCAAGGATCCGACTGTCTGTGCCAATTATCGTCCGATCTCTCTTATCAATATAGACATTAAATTATTTTCCAAGGTTCTCGCTTCTCGACTTACGGGACTCCTGCCGCGGTTGATTCACCCGGATCAGGCCGGCTTCGTTTTGGGTAGGGAGGCCCCTGATAATGTTCGAAGAGTTCTCAACTTGGTAAAATTAGCTCGAGATAAATCTATCCCGACTATGCTCTTGTCTTTGGATGCCGAGAAAGCTTTTGACCGGGTGGATTGGAACTATATGTGGGCGGTTCTGAGTACCTTCGGCTTTGAAGGGTCGATTTTACGGGGCATTCAATCTCTTTATACGGCCACTTCAGCGGTTGTTTCAGTTGCGGGACACTCTTCTCAGCCTATCCCCATCTGCAGTGGGACTAGGCAGGGATGCCCTTTGTCCCCTCTCTTATTTGCACTCCGTATTGAGCCCCTGGCTGTCTCCATCAGGGGCTCTCGAGATATCAGGGGCCTCTCTGTCGGAACTGAGGACTATAAACTCAGCTTATTTACTGACGATATCTTACTTACCTTGACTTCACCGATGACCTCTTTGCCAAATTTATATGCCTTGCAAACCCTATTTTCATCCTTCTCCTGATTCAAAATTAACCATTAAAAATGCGAGGCTTTGGATGTCTTCCTTCCTGCCCCGCTGCGGAAATTGTTGGCGCTTAACTTCAACTTTAACTGGAGCGCCTCCTCGATTTTGTTGCTGGGTGTTCAGATTACGTCGTCTCCTTCGGCACTTTACGCCGCTAAATATACGCCTCTATTTAAGTCACTACACGGACTCCTGACTACTTGGGCCTCCTATAAGATCTCTTGGTTTGGTCGGATCTACGCTGTCAAGATGACATTGCTACCTAAGCTTTTATACCTTTTTCGTTCGTTAGCTATCCCCCTTCGTAAGGTGGATGTTCTCCTTCTTCAACGACATATCTTTCGGTTTATTTGGGCCTCTCGGAAATCTAGGCTTGCTCAGTCCTTGCTCTATAAACTTAGGTTGCAAGGTGGGCTATCCATCCCCCATATCTGGACCTACTACAAAGCAGCTCAATTGGCTAAGGCAGTCCAATTTCATCACTCCAGTAATATCCCTCGGTGGGTACAGTTGGAGGTCAATCTTTGTGGCTCTCCTCCGGCAGCCGATCTCCTTTGGCTTCCGACTTTTCGTACTGGGATGTTTGACAGTAGCCAGACCTTGTGTCATACCTTGTCACTTTGGCGGCGTTATAGAACGTCCGATCGACTTCTTTCCTCTCCATCTAGAATGTGCCCCTTGTTTCGGAACCAAGACTTTCCTCCGGGGCTTTCCACCACACAATTCAGATGGTGGATAATGCGTGGGATTACCCAAGTTTTTGACCTCTTCTTTGCTCATACCCTGTTGTCGTGGTATCAATTCCAGGCGAAATACGACGCTCCGCCCGGGGAATATTTCCGGTTTTTGCAAATTCGACACTTTGCTCGTACATATTTCAAATCTAGCCCTCCTGTTCCCGGGACCCTGTTTGAGCATCTTTGTTCTATTACATCCCCATCTAAAGGGACCATTTCCAAACTTTACTCCCATCTCATCGGAGTCTCCTTTCCTCATCCCCCTCTATACCGAGCCCTTTGGGAGGCTGATCTTGGCGAGTCTCTCGATGACACGGAGTGGAATAGCATCTTGGTGAACTCCTCTAAGTTGAGTCCTTGCACGTTAATTAAGGAAAATGCATATAAAGTGATTTCTCGGTGGTATTACTGCCCAGCTACATTGCATGGTATCTACCCTTCCACCTCCAAACTCTGCTATAGAGGTTGCAGCCAATCTGGCACTTATCTCCATATGAGGTGGACGTGTCCCTCAGTGTCCGCTTTATCGTCTAGCGTTCTTGCGCTTCTGGGGTTGGCACTGGGGGTCGTCCTCCAGTTGGACCCCTGGACAGCACTGCTGAACCATGAGTCTCGGTTCCCTCCTTTGTCTCAGTCAGCTAATAAATTGGTCTTCAGAGTGTGCTCTGTTGCACGATGCCATATTGCCTATCACTGGAAGACTGTACCTCCTTGTGATGCTCCGTTTGAGAGTAGGCTTTGGCGATTGATTCGAATGGAGAAACTGACCGCTTATTTACATAATTTATCCTCCTCTTTTCTCCGTGTGTGGTCTCCGTGGCTTGAATCCGTGGCCCCCACCTCGTTTAAAAGGGATCTGCTTCTTCTTTGAGGAATGGAGCCCTTGGAGTGTGGACCGTCCTGCCCTGGCCCTTCCCTATTTTTTTATTTTTTTTACCCTTCTCTCTCACCCCTAATTACGACCACATGTGATGTAATAAGCAGTGGGTTTTTTTTTGTTTTTTTAAATATATAGGGTTTTCTGATAGTTAAAACAAGAGTGGAGTTATAGGACGGTAGCATTCTGAATAATATGGCCATCGAGTTGCTGTCTAGTTTGCATACCACTGTAAAAAGTCTGTAAAGCTGGTCATAGTAAAGAAGTGGGGCCTCTCTGGATCAAACCAAGATCAACAGGTATAGGGTAAATACATTTTTCTATAATTTTTACCGATATGAAAGGGGCTTTAAAATGATTGAATTAAAGATATTTTGTTAGTTTTCATGAATAGAGCGTTTGAGTCTTCTTTGCAACCAGGGGCGGACTGACAGGACCCAGGGCCCCTGGTCCAAAAAGAGGTCTGGGCCCCCTGCAGAAATCTCCACATTGCCCCTTCATCTCATCTCCACAATGCCCCTATCTCCACATTGCCCCCTTCATCTCCACAATGCCCCTATCTCCACAATACCCCTTTCATCTCCACATTGCCCCCTATATCTCCACATTGCCCCCTATATCTCCACACTGTCCCCTATCTCCACAATGCCCCCTTCATCTCCACAATGCCCCCATTCATCTCCACATTGTCCCCTTCATCTCCACATTGTCCCCTTCATCTCCACAATGCCCCTATCTCCACACTGTCCCCTATCTCCAAAATGGCCCCTGTCTCCACAATGCCCCTATCTCCACATTGTCCCCTTTCATCTCCACATTGCCCCCTTCATCTCTATCTCCATAATGCCCCCTTCATCTCCACACTGTCCCCTATCTCCACAATGCCCCCTTCATCTCCACAATGCCCCTATCTCCACATTGTCCCCTTCATCTCCACAATGCCCCTATCTCCACATTGTCCCCTTCATCTCCACAATGCCCCTATCTCCACATTGCCCCTATCTCCACATTGCCCCCTTCATCTCCACAATACCCTTTTCATCTCCACATTGCCCCCTATCTCCACATTGTCCCCTTCATCTCCACATTGTCCCCTTCATCTCCACAATGCCCCTTTCATCGCCACATTGCCACTTTCATCTCCACATTGCCCCCTTCATCTCCACCTCCACAATGCCCCCTTCATCTCCACATTGCCCCCTTCATCTCCACATTGCCCCCTATCTCCACACTGCCCCCTATCTCCACAATGCCCCCTATCTCCACATTGCCCCCTTCATCTCCACAATACCCTCTTAATCTCCACAATACCCCTTTCATCTCCATCTCCACAATGCCCCCTTCATCTCCACATTGCCCCTATCTCCACACTTTCCCCTATCTCCACAATGCCCCCTTCATCTCCACACTGTCCCCTTCATCTCCACAATGCCCCCTTCATCTCCACACTGTCCCCTATCTCCACAATGCCCCCTATCTCCACATTGTCCCCTTCATCTCCACAATGCCCCTATCTCCACATTGTTCCCTTTCATCTCCACAATGCCCCTTTCATCTCCACATTGTCCCCTTCATCTCCACAATGCCCCTATCTCCACATTGTCCCCTTCATCTCCACATTGTCCCCTTCATCTCCACAATGTCCTTTGCACAATGCCCCCATCTCCACATCGCCCCTTCCACCACCATGCCACCTCATCTCCGCACTGCCGGTACCTACAGTCCCTGGTCGTCTAGCGGCGTGTCGAAGTCCCCCGCGCCTCTGGTAATGCAGAGGCTGGGAGATGATGTCATCTCCCAGCGCTCTGTATTAGTAGAACGGCGCGCCGGCGGCTGTGGTTTGACAGCGGCTGAGCAACGCTGGAAGCGGCGGCGGGCCCTCTTCGGTCACGGGCCCTCGGTCCGTGACCGAATGCCCGTATGGTCAGTCCGCCCCTGTTTGCAACCCTTTATGAAAGCAAAAGAGCGATTTAATTCAAAAGACGTTTTATACATCCCCCACTATGGTTAAAATGGTTTGCTCCAAATTCATCCCAGAATACTTTGCTCTTCCAAAAAATATGATAGAGTACACAAACATAAAATTAAATTATGTTAATATTTATTTTAGAAGATTTAAGACAGGGCTAACTAACTTTTGACTACATTTTCTTTCACATGTCATTAAATCCCAAAAGTGATTTTTGTGTCTCAAAGTTTAAAATGAAAATTTTTCTGATGCTTAAATAGATTTTTTTTTTTTTCTACATGTCCTTATTTGATCATTAATACATTTCAATGGTGAAAACAATAGATCGTCTGTAAAATAATTGATTTGTGAATATTATTTAGTAAATAGTTTTTACAATTTTAATCTAATTAGTATCTTAGGCTATACTTCCTTAATCATACCATAAATGTACTTATTTATTTAAAAACACTTTTTAATGCTAGAGATGTCTGTAGCACCCAAGTGGTTAAATATATAGTGTTTTCTCCTTGTTAAAACAAGAGTGGAGTTATAGGATGGTAGCATTCTGAATAATATGGCCATCTAGTTGCTGTCTAGTTTGCATACCAATGTAAAAAGTCTGTAAAGCTAGTCATAGTGAAGAAGTGGGGCCTCTCTGGATCGAACCAAGATCACCAGGTGGAGAGTAAGTACATTTTTCTATAATTTGAACCGATGTGAAAGGGGCTTTAAAATGATTGAATTAAAGATATTTTGTTAGTTTTCATGAATACAAGTGTTTGAGTCTTCTATGCAACCCTTTATGAAAGCAAAAGAGCGATTTAATTCAAAAGAAGTTTTATACATCCCCCACTATGGTTAAAATGGTTTGCTCCAAATTCATCCCAGAATGCTTTTCTCTTCCAAAAAATATGACAGATTACATAAACATAAAATTAAATTAAGTTAATATTTCTTTTAGGAGATTTAAGACAGGGCTAACTAATTTTTGACTACGTTTTCTTTCACATGTCATTAAATCCCAAAAGTGATTTTTATGTCTCAAAGTTTAAAATGAAAATTTTTCTCATGCTTAAATAGATCTTTTTTTTTTTTGTATGTCCTTATTTGATCATTAATACATTTCAATGGTGAAAACAATAGATCGTCTGTAAAATAATTGATTTGTGAATATTATTTAGTAAATAGTTTTTCCTATTTTAATCTAATAGTATCTTAGGCTATACTTCCATAATCATAACATACAATGTACTTATTTATTTAATAACACTTTTTAATGCTAGAGATGTCTGTAGCACCCAAGAGGTTAAATATATAGTGTTTTCTCCTTGTTAAAACAAGAGTGGAGTTATAGGATGGTAGCATTCTGAATAATATGGCCATCTAGTTGCTGTCTAGTTTGCATACCAATGTAAAAAGTCTGTAAAGCTAGTCATAGTGAAGAAGTGGGGCCTCTCTGGATCGAACCAAGATCACCAGGTGGAGAGTAAGTACATTTTTCTATAATTTGAACCGATGTGAAAGAGGCTTTAAAATGATTGAATTAAAGATATTTTGTTAGTTTTCATGAATAGAAGTGTTTGAGTCTTCTATGCAACCCTTTATGAAAGCAAAAGAGCGATTTAATTCAAAAGAAGTTTTATACATCCCCCACTATGGTTAAAATGGTTTGCTCCAAATTCATCCCAGAATGCTTTTCTCTTCCAAAAAATATGACAGATTACATAAAAATAAAATTAAATTATGTTAATATTTATTTTAGGAGATTTAAGACAGGGCTAACTAATTTTTGACTACATTTTCTTTCACATGTCATTAAATCCCAAAAGTGATTTTTGTGTCTCAAAGTTTAAAATGAAAATTTTTCTGATGCTTAAATAGATCTTTTTTTTTTTTTTCTATATGTCCTTATTTGATCATTAATACATTTCAATGGTGAAAAAAATAAATCGTCTGTAAAATAATTGATTTGTGAATATTATTTAGTAAATAGTTTTTGCAATTTTAATCTAATTAGTATCTTAGGCTATACTACCTTAATCATAACATACAATGTACTTATTTATTTAAAAACACTTTTTAATGCTAGAGATGTCTGTAGCACCCAAGAGGTTAAATATATAGTGTTTTCTCCTTGTTAAAACAAGAGTGTAGTTATAGGATGGTAGCATTCTGAATAATATGGCCATCTAGTTGCTGTCTAGTTTGCATACCAATGTAAAAAGTCTGTAAAGCTGGTCATAGTGAAGAAGTGGGGCCTCTCTGGTTCAAACCAAGATCACCAGGTGGAGGGTAAATATATTTTTCTATAATTTGTACCGATGTGAAAGGGGCTTTAAAATGATTGAATTAAAGATATTTTGTTAGTTTTCATTAATAGAAGTGTTTGAGTCTTTTTTGCAAACCTTTAATAAATCAAAAGAGCGATTTAATTCAAAAGAAGTTTTATACATCCTCCTACTATGGTTAAAATGGTTTGCTCCAAATTCATCCCAGAATGCTTTGCTCTTCCAAAAAATATAACAGACTACACAAACATAAAATTTAAATTATGTTAATACTAGTTGAACAGCCCGTTACACGGGCCACAGTGCCTCTGGCAGCCGGTTGCGGGGTAGTCACACGCGGTGGATACTGCCCGCGCCTCGGCTGATACAGAGCTGTATTGGCCGCAGTGCGAGCAGTCTCTACTGCTTATGACTGCAGCACACGCAGCAGTGTCTACTGCGCATGTCGGGCGTTACACACAACTTAGCGAATTATTATATAGGATTTATTTCAGGAGATTTAAGACAGGGCTAACTAATTTTTGACTACGTTTTCTTTCACATGTCATTAAATCCCAAAAGTGATTTTTGTGTCTCAAAGTTTAAAATGAAAATTTTTCTGATGCTTAAATAGATCTTTTTTTTTTGTATGTCCTTATTTGATCATTAATACATTTCAATGGAGAAAACAATAGATCGTCTGTAAAATAATTGATTTGTGAATATTATTTAGTAAATAGTTTTTGCTATTTTAATCTAATTAGTATCTTAGGCTATACTTCCTTAATCATAACATACAATGTACTTATTTATTTAAAAACACTTTTTAATGCTAGAGATGTCTGTAGCACCCAAGAGGTTAAATATATAGTGTTTTCTCCTTGTTAAAACAAGAGTGGAGTTATAGGATGATAGCATTCTGAATAATATGGCCATCTAGTTGCTGTCTAGTTTGCATACCGATGTAAAAAGTCTGTAAAGCTGGTCATAGTGAAGAAGTGGGGCCTCTCTGGATCGAACCAAGATCACCAGGTGGAGAGTAAGTACATTTTTCTATAATTTGTACCGATGTGAAAGGGGCTTTAAAATGATTGAATCAAAGATATTTTGTTAGTTTTCATGAATAGAAGTGTTTGAGTCTTCATTGCAACCCTTTATGAAAGCAAAAGAGCGATTTAATTCAAAAGAAGTTTTATACATCCCCCACTATGGTTAAAATAGTTTGCTCCAAATTCATCCCAGAATGCTTTTCTCTTCCAAAAAATATGACAGACTACACAAACATAAAATTAAATTATGTTAATATTTATTTTAGAAGATTTAAGACAGGGCTAACTAACTTTTGACTACATTTTCTTTCACATGTCATTAAATCCCAAAAGTGATTTTTGGTACTCAAAGTTTAAAATGAAAATTTTTCTGATGCTTAAATAGATTTTTTTTTTTTTTTCTATATGTCCTTATTTGATCATTAATACATTTCAATGGTGAAAACAATAGATCGTCTGTAAAATAATTGATTTGTGAATATTATTTAGTAAATAGTTTTTGCAATTTTAATCTAATTAGTATCTTAGGCTATACTTCCTTAATCATACCATAAATGTACTTATTTATTTAAAAACACTTTTTAATGCTAGAGATGTCTGTAGCACCCAAGTGGTTAAATATATAGTGTTTTCTCCTTGTTAAAACAAGAGTGTAGTTATAGGATGGTAGCATTCTGAATAATATGGCCATCTAGTTGCTGTCTAGTTTGCATACCAATGTAAAAAGTCTGTAAAGCTGGCCTTAGTGAAGAAGTGGGGCCTGTCTGGATCAAACCAAGATCACCAGGTGGAGGGTAAATATATTTTTCTATAATTTGTACCGATGTGAAAGGGGCTTTAAAATGATTGAATTAAAGATATTTTGTTAGTTTTCATGAATAGAAGTGTTTGAGTCTTCTTTGCAAACCTTTAATAAAGCAAAAGAGCGATTTAATTCGAAAGAAGTTTTATACATCCTCCTACTATGGTTAAAATGGTTTGCTCCAAATTCATCCCAGAATGCTTTGCTCTTCCAAAAAATATAACAGACTACACAAACATAAAAATTAAATTATGTTAATATTTATTTCAGGGGATTTAAGACAGGGCTATCTAATTTTTAACTACGTTTCCTTTCACATGTCATTAAATCCCAAAAGTGATTTTTGTGTCTCAAAGTTTAAAATGAAAATTTTTCTGATGCTTAAATAGATCTTTTTTTTTTTGTATGTCCTTATTTGATCATTAACCCCTTCAGTGCCAGAGGCTCGGGCCATTTTCTGAACCCTGCAGGCCAGACACTTTTTCAACATTTTTGCTATCCTTCCGTTTAGGCTTGATTTCCTCTGGGGATTTTTAGTTACATATGGAAAACTATATATTGTTTTTTTCAGAACGAATTGAGCTTTCTTGTGATACCTTACATGAAGAGAATTTTACATCGTGCAAAAAGCTATGATGTCATAATGACAAAAAAAAGTGAAAATTTACTCATTTTGCTAAAATCACATACTATGTATCAAAAACATTTACCTTGATTGAAAAAGTTTCAATTATTTGAAAAAGCCTCGAGTGCTCCGAGTAAAAAAATACCAAATTTGTATAGTTTTACCTACGTCCATGGCTAGCGTAGAGCCCTAATCACCAGCAGCGCAAAATGACATTTTCAACTTTATAAACTAATATGCGCATTCTAGGGTTTTTGTGGTAAAACTACCCTAAAACAGTGGAATAACTATATAAAACTATATATTTCTGGAAAGTAGACAACCTGCTGCATCTAATGAGGGGTGATTTTCCTTGTTACCCCAAGCCTGGTGTGCACAAATGCCTCCAGAAGGTGGCGCTAATGAAAAAAAGGCATTTTCTTACATTTCTGCCCCTTCAAATGTACTGAAATGTGTGCAAACCATGGTATTTCCAACTGTATTCATTAGCTAGTGCTCTTAGGAGAAAAATAACACCCCATTGGTATGAGTTCACCTACCTCAGGGGGCGCTACAAGTACAAAACTACACCTATTGCAACCTCTAATTTTTCTAACATTTTCTCAAACATTACCTGTCTGTACAAAAATGGTTATAACAAATACAGAAGTGAAGAAAGGGTACACAAACCATACCATTTTGAAAAGAAGACACCCTGCCGCATCTAATGATGGGTGACTTGCCTTGTTACCCCAAGCCTGGAGTGCACAAATGTCTCCAGAAGGTGGCGCTAATGAAAAAAAAAGGCATTTTCTTACTTTTCTGCCCCTTCAAATGTACTGAAATGTGTGCAAACCATGGTATTTCCAACTGTATTCATTAGCTAGTGCTCTTAGGAGAAAAATGACACCCCATTGGTATGAGTTTAACTACCTCAGGGGGCGCTAGAAGTGCAAAACGACACCCACTACAACTTCAAATTTTTCTAACATTTTCTCAAACATTACTTGTCTGTACACAAATGGTTACAACAACTACAGAAGTGAAGAAAGGGTACACAAACCATACCATTTTGAAAAGAAGACACCCTGCCGCATCTAATGATGGGTGACTTGCCTTGTTACCCCAAGCCTGGAGTGCACAAATGCCTCCTGAATGTGGCGCTAATGAAAAAAAAGGCATTTTCTTACATTTCTGCCCCTTCAAATGTACTGAAATGTGTGCAAACCATGGTATTTCCAACTGTATTCATTAGCTAGTGCTCTTAGGAGAAAAATGACACCCCATTGGAATGAGTTTAACTACCTCAGGGGGTGCTAGAAGTGCAAAACGACACCCACTACAACTTCAAATTTTTCTAACATTTTCTCAAACATTACTTGTCTGTACACAAATGGTTATAACAACTACAGAAGTGAAGAAAGGGTACACAAACCATACCATTTTGAAAAGAAGACACCCTGCCGCATCTAATGATGGGGGACTTGCCTTGTTACCCCAAGCCTGGAGTGCACAAATGCCTCCTGAAGGTGGCGCTAATGAAAAAAAAGACATTTTCTTACATTTCTGCCCCTTCAAATGTACTGAAATGTGTGCAAACCATGGTATTTCCAACTGTATTCATTAGCTAGTGCTCTTAGGAGAAAAATGACACCCCATTGGTATGAGTTTAACTACCTCAGGGGGTGCTAGAAGTGCAAAACGACACCTACTACAACTTCAAATTTTTCTAACATTTTCTCAAACATTACTTGTCTGTACACAAATGGTTATAACAACTACAGAAGTGAAGAAAGGGTACACAAACCATACCATTTTGAAAAGAAGACACCCTGCCGCATCTAATGATGGGTGACTTGCCTTGTTACCCCAAGCCTGGAGTGCACAAATGCCTCCAGAAGGTGGCGCTAATGAAAAAAAAAAGGCATTTTCTTACATTTCTGCCCCTTCAAATGTACTGAAATGTGTGCAAACCATGGTATTTCCAACTGTATTCATTAGCTAGTGCTCTTAGGAGAAAAATGACACCCCACTGGAATGAGTCGACCTACCTTAGGGGTGCCAGAAGCACATAACTACACCTACCTGTTTGCTTCTTCGAAAATGGCTGCTTGTACTAAAATGTCCATAACTGTTAGAGACATGAAGGAAAGGTATAAAAGGTATACCATTTTGGAAAGTAGACATTCTCCCGCATCAAATGAGGGGTCACTTGCCTTTCTACCCCCTGGGCTGAAGTGCACAAATATTTCCAAAAGGTGGCGCTATGGGAATAAATACAGGTTTTTTTACATTTCCACCACTTCAAAGATACTAAAATATTTGAAAACCATAACATTTCCTGCTGTATTCAGTACTTGCTACCATCATGAGAAAAATGGTAGCCCATTTGTGTGGGTTAACATACAATATGTGGGTGCTAGGAACACGAACGTAAACCTGACACTTTTGTTTTTTAAATTATCTGCTTGCACTAAAATGGTTATAACCATAATAGATATGCAGGAAAGGTAGAGAAACAATGCCATTTTGAAAAGAAAACAACCTGCCGCATCTAATGAGGGGTCACTTGCCTTCTTACCCAAAGGCTGGTATGCACAAATGCTTCCAGGAGGTGGCGCTAATGAAAAAAAATGCTTTTTTTTACATTTCTGCCCCTTTAAATGTATGGAGCTCTGTGAAAACCATGGAATTTTCAACTGCATTTGTTTGCTAGTGCTCTTAGGAGTCAAACGACACCCCATTGATATGAGTTGAACTACCTTAGGGGGTGCTAGAAGTAGAAAACTACACCTACTACAACCTCTGATGTTTCTAACATTTTCTCAAACCTGACTTGCCTGTATAAAAATGGCTATAACACCGTCAGAATTGAAGAAAAGGTAGATAAACCATACCATTTTGGAAAGAAGACAACCTGCCGCATCTAATGAGGGGTCACTTGCCTTTGTACCCTAAGTTATTTGGAACAACTATTTCCAGAATGTGGTGCTACAGGAAAGAAAAACAAACATTTGTTTTACACATCAGTCACTTCAAAGATACTAAAATGGTTCAATGGCGTGGGATTTCCTAGGAGGACTTCTTGCCAGCCAAAAAAAAATGGTACCCCACTGCTCTGGGTTCACATACCAATTTACGCTACAAGAGCGTAGCTACCAGTGAAACAGAAATGGGAAAGCAAACAGTGTATGTGTGATTTTATGGCTAACAGATGAAAGAAGCTAGGACGTCAGCCGGTGTATGTGCGGACCTGTGACTACAAGTCTAACAAAATGTGTGAGAGGGTGAGGGATTAGGCAGTGTGTGTCGGTATGAGCAGAGGAGCAAGGATGGTGGTGATGGTGGGGCAGTGTCTGATAGTGTGTATGGGAGATCTCTGACTACCATTGTGCACTGTATGTCCCCTCATATAAAACACTGCGTTGGACCCCCTTCCTGTTGCACGTGCATTTTTTGGGGCTTTTTCCCCCAATATTTTTGTGTAGACCTCGTTGGGGGCATCAGAACCCATACAATGAGGTCTAAATAAAAAATAAAGGGGGAAAAAATCCTTTATGTGCCACAGGGGTGTCCAGCACACAAAGGGTTAATTTTTTTTTATCGTTACTTTGTATTCAGATGGCCACCAAACAAGCTCTGATCACAAAGTAATGATAAAAAGTCCTGTGTGTACCACAGGAAGGGGGTCTGCATTGAACCCCCCCTCCCAGTGGCACACACATGGTTAATTTTTGATTTAATTTTTTTTTTATTATATACCTCATTGAGGGGCATCAGGACCCCCTGATCCCTCCCCAATGAGGTCTTAGTAAAAAAAATATATATGTCCACAAACAGAGTGACCCTGTGAGTGCCACAGGGGTCTGCAGCGCATTGCAAAGCAATGCACTGGATCCTTGTGGCACTCAGAGGGTTAATTTTTTTTTATCATTACTTGGTAATCAGAGCTTGTTGGGGGGCCATCAGGACCAATCATGATGGCCCCCCAACAATCTCTGATAACGAAGTAATGATAAATGCCCTGTGTGTGCCGCAGAAGGGGGGCTGCATTGGCCCCCCTTGTGGCACACACAGGGTTAATTTTTTTTTCTTTACATTTTTTTTTATTATGGACCTCATTGGTGGGTATCAGGACCCCTCTGATTCCCCCCAATGAGGTCTTAAAAAAAAAAAAATAAAAGGAATCAAAATAAATGTCCCTGTGAGTGCCACATGGGTCTCCAGGACATTGCAAAGGAATGCATTGGACCCTTCTGGCACTCAGAGGGTTAATTTTTTTTTTATTATTACTTTGTAATCAGAGCTTGTTGGGGGGCCATCAGGACCAATCCTGATGGCCCCCCAACAATCTCTAGTAACAAAGTAATGATAGAAGCCCTGTGTGTGCCACAGGAGGGGGGGGGTGCATTGGACCCCCCCTGTGGCACACACAGGGTTAAATTTTTTATTTTTTTTTTAATAATAGACCTCATTGAGGGGCATCAGGATTCCCCCTGATCCCCCCCAATGAGGTCTTTCAAAAAAAAAAAAAACAAACCCCCAAAAAATGACCCTGTGAGTGCTACAAGGGTCTCCAGCACATTGCAAAGCAATGTGCTGGGGACCCCTGCGGCACTCACAGGGCTACTTAGCGTTTTTTATTTTATTTTATTTTTTTTTTTATTACTCAGACCTCGTGGGGGACATCAGGACCCCTCCTGGTGTCCCCCCAGTTATTGATCTCCCAGCCATCGGCTGGGAGATCAATAAGGCGACTTGCAGGAGAGCAAAAGCTCTCCTGCCTTTCACTCCTACCACCGGTAGGAGTGAATGGGACCGGGGAAACTTCCCCAACGTCATCAGTGACATGTCACTGATGACGTTGGGAGGCTTCCCCCGGTCCCGCCCACTCCTACCCGGAAGTTCGGGTAGGAGAGAAGGAATAGGAGAAGCTGCGCTTCCGCTGCGCTTCTCCTCTTCTTTTATTGATCTCCCAGCGCGATCGGCTGGGAGATCAATAACAGGGGGGACATGAGGAGTGATCCTCATGTCCCCCCACGATTGCCCAGGTTTTTTTTTTTTTAAATGCGGCCACTGCATGCCGGTTATACCGGCTCATGCAGTGACCGCATTTTAGTGGGTACATCGTACGAGCTTGGCACAGCGGGTACAGCTGTCCAAACTCGTACAATGTACCCACTTGGCACTCAAAGGGTTAATACATTTCAATGGTGAAAACAATAGATCGTCTGTAAAATAATTGATTTGTGAATATTATTTAGTAAATAGTTTTTGCTATTTTAATCTAATTAGTATCTTAGGCTATACTTCCTTAATCATAACATACAATGTACTTATTTATTTAAAAACACTTTTTAATGCTAGAGATGTCTGTAGCACCCAAGAGGTTAAATATATAATATTTTCTCCTTGTTAAAACAATAGTGTAGTTATAGGATGGTAGCATTCTGAATAATATGGCCATCTAGTTGCTGTCTAGTTTGCATACCAATATAAAAAGTCTGTAAAGCTGGTCATAGTAAAGAAGTGGGGCATGTCTGGATCAAACCAAGATCACCAGGTGGAGGGTAAATATATTTTTCTATAATTTGTACCGATGTGAAAGGGGCTTTAAAATGATTGAATTAAAAATATTTTGTTAGTTTTCATGAATAGAAGTGTTTGAGTCTTCTTTGCAAACCTTTAATAAAGCAAAAGAGCGTTTTAATTCAAAAGAAGTTTTATACATCCCCCTACTATAGTTAAAATGGTTTGCTCCAAATTCATCCCAGAATGCTTTGCTCTTCCAAAAAATATAACAGACTACACAAACATAAAAATTTAATTATGTTAATATTTATTTCAGGAGATTTAAGACAGGGCTAACTAATTTTTGACTACATTTTCTTTCACATGTCATTAAATCCCAAAAGTGATTTTTGTGTCTCAAAGTTTAAAATGAAAATGTTTCTGATGCTTAAGTAGATCTTTTTTTCTTGTATGTCCTTATTTGATCATTAATACATTTCAATGGTGAAGACAATAGATCGTCTGTAAAATAATTCATTTGTGAATATTATTTAGTAAATAGTTTTTGCTATTTTAATCTAATTAGTATCTTATGCTATACTTCCTTAATCATAACATACAATGTACTTATTTATTTAAAAACACTTTTTAATTCTAGAGATGTCTGTAGCACCCAAGAGGTTAAATATATAGTTGTTTCTCCTTGTTAAAACAAGAGTGTAGTTATAGGATGGTAGCATTCTGAATAATATGGCCATCTAGTTGCTGTCTAGTTTGCATACCAATGTAAAAAGTCTGTAAAGCTGGTCATAGTGAAGCAGTGGGGCCTGTCTGGATCAAACCAAGATCACCAGGTGGAGGGTAAATACATTTTTTTATAATTTGTACCGATGTGAAAGGGGCTTTAAAATGATTGAATTAAAGATATTTTGTTAGTTTTCATGAATAGAAGTGTTTGAGTCTTCTTTGCAAACCTTCATGAAAGCAAAAGAGCGATTTAATTCAAAAGAAGTTTTATACATCCCCCTACTATGGTTAAAATGGTTTACTCCAAATTCATCCCAGAATGCTTTGCACTTCAAAAAATATAACAGACTACACAAACATAAAAATTAAATTATGTTAATATTTAATTCAGGATATTTAAGACAAGGCTAACTAATTTTTGACTACGTTTTCTTTCACATGTCATTAAATCCCAAAAGGGATTTTTGTGTCTCAAAGTTTAAAATGAAAATATTTCTTCTGCTTAAATAGATTTTTTTCTTTTTTTTTTTTTTTTTTTTTTTTGTATGTCCTTATTTGATCATTAATACATTTCAATGGTGAAAACAATAGATCGTCTGTAAAATAATAGATTTGTGAATATTATTTTGTAAATAGTTCTTGCTATTTTAATCTAATTAGTATCTTAGGCTATACTTCCTTAATCATAACATACAATGTACTTATTTATTTAAAAACACTTTTTAATGCTAGAGATGTCTTTAGCACCCAAGAGGTTAAATATATAGTGTTTTCTCCTTGTTAAAACAAGAGTGGAGTTATAGGATGGTAGCATTCTGAATAATATGCCCATCGAGTTGCTGTCTAGTTTGCATACCACGGTAAAAAGTCTGTAAAGCTGGTCATAGTGAAGAAGTGGGGCCTCTCTGGATCAAACCAAGATCACCAAGTGGAGGGTAAATACATTTTTTTATAATTTGTACCGATATGAAAGGGGCTTTAAAATGATTGAATTAAAGATATTTTGTTAGTTTTCATGAATAGAAGTGTTTGAGTCTTCTTTGCAACCCTTCATCAAAGCAAAAGAGCGATTTAATTAAAAAGAAGTTTTGTACATCCCCCTACTATGGCTAAAATGGATTGCTCAAAATTCATCACAGAATGCTTTGCTCCTTCAAAAAATATGACAGACTACAAAAAACATAAAAATTAAATTATGTTAATATTTATTTTAGGAGATTTAAGACAGGGCTAACTAATTTTTGACGACATTTTCTTTCACATGTCATTAAATCCCAAAAGTGATTTTTGTGTCTCAAAGTTTAAAATGAAAATTTTTCTGATGCTTAAATAGATGTTTCTTCTTTTTTTTTTTTTTTTTTCTGTATGTCCTTATTTGATCATTAATACATTTCAATGGTGAAAACAATAGATCGTCTGTAAAATAATTGATTTGTGAATATTATTTAGTAAATATTTTTTGCTATTTTAATCTAATTAGTATCTTAGGCTATACTTCCTTAATCATAACATACAATGTACTTATTTATTTAAAAACACTTTTTAATGCTAGAGATGTCTGTAGCACCCAAGAGGTTAAATATATAATTTTTTCTCCTTGTTAAAACAATAGTGTAGTTATAGGATGGTAGCATTCTGAATAATATGGCCATCTAGTTGTTGTCTAGTTTGCATACCAATATAAAAAGTCTGTAAAGCTGGTCATAGTGAAGAAGTGGGGCATGTCTGGATCAAACCAAGATCACCAGGTGGAGGGTAAATATATTTTTCTATAATTTGTACCGATGTGAAAGGGGCTTTAAAATGATTGAATTAAAAATATTTTGTTAGTTTTCATGAATAGAAGTGTTTGAGTCTTCATTGCAAACCTTTAATAAAGCAAAAGAGCGTTTTAATTCAAAAGAAGTTTTATACATCCCCCTACTATAGTTAAAATGGTTTGCTCCAAATTCATCCCATAATGCTTTGCTCTTCCAAAAAATATAACAGACTACACAAACATAAAAATTTAATTATGTTAATATTTATTTCAGGAGATTTAAGACAGGGCTAACTAATTTTTGACTACATTTTCTTTCACATGTCATTAAATCCCAAAAGTGATTTTTGTGTCTCAAAGTTTAAAATAAAAATGTTTCTGATGCTTAAATAGATCTTTTTTTGTTGTATGTCCTTATTTGATCATTAATACATTTCAATGGTGAAGACAATAGATCGTCTGTAAAATAATTGATTTGTAAATATTATTTAGTAAATAGTTTTTGCTATTTTAATCTAATTAGTATCTTATGCTATACTTCCTTAATCATAACATACAATGTACTTATTTATTTAAAAACACTTTTTAATTCTAGAGATGTCTGTAGCACCCAAGAGGTTAAATATATAGTTGTTTCTCCTTGTTAAAACAAGAGTGTAGTTATAGGATGGTAGCATTCTGAATAATATGGCCATCTAGTTGCTGTGTAGTTTGCATACCAATGTAAAAAGTCTGTAAAGCTGGTCATAGTGAAGAAGTGGGGCCTGTCTGGATCAAACCAAGATCACCAGGTGGAGGGTAAATACATTTTTTTATAATTTGTACCGATGTGAAAGGGGCTTTAAAATGATTGAATTAAAGATATTTTGTTAGTTTTCATGAATAGAAGTGTTTGAGTCTTCTTTGCAAACCTTCATGAAAGCAAAAGAGCGATTTAATTCAAAAGAAGTTTTATACATCCCCCAACTATGGTTAAAATGGTTTACTCCAAATTCATCCCAGAATGCTTTGCACTTCCAAAAAATATAACAGACTACACAAACATAAAAATTAAATTATGTTAATATTTATTTCAGGATATTTAAGACAAGGCTAACTAATTTTTGACTACGTTTTCTTTCACATGTCATTAAATCCCAAAAGTGATTTTTGTGTCTCAAAGTTTAAAATGAAAATATTTCTTATGCTTAAATATATATATATATATATATATATATATATATATATATATATATTTTTTTTTTTTTTTTTTTTTTTTGTATGTCCTTATTTGATCATTAATACATTTCAATGGTGAAAACAATAGATCGTCTGTAAAATAATAGATTTGTGAATATTATTTTGTAAATAGTTCTTGATATTTTAATCTAAGTAGTATCTTAGGCTATACTTCCTTAATCATAACATACAATGTACTTATTTATTTAAAAACACTTTTTAATGCTAGAGATGTCTGTAGCACCCAAGAGGTTAAATATATAGTTTTTTCTCCTTGTTAAAACAAGAGTGGAGTTATAGGATGGTAGCATTCTGAATAATATGCCCATCGAGTTGCTGTCTAGTTTGCATACCACGGTAAAAAGTCTGTAAAGCTGGTCATAGTGAAGAAGTGGGGCCTCTCTGGATCAAACCAAGATCACCAAGTGGAGGGTAAATAAATTTTTTTATAATTTGTACCGATGTGAAAGGGGCTTTAAAATGATTGAATTAAAGATATTTTGTTAGTTTTCATGAATAGAAGTGTTTGAGTCTTCTTTGCAACCCTTTATCAAAGCAAAAGAGCGATTTAATTAAAAAGAAGTTTTGTACATCCCCCTACTATGGCTAAAATGGTTTGCTCCAAATTCATCACAGAATGCTTTGCTCCTTCAAAAAATATGACAGACTACAAAAAACATAAAAATTAAATTATGTTAATATTTATTTTAGGAGATTTAAGACAGGGCTAACTAATTTTTGACGACATTTTCTTTCACATGTCATTAAATCCCAAAAGTGATTTTTGTGTCTCAAAGTTTAAAATGTAAATTTTTCTGATGCCTAAATAGATGTTTCTTCTTTTTTTTTTTTTTTTTTTTTCTGTATGTCCTTATTTGATCATTAATACATTTCAATGGTGAAAACAATAGATCGTCTGTAAAATAATTGATTTGTGAATATTATTTAGTAAATATTTTTTGCAATTTTAATCTAATTAGTATCTTAGGCTATACTTCCTTAATCATAACATACAATATACTTATTTATTTAAAAACACTTTTTAATGCTAGAGATGTCTGTAGCACCCAAGAGGTTAAATATATAATATTTTCTCCTTGTTAAAACAATAGTGTAGTTATAGGATGGTAGCATTCTGAATAATATGGCCATCTAGTTGCTGTCTAGTTTGCATACCAATATAAAAAGTCTGTAAAGTTGGTCATAGTGAAGAAGTGGGGCATGTCTGGATCAAACCAAGATCACCAGGTGGAGGGTAAATATATTTTTCTATAATTTGTACCGATGTGAAAGGGGCTTTAAAATGATTGAATTAAAAATATATTGTTAGTTTTCATGAATAGAAGTGTTTGAGTCTTCTTTGCAAACCTTTAATAAAGCAAAAGAGCGATTTAATTCAAAAGAAGTTTTATACATCCTCCTACTATGGTTAAAATGGTTTGCTCCAAATTCATCCCATAATGCTTTGCTCTTCCAAAAAATATAACAGACTACAAAAACATAAAAATTAAATTAAGTTAATATTTATTTCAGGAGATTTAAGACAGGGCTAACTAATTTTTGACCACGTTTTCTTTCACATGTCATTAAATCCCAAAAGTGATTTTTGTGTCTCAAAGTTTAAAATGAAAATTTTTCTGATGCTTAAATAGATCTTTTTTTTTTTGTATGTCCTTATTTGATCATTAATACATTTCAATGGTGAAAACAATAGATCGTCTGTAAAATAATTGATTTGTGAATATTATTTTGTAAATAGTTTTTGCTATTTTAATCTAATTAGTATCTTAGGCTATACTTCTTTAATCATAACATACAATATACTTATTTATTTAAAACCACTTTTTAATCCTAGAGATGTCTGTAGCACCCAAGAGGTTAAATGTATAGTGTTTTCTACTTGTTAAAGTAAAAGTGGAGTTATAGGATGGTAGCATTCTGAATAATATGGCCATCGAGTTGCTGTCTAGTTTGCATACCACTGTAAAAAGTCTGTAAAGCTGTTCATAGTGAAGAAGTGGGGCCTCTCTGGATCAAACCAAGATCACCAGGTGGAGGGTAAATACATTTTTCTATCATTTTTACCGATGTGAAAAGGGCTTTAAAATGTTTGAATTAAAGATATTTTGTTAGTTTTCATGAACAGAAGTGTTTGAGTCATCTTTGCAACCCTTTATGAAAGCAAAAGAGCGATTTAATTCAAAAGAAGTTTTATACATCCCACACTATGGTTAAAATGGTTTGCTCCAAATTCATCCCAGAATGCTTTGCTCTTCCAAAAAATATGACAGACTACAGAAACATAAAAATTAAATTAAGTTAATATTTCTTTTAGGAGATTTAAGACAGGGCTAACTAATTTTTGACTACGTTTTCTTTCACATGTCATTAAATCCCAAAAGTGATTTTTGTGTCTCAAAGTTTAAAATGAAACTTTTTCTGATGCTTAAATAGATCTTTTTTTTTTTTTTTTTTCTTTCTTTCTGTATATCCTTATTTGATCATTAATACATTTCAATGGTGAAAACAATAGATCGTCTGTAAAATAATTGATTTATGAATATTATTTAGTAAATAGTTTTTGCTATTTTAATCTAATTAGTATCTTAGGCTATACTTCCTTAATCATAACATACAATGTACTTATTTATTTAAAAATACTTTTTAATCCTAGAGATGTCTGTACCACCCAAGAGGTTAAATATATAGTGTTTTCTACTTGTTAAAGTAAAAGTGGAGTTATAGGATGGTAGCATTCTGAATAATATGGCCATCGAGTTGCTGTCTAGTTTGCATACCACTGTAAAAAGTCTGTAAAGCTGTTCATAGTGAAGAAGTGGGGCCTCTCTGGATCAAACCAAGATCACCAGGTGGAGGGTAAATACATTTTTCCATCATTTTTACCGATGTGAAAAGGGCTTTAAAATGTTTGAATTAAAGATATTTTGTTAGTTTTCATGAATAGAAGTGTTTGAGTCATCTTTGCAACCCTTTATGAAAGCAAAAGAGCGATTTAATTCAAAAGAAGTTTTATACATCCCACACTATGGTTAAAATGGTTTGCTCCAAATTCATCCCAGAATGCTTTGCTCTTCCAAAAAATATGACAGACTACACAAACATAAAAATTAAATTAAGTTAATATTTCTTTTAGGAGATTTAAGACAGGGCTAACTAATTTTTGACTACGTTTTTTTTCACATGTCATTAAATCCCAAAAGTGATTTTTGTGTCTCAAAGTTTACAATGAAACTTTTTCTGATGCTTAAATAGATCTTCTTTTTTTTTTTTATTTTTTTCTTTTTTTTTTTCTGTATATCCTTATTTGATCATTAATACATTTCAATGGTGAAAACAATAGATCGTCTGTAAAATAATTGATTTGTGAATATTATTTAGTAAACAGTTTTTGCTATTTTAATCTAATTAGTATCTTAGGCTATACTTCCTTAATCATAACATACAATGTACTTATTTATTTAAAAATACTTTTTAATGCTAGAGATGTCTGTACCACCCAAGAGGTTAAATATATAGTGTTTTCTCCTTGTTAAAACAAGAGTGGAGTTATAGGATGGTAGTATTCTGAATAATATGGCCATCTAGTTGCTGTCTGGTTTGCATACCAATGTAAAAAGTCTGTAAAGCTGGTCATAGTGAAGAAGTGGGGCCTCTCTAGATCAAACCAAGATCACCAGGTGGAGGGTAAATAAATTTTTCTATAATTTGTACCGATGTGAAAGGGGCTTTAAAATGATTGAATTAAAGATGTTTTGTTAGTTTTCATGAATAGAAGCGTTTGAGTCTTCTTTCCAACCTTTTATGAAAGCAAAAGAGCGATTTAATTCAAAAGAAGTTTTATACATCTCCCACTATGGTTAAAATGGTTTGCTCCAAATTCATCCCAGAATGCTTTGCTCTTCCAAAAAATATGACAGACTGCACCAACATAAAAATTAAATTAAGTTAATATTTCTTTTAGGAGATTTAAGACAGGGCTAACTAATTTTTGACTATGTTTTCTTTCACATGTCATTAAATCCCAAAAGTGATTGTTGTGTCTCAAAGTTTAAAATGAAAATTTTTCTGATGCTTAAATAGATCTTATTATTTTTTTTTTTCTGTTTGTCCTTATTTGATCATTAATACATTACAATGGTGAAAACAATATATCGTCTGTAAAATAATAGATTTGTGAATATTATTTTGTAAATAGTTTTTGCTATTTTAATCTAATTAGTATCTTAGGCTATACGTCCTTAATCATAACATACAATGTACTTATTTATTTAAAAACACTTTTTAATCCTAGAGATGTCTGTAGCACCCAAGAGGTTAAATATATAGTGTTTTCTCCTTGTTAAAGCAAAAGTGGAGTTATAGGATGGTAGCATTCTGAATAATATGGCCATCGAGTTGCTGTCTAGTTTGCATACCACTGTAAAAAGTCTGTAAAGCTGGTCATAGTGAAGAAGTGGGGCCTTTCTGGATCAAACCAAGATCACCAGGTAGAGGGTAAATATATTTTTCTATAATTTGTACCGATGTGAAAGGGGCTTTAAAATCATTGAATTAAAGATATTTTGTTAGTTTTCATGAATAGAAGTGTTTGAGTCTTCTTTGCAAACCTTTAATAAATCAAAAGAGCGATTTAATTCAAAAGAAGTTTTATACATCCTCCTACTATGGTTAAAATGGTTTGCTCCAAATTCATCCCAGAATGCTTTGCTCTTCCAAAAAATATAACAGACTACACAAACATAAAATTTAAATTATGTTAATATTTATTTCAGGAGATTTAAGAGAGGGCTAACTAATTTTTGACTACGTTTTCTTTCACATGTCATTAAATCCCAAAAGTGATTTTTGTGTCTCAAAGTTTAAAATGAAAATTTTTCTGATGCTTAAATAGATTTTTTTTTTTTTGTATGTCCTTATTTGATCATTAATACATTTCAATGGAGAAAACAATAGATCGTCTGTAAAATAATTGATTTGTGAATATTATATAGTAAATAGTTTTTGCTATTTTAATCTAATTAGTATCTTAGGCTATACTTCCTTAATCATAACATACAATGTACTTATTTATTTAAAAACACTTTTTAATGCTAGAGATGTCTGTAGCACCCAAGAGGTTAAATATATAGTGTTTTCTCCTTGTTAAAACAAGAGTGGAGTTATAGGATGGTAGCATTCTGAATAATATGGCCATCTAGTTGCTGTCTAGTTTGCATACCGATGTAAAAAGTCTATAAAGCTGGTCATAGTGAAGAAGTGGGGCCTCTCTGGATCGAACCAAGATCACCAGGTGGAGAGTAAGTACATTTTTCTATAATTTGTACCGATGTGAAAGGGGCTTTAAAATGAATGAATTAAAGATATTTTGTTAGTTTTCATGAATAGAAGTGTTTGAGTCTTCTTTGCAACCCTTTATGAAAGCAAAAGAGCGATTTAATTCAAAAGAAGTTTTATACATCCCCCACTATGGTTAAAATGGTTTGCTCCAAATTCAACCCAGAATGCTTTTCTCTTCCAAAAAATATGACAGACTACACAAACATAAAATTAAATTATGTTAATATTTATTTTAGAAGATTTAAGACAGGGCTAACTAACTTTTGACTACATTTTCTTTCACATGTCATTAAATCCCAAAAGTGATTTTTGTGTCTCAAAGTTTAAAATGAAAATTTTTCTTATGCTTAAATAGATTTTTTTTTTTTTTCTATATGTCCTTATTTTATCATTAATACATTTCAATGGTGAAAACAATAGATCGTCTGTAAAATAATTGATTTGTGAATATTATTTAGTAAATAGTTTTTGCAATTTTAATCTAATTAGTATCTTAGGCTATGCTTCCTTAATCATAACATAAATGTACTTATTTATTTAAAAACACTTTTTAATGCTAGAGATGTCTGTAGCACCCAAGTGGTTAAATATATAGTGTTTTCTCCTTGTTAAAACAAGAGTGTAGTTATAGGATGGTAGCATTCTGAATAATATGGCCATCTAGTTGCTGTATAGTTTGTATACCAATGTAAAAAGTCTGTAAAGCTGGTCATAGTGAAGAAGTGGGGCCTGTCTGGATCAAACCAAGATCACCAGGTGGAGGGTATATATATTTTTCTATAATTTGTACCGATGTGAAAGGGGCTTTAAAATGATTGAATTAAAGATATTTTGTTAGTTTTCATGAATAGAAGTGTTTGAGTCTTCTTTGCAAACCTTTAATAAAGCAAAAGAGCGATTTAATTCAAAAGAAGTTTTATACATCCCCCTACTATGGTTAAAATGGTTTGCTCCAAATTCATCCCAGAATGCTTTGCTCTTCCAAAAAATATAACAGACTACACAAACATAAAAATTTAATTATGTTAATATTTATTTCAGGAGATTTAAGACAGGGCTAACTAATTTTTGACTACATTTTCTTTCACATGTCATTAAATCCCAAAAGTGATTTTTGTGTCTCAAAGTTTAAAATGAAAATGTTTCTGATGCTTAAATAGATCTTTTTTTGTTGTATGTCCATATTTGATCATTAATACATTTCAATGGTGAAAACAATAGATCGCCTGTAAAATAATTGATTTGTGAATATTATTTAGTAAATAGTTTTTGCTATTTTAATCTAATTAGTATCTTAGGCTATACTTTCTTAATCATAACATACAATGTACTTATTTATTTAAAAACACTTTTTAATGCTAGAGATGTCTGTAGCACCCAAGAGGTTAAATATATAGTGTTTTCTCCTTGTTAAAACAAGAGTGTAGTTATAGGATGGTAGCATTCTGAATAATATGGCCATCTAGTTGCTGTCTAGTTTGCATACCAATGTAAAAAGTCTGTAAAGCTGGTCATAGTGAAGAAGTGGGGCCTCTCTGGATCGAACCAAGATCACCAGGTGGAGAGTAAGTACATTTTTCTATAATTTGTACCGATGTGAAAGGGGCTTTAAAATGATTGAATCAAAGATATTTTGTTAGTTTTTGTGAATAGAAGTGTTTGAGTCTTCTTTGCAACCCTTTATGAAAGCAACAGAGCGATTTAATTCAAAAGAAGTTTTATACATCCCCCATTATGGTTAAAATGGTTTGCTCCAAATTCATCCCAGAATGCTTTTCTCTTCCAAAAAATATGACAGACTACACAAACATAAAATTAAATTATGTTAATATTTATTTTAGGAGATTTAAGACAGGGCTAACTAATTTTTGACTACATTTTCTTTCACATGTCATTAAATCCCAAAAGTGATTTTTGTGTCTCAAATTTTAAAATGAAAATTTTTCTGATGCTTAAATAGATCTTTTTTTTTTTTTTTCTATATGTCCTTATTTGATCATTAATACATTTCAATGGTGAAAACAATAGATCGTCTTTAAAATAATTGATTTGTCAATATTATTTAGTAAATAGTTTTTGCTATTTTAATCTAATTAGTATCTTAGGCTATACTTCCTTAATCATAACATACAATGTACTTATTTATTTAAAAACACTTTTTAATGCTAGAGATGTCTGTAGCACCCAAGAGGTTAAATATATAGTGTTTTCTCCTTGTTAAAACAAGAGTGTAGATATAGGATGGTAGCATTCTGAATAATATGGCCATCTAGTTGCTGTCTAGTTTGCATACCAATGTAAAAAGTCTGTAAAGCTGGTCATAGTGAAGAAGGGGGCCTCTCTGGATCGAACCAAGATCACCAGGTGGAGAGTAAGTACATTTTTCTATAATTTGTACCGATGTGAAAGGGGCTTTAAAATGATTGAATTAAAGATATTTTGTTAGTTTTCGTGAATAGAAGTGTTTGAGTCTTCTTTGCAACCCTTTATGAAAGCAAAAGAGCGATTTAATTCAAAAGAAGTTTTATACATCCCCCACTATGGTTAAAATGGTTTGCTCCAAATTCATCCCAGAATGCTTTTCTCTTCCAAAAAATATGACAGACTACACAAACATAAAATTAAATTATGTTAATATTTATTTTAGGAGATTTAAGACAGGGCTAACTAATTTTTGACTACATTTTCTTTCACATGTCATTAAATCCCAAAAGTGATTTTTGTGACTCAAAGTTTAAAATGAAAATGTTTCTGATGCTTAAATAGATCTTTTTTTGTTGTATTTCCTTATTTGATCATTAATACATTTCAATGGTGAAAACAATAGATCGTCTGTAAAATAATAGATTTGTGAATATTATTTTGTAAATAGTTTTTGCTATTTTAATCTAATTTGTATCTTAGGCTATACTTCCTTAATCATAACATACAATGTACTTATTTATTTAAAAACACTTTTTAATGCTAGAGATGTCTGTAGCACCCAAGAGGTTAAATATATAGTGTTTTCTCCTTGTTAAAACAAGAGTGGAGTTATAGGATGGTAGCATTCTGAATAATATGCCCATCGAGTTGCTGTCTAGTTTGCATACCACGGTAAAAAGTCTGTAAAGCTGGTCATAGTGAACAAGTGGGGCCTCTCTGGATCAAACCAAGATCACCAGGTGGAGGGTAAATACATTTTTTTATAATTTGTACCGATGTGAAAGGGGCTTTAAAATGATTGAATTAAAGATATTTTGTTAGTTTTCATGAATAGAAGTGTTTGAGTCTTCTTTGCAACCCTTTATCAAAGCAAAAGAGCGATTTAATTAAAAAGAAGTTTTGTACATCCCCCTACTATGGCTAAAATGGTTTCCTCCAAATTCATCACAGAATGCTTTGCTCCTCCAAAACCAAAAATTATGACAGACTACAAAAAACATAAAAATTAAATTATGTTAATATTTATTTTAGGAGATTTAAGACAGGGCTAACTAATTTTTGATGACATTTTCTTTCACATGTCATTAAATCCCAAAAGTGATTTTTGTGTCTCAAAGTTTAAAATGAAATTTTTTCTGATGCTTAAATAGATGTTTCTTCTTCTTTTTTTTTTTTTTTTTTCTGTATGTCCTTATTTGATCATTAATACATTTCAATGGTGAAAACAATAGATCGTCTGTAAAATAATTGATTTGTCAATATTATTTAGTAAATATTTTTTGCTATTTTAATCTAATTAGTATCTTAGGCTATACTTCCTTAATCATAACATATAATGTACTTATTTATTTAAAAACACTTTTTAATGCTAGAGATGTCTGTAGCACCCAAGAGGTTAAATATATAGTGTTTTCTCCTTGTTAAAACAAGAGTGTAGTTATAGGATGGTAGCATTCTGAATAATATGGCCATCTAGTTGCTGTCTAGTTTGCATACCTATGTAAAAAGTCTGTAAAGCTGGTCATAGTGAAGAAGTGGGGCCTGTCTGGATCAAACCAAGATCACCAGGTGGAGGGTAAATAAATTTTTTTATAATTTGTACCGATGTGAAAGGGGCTTTAAAATGATTGAATTAAAGATATTTTGTTAGTTTTCATGAATAGAAGTGTTTGAGTCTTCTTTGCAAACCTTCATTAAAGCAAAAGAGCGATTTAATTCAAAAGAAGTTTTACACATCCCCCTACTATGGTTAACATGGTTTACTCCAAATTCATCCCAGAATGCTTTGCTCTTCCAAAAAATATAACAGACTACACAAACATAAAAATTAAATTATGTTAATATTTATTTCAGGAGATTTAAGACAGGGCTAACTAATTTTTGACTACGTTTTCTTTCACATGTCATTAAATCCCAAAAGTGATTTTTGTGTCTCAAAGTTTAAAATGAAAATGTTTCTGATGCTTAAATAGATCTTTTTTTGTTGTATGTCCTTATTTGATCATTAATACATTTCAATGGTGAAAACAATAGATCGTCTATAAAATAATTGATTTGTGAATATTATTTAGTAAATAGTTTTTGCTATTTTAATCTAATTAGTATCTTAGGCTATACTTCCTTAATCATAACATACAATGTACTTATTTATTTAAAAACACTTTTTAATGCTAGAGATGTCTGTAGAACCCAAGAGGTTAAATATATAGTGTTTTCTCCTTGTTAAAACAAGAGTGTAGTTATAGGATGGTAGCATTCTGAATAATATGGCCATCTAGTTGCTGTCTAGTTTGCATACCAATGTAAAAAGTCTGTAAAGCTGGTCATAGTGAAGAAGTGGGGCCTCTCTGGATCGAACCAAGATCACCAGGTGGAGAGTAAGTACATTTTTCTATAATTTGTACCGATGTGAAAGGGGCTTTAAAATGATTGAATTAAAGATATTTTGTTAGTTTTCGTGAATAGAAGTGTTTGAGTCTTCTTTGCAACCCTTTATGAAAGCAAAAGAGCGATTTAATTCAAAAGAAGTTTTATACATCCCCCACTATGGTTAAAATGGTTTTCTCCAAATTCATCCCAGAATGCTTTTCTCTTCCAAAAAATATGACAGACTACACAAACATAAAATTAAATTATGTTAATATTTATTTTAGGAGATTTAAGACAGGGCTAACTAATTTTTGACTACATTTTCTTTCACATGTCATTAAATCCCAAAAGTGATTTTTGTGACTCAAAGTTTAAAATGAAAATGTTTCTGATGCTTAAATAGATCTTTTTTTGTTGTATTTCGTTACTTGATCATTAATACATTTCAATGATGAAAACAATAGATCGTCTGTAAAATAATAGATTTGTGAATATTATTTTGTAAATAGTTTTTGCTATTTTAATCTAATTTGTATCTTAGGCTATACTTCCTTAATCATAACATACAATGTACTTATTTATTTAAAAACACTTTTTAATGCTAGAGATGTCTGTAGCACCCAAGAGGTTAAATATATAGTGTTTTCTCCTTGTTAAAACAAGAGTGGAGTTATAGGATGGTAGCATTCTGAATAACATGCCCATCGAGTTGCTGTCTAGTTTGCATACCACGGTAAAAAGTCTGTAAAGCTGGTCATAGTGAAGAAGTGGGGCCTCTCTGGATCAAACCAAGATCACCAGGTGGAGGGTAAATACATTTTTTTATAATTTGTACCGATGTGAAAGGGGCTTTAAAATGATTGAATTAAAGATATTTTGTTAGTTTTCATGAATAGAAGTGTTTGAGTCTTCTTTGCAACCCTTTATCAATGCAAAAGAGCGATTTAATTAAAAAGAAGTTTTGTACATCCCCCTACTATGGCTAAAATGGTTTGCTCCAAATTCATCACAGAATGCTTTGCTCCTCCAAAAAATATGACAGACTACAAAAAACATAAAAATTAAATTATGTTAATATTTATTTTAGGAGATTTAAGACAGGGCTAACTAATTTTTGATGACATTTTCTTTCACATGTCATTAAATCCCAAAAGTGATTTTTGTGTCTCAAAGTTTAAAATGAAAACTTTTCTGATGCTTAAATAGATGTTTCTTCTTTTTTTTTTTTTTTTTTTTTCTGTATGTCCTTATTTGATCATTAATACATTTCAATGGTGAAAACAATAGATCGTCTGTAAAATAATTGATTTGTCAATATTATTTAGTAAATATTTTTTGCTATTTTAATCTAATTAGTATCTTAGGCTATACTTCCTTAATCATAACATATAATGTACTTATTTATTTAAAAACACTTTTTAATGCTAGAGATGTCTGTAGCACCCAAGAGGTTAAATATATAATATTTTCTCCTTGTTAAAACAAGAGTGTAGTTATAGGATGGTAGCATTCTGAATAATATGGCCATCTAGTTGCTGTCTAGTTTGCATACCAATGTAAAAAGTCTGTAAAGCTGGTCATAGTGAAGAAGTGGGGCCTGTCTGGATCAAACCAAGATCACCAGGTGGAGGGTAAATATATTTTTCTATAATTTGTACCGATGTGAAAGGGGCTTTAAAATGATTGAACTAAAGATATTTTGTTAGTTTTCATGAATAGAAGTGTTTGAGTCTTCTTTGCAAACCTTTAATAAAGCAAAACAGCGATTTAATTCAAAAGAAGTTTTATACATCCCCCTACTATGGTTAAAATGGTTTGCTCCAAATTCATCCCAGAATGCTTTGCTCTTCCAAAAAATATAACAGACTACACAAACATAAAAATTAAATTATGTTAATATTTATTTCAGGAGATTTAAGACAGGGCTAACTAATTTTTGACTACGTTTTCTTTCACATGTCATTAAATCCCAAAAGGGATTTTTGTGTCTCAAAGTTTAAAATGAAAATGTTTCTGATGCTTAAATAGATCTTTTTTTGTTGTATGTCCTTATTTGATCATTAATACATTTCAATTGTGAAAACAATAGATCGTCTGTAAAATAATTGATTTGTGAATATTATTTAGTAAATAGTTTTTGCTATTTTAATCTAATTAGTATCTTAGGCTATACTTCCTTAATCATAACATACAATGTACTTATTTATTTAAAAACACTTTTTAATGCTAGAGATGTCTGTAGCACCCAAGAGGTTAAATATATAGTGTTTTCTCCTTCTTAAAACAAGAGTGGAGTTATAGGATGGTAGCATTCTGAATAACATTGCCATCTAGTTGCTGTCTAGTTTGCATACCAATGTAAAAAGTCTGTAAAGCTGGTCATAGTGAAGAAGTGGGGCCTGTCTGGATCAAACCAAGATCACCAGGTGGAGGGTAAATATATTTTTCTATAATTTGTACCGATGTGAAAGGGGCTTTAAAATGATTGAACTAAAGATATTTTGTTAGTTTTCATGAATAGAAGTGTTTGAGTCTTCTTTGCAAACCTTTAATAAAGCAAAACAGCGATTTAATTCAAAAGAAGTTTTATACATCCCCCTACTATGGTTAAAATGGTTTGCTCCAAATTCATCCCAGAATGCTTTGCTCTTCCAAAAAATATAACAGACTACACAAACATAAAAATTAAATTATGTTAATATTTATTTCAGGAGATTTAAGACAGGGCTAACAAATTTTTGACTACGTTTTCTTTCACATGTCATTAAATCCCAAAAGTGATTTTTGTGTCTCAAAGTTTAAAATGAAAATTTTTCTGATGCTTAAATAGATCTTTTTTTTTTTTTTTGTATGTCCAAATTTGATCATTAATACATTTCAATGGTGAAAACAATAGATCGTCTGTAAAATAATTGATTTGTGAATATTATTTAGTAGATATTTTTTGCTATTTTAATCTAATTAGTATCTTTGGCTATACTTCCTTAATCATAACATACAATGTACTTATTTATTTAAAAACACTTTTTAATGCCAGAGATGTCTGTAGCACCCAAGAGGTTAAATATATAGTGTTTTCTCCTTGTTAAAACAAGAGTGGAGTTATAGGATGGTAGCATTCTGAATAATATGGCCATCGAGTTGCTGTCTAGTTTGCATACCACGGTAAAAAGTCTGTAAAGCTGTTCATAGTGAAGAAGGGGGGCCTTTCTGGATCAAACCAAGATCACCAGGTGGAGGGTAAATACATTTTTTTATAATTTGTACCGATGTGAAAGGGGCTTTAAAATGATTGAATTAAAGATATTTTGTTAGTTTTCATGAATAGAAGTGTTTGAGTCTTCTTTGCAACCCTTTATCAATGCAAAAGAGCGATTTAATTAAAAAGAAGTTTTGTACATCCCCCTACTATGGCTAAAATGGTTTGCTCCAAATTCATCACAGAATGCTTTGCTCCTCCAAAAAATATGACAGACTACAAAAAACATAAAAATTAAATTATGTTAATATTTATTTTAGGAGATTTAAGACAGGGCTAACTAATTTTTGATGACATTTTCTTTCACATGTCATTAAATCCCAAAAGTGATTTTTGTGTCTCAAAGTTTAAAATGAAAACTTTTCTGATGCTTAAATAGATGTTTCTTCTTTTTTTTTTTTTTTTTTTTTCTGTATGTCCTTATTTGATCATTAATACATTTCAATGGTGAAAACAATAGATCGTCTGTAAAATAATTGATTTGTCAATATTATTTAGTAAATATTTTTTGCTATTTTAATCTAATTAGTATCTTAGGCTATACTTCCTTAATCATAACATATAATGTACTTATTTATTTAAAAACACTTTTTAATGCTAGAGATGTCTGTAGCACCCAAGAGGTTAAATATATAATATTTTCTCCTTGTTAAAACAAGAGTGTAGTTATAGGATGGTAGCATTCTGAATAATATGGCCATCTAGTTGCTGTCTAGTTTGCATACCAATGTAAAAAGTCTGTAAAGCTGGTCATAGTGAAGAAGTGGGGCCTGTCTGGATCAAACCAAGATCACCAGGTGGAGGGTAAATATATTTTTCTATAATTTGTACCGATGTGAAAGGGGCTTTAAAATGATTGAACTAAAGATATTTTGTTAGTTTTCATGAATAGAAGTGTTTGAGTCTTCTTTGCAAACCTTTAATAAAGCAAAACAGCGATTTAATTCAAAAGAAGTTTTATACATCCCCCTACTATGGTTAAAATGGTTTGCTCCAAATTCATCCCAGAATGCTTTGCTCTTCCAAAAAATATAACAGACTACACAAACATAAAAATTAAATTATGTTAATATTTATTTCAGGAGATTTAAGACAGGGCTAACTAATTTTTGACTACGTTTTCTTTCACATGTCATTAAATCCCAAAAGGGATTTTTGTGTCTCAAAGTTTAAAATGAAAATGTTTCTGATGCTTAAATAGATCTTTTTTTGTTGTATGTCCTTATTTGATCATTAATACATTTCAATTGTGAAAACAATAGATCGTCTGTAAAATAATTGATTTGTGAATATTATTTAGTAAATAGTTTTTGCTATTTTAATCTAATTAGTATCTTAGGCTATACTTCCTTAATCATAACATACAATGTACTTATTTATTTAAAAACACTTTTTAATGCTAGAGATGTCTGTAGCACCCAAGAGGTTAAATATATAGTGTTTTCTCCTTCTTAAAACAAGAGTGGAGTTATAGGATGGTAGCATTCTGAATAACATTGCCATCTAGTTGCTGTCTAGTTTGCATACCAATGTAAAAAGTCTGTAAAGCTGGTCATAGTGAAGAAGTGGGGCCTGTCTGGATCAAACCAAGATCACCAGGTGGAGGGTAAATATATTTTTCTATAATTTGTACCGATGTGAAAGGGGCTTTAAAATGATTGAACTAAAGATATTTTGTTAGTTTTCATGAATAGAAGTGTTTGAGTCTTCTTTGCAAACCTTTAATAAAGCAAAACAGCGATTTAATTCAAAAGAAGTTTTATACATCCCCCTACTATGGTTAAAATGGTTTGCTCCAAATTCATCCCAGAATGCTTTGCTCTTCCAAAAAATATAACAGACTACACAAACATAAAAATTAAATTATGTTAATATTTATTTCAGGAGATTTAAGACAGGGCTAACAAATTTTTGACTACGTTTTCTTTCACATGTCATTAAATCCCAAAAGTGATTTTTGTGTCTCAAAGTTTAAAATGAAAATTTTTCTGATGCTTAAATAGATCTTTTTTTTTTTTTTTGTATGTCCAAATTTGATCATTAATACATTTCAATGGTGAAAACAATAGATCGTCTGTAAAATAATTGATTTGTGAATATTATTTAGTAGATATTTTTTGCTATTTTAATCTAATTAGTATCTTTGGCTATACTTCCTTAATCATAACATACAATGTACTTATTTATTTAAAAACACTTTTTAATGCCAGAGATGTCTGTAGCACCCAAGAGGTTAAATATATAGTGTTTTCTCCTTGTTAAAACAAGAGTGGAGTTATAGGATGGTAGCATTCTGAATAATATGGCCATCGAGTTGCTGTCTAGTTTGCATACCACGGTAAAAAGTCTGTAAAGCTGTTCATAGTGAAGAAGGGGGGCCTTTCTGGATCAAACCAAGATCACCAGGTGGAGGGTAAATACATTTTTTTATAATTTGTACCGATATGAAAGGGGCTTTAAAATGATTGAATTAAAGATATTTTGTTAGTTTTCATGAATAGAAGTGTTTGAGTCTTCTTTGCAACCCTTTATGAAAGCAAAAGAGCGATTTAATTCAAAAGAAGTTTTATACATCCCACACTATGGTTAAAATGGTTTGCTCCAAATTCATCCCAGAATGCTTTGCTCTTCCAAAAAATATGACAGACTACACAAACATAAAAATTAAATTAAGTTAATATTTCTTTTAGGAGATTTAAGACAGGACTAACTAATTTTTGACTACGTTTTCTTTCACATGTCATTAAATCCCAAAAGTGATTTTTGTGTGTCAAAGTTTAAAATGAAACTTTTTTTGATGCTTAAATAGATCTTCTTTTTTTTTTTTTCATTTTTTTTTTTTTTCTGTATATCCTTATTTGATCATTAATACATTTCAATGGTGAAAACAATAGATCGTCTGTAAAATAATTGATTTGTGAATATTATTTAGTAAATAGTTTTTGCTATTTTAATCTAATTAGTATCTTAGGCTATACTTCCTTAATCATAACATACAATGTACTTATTTATTTAAAAATACTTTTTAATGCTAGAGATGTCTGTACCACCCAAGAGGTTAAATATATAGTGTTTTCTCCTTGTTAAAACAAGAGTGGAGTTATAGGATGGTAGCATTCTGAATAATATGGCCATCTAGTTGCTGTCTAGTTTGCATACCAATGTAAAAAGTCTGTAAAGCTGGTCATAGTGAAGAAGTGGGGCCTCTCTAGATCAAACCAAGATCACCAGGTGGAGGGTAAATAAATTTTTCTATAATTTGTACCGATGTGAAAGGGGCTTTAAAATGATTGAATTAAAGATATTTTGTTAGTTTTCATGAATAGAAGCGTTTGAGTCTTCTTTCCAACCTTTTATGAAAGCAAAAGAGCGATTTAATTCAAAAGAAGTTTTATACATCTCCCACTATGGTTAAAATGGTTTGCTCCAAATTCATCCCAGAATGCTTTGCTCTTCCAAAAAATATGACAGACTGCACCAACATAAAAATTAAATTAAGTTAATATTTCTTTTAGGAGATTTAAGACAGGGCTAACTAATTTTTGACTACGTTTTCTTTTACATGTCATTAAATCCCAAAAGTGATTGTTGTGTCTCAAAGTTTAAAATGAAAATTTTTCTGATGCTTAAATAGATCTTTTTTTTTTTTTTTTTTTTTTTCTGTTTGTCCTTATTTGATCATTAATACCTTTCAATGGTGAAAACAATAGATCGTCTGTAAAATAATAGATTTGTGAATATTATTTTGTAAATAGTCTTTGATATTTTAATCTAATTAGTATCTTTTGCTATACTACCTTAATCATAACATACAATATACGTATTTATTTTAAAACACTTTCTAATGCTAGAGATGTCTGTAGCACCCAAGAGGTTAAATATATAGTGTTTTCTCTTTGTTAAAACAAGAGTGGAGTTATAGGATGGTAGCATTCTGAATAATATGGCCATCGAGTTGCTGTCTAGTTTGCATACCACGGTAAAAAGTCTGTAAAGCTGGTCATAGTGAAGAAGTGGGGCCTCTCTGGATCAAACCAAGATCACCAGGTGGAGGGTAAATACATTTTTTTATAATTTGTACCGATGTGAAAGGGGCTTTAAAATGATTGAATTAAAGATATTTTGTTAGTTTTCATGAATAGAAGTGTTTGAGTCTTCTTTGCAACCCTTTATCAATGCAAAAGAGCGATTTAATTAAAAAGAAGTTTTGTACATCCCCCTACTATGGCTAAAATGGTTTGCTCCAAATTCATCACAGAATGCTTTGCTCCTCCAAAAAATATGACAGACTACAAAAAACATAAAAATTAAATTAAGTTAATATTCCTTGTAGGAGATTTAAGACAGGGCTAACTAATTTTTGACTACGTTTTCTTTCACATGTCATTAAATCCCAAAAGTGATTTTTGTGTCTCAAAGTTTAAAATGATAATTTTTCTGATGCTGAAATAGATCTTTTTTTTTTTTTTTTTCTGTAAGTATTTATTTGATCATTAATACATTTCAATGGTGAAAACAATAGATCGTCTGTAAAAATAATTGATTTGTGAATATTATTTAGTAAAAAGTTTTTACAATTTTAATCTAATTAGTGTCTTAGGCTATACTTCCTTAATCATAACATACAATGTACTTATTTATTTAAAAACACTTTTTAATCCTAGAGATGTCTGTAGCACCCAAGAGGTTAAATATATAGTGTTTTCTCCTTGTTAAAGCAAGAGTGGAGTTATAGGATGGTAGCATTCTGAATAATATGGCCAACGAGTTGCTGTCTAGTTTGCATACCACTGTAAAAAGTCTGTAAAGCTGTTCATAGTGAAGAAGTGGGGCCTTTCTGGATCAAACCAAGATCACCAGGTAGAGGGTAAATACATTTTTCTATAATTTTTACCATGTGAAAGGGGTTTTAAAAGGATTGAATTAAAGATATTTTGTTAGTTTTCATGAATAGAAGTGTTTGAGTCTTCTTTGCAACCCTTTATGAATGCAAAAGAGCGATTTAATTCAAAAGAAGTTTTATACATCCCCTACTATGGTTAAAATGGTTTGCTCCAAATTCATCCCAGAATGCTTTGCTCTTCCAAAAAATATGACAGACTACACAAACATAAAAATTTAATTAAGTTAATATTTCTTTTAGGAGATTTAAGACAGGGCTAACTAATTTTTGACTACATTTTCTTTCACATGTCATTAAATCCCAAAAGTGATTTTTGTGACTCAAAGTTTAAAATGAAAATGTTTCTGATGCTTAAATAGATCTTTTTTTGTTGTATTTCCTTACTTGATCATTAATACATTTCAATGGTGAAAACAATAGATCGTCTGTAAAATAATAGATTTGTGAATATTATTTTGTAAATAGTTTTTGCTATTTTAATCTAATTTGTATCTTAGGCTATACTTCCTTAATCATAGCATACAATGTACTTATTTATTTAAAAATACTTTTTAATGCTAGAGATGTCTGTACCACCTAAGAGGTTAAATATATAGTGTTTTCTCCTTGTTAAAACAAGAGTGGAGTTATAGGATAGTAGCATTCTGAATAATATGCCCATCGAGTTGCTGTCTAGTTTGCATACCACGGTAAAAAGTCTGTAAAGCTGGTCATAGTGAAGAAGTGGGGCCTCTCTGGATCAAACCAAGATCACCAGGTGGAGGGTAAATAAATTTTTTTATAATTTGTACCGATGTGAAAGGTGCTTTAAAATGATTGAATTAAAGATATTTTGTTAGTTTTCATGAATAGAAGTGTTTGAGTCATCTTTGCAACCCTTTATCAAAGCAAAAGAGCGATTTAATTAAAAAGAAGTTTTGTACATCCCCCTACTATGGCTAAAATGGTTTGCTCCAAATTCATCACAGAATGCTTTGCTCCTCCAAAAAATATGACAGACTACAAAAAACATAAAAATTAAATTATGTTAATATTTATTTTAGGAGATTTAAGACAGGGCTAACAAATTTTTGACTACGTTTTCTTTCACATGTCATTAAATCCCAAAAGTGATTTTTGTGTCTCAAAGTTTAAAATTAAAATTTTTCTGATGCTTAAATAGATCTTTCTTCTTTTTTTTTTTTTTTTTCTGTATGTCCTTATTTGATCATTAATACATTTCAATAGTGAAAACAATAGATCGTCTGTAAAATAATTGATTTGTGAATATTATTTAGTAAATAGTTTTTGCTATTTTAATCTAATTAGTATCTTAGGCTATACTTCCTTAATCATAACATACAATGTACTTATTTATTTAAAAACACTTTTTAATGCTAGAGATGTCTGTAGCACCCAAGAGGTTAAATATATAGTGTTTTCTCCTTCTTAAAACAAGAGTGGAGTTATAGGATGGTAGCATTCTGAATAACATTGCCATCTAGTTGCTGTCTAGTTTGCATACCAATGTAAAAAGTCTGTAAAGCTGGTCATAGTGAAGAAGTGGGGCCTGTCTGGATCAAACCAAGATCACCAGGTGGAGGGTAAATATATTTTTCTATAATTTTTACCGATGTGAAAGGGGCTTTAAAATGATTGAACTAAAGATATTTTGTTAGTTTTCATGAATAGAAGTGTTTGAGTCTTCTTTGCAAACCTTTAATAAAGCAAAACAGCTATTTAATTCAAAAGAAGTTTTATACATCCCCCTACTATGGTTAAAATGGTTTGCTCCAAATTCATCCCAGAATGCTTTGCTCTTCCAAAAAATATAACAGACTACACAAACATAAAAATTAAATTATGTTAATATTTATTTCAGGAGATTTAAGACAGGGCTAACAAATTTTTGACTACGTTTTGTTTCACATGTCATTAAATCCCAAAAGTGATTTTTGTGTCTCAAAGTTTAAAATGAAAATTTTTCTGATGCTTAAACAGATTTTTTTTTTTTTTTTTTTTTTTTTTTTTTTTTTTTTTTTTTTTTTTTTTTTGTATGTCCTTATTTGATCATTAATACATTTCAATGGTGAAAACAATAGATCGTCTGTAAAATAATTGATTTGTGAATATTATTTAGTAGATATTTTTTGCTATTTTAATCTAATTAGTATCTTTGGCTATACTTCCTTAATCATAACATACAATGTACTTATTTATTTAAAAACACTTTTTAATGCCAGAGATGTCTGTAGCACCCAAGAGGTTAAATATATAGTGTTTTCTCCTTGTTAAAACAAGAGTGGAGTTATAGGATGGTAGCATTCTGAATAATATGGCCATCGAGTTGCTGTCTAGTTTGCATACCACGGTAAAAAGTCTGTAAAGCTGTTCATAGTGAAGAAGGGTGGCCTTTCTGGATCAAACCAAGATCACCAGGTGGAGGGTAAATACATTTTTTTATAATTTGTACCGATATGAAAGGGGCTTTAAAATGATTGAATTAAAGATATTTTGTTAGTTTTCATGAATAGAAGTGTTTGAGTCTTCTTTGCAACCCTTTATGAAAGCAAAAGAGCGATTTAATTCAAAAGAAGTTTTATACATCCCACACTATGGTTAAAATGGTTTGCTCCAAATTCATCCCAGAATGCTTTGCTCTTCCAAAAAATATGACAGACTACACAAACATAAAAATTAAATTAAGTTAATATTTCTTTTAGGAGATTTAAGACAGGACTAACTAATTTTTGACTACGTTTTCTTTCACATGTCATTAAATCCCAAAAGTGATTTTTGTGTGTCAAAGTTTAAAATGAAACTTTTTTTGATGCTTAAATAGATCTTCTTTTTTTTTTTTTCATTTTTTTTTTTTTTTTTCTGTATATCCTTATTTGATCATTAATACATTTCAATGGTGAAAACAATAGATCGTCTGTAAAATAATTGATTTGTGAATATTATTTAGTAAATAGTTTTTGCTATTTTAATCTAATTAGTATCTTAGGCTATACTTCCTTAATCATAACATACAATGTACTTATTTATTTAAAAATACTTTTTAATGCTAGAGATGTCTGTACCACCCAAGAGGTTAAATATATAGTGTTTTCTCCTTGTTAAAACAAGAGTGGAGTTATAGGATGGTAGCATTCTGAATAATATGGCCATCTAGTTGCTGTCTAGTTTGCATACCAATGTAAAAAGTCTGTAAAGCTGGTCATAGTGAAGAAGTGGGGCCTCTCTAGATCAAACCAAGATCACCAGGTGGAGGGTAAATAAATTTTTCTATAATTTGTACCGATGTGAAAGGGGCTTTAAAATGATTGAATTAAAGATATTTTGTTAGTTTTCATGAATAGAAGCGTTTGAGTCTTCTTTCCAACCTTTTATGAAAGCAAAAGAGCGATTTAATTCAAAAGAAGTTTTATACATCTCCCACTATGGTTAAAATGGTTTGCTCCAAATTCATCCCAGAATGCTTTGCTCTTCCAAAAAATATGACAGACTGCACCAACATAAAAATTAAATTAAGTTAATATTTCTTTTAGGAGATTTAAGACAGGGCTAACTAATTTTTGACTACGTTTTCTTTTACATGTCATTAAATCCCAAAAGTGATTGTTGTGTCTCAAAGTTTAAAATGAAAATTTTTCTGATGCTTAAATAGATCTTTTTTTTTTTTTTTTTTTTTTTTCTGTTTGTCCTTATTTGATCATTAATACCTTTCAATGGTGAAAACAATAGATCGTCTGTAAAATAATAGATTTGTGAATATTATTTTGTAAATAGTCTTTGATATTTTAATCTAATTAGTATCTTTTGCTATACTACCTTAATCATAACATACAATATACTTATTTATTTTAAAACACTTTCTAATGCTAGAGATGTCTGTAGCACCCAAGAGGTTAAATATATAGTGTTTTCTCTTTGTTAAAACAAGAGTGGAGTTATAGGATGGTAGCATTCTGAATAATATGGCCATCGAGTTGCTGTCTAGTTTGCATACCACGGTAAAAAGTCTGTAAAGCTGGTCATAGTGAAGAAGTGGGGCCTCTCTGGATCAAACCAAGATCACCAGGTGGAGGGTAAATACATTTTTTTATAATTTGTACCGATGTGAAAGGGGCTTTAAAATGATTGAATTAAAGATATTTTGTTAGTTTTCATGAATAGAAGTGTTTGAGTCTTCTTTGCAACCCTTTATCAATGCAAAAGAGCGATTTAATTAAAAAGAAGTTTTGTACATCCCCCTACTATGGCTAAAATGGTTTGCTCCAAATTCATCACAGAATGCTTTGCTCCTCCAAAAAATATGACAGACTACAAAAAACATAAAAATTAAATTAAGTTAATATTCCTTGTAGGAGATTTAAAACAGGGCTAACTAATTTTTGACTACGTTTTCTTTCACATGTCATTAAATCCCAAAAGTGATTTTTGTGTCTCAAAGTTTAAAATGATAATTTTTCTGATGCTGAAATAGATCTTTTTTTTTTTTTTTTTCTGTAAGTATTTATTTGATCATTAATACATTTCAATGGTGAAAACAATAGATCGTCTGTAAAAATAATTGATTTGTGAATATTATTTAGTAAAAAGTTTTTACAATTTTAATCTAATTAGTATCTTAGGCTATACTTCCTTAATCATAACATACAATGTACTTATTTATTTAAAAACACTTTTTAATCCTAGAGATGTCTGTAGCACCCAAGAGGTTAAATATATAGTGTTTTCTCCTTGTTAAAGCAAGAGTGGAGTTATAGGATGGTAGCATTCTGAATAATATGGCCAACGAGTTGCTGTCTAGTTTGCATACCACTGTAAAAAGTCTGTAAAGCTGGTCATAGTGAAGAAGTGGGGCCTTTCTGGATCAAACCAAGATCACCAGGTAGAGGGTAAATACATTTTTCTATAATTTTTACCGATGTGAAAGGGGTTTTAAAAGGATTGAATTAAAGATATTTTGTTAGTTTTCATGAACAGAAGTGTTTGAGTCTTCTTTGCAACCCTTTATAAAAGCAAAAGAGCGATTTAATTCAAAAGAAGTTTTATACATCCCCTACTATGGTTAAAATGGTTTGCTCCAAATTCATCCCAGAATGCTTTGCTCTTCCAAAAAATATGACAGACTACACAAACATAAAAATTAAATAAAGTTAATATTTCTTTTAGGAGATTTAAGACAGGGCTAACTAATTTTTGACTACGTTTTCTTTCACATGTCATTAAATCCCAAAAGTGATTTTTGTGTCTCAGAGTTTAAAATGAAAATTTTTATGATGCTTAAATAGATTTTTTTTTTTTTTTCTGTATGTCCTTATTTGATCATTAATACATTTCAATGGTGAAAACAATAGATTGTCTGTAAAATAATTGATTTGTGAATATTATTTTGTAAATAGTTTTTGTTATTTTAATCTAATTAGTATCTTAGGCTATACTTCCTTAATCATAACATACAATGTACTTATTTATTTAAAAACACTTTTTAATCCTAGAGATGTCTGTAGTACCCAAGAGGTTAAATATATAGTGTTTTCTCCTTGTTAAAACAAGAGTGGAGTTATAGGATGGTAGCATTCTGAATAATATGGCCTTCGAGTTGCTGTCTAGTTTGCATACCACTGTAAAAAGTCTGTAAAGCTGGTCACAGTGAAGAAGTGGGGCCTCTCTGGATCAAACCAAGATCACCAGGTGGAGGGTAAAAACATTTTTCTATAATTTTTACCGATGTGAAAGGGGCTTTAAAATTATTGAATTAAAGATATTTTGTTAGTTTTCATGAATAGAAGCGTTTGAGTCTTCTTTGCAACCCTTTATGAAAGCATAAGAGCGATTTAATTCAAAAAAAGTTTTATACATCACCCACTATGGTTAAAATGGTTTGCTCCAAATTTATCCCAGAATGCTTAGCTCTTCCAAAAAATATGACAGACTGCACCAACATAAAAATTAAATTAAGTTAATATTTCTTTTAGGAGATTTAAGACAGGGCTAACTAATTTTTTACTACGTTTTCTTTCACATGTCATTAAATCCCAAAAGTGATTGTTGTGTCTCAAAGTTTAAAATGAAAAATTTTCTGATGCTTAAATAGATCTTATTTTTTTTTTTTTCTGTATGTCCTTATTTGATCATTAATATATTTCAATGGTGAAAACAATAGATTGTCTGTAAAATAATTGATTTGTGAATATTATTTTGTAAATAGTTTTTGCTATTTTAATTTAATTAGTATCTTAGGCTATACTTCCTTAATTATAACATACAATGTACTTATTTATTTAAAAACACTTTTTAATCCTAGAGATGTCTGTAGTACCCAAGAGGTTAAATATATTGTGTTTTCTCCTTGTTAAAACAAGAGTGGAGTTATAGGATGGTAGCATTCTGAATAATATGGCCATCGAGTTGCTGTCTAGTTTGCATACCACTGTAAAAAGTCTGTAAAGCTGGTCATAGTGAAGAAGTGGGGCCTCTCTGGATCAAACCAAGATCACCAGGTGGAGGGTAAATACATTTATCTATAATTTTTACCGATGTGAAAGGGGCTTTACAATTATGGAATTAAAGATACTTTGTTAGTTTTCATGAATAGAAGTTTTTGAGTCTTCTTTGCAACCCTTTATGAAACCAAAAGAGCAATTTAATTCAAAAGAAGTTTTATACATCCCCTACTATGGTTAAAATGGTTTGCTCCAAATTCATCCCAGAATGCTTTGCTCTTCCAAAAAATATGACAGACTACGCAAACATAAAAATTAAATTAAGTTAATATTTCTTTTAGGAGATTTAAGACAGGGCTAACTAATTTTTGACTACGTTTTCTTTCACATGTCATTAAATCCCAAAAGTGATTTTTGTGTCTCAAAGTTTAAAATGAAAATTTTTCTGATGCTTAAATAGATCTTTTTTTTTTTTTTTTTTTTTTTTCTGTATGTCCTTATTTGATCATTAATACATTTCAATAGTGAAAACAATAGTTTGTGTTTAAAATAATTGATTATGAATATTATTTAGTAAATAGTTTTTGCTATTTTACTCTAGTTATTATCTTAGGCTATACTTCCTTAATCATAACATACAATGTATTTATTTATTTAAAATCACTTTTTAATGCTAGAGATGTCTGTAGTACCCAAGAGGTTAAATATATAGTGTTTTCTCCTTGTTAAAACAAGAGTGGAGTTATAGGATGGTAGCATTTTGAATAAAATGGCCATCAAGTCGCTGTCTAGTTTGCATACCACTGTGAAAAATCTGTAAAGCTGGTCATAGTGAAGAAGTGGGGCCTCTCTGGATCAAACAAAAATCAACAAGTGGAGGGTAAATACATTTTTTTTATAATTTGTACCGATGTGAAAGAGGCTTTAAAATGATAGAATTAAAGATATTTTGTTAGTTTTTATGAATGAAAGTGTTTGAGTCATATTTGCAACCTTTTATGAGAGCAAAAGAGCAATTTTATATATTAACTATGGTTAACTATGGTTAAATGGTTTGCTCCAAATTCATTCAAAATTCATCCCAATATGGTTTGCTCTTCCTAAAAATATGACAGACTGCACAAACATAACAATTAAATCAAGTTAATATTTCTTTTAGTAGTTTTTAGACAGGGCTAACTAATTTTTGACTATGTTTTCCTTGATATGTCATTAAATCCCAAAAGAGGTTTTTGTGTCTCAAACTTTAAACTGATAATATTTCTGATGCTTAAATAGATTTTTTTTTTTTTTTCTGTTTGTACATGTGTCCATATTTGATCATTAATAAATTTCAGTGGTGTAAACAATAGATTGTCTTTAAAATAATTGATTTATGAATATTATTCAGTAAGTAGTTGTTGCTAATTTTATCTATTTAATATCTATATTTCCTTAATCATAACATACAATCTACTTATTTATTTAAAAATGCATTTTAATTCTAGAGATGTCTGTAGCACCCAAGAGATTAAATATATAGTGTTTTCTCCTTGTTAAAACAAGATTGGAGTTATAGAATGTTAGCATATTGAAAATGATGGCCATCTAATCACTGTCTAGTTTGCATAGCATTGTAAAAAGTCTGTAAAGCTAGTTATAGTGAAGAAGTGGGGGTTCTCTAGATTAAACCAAAATCACCATTGGGAGAGTAAAAAAATGAATGTATAATTTGTACTGATCTGAAAGGGGCTTTAAAATGATTGAATTAATGATATTTCTCTAAGTGTTTATGAATAAAAGTTTTTGAGTCCTGTTTGCAACCTTTTATGAGAGCAACATTGTGATTTAATTCAAAAGAAGTTTTATACATCCTCCACTAAGATCAAAATGGTTTGCTCCAAATTCATCCCAGCATGCATTGCTCTTACAAAAAAGACTGCAAAAACTTAAAGGGATAGTAATACTTCGTTTTAACTTTATTTTATTTTATAGGCATTAAAAAAACATGAAGAATGATATAAGTCTTATCTCTCAAACCTTTATGGTTTAAGAGATATTCACAAACAAAGTATCCCCCCCCTGTTCAACCAGATAAGAAGGGAGGTGCCCAGGTAGACTGCAGAGAGGGACAATCTTCAATTAAGATAATGGAAAAAGCTGAAAAACTTGTCAAGGGGGGAAGGGCTTTCATTGTTTTCATACAAAGAAAATTGTCCCCTTCTGTTATCTGTCCTGTCATACAACCTGATCCACATCTGAGAAGAGATGGCTTACACTAGGAAAAAGGGGCGGGGAGGGTAACTTTGCTTGTGAATATCTCATAAACCATAAAGGATTGAGAGATAAGACTTATATCATTCTTCATGTTTTTTTAATGCCTACAAAATAAAATAAAGTTAAAACGAAGTATTACTATCCTTTTAACACATCAATCCAGTTAATATTTCTTTTAGGAGTTTTAAGACAGGGCTAACTAATTTTTGACTACGTTTTCTTTGAAATGTCATTATATCCCAAATAGAGGTTTTTTTGTCTAAAAAAAAAAAGTTTCTGATGCTTAAATAGTTATTTATTTATTTTTTTTGTTTGTCCATTATTGAGTATTAATAAAATTCATTGTTGAAAACTTGATTACCTGCACAATAATTGATTTGCCAATATTATTTAGGAAATTATTCTGTCTAATTTTAATCACATCAATATCTTAGGCTATACTTCTTAAATCACAACCTACAGTGTACTTATTCTTTTAAAAATGTTTTTTAATTGTAGATATGTCTGTAGCACTCAAGAGGTTAAATATATATTGTGTTTTCTCCTATCTAAAACAAGATTGGAGTTACAGAATGTTAGCATACTCATTAATACGGCCATCTAATGGCTGTTTAGTTTGTATACCAATTTGAATGGTCTATAAAGCTGGTCAAAGTAAAGAAGAGGGGCATCTCTGGATCAAGCTAAAATCACCAGGTGGAGGATAAATAACATTTTATCACGGTGCCCGTGCTCTTCGGCGACATTCTGTCAGTCTACACTCCTACTTAACACCTATTGGCTGAACTATGATTGTCCCGCCCAGCATTTTCCTTAAATACTGGGTTGTGGCACATCTCCGGTGCCCTTTCTTGGTGTTCCAGTACTAGCGCTTGTTCCTTATTATTGCATGCTCTCAGTGTATCGACCCGGCCTGCCTGACTACTCTGCATCTCGTTTCCTGCCTGTGCACCGACCCGTACTGCCTGACCATTCTGGTTCTCATCTCCTGTGTACCGACCCAGCTTGTCTGATGTTCCTGCTCCGTGTACCGACTTGGATTGGCTGACGTTCCTGCTCCGTGTACCGACCTGGCCTGGCTAACTTTCGTGCTCCGTGTACCAACTTGGTTTGCCTGACGTTCCTGCTCTGTGTGATTCCGCCCGGTTGGGCTGCTGCTGACCGGTCTCCGGTTTAGGGTGTTGTTTCTCTCTCGCTGTCTGTGAACAGCTGTGCAGTTTGGTCTCGGTTGCCTCTATGTCGCCCCAGCAAAATTCCTCTTGGCCTGCCTTGCTATCCGTTCCCGGTTGGGTGCCTCCCATGGCGAGTTGCTCTGTTTCCATTACCATTACGGCAGTGCTCAGTTGCTCAGTCTCCTTTACTGCCATGGCAGTGTTCAGTCGCCTTGTCTCCGTTACTGTTACGGCAGAGCCCAAGTGGCTTAGTCTCCGTTACTGCTACGGCAGTGCCCCTGTGGCTCAGATTCTGTTATTGCCATGACAGATCCTCTGTTTCTCAGTCTCCGTTTATGCCACAGCAGTATCCAAGTGCATAGTCTCCGTTAATGCCACAGCAGCATCCAATTGCCTAGTCTCTGTTTATGCTATGGCAGTCTCCAGTTGCCTAGTATCAGCTACTGTTACGGCAGTGCTCTCGTGGATTGGTCTCCGTTACTGCTACGGCAATGCTCTAGTTGCCTTGTCTCCGTTACTGCTCCGGCAGTGCTCAAGTTGCTCAGCCTCCGTTACTGCTAAGGCAGTTCACCATTGCCTGGTATACTTATTCTTGGGCGTTACTCGTACTTAAGCTCTCAATCCTATGTGACTCCTTAAAAGGCCTTACCACACATGGGACTGTTTACACTCTCTGTCTGCTATTAACCCATGCAGTACCGAAACACTGGAACTCATACAAGATCTGCCTGACCTGTGTCAGTATAATGTGTTATGGACTCTTTACTTATACTGGACCTGTGTGGGCTTACTTATATATAACCTGTCTTTTGGCTGTACTGTATTAAGTGTATATTACAGGACCTTTTAGGGTTATTGTGATCTTAATTGTTTAATAAAACTGTGTTTTATCCAAACCTACTGTGTCTGTGTGTCAAACAAACCATTACAGTACGAAAGGGCCATGACCTCAGACAGTAAAGGTGATGGAAATGCACAAAACATCCATTGGAGGATGGATGTACATGAGCAGTGTTTGGACCAGTTGGCACTGGCCATACAAACTATCCTTGAGCGCACTGCGCACCTCGACAAACCAGCTCAGAGTCCTGTGGTCCCCTCAGTTTCGACACCAGAGACTCAATCCATGACACATGTGTCCTCGGTTAAAGGGTTAACCGCCTCAGCTCTGTTACCACTCAGATATGATGGCGAACCCACACTGTGCAGGGGGTTTATTAACCAGTTGGAGATTTTTCTGGAACTAACCCCTCACGCCTTTCCTAATGACCGCAGTAAGGTGGGGTTCATGATATCTCTATTGACGGGCAGAGCCCTGGCATGGGCCAACCCCCTGTGGGAGAATGCTAAACCCTGCACCAGGAACTTCAGGGAGTTTGTACGTACTTTTCAGAGACTATTTGAAGTTCCAGGTACAGCCGTCTCTGCTGCCAAATGACTTATGGAGATACAACAGGGCAATCGTACTGTGGGTGATTATGCCATTGAATTCCGTACATTGGCGGCAGAGGTAGGTTGGAACAACGAAGTGCTGGTGGCAGCTTTTGCTCAGGGACTTGCTGACCGTATTAAGGATGAAACGGCAGCTAGAGAAGTGCCTAGTGATTTGGACGAATACATTGATTTCGCTAGTTTGATCGATTCTCACATCAGTGAGAGACTTATGGCTAAAGACCCCAAGCTGCAGTCCAGGAATGTTGGACAAACCAGTTTTAATGTCCCACCCATGCCTCCCTCACCTCCCATGCCTCCTGAGCGAACACATGACACCAATGAACCAATGCAGCTTGGGTTGACCAAATTATCTAAGAAAGAACGGGCACACCGCTGGAGGCAGGGGTTATGTCTGTACTGTGGCAAATGCTGGGCACCTGTTGCGTACCTGTTCTGTACGTCTGGGAAACTAACACACCTAGGGTACCTTGGGGGACAGGCCCCAGGTGGTGTTCAGCAATCCGTAGACCCTATTATGCAGAAACTCATGATCCAGGTGGCATTTTCCTGGGCAGAACAATTCAGTGACGTTTTCAGTAAGGGAGAGGCTAGCACTTTTCCCCAGCATAGGGCATACGATTGCGCTATTGATTTGCCTCCTGGCGCTGTGCCTCCTAGGGGTCGCACGTACCCGTTTTTGTGTGAGGAGAATCAGGCCATGGAGGAATATATTGATGATGCCCTTAAAAGAGGGATTATTAGAAAATCTACCTCACCCTCAGGGGCTGTTTTCTTTTTTGTCAAAAAGAAGAATGGCGAGTTGAGACCTTGTATTGATTACCAGGGACTGAATAAACTAATGTCCAAAAATGCCTATCCCATACCACTCATTACCGAACTATTTGACAGGTTAAAAGGTTTTTCCATTTTCACTAAGATGGACCTACAGGCTACATATAACCTGATCAGAATAAGAGTTGGGGATGAGTGGAAAATGGCATTTAATACCAGATCTGGACATTATGAAAACCTAGTCATGCCTTTTGGCCTTTGTAACACACCCGCTGTATTTCAAGAATTTATTAATGATATCCTCCATGATATGCTACAGTCCTGCGTAGTAGTCTACCTAGATGATACACTCATACACTCGTCTAGCCTGTCTCAACACATGAAGGATGTGTCCGAAGTCTTGCTCAGATTACGCAAGAATAAACTAATTTGTAAAATTGAGAAATGCGAGTTTCACAGGCCCATGGTGCCTTTTTTGGGCTTCGTGATTTCTAGAGATGGTATTGCTATGAATCAGGAGAAACTTGCAGCGGTATTACAATGGCCACGACCCAAAGGGTTAAAAGTTAATCAGCGTTTTCTTGGGTTTGCAAATTATTACAGGAAGTTTATCCGGAACTTTTCCACTATTGTTAAACCTCTGTCTGACCTTACGCACAAGGGTGCTAACCCATCCCAATGGTCTGAGGCAGCTGATCATGCTTTTGAGACATTTAAGTCCACTTTCGCATCTGCTCCTGTACTGTGCCACCCTAACCCTTCCCTTCCATTTACTTTGGAGGTTGATGCCTCTGAGAATGGGGTAGAGGCAGTACTGTCACAGCGTACGGTTGCCGGGGGTACTCTGAGACTATATGGGTTCTTCTCTAAAAAGCTGTCTAGTGCCCAGAGTCACTATGAGATTGGGGACAGAGAACTCCTTGCTATCATTTTCGCTCTGAAAGAATGGCGTCACCTGCTGGAAGGTACGAGAACACCTGTATTAATTCTGACAGACCACAAAAATCTGACATCTCTCGGAAGCTAAAAGATTGTCCTCACATCAGGCTAGATGGGCCCTGTTTCTATCCCGTTTTAACTTTATCGTATCTTACTTGCCTGGCTCCAAGAATGTTAGGGCTGATGTCCTGTCCAGGCCATTTGGGCCAGAGATGGATAAGGATGAGGTTCCCGTACCCATCATTCATCCTGATCGCATCCTGGCTACCCTACGTACTAGTATCACTTTGCCACTGGGGGAGGAAATTCTGGCTACCCAGGCTGCAGCATCCCCAGATACCCCAGTGGGCAAGTGTTTTGTCGATGAGCCATTTTGTACCCGCTTGCTTGAAACCTACCATTCATCTAAGGCTGCTGGGCATTTTGGGAGGGATCAATTAATTTGGTGTCTTTCACAATTATTTTGGTGGCCTTCCCTACGGGCCGACGGCGCAGCATTCACGGCAGTCTGTGCCACCTGTGCTCGTGCCAAAACCCCTAGACACCTCCCAATGGGCTTACTTCAATCAGTACCGAATGGTGAATGACCTTGGTCCTACGTACCCATTGATTTCCTGGGAGAACTGCCAGTGTCCAGGGGTTACTCTTTCATCCTTATGGTGGTTGATAGATTCTCTAAAATGGCTCACTTCGTGCCCCTTCCAGGCCTTCCCTCGGCCCAGGAGTTGGCAGTTGTCTTTGCTAAAGTGGTGTTCCGGTTGCATGGGGTACCGAGAGTTCTAGTGTCTGACCCTGGGAGTCAATTTGTATCCAGGTTTTGGAGAGCATTTTGTAACCAGATGGGCATTCAGCTGTGCTTTTCGTCTCTCTACCATCCCCAGACCAATGGAACCGCTGAGCATGCCAGTCAAGGATTGGAGCAATTCTTGCGCAGTTTTGTGTCCAGTCATCACGATAATTGGGCAGACCTGTTGCCATGGGCAGAGTTAGCCAGGAACTGTGCGGTTAATTAATCGTCCGGGAGCTCCCCGTTTCTCATCAACTACGGGTTTGTCACGGTTTTATTGAACACTCAGACAATTGGGTAGGATAAAATAGGAAAGCTTTATTAGGCAATATAAAGCGCAACAAGGCCCTTCACAGGTCCAAACTCTACAAACAGCAGTAAGAAAGTTTGACACAGGTCAGGGCATACAAATAGCAATACAATAACGGAGGCTTTACCGGCCTTACCAAATACCGGGTAAGACAGCCTGGTAACTGGTGCAACAAGGAACAGAGGAGGCTCTACCGGCCTTACCGATTACCGGGTAAGGCAGCCAGGTAACAGGTGCAACAAGGAACAGCGGAGGCTCTACCGGCCTTACCGAATACCGGGTAAGGCAGCCTGGTAACTGGTGCAACAAGGAACAGAGGAGGCTCTACCGGCCTTACCGATTACCGGGTAAGGCAGCCAGGTAACAGGTGCAACAAGGAACAGAGGAGGCTCTACCGGCCTTACCGAATACCGGGTAAGGCAGCCTGGTAACTGGTGCAACAAGGAACAGAGGAGGCTCTACCAGCCTTACCCAATACCGGGTAAGGCAGCCTGGTAACTGGTGCAACAAGGAACAGAGGAGGCTCTACCGGCCTTACCGAATACCGGGTAAGGCAGCCTGGTAACTGGTGCAACAAGGAACAGAGGAGGCTCTACCGGCCTTACCGAATACCGGGTAAGGCAGCCTGGTAACAGGTGCACAGAGGGAGTACTGACAGGTAGTAACACCATAGGCTGATGTACTCAGGAGGTAATACTGGGAAAGGCCCCACCGGGTCACAGGCTGAGTGAGTGTAATGAGCTGACAATGGTAACCGCTAGTGACCGGATAGCACAGATAGGGTTTACGTAACGGAGGCCACAGGGAGTCACAGGCTAGGCGTGGTGTAATGGATTGGCAACAGTAACCGCTAGTGACCGGATAACACAGACTGGGTGTACGTAATGAAGGCCACAGAGAAACACAGGCCGAGCTTTGTGTAATAGACTGACAACGGTAACCGCTAGTGACCGGATGGCACAGACTGGGTGTACGTAACGGAGGCCACAGAGAATCACAGACTGAGCTTAGTGAAATGGAATGGCAACGGTAACCGCTAGTGACCAGATAGACAGACTGGAAACTCGTAACGGAGGCCACACTGATACACAGGCAGAGAGTAGCGCAACCGGAGGCAACAAGTATGAGAGGACTGACTATAATAGCGAGGGCAGCACAAGGAGCGTAAGTCAGTCAAAGCCTAGATCAGTATCAGAGTGCAGTAGTCAACCAGAGCCTGGATCGGTACACAGAGAGCGGTAGTCAGCCAAAGCCTGAATCGGTACACAGAGAGCGGTAGTCAGCCAAAGCCTGGATCAGTACACAGGAGCGGAACAGGAACAAGGTCAGACGAAAACCGGATCAACACGGAACAGGAGCACAGAATAACGTAAGGTCAGGAACACCACGAAAGGGCACCGGCCTAGTGACATAAGGGCGTATATAAAGGCTAACCCTGGGAGGGACTAGTCAGATAGCACCAATCAGAGACAGCCAAACTCAAACCCGAAAGTAAGAATGTTGCACAGAGATCACGTGCACTGTAATAGTACCCCCCTCTCAAAGACCCCCCTCCTGCCTTGAGGGCGTCTGGGTTTGCTAGGAAACTTGGCATTGAATCTGCGCAACAGAATTGGAGCATGAATATCAAAGTGGTTAACCCATGAACTTTCCTCTGGACCATAACCCTTCCAATGCACCAAGTATTGGACCTGGCACGGAAGCTTCATGAGTCCAGAACACTGTGCACCGCATATTCATCATGATCCTGTATGCGTACAGGACCAGGGACAGCAGGAGTGGTAGTATAGCGGTTGAAAACCAATGGCTTAAGGAGTGACACATGGAACACATTATGTATTCTCATGGAAGCCGGTAACTCCAACGCATAGGAGACAGGGTTAACTCGACGGAGCACCTGGAATGGACCCACAAACCGGAGAGCAAACTTGAGACACGGAACTTGCAACCTGAGATTCTTAGAGGATAACCAGACCCGGTCCCCCACCTGGAATACAGGAGCAGGCAGGCGTCTGTTATTGGCATGCCACTGGGCACCTGCAAAAGACTCACGTAGGGTATTCTGAACCTGTGCCCATGTGGAGCGGAACTGTCTAATATGCTCATCCAGAGCCAGAATCTGCTGTGCCTGAAAGTTATCTGGGAGCAGGCATGGTTGAAACCCGTAATTGATCAGGAAGGGTCAGCTCCCAGATGTGCTGCACACCGCACAGTTCCTGGCAAACTCTGCCCACGGCAACAAGTCAGCCCAATTGTAGTGATGATTGAAAATGAAACAACGCAAGAACTGCTCCAATCCCTGGTTGGCACATTCAGCGGCCCCATTTGTCTGGGGATGATATGCCGAGGAAAATGACAACTGAATCCCCATCTGGTCACAAAAGGCCCTCCAGAATTTCGAGACGAATTGACTCCCACGATCCGAGACCAGCACCTTGGGTACCCCGAGGAGTCGGAATACCTCCCTGGCAAACACAATTGCCAGCTCCTTAGCAGATGGCAAGCCAGGGAGTGGCACAAAATGAGCCATTTTTGAGAATCTGTCAACTATCATTAGGATTACAGTAAACCCTCGAGAGGCCGGCAGTTTTCCCATGAAATCAATAGATACGTGTGACCAAGTCCGGTCCCCATTAGGAACAGTCTGTAAGAGACCCACAGGAAGATGTCTGGGGACCTTGGAACGGGCACAAGTGGCACAGGCTGCTCTAAATGCCGCACAGTCATCCCTCATGCCAGGCCACCAAAACATACGGGACAATGACCAAATCAATTGATTCTTCCCAACATGGTCAGCCGCCCGGGAGGAGTGGTAGGTATCCATTAGGTTAGCCCGAAAAGGCTTGGCCACAAAGCACTTGCCCATAGGTTTCTCTGGAGGGACATTGGCCTGGAATGCCAAGATCTCCTCCCCTAAGGGAGAGGTGATACTGGTTCGTAGAGTGGGAAGTATATGGTTCGGAGGAATAATAGGCACAGGTATAAAGTCAGCTTCAGGATCCGAGCCAAATTGTCTGGATAAGGCATCAGCACGTACATTCTTAGTACCAGGCAGATAAGAGACAAAGACATTGAAATGAGACAAGAATAGTGCCCATCTTGCTTGCCTCAGTGTTACGGTTTTCTGACACTCAGACCAGGGTATGAAGTAAAAACACAGTTTTATTGAAAATAAAACAATGCCCCTAGAGGCCAGTACAGAAATAGCAGTAATGGTAATAATGACAAAGTGAATGCACACAATGATAGTGATAGGTGCTATGAATGGATAGGGAATATTCCCCCAAAGGGTTAACAAATGAAATGGGTGAGGTATAAACAAGATTGGCCAACGCCCGGGATAAATAGCAGTCTCTGGAACACAGTCTCTCAATAGCTGGATAGAAATAAGTAACTGCACTGAATACACTCTCAGGTTGGTATAGTAGCGCAACAAAGTCCAGAGCTGAGCCGGTACCACCACCGTGGGCTACAGAGGAATGCTATTGCCACGCTGTAGTGATCAGAACCAAAATCGCCCTTAACTGGAAAAGTAGTAACCCTGCGTGTGCCACTTGGATTGTGCCCTGACACCCCTTGGGTGCTATACTGATGGTGACTGCACAAGCTGTAGTAGAGCTGGCGCCCTCTGGAGTGCAATGGGAATGTACCTTCAGCGTCTGTGGGCCGGAGCCAGAATATGAGCACGGAGCAGACAAGGCTCTGATGGTGAATGAGAGACACACAGAAGCACTCAGAGTAAAGGCTCACATCAGAAAACGTATGCTTGGCAAGATATATCGGAGGCACCAGACCGGAGACTACAGGCACTGCAAGGGTTAAGTGGTTCTGCACAGGAGCGAGCACCTTGGCAACCAGCAGAAGGCAAAGCAACCTCAGGCTACAGCTACTGACAAGTGAGAGGAACAGTGAGTCGCTTAAACAGTTCAGAATGTCGCCGGAGCGACCGGAATGATGCAGGAACACAGGCAGAACCGGAACAGTAGCTGGAACAGCAGGCAGAACCGGAACGGTAGCTGGAACAGCAGGCAGGCTGGAATAGCAACCGGAACAGCAGGCAGAACCGGAACACTAACTGGAACAGCAGGCAGGCCGGAATGAATCACAGAGCAGGGTCGTCAGCCAGAACCGGGTCAAGTCACGGAGCACGGTCGTCATCCAGAGCCGGGTCAATTCACAGAGCAGGGTCGTCAGCCAGAGCTGGGTCAAATCACGGAGCAGGGTCGTCAGCCAGAGCCAGGTCAAATCACGGAGCAGGGTCGTCAGCCAGAACCGGGTCAAATCACGGAGCAGGAGCAGGAGAAGAGTCTGACTAGCCGGGTCGGTACACAGGAGACACAGGAATATGGCAACAAGGCGCAGCAACAGGAACACCACGAAAGGGCAACTGACAAGTGCCCAAGCTCCAGCATATAACGGCACATCCTGGGTGGGCCAATCAGTCTCCACCAATGCACAGGCAAATCAGGTCAGATTGACAGAAAGTCACGGGGACCGTGATAGTACCCCCCTCTCAAAGACCCCCTCCCCTGCTGGGGGGTCTGGGTTTCTGCAGACATTTAGAGTGAAAGTTGCGCAACAATCGTGGCGCATGGAGGTCCCTGTGGTCAACCCAAGAGCGCTCCTCAGGCCCATACCCTTTCCAGTGGACCAAATATTGCAACTTGCCTCTAAATCTCCTGGAGTCAATGATGCTCTGAACTTCGTATTCCTCTTGGCCCTGCACCTCCACCGGCCCAGGAACCACCGGAGTGGTAGTATAGCAGTTGCAAACCAAGGGCTTTAGTAATGACACATGGAACACATTGTGAATATGCATAGTATTAGGAAGCTCCAATGCGTATGCCACAGGATTGACCTTGCGAATAATCTTAAATGGCCCAATGAACCGGGGGGCCAGTTTGTTCAAAGGCACTTGCAGGTTGAGATTCCTGGAGGAAAGCCATACCCTGTCCCCAACCTGGAAGGAAACCGCTGGCAACCGCCTGCAATTGGCATGCCGCTGATGTCTGTGGAAGGACTGACTGAGGGACCTTTGTACCTGTGCCCAAGTGGAGCGGAGCTGTTCCATGTGCTCATCCAGAGCCGGAATCTGTTGGGACTGAAATGAGTCTGGGAGTAGACAGGGTTGGAACCTATAATTAACAAGGAACGGAGAGCTCCCAGACGATGAATTAACCGCACAGTTCCTGGCGAACTCTGCCCATGGCAACAGGTCGTCCCAGTTATCATGATGATCAGTCACAAAGCAGCGTAAAAACTGCTCCAGTCCCTGATTGGCACGCTCGGCGGCTCCGTTGGTCTGGGGATGGTAGGCGGAGGAAAAGGACAATTGAATGCCCATCTGGCCACAGAATGCCCTCCAGAATCTCGACACGAATTGACTCCCCCGGTCAGACACTATCACTCTAGGAACCCCGTGCAAGCGGAATACTTCTCTGGCAAAAATTAATGCCAACTCCTGGGCCGAGGGAAGACCAGAGAGGGGCACGAAGTGAGCCATTTTAGAGAACCTATCCACCACCATTAGGATGAATGTATAGCCCTTAGAATTAGGCAGCTCTCCCAAGAAATCTATAGAAATGTGGGACCAAGGACGGTCACCATTAGGCACCGGTTGGAGCAGTCCCACTGGGAGATGCCTAGGAGTTTTGGCATGGGCACAGGTGGTACAAGCAGCAGTAAATGCAGAGCAGTCGGCCTTCAGTGAAGGCCACCAGAATGTTCGAGATAATGACCATGCCAACTGATCTCTGCCAATGTGCCCAGCTACCTTAGATGAGTAATAGATCTCAAGTAATCTGGTACGGAAAGGCTCATCCACAAAACACTTGCCAGCTGGGGTTTCCGGAGGTGCATGCCCTTGTGATGCCAAGATTTGCTCTCCCAGTGGTGAAGTGATGCTGGTACGAATAGTAGCCAGGATCCTATCTGGCTGGATTATGGGGACCGGGGCCTCATCCCTCTCAATGTCTGTGCAGAATTGTCTCGACAGGGCATCTGCCTTAATATTCTTGGACCCAGGCAGTTATGACACTATGAAATTAAATCTGGACAGAAATAGAGCCCATCGAGCCTGGCGAGATGACAGCCTTTTGGTCTCGGAAAAGTAAATCAAGTTCTTATGGTCCGTGAGGATTAATACTGGGGTCCTTGTGCCTTCCAGAAGATGTCGTTCAAGTGGCCTAGCCTCCGTTTACTGCTACGGCAGAGTACAAGTGGCCTAGTCTCCCTTACTGCTACGGCAGAGTGCAAGTGGGCTATTCTCCATTTACTGCTACAGCAGAGTGCAAGTGGCTTAGTCTCCGTTTACTGCTACAGCAGAATGCAAGTTGCCTGGTCTCCATTACTGCTATGGCAGTGTCCACGTCTCTCAGTCTCCATTACTGCTACGGCAGTGATCACGTGGTCTAGTCTCCGTTGCTGCTCCGGCAGTGCTCTATGTTGCTCAGCCTCCATTACTGCTCAGGCAGTTCACCATTGTCTGCTAACCTATTACTGGGCGTTACTCGTCTTTAAGCTCTCTATCCTAGGTGAGCTTCTTATCAGACCTCTCCTCACATGGGACTGTTTACACTCGATGAAGGCCATTAACCCATGCAGTACCGATACACTGTGATTCCTTCAAATTCTGCCTAACCTGTGTCAGTATATTGTGTTATGGACTCTATGTTTATATTGGACCTGTGTAGGCATATGTAAATGTAACCTGTCTTGTGTCTGTAATATACTGAAAATATACTACAGGACCTGTGAGGGTTATTGTATTGCTGATTGCTTAATAAAACTGTGTTTTATCCTAACCTACTGTGTCTGTGTGTCAAACAAACCATTACAGTACGAATGGGCCATGACCTCAGACAGTAAAGGTGAGGGAAATGCACAGAAAATCCATTGAAGGATAGATGTACATGAGCAGCGTTTGGACCAGTTGGCACTGGCCATACAAACTATCCTTGAGCGCACAGTGCATCTCGATAAACCAGTTCAGAGTCCGGTGGTCCCCTCAGTTTCGACACCGGAGACTCAATCCGTGACAGCTGTGGCCTCAGTTAAAGGGTTAACCTCTTCTGCTCCGTTACCACTCAGATACGATGGCGAACCCACTATCACGGTTCCCGTGCTTCCCTGTCAATCTTTGCTGGGTTACCTGTGCATTGGAGGAAGCTGATTGGCCCGCCCAGGATGTTCCTTTATATACTGGGTTGTGGGCACTTGTCAGTTGCCCTTTCGTGGTGCTCCTGAGCCTGCGCCTTGTTGCTGTGTTTCTGCTCTCCGGTTTACCGACTCGGCTAGTCTGACCATCCCATTGTTCCTGCTCCGTGATTGACCCGGCTCTGGCTGACGTTCCTGCTCCATGGTTGACCCGGCTCTGGCTGACGTTCCTGCTCCGTGATTGACCCGGCTCTGGCTGACTTTCCTGCTCCGTGATTGACCCGGCTCTGGCTGTCGATTCAAGCTCCGAGTACCGATCCGGTTCCGGTTGGGATCCAGTGCCACGTTTGTTCCTGTGTTCCTGCGTGTTCCAGGTCGCCGGCTGGCGACATTCTGAACTGTGTTTGTGTTGCTCTAACTAATCTTCTCTTGGTTACTGGACCGTTGCCTGAGCCTGTTCCTTAAGCACTGCTGAGCCAAGTACCCTTGTAAAACCAGTATTAACCCTTGCTGTGCCGGTTGCCTCAGATCTCTGAGCCTGTACTCTTACTTGCCAAGCCAGTGTATTCCTTACGAGCCTGTTAACACTGAGTGTGCCTGTGCCTTCCTGACCAGACCTCCCTATTAGCACTAGCAGAGCTGTAGTCTTTCCGTTGCCGTTAACACCGCAACCACGATGGCTGGCGTTGGTACCTCCGTTTGCTCTTGCTGTTGTGCTCCGCTGGACACCGGTGAGGTGTTCCGGTCCAGGTCACTTAAAGCGCTCATTGTGTTACTATTACTATTACTATTACTATTCCGTTGGCTCGCTATCGCTTGTGCAGTATTCGTCCGCTCTGGCACCCAAGGGGTGTGTACGGCTCTTCTCCCGTTGGCATAAGCAGGGTTATATCCATGACAAGGTTAAGGGTGATTCCGATTCTGGTCCATCTACTCGCAGTGGCTCTACTCCAGATTATTCCACTAAGGTGGTATAGGCTTGGTCCTGGGCATTTGCTGGTCTATCTGGGCGTTCATTTCCAAAAGTTCTGAGAGTGATTAGTTCAGTCACACAATACACCCTTCTCTTCACCATCAAGAGACTGATATCTATTCTGGGCGTTGGCCAATCAGTGTACTTATCTAGTTCATTTTCTCCACGTTTAACCCTGTGTATTTGCTTATCTGTGCTCATTACTCTGTTAGACATATTTGGGCCTGTATCACAGTTACCAATCTTGGCCCCCAGGGGCGCTGTTCATTCATTTTATTTTCAATAAAACTATGTTTTACTATATCAGTGTCTGAGTGTCAGAAAACCGTAACAGTATGAAAGGGCCATGACCTCAGACGGGAAAGGTGACAGTAATACACAGAACCTCCACTGGAGGATGGATGTTCACGAGCAACGCTTAGACCAGTTGGCACTGGCCATGCAAACCTTGCTAGAACGTACGGTACACCTTGGTAAACCAGATCAAAATCCGGCGGTCCCCCCAGTTATGACACCGGATAGTACCAATGGGCAAATGTTGGCTTCCTCTAGAAGTTTAACGGCGGCAGCACCGTTACCCCTAAGATATGATGGCGAACCCACACTGTGCAGAGGTTTCCTTAACCAATTAGAGATATTTCTTGAACTCACACCCCACGCCTTTCCGAATGACCGTAGCAAGGTGGGGTTCATGATATCTCTATTAACTGGCAAAGCCCTGGCATGGGCTAATCCTCTATGGGAGCAGGCTAAACCATGAACTCTGTGCTTTAACGAATTTGTCAGACCGTTTCGCAGAGTATTCGAGATACCTGGGAGAGCCACCTCTGCGGCCAAAAGACTGATGGTTATACAGATGGGCGATCGTACTGTGGCTGATTATGCAATAGAATTTCGGATTTTAGCTGCAGAAGTGGCCTGGAATAATGAGGCACTACTGGCAGTCTTTACCCAAGGGTTATCGGACCCCCATTAAAGATGAGATTGCGGCCAGGGAAGTACCCACTGATTTGGATGAGTATATAGATTACGTGATACTCATTGATACCCGCATGCGCGAAAGGCGCCTGGCTAAAAGGGCAAGCTCCAAGACCCATGGGCACGATAAGTCTTTTAACCCACCCTCTCCTCCCATTCCTCCTGACCGGGTACCTGAAACAGGGGAACCTATGCAAATCGGCTTCACCAGGCTGTCTAAGGAGGAGCGGGCTTACCGCAAAAGACAAGGGTTATGCCTATATTGTGGCAAAAATGGGCATTTACTATGCACATGTCCGGTACGTCCGGGAAACGCAGGCACCTAGGGTACCCTGGGGGACAGGCCCTAGGTGGTGTACAGTCGTCCCCAGATCCTTGTTCTAATAAACCCACCATACCAGTGAGTTTTCTCCTGGGTGACCAAGCTGTGGAGGTACTAGCCTTGGTAGATTCTGGCGCAGCAGGCTATTTCATGGACCGGGCATTTGCTGAAAGACACAATATTCCTCTGTCTAAAAGAGTGTTACGGTTTTCAGACACTCAGACAGTGGTAGATAAAACAAATAGAGTTTTATTAAAGCAAAATGAATGACAAGGTCGCCACTGGGGCGATACTGGCATAAGCAGAATAAAGGCAGAGATACCTGGTGCAACAGGTAATACTACACAAAGTATGAAAGCACAAAACAGGACACAAGAGGTTAATAGTACTGGTTATCAGTCTCAAGCGCGGTGTTAGGCACGCCCTTGGTGCAGCATATAGCGATATGTGCTGTAAGATAGCACCCAAGTCCATTCACTGTGTGGAGCTGTAGCATAAAGTTCTGACTGAATGGGAACTGCAAGTGATAAGGAGACTACTAGTATTGTGATTGCGTGAGCCAATAGCCCCCACGGGCGTAACCGGAGACTACCAGTATGGTGATTGCTTGAGCCAATAGCCCCCACGGGCGTAACCGGAGACTACAGCATCGTGATTGCTTGAGCCAATAGCCCCCACGGGCATAACCGGAGACTACGATATCGTGATTGCTTGAGTCAATAGCCCCCACGGGCGTAACCGGAGACCACCAGAATCGTGATAGCTTGTGTCGATAGCCCCTCCACGGGCGTAACGGAGACTACTGGGTACTGCTTGCCAACAGCCAATGGGCATGTAACGGGCCTTAGGCCGTTACTAGAGCCTTGTCTGGGCATGGCATTTATTCATCACTGGGCCCAAGGATTATGGATATTGGACACTCTTGGACACTCCTTTGTGCCCGGGCCTACAATCTCTCAAGCCCTTATCCTGGACTAAGAGACTTTGGCTAGCCTTATGTGGATAGGCAGCTGTGCCAGAGGAAAGAACAATTCAAGGCTTGGGTGCTGCAAACTCTTCTGACCTGCAAAGGGTTAATCATTTGAGTTTGAGCATATTTACTTCCAATATGTATTGTAGTCCCCCAAGCCTTTTGCTTAATTACTCAACCCCTGGCCATTGTTAAGGGATTGTATATTCTGGCCACTGAAGTCATTGTATTGAGCACTGTCCTGTGACCCCCTGTTGTGTGATTAATCCAATCATGTCTGCCCTATTATGTTTCCCTGAATCATTTGTTGTTGGTTCTTGGACCCCTTTGTGGTGACTGAATTATCCCTGTGACTACCCCATTGTGTTCTACCAGGAGGAATTGTGATTGTATTAAGTCTCATGTACTGTGCTCCAAGTTAGTGTGGTTTGAAACTGTATAAATATGCTGTGGGTTGTTGTAATAAAGAGTTAGTCTTCTTGAAGAACTAAGAAGGAGTCCTGGTTTTCTTTATGCTCTTGTGGTTTAAAGTATCCTCTCTGATGCCCACCTGAGCTGTGTATCCTGCATTGCCGACTGTCTGCTGCCAGCTATCTGCGGATCTAATTTGGTATGCTGTCAGGCAGCGGCGTGGACTCCAGGCTCCCTTGCTTACAGCGATCCGGCGACTGTTTCCAGTGACTGTCCATACTTTGACTGGGGCATCTGACAGAGCTTATCTGGCGTCAAGAAGGAGACACCTGGGAACGACGGCAGAAGGCGACGCGGTCCCTTCTAGCTTCCGTTACAGGGCATAACGGAACCGCTGCTCTGTCACGGAGAGCCGCCGACTACTGAGGCCCACAAGCGGCCGGCTCACAGAAACAGCGAAACAGGCTGAGGCTAAAGGTGGAAGAGTAGCAGTAATCGGATGAACAATACCAGTGTCTCAAGTGCAGAAAACGACACAGCACAGTAAGGTCTGGACTCTGCACACGAAAGGCAGATAAAGGAAGGCTCAGCAACGGATAAGCGGAGGCTCAGACACACTATGCAGTATCAGAATGTCTCCGAGGCGACAACGGGAATCGTCCGTCAGGATACACAGGAGATTCGCAGACAAGCCGGGTCGGTAACGGAGAAGGATCGTCAGCCAGGCCGGGTCAGGATACACAGGAGATTTGCAGACAAGCCGGGTCGGTAACGGAGAAGGGTCGTCAGCCAGGCCGGGTCAGGTGCCGTAGGAGATTCGCAGACAAGCCGGATCAGGAACACGCAGGAAGTCAGCCAGGCCGGGTCAATCATGGAACAGGAACACAGGAACGTCGTCGGACAAGCTTAGTCGGTACACGGTAGATCAGGATACTAGAATACTGCAACAGCAACGCTGGCTCGGAAACACCACGAAAGGGCACCTGACAGGTGCCAGTGGCCGGATTAAAACGGATAACCAGGGGCGGGCCTACACAGCTCAACCAATCCGGGAGCAGCACAGTTGAGAATGACAGGAAGGATCACGTGGACCGTGATAGTACCCCCCTCTCAAAGACCCCCTCTCCCTGCCGGAGGTCTAGGTTTCTGAGGGTATTTAGAGTGGAAGTTGCGCAACAGCCTGGGCACGTGTAGGTCCCTCTGATCTACCCAGGAACGTTCCTCAGGGCCATATCCCTTCCAATGGACCAAATATTGCAACTTCCCCCTAAATCTCCTCTACTGACAACGGATAAGTGCGGCCCCTGGGAGGCACCGTGCCCGGGGCCAGATCAATGGCACAATCATAAGGTCTGTGCTGAGGCAGGGCGCCAGCCTCCCCCTTACTGAACACGTCACTGAACTCCTGGTATTCAGCTGGCACAGAGGGAAAGGTACACAATAACCTGACAGGGTGTGAGAGACAGTTATCCGCACAATATTCCGACCAAGACAATACTTCACATTTTTTCCAGTCAAACTGGGGGTTGTGTAATGATAACCATGGGAACCCCAGAATGACTGCGTGATGAGGCGAGTTAATTATTTGAAATTGCACTTCCTCCTTGTGGAGGGCCCCAATCACCATAGTAATAGGGGTAGTCTCCATAGTGATAAGTGCGGGTTCTAATGGCCTGCCATCGATGGCTTCAATAGCCAGAGGGGACTCCCTTTTGACCACCGGAATCTTATGCAACTCAGCAAAGGAGCGATCCATGAAATAACCGGCTGCACCGGAGTCTACCAGAGCTAAAACTGACACAGAGGACTCTGACCACGTTAATGCCACCTGGATGGTGGGTCTCTGTGTACTAGTATCCAGGGACTGTTGTACGCCACCTAGGGCCTGTCCCCCAAGGTACCCTAGGTGCGTTCGTTTCCCGGCCGAACCGGACAGGTGCGTAACTGTTGCCCAGCTTTACCACAGTATAGGCATGGGCCCATTCTTTTACGGTGCGCCCTCTCCTCCTTCGTTAGTCTGGTGAACCCGAGCTGCATAGGCTCCCCTCCCTCTGCAATACGTTCAGGAGGAAGGGGTGGTGAGGGTGGGTTCACAAGACTGCCATGCCCAATATTCCTGGATTTCACCCTTTTAGCCATCCGCCTCTCGCGAATGCAGGAGTCAATAAGCATGACGTAATCAATGTATTCATCAAGATCAGTAAGCACATCTCTGGCGGCAATTTCATCCTTAATGGATTCTGACAGGCCCTGGGCAAAAGCCACGACTAATGCCTCGTTATTCCAGCCCACCTCTGCTGCCAAGGTTCGAAATTCGATAGCGTAGTCGCCCAAGGTGCGATCTCCCTGTTGTACCTCCAATAACCTCTTGGCAGCAGAAGCGGCTCTACCAGGTACCTCAAACACTCTGCGGAATTGTCTTACAAACTCCCTAAAATTCAGAGTGCAAGGTTTGGCATTCTCCCAGAGAGGATTCGCCCAGGATAACGCCTTGCCAGTTAATAGGGAAATCATGAACCCAACCTTGCTTCGATCATTGGGAAATGCCTGAGGTGTGAGCTGAAAGAATATCTCTAGTTGGTTGACAAAGCCTCTGCATTGGTTAGGTTCGCCATCATATCTTAACGGTAACGGCGCCGCCGCCGTGAACCCTCTGGACTGAGTAGTTGGGACAAAAGTCAGATTTTCCGGTGTCGAGACTGGGGTGACCACCGGATTCTGATTATGTTTGTCTAGGTGTACCGTTCTCTCGGGTAATGTCTGCAGAGCCAGTGCCAACTGGTCGAGGCGCTGCTCGTGAACATCCATTTTCCAGTGGATATTCTGGGTACCAGTATCTCCCTTGCTATCTGAGGTCATGGCCCTTTCGTACTGTTACGGTTTTCAGACAGTGGTAGATAAAACAAATAGAGTTTTATTAAAGCAAAATGAATCACAAGGTCGCCACTGGGGCGATACTGGCATAAGCAGAATAAAGGCAGAGATACCTGGTGCAACAGGTAATACTACACAAAGTATGAAAGCACAAAACAGGACACAAGAGGTTAATAGTACTGGTTATCAGTCTCAAGTGTGGTGTTAGGCACGCCCTTGGTGCAGCATATAGCATATGTTCTGTAAGATAGCACCCAAGTCCATTCACTGCGTGGAGCTGTAGCATAAAGTTCTGACTGAACGGGAACTGCAAGTGATAAGGAGATAGCCCCCACGGGCGTAACCGGAGACTACTAGTATTGTCATTGCGTGAGCCAATAGCCCCCACGGGAGTAACCGGAGACTACCAGTATGGTGATTGCTTGAGCCAATAGCCCCCCAATAGACCTAGGGATCTTGGCACGGGCACAGGTGGTACAAGCTGCCGTAAAAGCGGCGCAGTCAGCTCTCAAGGTAGGCCACCAAAATAGCTGCGAGAGCGACCATACTAGTTGGCCCCTACCAATATGCCCAGCCGCTTTAGAAGCGTGATAAGTTTCCAACAGACGGACACGGAATGACTCATCCACGAAACACTACCCCACTGGGGTTTCAGGAGGTGCCCTTGATTGTGATGCCAGTATCTCCTCCCCCAGAGGCGAGGTTATGGTGGTACGAATAGTAGCCAGGATCTGATCTGGCTGAATGATGGGTACCGGGTCTTCCTCCCTCTCAGTGCCAGAATCGAACTGACGTGACAACGCATCAGCCTTGATATTCTTCGAGCCAGGAAGATAGGATACTAGAAAATTGAATCGGGACAAAAACAGCGCCCACCTAGCTTGTCGAGAAGACAGTCTTTTGGCTTCGGAGAGATAGGTTAAATTCTTATGGTCAGTAAGAATTAGTACTGGAGTCTGAGTGCCCTCCAAAAGGTGTCGCCACTCCTTCAGTGCTAGGATGATGGCCAACAGTTCCCTGTCTCCAATCTCGTAATGGCTCTGGGCGCTGGACAGTTTCTTAGAGAAAAACCCACAAGGCTTTAAGACGCCACCTCCCACAGGACGTTGGGAGAGCACTGCCCCAACCCCAACTTCTGAAGTGTCAACCTCCAATGTAAACGGCAGGAAGGGATTAGGGTGGGACAGTATAGGAGCAGATGCAAAGGCAGACTTCAGGGTAACAAATGCGTCTTCAGCTGCCTCAGACCACTGAGAGGGAGAAGCGCCCTTATGAGTCAAATCTGATAGTGGTTTTACAATCGTGGAAAAGTTCTTGATGAACTTCCTATAATAGTTAGCAAAACCTAAGAATCGCTGGATGGCCTTTAACCCCTTAGGCCGAGGCCATTGCAGAACCGCTGCCAACTTTTCCTGATCCATGGCAATGCCACTTTTGGAGATTATGAACCCCAGGAATGGTACTTGAGATGTATGGAATTCGCACTTTTCTAGTTTACAGAATAACTTGTGCTTACGAAGTCGGAGCAAGACTTCTGAGACATCCTTAATGTGTTGGGAGAAGTTAGCAGAGTGAATCAATATATCATCTAGATATACTACCACACAGGACTGGAGCAGGTCACGTAAAATATCGTTAATCAATTCCTGAAACACTGCAGGTGCATTGCATAAGCCGAATGGCATCACCAGATATTCATAATGCCCTGTTCTGGTATTAAACGCCGTTTTCCACTCGTCACCCTCTTTAATTCTGTCTAGATTATAGGCGGCTCGCAAATCAAGTTTAGTAAAGATCGAAGAGCCCTTTAATCTGTCGAATAATTCTGTAATAAGTGGAATGGGATAGGCGTTCTTAGGCATCAACTTATTCAGCCCTCGGTAGTCAATGCAAGGCCTGAGTTCCCCATTTTTCTTTTTAACAAAAAAAAATCCGGCACCAGCCGGAGACGTAGATTTACGAATGATTCCCCTCTCCAGGGCATCTGCGGTATAATCCTCCATAGCCTTATTTTCTTCACAAGACAGTGGGTAAGTGCGTCCCCTGGGGGGCACCGCACCTGGAGGCAAATCAATGGCGCAATCGTATGGCCTATGGTCAGGTAATGCGCTGGCCTCTCCTTTGCTAAATACGTCACTGAATTGCCCATATTCTGTTGGCACAGCTGGAGAGGTACACATAATCTTAACAGGAAAAGAGAGACAATTCTTGTTGCAGTACTCAGACCAGGAGTTAACTTCACACCTTTGCCAGTCAAATTGGGGATTGTGTGCCTGTAACCATGGAAACCCCAAAATAACAGAATGGTGCGGGGAACGAATGATCTGAAATCGTATCTGCTCCCTGTGACAAGCCCCCACAGTCATTGTCACTGGGATTGTCTCGAAAGTAATGAAAGCAGGATCCAGGGGTCTGCCAGCAATGGCCTCTATTGCCACAGGAGAGTCCTTTTTACATAACGGAATGCCCTGCAAATCAGCAAAGGACTGATCCATGAAGTAGCCGGCTGCCCCGGAGTCCACCAATGCTAGGACCTCGATAACCTCATCCGCCCAAGCAAATGCCACCTGGATGGTGGGTTTAGTGGTGCTAGTATCTAGGGACTGTTCTACACCACCTAGGGCCTGTCCCCCAAGGTACCCTAGGTGCGTTCGTTTCCCGGCCTTACTGGACAATTGTGTAATAAATGACCCGGTTTGCCACAATATAGGCATAAGCCTTGCCTCCTACGATACAACTTCTCCTCCTTAGTGAGCCTAGTAAATCCTACTTGCATAGGTTCAGTGCTGTCGGCTGGACGTTCAGGTAGAACGGGTGGTGTGGGTGGGTTAAGGAAACTGTTCTGGCCATAACTTTTTGCTTTAGTCCTTTTAGCCAAGCGTCTCTCCCGGATGCGGGAGTCTATTAACATGACATAGTCAATGTACTCATCCAGCTCGCTGGGTACATCTCGAGCGGCTATCTCGTCCTTAATCTGTTCAGTGAGACCCTGGGTAAAGGCTGCAAGTAAGGCCTCATCGTTCCAGCCCACCTCTGCTGCCAAGGTCCGGAACTCGATAGCATAAACGCCCAGAGTGCGTTCGCCCTGCTGAATCTCCATCAGCCTTTTGGCAGCAGAGGCAGCCCTGCCAGGAACCTCAAACACACGTCTGAACTTCATCACAAAATCTCTAAAGTTCAGTGTGCAGGGTCTGGCATTTTCCCACAACGGATTTGCCCATGCCAAAGCTTTGCCCGTCAACAGAGATATCATAAAGCCGACCTTACTACGGTCGTTAGGAAATGCCTGGGGTGCCAATTCCAAAAATATCTCCAACTGGTTAATGAAACCTCTGCATAGGGAGGGTTCGCCATCATATCTTAAGGGTAACGGCGCCGCTGCCGTTAACTCTCTTGAGTTAGCAGAGGGAATTACAGACGGATTCTCCGGTGTCAAGACTAGGGGGACCACCGGATTAGGACCAGGCTTGTCCAAATGTACTGTACGTTCGAGTAACGTCTATAGAGCCAGTGCCAACTGGTCCAGGCGCTGCTCATGGACATCCATTCTCCAGTGGATGTTCTGAGTATTACTTTCACCCTTACCGTCTGAGGTCATGTCCCTTTCGTACTGTAACGGTTTTTAGGACTCTCAGACCAGTAAGTGAAAATAAAACACACTTTATTTTTAAAGTAAAATAATGCACAGGTTCGCCCTCTAGTGGCGGTAGGTAATACACAGATAGGTTAAACTGAGGTATTACAATAGTAATAACACAATAGATATACATGCAAGACAGTAAGCAATAGGGTGATATGAACCCCCAAGGGGTTAATGACTAGATAACAGTCCGTCTCAGATGTGGAGGTTTGACACGCCCTGGATGTTAAAAGGCTGTGCTGGATAGACAAAGTTCATCAAGTACTGAAGACCGAACTGCCTCGCCAAGGTGTTTGGATATTAAGCAGAATAGGAATCAACTTAGCCCCCACGGGCGTAGTTACTGGAACTGCTTTGGTTTGTGCAAGTGCAATAGCCCCCACGGGCGTAACGGGAACCGGACAGCAATGCAAGAGCTAACAGCCTCCTCAGACTTTGCTGAATGCTGGAATATGAGTGCAAGAGCCACTAGCCCCCTCGGGCGTAGTACCAGATAAGCTAACACTGAAGCCTCGCTGCCACCACTCTGTATTACGGATATCGCCGGTAATCGACAGCCTTAGGCGCCCAAACGGCCCAAACAATGTGACTACTCTGCAATGGAGGACTAGAGTTGCCGACGGTGAGCGGCCAACTCAGCAGCAGTATCACGGGTATCGAGGCTCGTACTGGAGGTAGAGAGAGTGAAATCGAGGCAGCACTGCAAGAGTTAAAAGGCACGTTTACTTGAGGCTTCAGCGCTACTGGAAGGCTCTGCAATGAGAGAAAGGCACCCAGATTCAAACACAGCTCTGCACGGGTAGTGAGGCACAGCACTAATCGTGGGTAACACCAGGCAAGGCAGTCACACTGAAGCGGGCAACAGAGACTGATGATGTTGCGGCGGCGACAACTGGAACGCAGGTCACTGGAACAAGCTGGAAGTCGATCTTCGGAGCAGGAAGTCAGCCGGACCGGGTCGGAGCACGTAGGAGGTAGTCATACAAGCCGGGTCATACACAAGCAGGAACGTCAGCCTAGCCGGGTCAGGATCCAAGGGAGGTACGCAGACGAGCCGGGTCATACACAAGCAGGAACACTGGAGAATAGTCAGGACAAGCCGAATCGGTACACTGGAACTCAGAATACAGAAACACAGCAACAGCACTACTGGCTCAGGAACACCACGAAAGGGCATCTGACAGATGTGATAGCCAGGTATAAAAAGGTCATCAGGAGGCGGGTCAAACCCATTCAGCAAATCAGTGTCAGCCACAACTGAGAGTGACAGGAATCACAGGCACTGTGATACACCCACCCTGTGCAGGGGGTTTATTAATCAGTTGGAAATCTTTCTGGAACTAACTCCTCACGCCTTTCCTAATGACCGCAGTAAGGTGGGGTTCATGATATCTCTATTGACGGGCAGAGCCCTGGCATGGGCCAACCCCCTGTGGGAGAATGCTAAAACGTGTACCAGGAACTTCAGGGAGTTTGTACGTACTTTTCGGAGAGTATTTGAAGTTCCTGGTAGAGATGCCTCTGCTGCCAAATGATTGATGGAGATACAACAGGGCAATTTGACTGTGGGTGATTATGCCATAGAATTCCATACATTAGCAGCAGAGGTACGTTGGAACAACGAGGCGCTGGTGGCAGCTTTTGCTCAGGGACTTGCTGACCGTATTAAGGATGAGACGGCAGCTAGAGAACTGCCTAGTGATTTGGACGAATACATTGATTTCGCTATTCTAATTGATTCTCGTATTCGTGAGAGACTTATGGCTAAAGACCGCAAGCTACGGTCCAGGAACATTGGGCAAAACAGTTTTTTGGTCCCACCCATGCCTCCCTCGCCTCCCATGCCTCCTGAACTTACACAGGAGACCTGTGAACCAATGCAACTTGGGTTCACTAAACTATCTAAGGAAGAACGGGCACACCGCAGGAGGCAGGGGTTATGTCTGTATTGTGACAAAGCTGGACACCTATTACGCACCTGTCCTGTACGTCCGGGAAATGAAAGCACCTAGGGTACCTTGGGTTGACAGGCCCTAGGTGGTGTTCAGCAGTCCCTAGACCCTATTATGCAGAAACCCACGATCCAGGTGGCATTTTCCTGGGCAGAACATTCGGTGAAGGTTCTGGCCCTGGTTGATTCCGGCGCGGCCGGATACTTCATGGACAGTTCATTTGCTGCATTACATCAGATTCCGTTGGTCAGGAGGGAATCTCCCTTAGCCATTGAAGCCATTGATGGCAGACCTTTAGAACCAGCTCAGATAACTATGGAAACTATTCCACTATCTATGACTATTGGGGCCCTCCACATGGAGGAACAGCGTTTTCAGATTATCCATTCTCCTCATCATGCGGTCATTCTGGGGTTTCCATGGTTACATTTGCATAATCCCCAGTTTGACTGGCAGACTTGTGAGATCACGTCTTCGTCCGAGTACTGTATGGAGCACTGTGTGACTCATCCAATTAAGATTTTGTGTACCTCTCCCTCCGTGCCGGCCGAATATCACCAATTCAGTGACGTTTTTAGTAAGGGAGAGGCTAACACTTTGCCCCGGAATAGGGAGTATGATTGCGCTATTGATTTGCCTCCTGGCGCTGTGCCTCCTAGGGGCCGCACATACCCGCTGTCGTGCAAGGAGAATCAGGTCATGAGGGAATATATTGACGATGCCCTTAAAAGAGGGATTATTAGAAAATCTACCTCGCCTGCTGGAGCTGGTTTCTTTTTTGTTAAAAAGAAGAATGGCGAGTTGAAGCCTTGTATCGATTACTGGGGACTGAATAAACTAATGTCCAAGAATGCCTACCCCATACCACTCAGTACCGAACTATTCGACAGGTTAAAAGGTTCTTCAATTTTCACTAAATTAGATCTACGGGCTGCCTATAACCTGATCAGAATAAGAGCTGGGGACGAGTGGAAAACGGCATTTAATACCAGATTGGGGCATTTTGAATATCTAGTCATGCCGTTTGGCCTTTGTAATGCACCCGCTGTATTTCAAGAATTTATTAATGATATCCTCCGTAATATGCTACAGTCCTGCGTAGTAGTCTACCTAGATGACGTACTCATTCACTCGGCTAACCTGTCTCAACACATCAAGGATGTGTCCGAGGTCTTGCTTCGATTACGCCAGAATAAACTATTTTGCAAACTGGAGAAATGCGAGTTTCACAGGTCCATGGTGCCTTTTTTGGGTTTCGTGATCTCTAAGGATGGCATTGCTATGGACCAGGAGAAACTCGCAGCGGTATTGCAATGGCCACGACCCAAAGGGTTAAAAGCTATTCAGCGTTTTCTTGGGTTTGCTAATTATTACAAGTAGTTTATCAAGAACTTTTCCACTATTGTTAAACCTCTGTCTGACCTTACGCACAAGGGTGCTAACCCATCCCAATGGTCTGAAGCAGCTGAGCAAGCTTTTGAGACATTAAAGTCCGCTTTCGCATCTGCCCCTGTACTGTCCCACCCCAACCCTTCCCTTCCATTTACTTTGGAGGTTGATGCCTCTGAGAATGGGGTAGGGGCAGTACTGTCACAGTGTCCGGTTGCCGGGGGTACTCTGAGGCCATGTGGATTCTTCTCAAAAAAACTGTCTAGTGCCCAGAGTCACTATGAAATTGGGGACAGAGAACTCCTGGCTATCATTCTTGCTTTGAAACAATGGCATCACCTGCTGAAAGGTACTAGAACTCCTGTGTTAATTCTAACTGACCACAAAAATTTGACTGATCTCTCTGAAGATAAGAGATTGTCCTCACATGAGGCCTGATGGGCCCTGTTTCTATCTCGTGTTAACTTTATAGTATCCAACTTGCAGGGCTCCAAGAATGTTAGGGCTGATGCCCTGTCTAGACAATTTGGGCCAGAGATGGAGAAGGATGAGGTCGCCATACCCATCATTCAGCCTGATCGCATCCTGGCTACCCTACGTACTAGCATCACTTCGCCACTGGGGGAGGAGATTCTGGCTACCCAGGCTACGGCACCCCCAGAGACCCCAGTGGGCAAGTGTTTTGTGGATGAGCCATTTAGTACCCGCTTGCTCGAAACATGCCATTCATCTAAAGCTGCTGGGCATATTAGGAGGGATCAATTAATTTGGTCTCTCTCACAAGTATTTTGGTGGCCCTCCCTATGGGCTGACTGCTCCGCATTCAAGGTGGCCTGTACCACCTGTTCTCGTGCCAAAACCCCTAGACACCTCCCAGTGGGCTTACTCCAACCAGTACCGAATGGTGAACGACCTTGGTCCTATGTATCGGTTGATTTCTTGGGAGAATTGCCTGTGTCCAGGGGTTATTCTTTCATACTTATGGTGGTTGATAGATTCTCTAAGATGGCTCACTTCTTGCCTCTTCCTGGCCTTCCTTCAGCCCAAGAGCTGGCAGTTGTCTTTGCTAAAGAGGTATTACGGTTGCATGGGGTACCGAGAGTTCTGGTGTCCGACCGTGGGAGCCAATTTGTGTCCAGATTTTGGAGAGAATTCTGTAACCAGATGAGCATTCAATTGTCCTTTTCATCTGCCTACCATCCCCAGACCAATGGAGCCGCTGAGCGTGCCAATCAAGGATTGGAGCAGTTCCTGCACTTTTTTGTTACCGATCATCATCATAATTGGGCAGACCTGTTGCCATGGGCAGAGTTCGCCAGGAACTGTGCGGTTAATTTATCGTCCAGGAGCTCCCTGTTTCTGATCAACTACGGGTTTCAGCCATGTTTGCTCCCAGACTCATTCCAGTCGCAACAGATTCCAGCTCTGGATGAGCACATCAAGCAACTCCGCTCTACTTGGGCACAGGTTCAGAGGGCCCTCAGTCAGTCTTTCCAGCGTCATCAGCGCCACGCTGTCACGGTTCCTGTGATTTTCTGTCACTCTGCTGTGGTGTGTTCCTATTGATGGAGCTTGGTTATGCCTGCCCAGTGTGGCCTTCTTATACCGGGCCTCTGGCACCTGTCAGGTGCCCTTTCCTGGTGTTCCAGTACCAGAGCTTCCGTTGCTGTGTTCCTGCATTCCTGTGTACCGATCTGGCTTGTCTGACTAGTCTACTGGTTCCTGCTCCGTGTATGACCCGGCCTGGCTGACGTTCCTGCTCCGTGATTGATCCGGCTTGTCTGACGCTCCTGCTCCATGTATGACCCGGCCTGGCTGACGTTCCTGCTTCGTGACCGGTTTCCTGTGATCCTGTTCCAGAGAGATCGCGTCTATGTCGCTTGGCGACATTGTGAACTGTTAATCTTGAGCTATATATGCTGACCTCCCACTTGCTAAGCTTGTTGCCTCCGTTTCCGAGCCTGCCTGTTAACACTTGCAGTGCTTGTTGCCTCAGATACTGGGCCTATCCGTTAACACTTACTGAGCTTGTTGCCTCCGTTACCGAGCCTGTCCGTTGACACTTGCAGGGCTTGTTGCCTCAGATGCTGGGCCTATCCGTTAACACTTGCTGAGCTTGTTGCCTCCAATACCGAGCCTCTCCGTTAACACTTGCTGAGCTTGGTGCCTTCATTACTGAGCCTCTCCGTTAACACTAGCTGTGCCGGTTGCCTTCATTACAGAGCCTGTCCGCTATACTTGCAGAGCAGTTGTGGTTTCCGTTAACTGTGATACCGATAGCTCATGCAATACACTTGCTCCATTTACGCACCGGAAGGGTGCTACTGGCTTTGGTCCTACTCAGCTCTGGCAATGTTGTGTATCCGTTTACGCACCAAGGGGTGCTACTGGCCCTGGTCCCATTCAGCTCTTGCAGTGTGTGTATCCATTGACGCACCAAGGGGAATACAGGCTCTGGTCCCATTCAGCTCTCGCAGTGTCATTAACCCGTTCAGCACCGGAAGGGTGCCATTGGCTCTGGTCCCATTCAGTGTGGTTAATCCCGTTACACACGGCAGAGTGCTCTTGGCACTTGTACCATTTAGCTCTAGCACAAGTGGTTGGTCTTGCATATTGCCAGTATTTGAGGACTACTGCTTGGACTCACTACTAGGTGCTCTCCACCTCGCACCTCAGTCTCTGGCTGCTCTTGTCCTCTACTGGGTGAGACTGATTACTTGCATTGGACTTTAACCCTTGCTATACTCTGTTCCCATTGCATTGTACAGTATGCTCCTTATCCAAACTGTGTCTGCTATACAACCATATTTGCCTTCAGTTACGTGTCATTACCTATTCCTGCCCTTAGGGGCCGTGTTCCTCATTTGTTCTCAATAAAACTGTGTTTTATTTTTTACCTCTGTTCTGAGTGTCTGATAAAACCGTTATACACGCTAACTGTAGATGGCTGACAGCGGTCTTCTTTCAGGTTGGGGACAGGGTATGGCTCTCCTCCAGAAACCTCAATTTGCAAGTTCCGTCTAATAAGTTGGCTCCCCGGTTTATTGGTCTCTTCAGGGTGATCCGCAAAATTAACCCTGTTTCATATGCCTTGGATCTCCCAGCGTCTATGCGCATTCACAATGTGTTCCATGTATCCTTCCTGAAACCTCTGGTATGCAACCGCTACACTACCACTCCTGTGGTCCCCGGACCTGTGGAGGTTCAGGATCAGGAGGAGTACGAGGTCCAAAACATCATTCATTCACGCAGATTTAGAGGAAAATTGCAATATTTGGTCCATTGGAAGAGTTATGGCCCTGAGGAACGTTACTGGGTTGATCAGAATGATCTTCATGCTCCTAGATTGCTGCTCAATTTTCACTCTAAATATCAACGGAAACCAGGTCCCTCTTCTAGGAGAGGGGGTCTTTGAGACACAAAAATCACTTTGAGACACAAAAATCACTTTTGGGATTTAATGACATGTGAAAGAAAACGTAGTCAAAAATTAGTTAGCCCTGTCTTAAATCTCCTAAAAGAAATATTAACTTTATTTAATTTTTATGTTTGTGTAGACTGTCATATTTTTTGGAAGAGCAAAGCATTCTGGGATGAATTTGGAGCAAACCATTTTAACCATAGTGGGGGATGTATAAAACTTCTTTTGAATTAAATCGCTCTTTTGCTTTCATAAAGGGTTGCAAAGAAGACTCAAACGCTTCTATTCATGAAAACTAACAAAATATCTTTAATTCAATCATTTTAAAGCCCCTTTCACATCAGTAAAAATTATACAAAAATGTATTTACCCTCCACTGCTGATCTTGGTTTGATCCAGAGAGGCCACACTTCTTCACTATGACCAGCTTTACAGACTTTTTACAGTGGTATGCAAACTAGACAGCAACTCGATGGCCATATTATTCAGAATGCTACCATCCTATAACTCCACTCTTGTTTCACTAGGAGAAAACACTATATATTTAACCTCTTGGGTGCTACAGACATCTCTAGGATTAAAAAGTATTTTTAAATAAATAATTACATTGTATGTTATGATTAAGGAAGTATAGCCTAAGATACTAATTAGATTAAAATAGTAAAAACTATTTACAATATAATATTCACAAATCAATTATTTTATAGACGATCTATTGTTTTCACCATTGAAATGTATTCATGATCAAATAAGGACATACAGAAAAAAATGAAAAAAAAAAAAAAAGATCTATTTAAGCATCAGAAAAATTTTCATTTTAAACTTTGAGACACAAAAATCACTTTTGGGATATAATGACATGTTAAAGAACACGTAGTCAAAAATTAGTTAGCCCTGTCTTAAATCTCCTAAAAGAAATATTAACTTTATTTAATTTTTATGTTTGTGTAATCTGTCATATTTTTTGGAAGAGCAAAGCATTCTGGGATGAATTTGGAGCAAATCATTTTAACCATAGTAGGGGATGTATAAAACTTCTTTTGAATTAAATCGCTCTTTTGCTTTCATAAAGGGTTGCAAAGAAGACTCAAAAGCTTCTATTCATGAAAACTAACAAAATATCTTTAATTCAATCATTTTAAAGCCCCTTTCACATTGGTAAAAATTATAGAAAAATGTATTTACCCTCCACCTGGTGATCTTGGTTTGATCCAGAGAGGGCCCACTTCTTCACTATGACCAGCTTTACAGACTTTTTACAGTGGTATGCAAACTAGACAGCAACTCGATGGCCATATTATTCAGAATGCTGCCATCCTATAACTCCACTCTTCTTTTAACAAGGAGAAAACACTATATATTTAACCTCTTGGGTGCTACAGACATCTCTAACATTAAAAAGTGTTTTCAAATAAATAAGTACATTGTATGTTATGATTAAGGAAGTATAGCCTAAGATACTAATTAGATTAAAATAGCAAAAACTATTTACTAAATAATATTCACAAATCAATTATTTTACAGACGATCTATTGTTTTCACCATTGAAATGTATTAATGATAAAATAAGTACATGCAGAAAAAAAAAAAAAAGATCTATTTAAGCATCAGAAAAATTTTCATTTTAAACTTTGAGACACAAAAATCACTTTTGGGATTTAATGACATGTGAAAGAAAACGTAGTCAAAAATTTGTTAGCCCTGTCTTAAATCTCCTAAAAGAAATATTAACTTTATTTAATTTTTATGTTTGTGTAGTCTGTCATATTTTTTGGAAGAGCAAAGCATTCTGGGATGAATTTGGAGCAAACCATTTTAACCATAGTAGGGGATGTATAAAACTTCTTATGAATTAAATCGCTCTTTTACTTTCATGAAGGGTTGCAAAGAAGACTCAAACGATTCTATTCATGAAAACTAACAAAATATCTTTAATTCAATCATTTTAAAGCCCCTTTCACCTCGGTAAAAATTATAGAAAAATTTATTTACCCTCCACCTGGTGATCTTGGTTTGATCCAGAGAGGCCCCACTTCTTCACTATGACCAGCTTTACGACTTTTTACAGTGGTATGCAAACTAGACAGCAACTCGATGGCCATATTATTCAGAATGCTACCACCCTATAACTCCACTCTTGTTTTAACATGGAGAAAACACTATATATTTAACCTCTTGGGTGCTACAGACATCTCTAGAATTAAAAAGTGTTTTCAAATAAATAAGTACATTGTATGTTATGATTAAGGTAGTATAGCAAAAGATACTTATTAGATTAAAATAGCAAAAACGTTTTACTAAATAATATTCACAAATCAATTATTTTACAGACGATCTATTGTTTTCACCATTGAAATGTATTAATGATCAAATAAGAACATACAGAAAAAATAATAAATAGAAAAAGATCTATTTAAGCATCAGAAAATTTTTCATTTTAAACTTTGAGACACAAAAATCACTTTTGGGATTTAATGACATGTGAAAGAACACGTAGTCAAAAATTAGTTAGCCCTGTCTTAAATCTCCTAAAAGAAATATTAATTTAATTTAATTTTTATGTTTGTGTAGTCTGTCATATTTTTTGGAAGAGCAAAGCATTCTGGGATGAATTTGGAGCAAACCATTTTAACCATAGTAGGGGATGTATAAAACTTCTTTTGAATTACATCGCTCTTTTACTTTCATAAAGGGTTGCAAAGAAGATTCAGAAACTTCTATTCATGAAAACTAACAAAATATCTTTAATTCAATCATTTTAAAGCCTCTTTCACATCGGTAAAAATTGTAGAAAAATGTATTTACCCTCCATCTGGTGATCTTGGTTTGATCCAGAGAGGCCCCACTTCTTCACTATGACCAGCTTTACAGACTTTTTACAGTGGTATGCAAACTAGACAGCAACTCGATGGCCATATTATTCAGAATGCTGCCATCCTATAACTCCACTCTTGTATTAACAAGGAGAAAACAATATATATTTAACCTCTTGGGTGCTACAGACATCTCTAGGATTAAAAAGTGTTTTTAAATAAATAAGTACATTGTATGTTATGATTGAGGAAGTATAGCCTAAGATACTAATTAGATTAAAATAGCAAAAACTATTTACAAAACAATATTCACAAATCAATTATTTTACAGACAATCTATTGCTTTCACCATTGAAATGTATTAATGCTCAAATAAGGACATGCAGAAAAGTAAAAAAACAAGATCTATTTAAGCATCAGAAAAATTTTCATTTTAAACTTTGAGACACAAAAATCACTTTTGGGATTTAATGACATGTGAAAGAAAACTTAGTCAAAAATTAGTTAGCCCTGTCTTAAATTTCCTAAAAGAAATATTAACTTAATTTTATTTTTATGTTTGTGTAGTCTGTCATATTTTTTGGAAGAGCAAAGCATTCTGGGATGAATTTGGAGCAAACCATTTTAACCATAGTAGGGGATGTATAATACTTCTTTTGAATTAAATCGCTCTTTTACTTTCATAAAGGGTTGCAAAGAAGACTCAAACGCTTCTATTCATGAAAACTAACAAAATATCTTTAATTCAATCATTTTAAAGCCCCTTTCACATTGGTAAAAATTTTAGAAAAATGTATTTACCCTCTACCTGGTGATCTTGGTTTGATCCAGAGAGGCCCCACTTCTTCACTAAGACCAGCTTTACAGACTTTTTACAGTGGTATGCAAACTAGACAGCAACTCGATGGCCATATTATTCAGAATGCTACCATCCTATAACTCCACTCTTGTTTTAACAAGGAGAAAACACTATATATTTAACCTCTTGGGTGCTACAGACATCTCTAGGATTAAAAAGTGTTTTTAAATAAATAATTACATTGTATGTTATGATTAAGGAAGTATAGCCTAAGATACTAAATAGATTAAAATAGCAAAAACTATTTACAAAATCATATTCACAAATCAATTATTTTACAGACGATCTATTGTTTTCACCATTGAAATGTATGAATGATCAAATAAGGACATGTAGAAATAAAAAAAAAAAAAAAAAAAAAAAAAAAAAATCTATTTAAGCATCAGAAAAATTTTCATTTTAAACTTTGAAACACAAAAATCACTTTTGGGATTTAATGACATGTGAAAGAAAACGTAGTCAAAAATTAGTTAGCCATGTCTTAAATTTCCTAAAAGAAATATTAACTTAATTTTATTTTTATGTTTGTGTAGTCTGTCATATTTTTTGGAAGAGTAAAGCATTCTGGGATGAATTTGGAGCAAACCATTTTAACCATAGTAGGGGATGTATAATACTTCTTTTGAATTAAATCGCTCTTTTACTTTCATAAAGGGTTGCAAAGAAGACTCAAACGCTTCTATTCATGAAAACTAACAAAATATCTTTAATTCAATCATTTTAAAGCCCCTTTCATATTGGTAAAAATTTTAGAAAAATGTATTTACCCTCTACCTGGTGATCTTGGTTTGATCCAGAGAGGCCCCACATCTTCACTATGACCAGCTTTACAGACTTTTTACAGTGGTATGCAAACTAGACAGCAATTCGATGGCCATAGTATTCAGAATGCTGCCATCCTATAACTCCACTCTTGTTTTAACAAGGAGAAAACACTATATATTTAACCTCTTGTGTGCTACAGACAACTCTAGCATTAAAAAGTGTTTTTAAATAAATAAGTACGTTGTATGTTATGATTAAGGAAGTATAGCCTAAGATACTAATTAGATTAAAATAGCAAAAACTATGTACTAAATAATATTCACAAATCAATTATTTTAGAGACGATCTATTGTTTTCACCATTGAAATGTATTAATGATTAAATAAGGACATACAGAAAAAAAAAAAAAAAAAAAGATCTATTTAAGCATCAGAAAAATTTTCATTTTAAACTTTGAGACACAAAAATCACTTTTGGGATTTAATGACATGTGAAAGAAAACGTAGTCAAAAATTAGTTAGCCCTGTCTTAAATCTCCTAAAAGAAATATTAACTTAATTTAATTTTTATGTTTGTGTAGTCTGTCATATTTTTTGGAAGAGCAAAGCATTCTGGGATGAATTTGGAGCAAACCATTTTAACCATAGTAGGGGATGTATAAAACTTCTTTTGAATTAAATCGCTCTTTTACTTTCATAAAGGGTTGCAAAGAAGACTCAAATGCTTCTATTCATGAAAACTAACAAAATATCTTTAATTCAATCATTTTAAAGCCCCTTTCACATTGGTAAAAATTATAGAAAAATGTATTTACCCTCTACCTGGTGATCTTGGTTTGATCCAGAGAGGCCCCACTTCTTCACCATGACCAGCTTTACAAACTTTTTACAGTGGTATGCAAACTAGACAGCAACTCGATGGCCATAGTATTCAGAATGCTGCCATCCTATAACTCCACTCTTGTTTTAACAAGGAGAAAACACTATATATTTAACCTCTTGGGTGCTACAGACATCTCTAGCTTTAAAAAGTGTTTTTAAATAAATAACTACATTGTATGTTATGATTAAGGTAGTATAGCAAAAGATACTAATTAGATTAAAATAGCAAAAACGATTTACTAAATAATATTCACAAATCAATTATTTTACAGACGATCTATTGTTTTCACCATTGAAATGTATTAATGATCAAATAAGGACATACAAAAAAAAAAAGATCGATTTAAGCATCAGAAAAATTTTCATTTTAAACTTTGAGACACAAAAATCACTTTTGGGATTTAATGACATGTGAAAGAACACGTAGTCAAAAAATAGTTAGCCCTGTCTTAAATCTCCTAAAAGAAATATTAATTTAATTTAATTTTTATGTTTGTGTAGTCTGTCATATTTTTTGGCAGAGCAAAGCGTTCTGGGATGAATTTGGAGCAAACCATTTTAACCATAGTAGGGGATGTATAAAACCTCTTTTGAATTAAATTGCTCTTTTGCTTTCATAAAGGGTTGCAAAGAAGACTCAAACGCTTCTATTCATGAAAACTAACAAAATATCTTTAATTCAATCATTTTAAAGCCCCTTTCACATAGGTAAAAATTATAGAAAAATGTATTTACCCTCCACCTGGTGATCTTGGTTTGATCCAGAGAGGCCCCACTTCTTCACTATGACCAGCTTTACAGACTTTTTACAGTGGTATGCAAACTAGACAGCAACTCGATGGCCATATTATACAGAATGCTGCCATCCTATAACTCCACTCTTGTTTTAACAAGGAGAAAACACTATATATTTAACCTCCTGGGTGCTACAGACATCTCTAGCATTAAAAAGTGTTTTCAAATAAACAAGTACATTGAATGTTTTGATTAAGGAAGTATAACCTAAGATACTAATTAGATTAAAATAGCAAAAACTATTTACTAAATAATATTCACAAATCAATTATTTTACAGACGATCTATTGTTTTCACCATTGAAATGAATTAATGATCAAATAAAGACGTACAGAAAAAAAAAAAAAAAAAAAAAAAAAAGATCTATTTAAGCATCAGAAAAATTTTCATTTTAAACTTTGAGACACAAATATCACTTTTGGAATTTAATGACATGTGAAAGAACACGTAGTCAAAAAATTAGTTAGCCCTGTCTAAAATCTCCTAAAAGAAATATTAAGTTAATTTAATTTTTATGTTTGTGTAGTCTGTCATATTTTTTGGAAGAGCAAAGCATTCTGGCATGAATTTGGAGCAAACCATTTTAACCATAGTAGGGGATGTATAAAACTTCTTTTGTATTAAATCGCTCGTTTGCTTTCATAAAGGGTTGCAAAGAAGACTCAAAAGCTTCTATTCATGAAAACTAACAAAATATCTTTAATTCAATCATTTTAAAGCCCCTTTCACATCGGTAAAAATTGTAGAAAAATGTATTTACCCTCCACCTGGTGATCTTGGTTTGATCCAGAGAGGCCCCACTTCTTCACTATGACCAGCTTTACAGACTTTTTACAGTGGTATGCAAACTAGACAGCAACTCGATGGCCATATTATTCAGAATGCTGCCATCCTATAACTCCACTCTTGTTTTAACAAGGAGAAAACACTATATATTTAACCTCTTGGGTGCTACAGACATCTCTAGCATTAAAAAGTGTTTTCAAATAAATAAGTACATTGTATGTTATGATTAAGGAAGTATAGGCTAAGATACTAATTAGATTAATATAGCAAAAACTATTTACTAAATAATATTCACAAATCAATTATTTTACAGATGATCTATTGTTTTCACCATTGAAATGTATTAATGATCAAATAAGGACATACAGAAAAAAAAAAAAAAAAAAAAAAAAAAAAAGATCTATTTAAGCATCAGAAAAATTTTCATTTTAAACTTTGACACAAATATCACTTTTGGGATTAAATGACATGTGAAAGAACACGTAGTCAAAAATTAGTTAGCCCTGTCTAAAATCTCCTAAAAGAAATATTAACTTAATTTAATTTTTATGTTTGTGTAGTCTGTCATATTTTTTGGCAGAGCAAAGCATTCTGGGATGAATTTGGAGCAAACCATTTTAACCATAGTAGGGGATGTATAAAACTTCTTTTGTGTTAAATCGCTCTTTTGCTTTCATAAAGGGTTGCAAAGAAGACTCAAACGCTTCTATTCATGAAAACTAACAAAATATCTTTAATTCAATCATTTTAAAGCCCCTTTCACATCGGTAAAAATTATAGAAAAATGTATTTACCCTCCATCTGGTGATCTTGGTTTGATCCAGAGAGGCCCCACTTCTTCACTATGACCAGCTTTACAGACTTTTTTCAGTGGTATGCAAACTAGACAGCAACTCGATGGCCATATTATTCAGAATGCTGCCATCCTATAACTCCACTCTTGTTTTAACAAGGAGAAAACACTATATATTTAACCTCTTGGGTGCTACAGACATCTCTAGCATTAAAAAGTGTTTTCAAATAAACAAGTACATTAAATGTTTTGATTAAGGAAGTATAGGCTAAGATACTAATTAGATTAAAATAGCAAAAACTATTTACTAAATAATATTCACAAATCAATTATTTTACAGACGATCTATTGTTTTCACCATTGAAATGTATTAATGATCAAATAAAGACGTACAGAAAAAAAAAAAAAAAAAAAAAAAAAAAAAAAGGATCTATTTAAGCATCAGAAAAATTTTCATTTTAAACTTTGAGACACAAATATCACTTTTGGGATTTAATGACATGTAAAAGAACACATAGTCAAAAATTAGTTAGCCCTGTCTAAAATCTCCTAAAAGAAATATTAATTTAATTTAATTTTTATGTTTGTGTAGTCTGTCATATTTTTTGGAAGAGCAAAGCATTCTGGGATGAATTTGGAGCAAACCATTTTAACCATAGTAGGGGATGTAGAAAACTTCTTTTGTATTAAATCGCTCTTTTGCTTTCATAAAGGGTTGCAAAGAAGACTCAAACGCTTCAATTCATGAAAACTAACAAAATATCTTTAATTCAATCATTTTAAAGCCCCTTTCACATCGGTAAAAATTATAGAAAAATGTATTTACACTCCACCTGGTGATCTTGGTTTGATCCAGAGAGGACCCACTTCTTCACTATGACCAGCTTTACAGACTTTTTACAGTGGTATGCAAACTAGACAGCAACTCGATGGCCATATTATTCAGAATGCTGCCATCCTATAACTCCACTCTTGTTTTAACAAGGAGAAAACACTATATATTTAACCTCTTGGGTGCTACAGACATCTCTAGCATTAAAAAGTGTCTTTAAATAAATAAGTACGTTGTATGTTATGATTAAGGAAGTATAGCCTAAGATACTAATTAGATTAAAATAGCAAAAACTATTTACTAAATAATATTCACAAATCAATTATTTTACAGACGATCTATTGTTTTCACCATTGAAATGTATTAATGATCAAATAAGGACATACAGAAAAAAAAAAAAAAAAAAAAAAAAAAAATCTATTTAAGCATCAGAAAAATTTTCATTTTAAACTTTGAGACACAAAAATCACTTTTGTAATTTAATGACATGTGAAAGAATACGTAGTCAAAAATTAGTTAGCCCTGTCTTAAATCTTCTAAAAAAAATATTAACTTTATTTAATTTTTATGTTTGTGTAGTCTGTCATATTTTTTGGCAGAGCAAAGCATTCTGGGATGAATTTGGAGCAAACCATTTTAACCATAGTAGGGGATGTATAAAACTTCTTTTGAATTAAATCGCTGTTTTGCTTTCATAAAGGGTTGCAAAGAAGACTCAAACGCTTCTATTCATGAAAACTAACAAAATATCTTTAATTCAATCATTTTAAAGCCCCTTTCACATCGGTAAAAATTGTAGAAAAATGTATTTACCCTCCACCTGGTGATCTTGGTTTGATCCAGAGAGGCCCCACTTCTTCACTATGACCAGCTTTACAGACTTTTTACAGTGGTATGCAAACTATACAGCAACCCGATGGCCATATTATTCAGAATGCTGCCATCCTATAACTCCACTCTTGTTTTAACAAGGAGAAAACACTATATATTTAACCTCTTGGGTGCTACAGACATCTCTAGGATTAAAAAGTGTTTTCAAATAAATAAGTACATTGTATGTTATGATTAAGGTAGTATAGCAAAAGATACTTATTAGATTAAAATAGCAAAAACTTTTTACTAAATAATATTCACAAATCAATTATTTTACAGACGATCTATTGTTTTCTCCATTGAAATGTATTAATGATCAAATAAGGACATACAGAAAAAAAAAAAAAAAAAAAAAAAAAAAAAAAAATCTATTTAAGCATCAGAAAAATTTTCATTTTAAACTTTGAGACACAAAAATAACTTTTGGTATTTAATGACATGTGAAAGAAAACGTAGTCAAAAATTAGTTAGCCCTGTCTTAAATCTCCTAAAAGAAATATTAACTTTATTTAATTTTTATGTTTGTGTAGTCTCTCATATTTTTTTGGAAGAGCAAAGCATTCTGGGATGAATTTGGAGCAAACCATTTTAACCATAGTAGGGGATGTATAAAACTTCTTTTGAATTAAATCGCTCTTTTACTTTCATAAAGGGTTGCAAAGAAGACTCAGACGCTTCTATTCATGAAAACTAACAAAATATCTTTAATTCAATAATTTTAAAGCCCCTTTCACATCGGTAAAAATTATAGAAAAATGTATTTACCCTCCACCTGGTGATCTTGGTTTGATCCAGAGAGGCCCCACTTCTTCACTATGAACAGCTTTACAGACTTTTTACAGTGGTATGCAAACTAGACAGCAACTCGATGGCCATATTATTCAGAATGCTGCCATCCTATAACTCCACTCTTGTTTTAACAAGGAGAAAACACTATATATTTAACCTCTTGGGTGCTACAGACATCTCTAGCATTAGCAAGTGTTTTTAAATAAATAAGTACATTGTATGTTATGATTAAGAAAGTATAGCCTAAGATACTAATTATATTAAAATAACAAAAACTATTTACTAAATAATATTCACTAATAAATTATTTTACAGACGATCTATTGTTTTTACCATTGAAATGTATTAATGATCAAATAAGGACATACAAAAAAAAAAGATCTATTTAAGCATCAGAAAAATTTTCATTTTAAACTTTGAGACATAAAAAATCACTTTTGGGATACAATGACATGTTAAAGAATACGTAGTCAAAAATTAGTTAGACCTGTCTTAAATGTCCTAAAAGAAATATTAACTTAATTTAATTTTTATATTTGTTTAGTCTGTCATAGTTTTTGGAAGAGCAAAGCATTCTGGGATGAATTTGGAGCAAACCATTTTAACCATAGTAGGGGATGTATAAAACTTCTTTTGAATTAAATCGCTCTTTTGCTTTCATAAAGGGTTGCAAAGAAGACTCAAACGCTTCTATTCATGAAAACTAACAAAATATCTTTAATTCAATCATTTTAAAGCACCTTTCACATCGGTAAAAATTATAGAAAAATGCATTTACCCTCCACCTGGTGATCTTGGTTTGATCCAGAGAGGCCCCACTTCTTCACTATGTCCAGCTTTACAGACTTTTTACAGTGGTATGCAAACTAGACAGCAACTCGATGGCCATATTATTCAGAATGCTGCCATCCTATAACTCCACTCTTGTTTTAACAAGGAGAAAACACTATATATTTAACCTCTTGGGTGCTACAGACATCTCTAGCATTAGCAAGTGTTTTTAAATAAATAAGTACATTGTATGTTATGATTAAGGAAGTATAGCCTAAGATACTAATTATATTAAAATAACAAAAACTATTTACTAAATAATATTCACAAATAAATTATTTTACAGACGATCTATTGTTTTCACCATTGAAATGTATTAATGATCAAATAAGGACATACAAAAAAAAAAGATCTATTTAAGCATCAGAAAAATTTTCATTTTAAACTTTGAGACACAAAAATCACTTTTGGGATACAATGACATGTTAAAGAATACGTAGTCAAAAATTAGTTAGCCCTGTCTTAAATGTCCTAAAAGAAATATTAACTTAATTTAATTTTTATGTTTGTGTAGTCTGTCATAGTTTTTGGAAGAGCAAAGCATTCTGGGATGAATTTGGAGCAAACCATTTTAACCATAGTAGGGGATGTATAAAACTTCTTTTGAATTAAATCGCTCTTTTGCTTTCATAAAGGGTTGCAAAGAAGACTCAAACGCTTCTATTCATGAAAACTAACAAAATATCTTTAATTCAATCATTTTAAAGCACCTTTCACATCGGTAAAAATTATAGAAAAATGCATTTACCCTCCACCTGGTGATCTTGGTTTGATCCAGAGAGGCCCCACTTCTTCACTATGACCAGCTTTACAGACTTTTTACAGTGGTATGCAAACTAGACAGCAACTCGATGGCCATATTATTCAGAATGCTGCCATCCTATAACTCCAATCTTGTTTTAACAAGGAGAAAACACTATATATTTAACCTCTTGGGTGCTACAGACATCTCTAGCATTAGCAAGTGTTTTTAAATAAATAAGTACATTGTATGTTATGATTAAGGCAGTATAGCCTAAGATACTAATTATATTAAAATAACAAAAACTATTTACTAAATAATATTCACAAATAAATTATTTTACAGACGATCTATTGTTTTCACCATTGAAATGTATTAATGATCAAATAAGGACATACAAAAAAAAAAAAAAAAAAAAAAAAAAAAAGATCTATTTAAGCATCAGAAAAATTTTCATTTTAAACTTTGAGACACAAAAATCACTTTTGGGATTTAATGACATGTGAAAGAATACGTAGTCAAAAATTAGTTAGCCCTGTCTAAAATCTCCTAAAAGAAATATTAACTTAACTTAATTTTTATGTTTGTGTAGTCTGTCATATTTTTTGGCAGAGCAAAGCATTCTGGGATGAATTTGGAGCAAACCATTTTAACCATAGTAGGGGATGTATAAAACTTCTTTTGAATTAAATCGCTCTTTTGCTTTCATAAAGGGTTGCAAAGAAGACTCAAACGCTTCTATTCATGAAAACTAACAAAATATCTTTAATTCAATCATTTTAAAGCACCTTTCACATCGGTAAAAATTATAGAAAAATGCATTTACCCTCCACCTGGTGATCTTGGTTTGATCCAGAGAGGCCCCACTTCTTCACTATGTCCAGCTTTACAGACTTTTTACAGTGGTATGCAAACTAGACAGCAACTCGATGGCCATATTATTCAGAATGCTGCCATCCTATAACTCCACTCTTGTTTTAACAAGGAGAAAACACTATATATTTAACCTCTTGGGTGCTACAGACATCTCTAGCATTAGCAAGTGTTTTTAAATAAATAAGTACATTGTATGTTATGATTAAGGAAGTATAGCCTAAGATACTAATTATATTAAAATAACAAAAACTATTTACTAAATAATATTCACAAATAAATTATTTTACAGACGATCTATTGTTTTCACCATTGAAATGTATTAATGATCAAATAAGGACATACAAAAAAAAAAGATCTATTTAAGCATCAGAAAAATTTTCATTTTAAACTTTGAGACACAAAAATCACTTTTGGGATACAATGACATGTTAAAGAATACGTAGTCAAAAATTAGTTAGCCCTGTCTTAAATGTCCTAAAAGAAATATTAACTTAATTTAATTTTTATGTTTGTGTAGTCTGTCATAGTTTTTGGAAGAGCAAAGCATTCTGGGATGAATTTGGAGCAAACCATTTTAACCATAGTAGGGGATGTATAAAACTTCTTTTGAATTAAATCGCTCTTTTGCTTTCATAAAGGGTTGCAAAGAAGACTCAAACGCTTCTATTCATGAAAACTAACAAAATATCTTTAATTCAATCATTTTAAAGCACCTTTCACATCGGTAAAAATTATAGAAAAATGCATTTACCCTCCACCTGGTGATCTTGGTTTGATCCAGAGAGGCCCCACTTCTTCACTATGACCAGCTTTACAGACTTTTTACAGTGGTATGCAAACTAGACAGCAACTCGATGGCCATATTATTCAGAATGCTGCCATCCTATAACTCCAATCTTGTTTTAACAAGGAGAAAACACTATATATTTAACCTCTTGGGTGCTACAGACATCTCTAGCATTAGCAAGTGTTTTTAAATAAATAAGTACATTGTATGTTATGATTAAGGCAGTATAGCCTAAGATACTAATTATATTAAAATAACAAAAACTATTTACTAAATAATATTCACAAATAAATTATTTTACAGACGATCTATTGTTTTCACCATTGAAATGTATTAATGATCAAATAAGGACATACAAAAAAAAAAAAAAAAAAAAAAAAAAAAAAGATCTATTTAAGCATCAGAAAAATTTTCATTTTAAACTTTGAGACACAAAAATCACTTTTGGGATTTAATGACATGTGAAAGAATACGTAGTCAAAAATTAGTTAGCCCTGTCTAAAATCTCCTAAAAGAAATATTAACTTAACTTAATTTTTATGTTTGTGTAGTCTGTCATATTTTTTGGCAGAGCAAAGCATTCTGGGATGAATTTGGAGCAAACCATTTTAACCATAGTAGGGGATGTATAAAACTTCTTTTGAATTAAATCGCTCTTTTGCTTTCATAAAGGGTTGCAAAGAAGACTCAAACGCTTCTATTCATGAAAACTAACAAAATATCTTTAATTCAATCATTTTAAAGCACCTTTCACATCGGTAAAAATTATAGAAAAATGCATTTACCCTCCACCTGGTGATCTTGGTTTGATCCAGAGAGGCCCCACTTCTTCACTATGACCAGCTTTACAGATTTTTACAGTGGTATGCAAACTAGACAGCAACTCCATGGCCATATTATTCAGAATGCTGCCATCCTATAACTCCACTCTTGTTTTAACAAGGAGAAAACACTATATATTTAACCTCTTGGGTGCTACAGACATCTCTAGCAATAAAAAGTGTCTTTAAACAAATAAGTACGTTGTATGTTATGATTAAGGAAGTATAGCCTAAGATACTAATTAGATTAAAATAGCAAAAACTATTTACTAAATAATATTCACAAATCAATTATTTTACAGACGATCTATTGTTTTCACCATTGAAATGTATTAATGATCAAATAAGGACATACAGAAAAAAAAAAAAAAAAAGATCTATTTAAGCATCAGAAAAATTTTCATTTTAAACTTTGAGACACTAAAATCACTTTTGGGATTTAATGACATGTGAAAGAACACGTAGTCAAAAATTAGTTAGCCCTGTCTTAAATCTCCTAAAAGAAATATTAACTTAATTTAATTTTTATGTTTGTGTAGTCTGTCATATTTTTTGGCAGCGCAAAGCATTCTGGGATGAATTTGCAGCAAACCATTTTAACCATAGTAAGGGATGTATAAAACTTCTTTTGAATTAAATCGCTCTTTTGCTTTCATAAAGGGTTGCAAAGAAGACTCAAACGCTTCTATATATAAAAACTAACAAAATATCTTTAATTCAATCATTTAAAAGCCCCTTTCACATTGGTAAAAAATTATAGAAAAATGTATTTACCCTCTACCTGGTGATCTTGGTTTGATCCAGAGAGGCCCCACTTCTTCACTATGACCAGCTTTACAGACTTTTTACAGTGGTATGCAAACTAGACAGCAACTCGATGGCCATATTATTCAGAATGCTACCATCCTATAACTCCACTCTTGTTTTAACAAAGAGAAAACACTATATATTTAAACTCTTGGGTGTTACAGACATCTCTAGCATTAAAAAGTGTTTTTAAATAAATAAGTACGTTGTATGTTATGATTTAGGTAGTATAGCAAAAGATACTTATTAGATTAAAATAGCAAAAACTTTTTACTAAATAATATTCACAAATCAATTATTTTACAGACGATCTATTGTTTTCACCATTGAAATGTATTAATGATCAAATAAGGACATACAGAAAAAAAAAAAAAAAAAAAAAAGATCTATTTAAGCATCAGAAAAATTTTCATTTTAAACTTTGAGACACAAAAATCACTTTTGTAATTTAATGACATGTGAAAGAATACGTAGACAAAAATTAGTTAGCCCTGTCTTAAATCTCCTAAAAGAAATATTAACTTTATTTAATTTTTATGTTTGTGTAGTCTGTTATATTTTTTGGCAGAGCAAAGCATTCTGGGATGAATTTGGAGTAAACCATTTTAACCATAGTAGGGGATGTATAAAACTTCTTTTGAATTAAATCGCTCTTTTGCTTTCATAAAGGGTTGCAAAGAAGACTCAAACGCTTCTATTCATGAAAACTAACAAAATATCTTTAATTCAATCATTTTAAAGCCCCTTTCACATCGGTAAAAATTGTAGAAAAATGTATTTACCCTCCACCTGGTGATCTTGGTTTGATCCAGAGAGGCCCCACTTCTTCACTATGACCAGCTTTACAGACTTTTTACAGTGGTATGCAAACTATACAGCAACCCGATGGCCATATTATTCAGAATGCTGCCATCCTATAACTCCACTCTTGTTTTAACAAGGAGAAAACACTATATATTTAACCTCTTGGGTGCTACAGACATCTCTAGCATTATAAAGTGTTTTCAAATGAATAAGTACATTGTATGTTATGATTAAGGTAGTATAGCAAAAGATACTTATTAGATTAAAATAGCAAAAACTTTTTACTAAATAATATTCACAAATCAATTATTTTACAGACGATCTATTGTTTTCACCATTGAAATGTATTAATGATCAAATAAGGACATACAAAAAAAAAAAAAAAAAAAAAAAAAAAGATCTATTTAAGCATCAGAAAAATTTTCATTTTAAACTTTGAGACACAAAAATCACTTTTGGGATTTAATGACATGTGAAAGAATACGTAGTCAAAAATTAGTTAGCCCTGTCTTAAATCTCCTAAAAGAAATATTAACTTAATTTAATTTTTATGTTTGTGTAGTCTGTCATATGTTTTGGCAGAGCAAACCATTCTGGGTTGAATTTGGAGCAAACCATTTTAACCATAGTAGGGGATGTATAAAACTTCTTTTGAATTAAATCACTCTTTTGCTTTCATAAAGGGTTGCAAAGAAGACTCAAACGCTTCTATTCATGAAAACTAACAAAATATCTTTAATTCAATCATTTTAAAGCCCCTCTCACATCGGTAAAAATTATAGAAAAATGTATTTACCCTCCACCTGGTGATCTTGGTTTGATCCAGAGAGGCCCCACTTCTTCACTATGACCAGCTTTACAGACTTTTTACAGTGGTATGCAAACTAGACAGCAACTCGATGGCCATATTATTCAGAATGCTGCCATCCTATAACTCCACTCTTGTTTTAACAAGGAGAAAACACTATATATTTAACCTCTTGGGTGCTACAGACATCTCTAGGATTAAAAAGTGTTTTTAAATAAATAAGTACATTGTATGTTATGATTAAGAAAGTATAGCCTAAGATACTAATTATATTAAAATAACAAAAACTATTTACTAAATAATATTCACTAATAAATTATTTTACAGACGATCTATTGTTTTTACCATTGAAATGTATTAATGATCAAATAAGGACATACAAAAAAAAAAGATCTATTTAAGCATCAGAAAAATTTTCATTTTAAACTTTGAGACATAAAAAATCACTTTTGGGATACAATGACATGTTAAAGAATACGTAGTCAAAAATTAGTTAGACCTGTCTTAAATGTCCTAAAAGAAATATTAACTTAATTTAATTTTTATATTTGTTTAGTCTGTCATAGTTTTTGGAAGAGCAAAGCATTCTGGGATGAATTTGGAGCAAACCATTTTAACCATAGTAGGGGATGTATAAAACTTCTTTTGAATTAAATCGCTCTTTTGCTTTCATAAAGGGTTGCAAAGAAGACTCAAACGCTTCTATTCATGAAAACTAACAAAATATCTTTAATTCAATCATTTTAAAGCACCTTTCACATCGGTAAAAATTATAGAAAAATGCATTTACCCTCCACCTGGTGATCTTGGTTTGATCCAGAGAGGCCCCACTTCTTCACTATGTCCAGCTTTACAGACTTTTTACAGTGGTATGCAAACTAGACAGCAACTCGATGGCCATATTATTCAGAATGCTGCCATCCTATAACTCCACTCTTGTTTTAACAAGGAGAAAACACTATATATTTAACCTCTTGGGTGCTACAGACATCTCTAGCATTAGCAAGTGTTTTTAAATAAATAAGTACATTGTATGTTATGATTAAGGAAGTATAGCCTAAGATACTAATTATATTAAAATAACAAAAACTATTTACTAAATAATATTCACAAATAAATTATTTTACAGACGATCTATTGTTTTCACCATTGAAATGTATTAATGATCAAATAAGGACATACAAAAAAAAAAGATCTATTTAAGCATCAGAAAAATTTTCATTTTAAACTTTGAGACACAAAAATCACTTTTGGGATACAATGACATGTTAAAGAATACGTAGTCAAAAATTAGTTAGCCCTGTCTTAAATGTCCTAAAAGAAATATTAACTTAATTTAATTTTTATGTTTGTGTAGTCTGTCATAGTTTTTGGAAGAGCAAAGCATTCTGGGATGAATTTGGAGCAAACCATTTTAACCATAGTAGGGGATGTATAAAACTTCTTTTGAATTAAATCGCTCTTTTGCTTTCATAAAGGGTTGCAAAGAAGACTCAAACGCTTCTATTCATGAAAACTAACAAAATATCTTTAATTCAATCATTTTAAAGCACCTTTCACATCGGTAAAAATTATAGAAAAATGCATTTACCCTCCACCTGGTGATCTTGGTTTGATCCAGAGAGGCCCCACTTCTTCACTATGACCAGCTTTACAGACTTTTTACAGTGGTATGCAAACTAGACAGCAACTCGATGGCCATATTATTCAGAATGCTGCCATCCTATAACTCCAATCTTGTTTTAACAAGGAGAAAACACTATATATTTAACCTCTTGGGTGCTACAGACATCTCTAGCATTAGCAAGTGTTTTTAAATAAATAAGTACATTGTATGTTATGATTAAGGCAGTATAGCCTAAGATACTAATTATATTAAAATAACAAAAACTATTTACTAAATAATATTCACAAATAAATTATTTTACAGACGATCTATTGTTTTCACCATTGAAATGTATTAATGATCAAATAAGGACATACAAAAAAAAAAAAAAAAAAAAAAAAAAAAAGATCTATTTAAGCATCAGAAAAATTTTCATTTTAAACTTTGAGACACAAAAATCACTTTTGGGATTTAATGACATGTGAAAGAATACGTAGTCAAAAATTAGTTAGCCCTGTCTAAAATCTCCTAAAAGAAATATTAACTTAACTTAATTTTTATGTTTGTGTAGTCTGTCATATTTTTTGGCAGAGCAAAGCATTCTGGGATGAATTTGGAGCAAACCATTTTAACCATAGTAGGGGATGTATAAAACTTCTTTTGAATTAAATCGCTCTTTTGCTTTCATAAAGGGTTGCAAAGAAGACTCAAACGCTTCTATTCATGAAAACTAACAAAATATCTTTAATTCAATCATTTTAAAGCACCTTTCACATCGGTAAAAATTATAGAAAAATGCATTTACCCTCCACCTGGTGATCTTGGTTTGATCCAGAGAGGCCCCACTTCTTCACTATGTCCAGCTTTACAGACTTTTTACAGTGGTATGCAAACTAGACAGCAACTCGATGGCCATATTATTCAGAATGCTGCCATCCTATAACTCCACTCTTGTTTTAACAAGGAGAAAACACTATATATTTAACCTCTTGGGTGCTACAGACATCTCTAGCATTAGCAAGTGTTTTTAAATAAATAAGTACATTGTATGTTATGATTAAGGAAGTATAGCCTAAGATACTAATTATATTAAAATAACAAAAACTATTTACTAAATAATATTCACAAATAAATTATTTTACAGACGATCTATTGTTTTCACCATTGAAATGTATTAATGATCAAATAAGGACATACAAAAAAAAAAGATCTATTTAAGCATCAGAAAAATTTTCATTTTAAACTTTGAGACACAAAAATCACTTTTGGGATACAATGACATGTTAAAGAATACGTAGTCAAAAATTAGTTAGCCCTGTCTTAAATGTCCTAAAAGAAATATTAACTTAATTTAATTTTTATGTTTGTGTAGTCTGTCATAGTTTTTGGAAGAGCAAAGCATTCTGGGATGAATTTGGAGCAAACCATTTTAACCATAGTAGGGGATGTATAAAACTTCTTTTGAATTAAATCGCTCTTTTGCTTTCATAAAGGGTTGCAAAGAAGACTCAAACGCTTCTATTCATGAAAACTAACAAAATATCTTTAATTCAATCATTTTAAAGCACCTTTCACATCGGTAAAAATTATAGAAAAATGCATTTACCCTCCACCTGGTGATCTTGGTTTGATCCAGAGAGGCCCCACTTCTTCACTATGACCAGCTTTACAGACTTTTTACAGTGGTATGCAAACTAGACAGCAACTCGATGGCCATATTATTCAGAATGCTGCCATCCTATAACTCCACTCTTGTTTTAACAAGGAGAAAACACTATATATTTAACCTCTTGGGTGCTACAGACATCTCTAGGATTAAAAAGTGTTTTTAAATAAATAAGTACATTGTATGTTATGATTAAGAAAGTATAGCCTAAGATACTAATTATATTAAAATAACAAAAACTATTTACTAAATAATATTCACTAATAAATTATTTTACAGACGATCTATTGTTTTTACCATTGAAATGTATTAATGATCAAATAAGGACATACAAAAAAAAAAGATCTATTTAAGCATCAGAAAAATTTTCATTTTAAACTTTGAGACATAAAAAATCACTTTTGGGATACAATGACATGTTAAAGAATACGTAGTCAAAAATTAGTTAGACCTGTCTTAAATGTCCTAAAAGAAATATTAACTTAATTTAATTTTTATATTTGTTTAGTCTGTCATAGTTTTTGGAAGAGCAAAGCATTCTGGGATGAATTTGGAGCAAACCATTTTAACCATAGTAGGGGATGTATAAAACTTCTTTTGAATTAAATCGCTCTTTTGCTTTCATAAAGGGTTGCAAAGAAGACTCAAACGCTTCTATTCATGAAAACTAACAAAATATCTTTAATTCAATCATTTTAAAGCACCTTTCACATCGGTAAAAATTATAGAAAAATGCATTTACCCTCCACCTGGTGATCTTGGTTTGATCCAGAGAGGCCCCACTTCTTCACTATGTCCAGCTTTACAGACTTTTTACAGTGGTATGCAAACTAGACAGCAACTCGATGGCCATATTATTCAGAATGCTGCCATCCTATAACTCCACTCTTGTTTTAACAAGGAGAAAACACTATATATTTAACCTCTTGGGTGCTACAGACATCTCTAGCATTAGCAAGTGTTTTTAAATAAATAAGTACATTGTATGTTATGATTAAGGAAGTATAGCCTAAGATACTAATTATATTAAAATAACAAAAACTATTTACTAAATAATATTCACAAATAAATTATTTTACAGACGATCTATTGTTTTCACCATTGAAATGTATTAATGATCAAATAAGGACATACAAAAAAAAAAGATCTATTTAAGCATCAGAAAAATTTTCATTTTAAACTTTGAGACACAAAAATCACTTTTGGGATACAATGACATGTTAAAGAATACGTAGTCAAAAATTAGTTAGCCCTGTCTTAAATGTCCTAAAAGAAATATTAACTTAATTTAATTTTTATGTTTGTGTAGTCTGTCATAGTTTTTGGAAGAGCAAAGCATTCTGGGATGAATTTGGAGCAAACCATTTTAACCATAGTAGGGGATGTATAAAACTTCTTTTGAATTAAATCGCTCTTTTGCTTTCATAAAGGGTTGCAAAGAAGACTCAAACGCTTCTATTCATGAAAACTAACAAAATATCTTTAATTCAATCATTTTAAAGCACCTTTCACATCGGTAAAAATTATAGAAAAATGCATTTACCCTCCACCTGGTGATCTTGGTTTGATCCAGAGAGGCCCCACTTCTTCACTATGACCAGCTTTACAGACTTTTTACAGTGGTATGCAAACTAGACAGCAACTCGATGGCCATATTATTCAGAATGCTGCCATCCTATAACTCCAATCTTGTTTTAACAAGGAGAAAACACTATATATTTAACCTCTTGGGTGCTACAGACATCTCTAGCATTAGCAAGTGTTTTTAAATAAATAAGTACATTGTATGTTATGATTAAGGCAGTATAGCCTAAGATACTAATTATATTAAAATAACAAAAACTATTTACTAAATAATATTCACAAATAAATTATTTTACAGACGATCTATTGTTTTCACCATTGAAATGTATTAATGATCAAATAAGGACATACAAAAAAAAAAAAAAAAAAAAAAAAAAAAAGATCTATTTAAGCATCAGAAAAATTTTCATTTTAAACTTTGAGACACAAAAATCACTTTTGGGATTTAATGACATGTGAAAGAATACGTAGTCAAAAATTAGTTAGCCCTGTCTAAAATCTCCTAAAAGAAATATTAACTTAACTTAATTTTTATGTTTGTGTAGTCTGTCATATTTTTTGGCAGAGCAAAGCATTCTGGGATGAATTTGGAGCAAACCATTTTAACCATAGTAGGGGATGTATAAAACTTCTTTTGAATTAAATCGCTCTTTTGCTTTCATAAAGGGTTGCAAAGAAGACTCAAACGCTTCTATTCATGAAAACTAACAAAATATCTTTAATTCAATCATTTTAAAGCACCTTTCACATCGGTAAAAATTATAGAAAAATGCATTTACCCTCCACCTGGTGATCTTGGTTTGATCCAGAGAGGCCCCACTTCTTCACTATGTCCAGCTTTACAGACTTTTTACAGTGGTATGCAAACTAGACAGCAACTCGATGGCCATATTATTCAGAATGCTGCCATCCTATAACTCCACTCTTGTTTTAACAAGGAGAAAACACTATATATTTAACCTCTTGGGTGCTACAGACATCTCTAGCATTAGCAAGTGTTTTTAAATAAATAAGTACATTGTATGTTATGATTAAGGAAGTATAGCCTAAGATACTAATTATATTAAAATAACAAAAACTATTTACTAAATAATATTCACAAATAAATTATTTTACAGACGATCTATTGTTTTCACCATTGAAATGTATTAATGATCAAATAAGGACATACAAAAAAAAAAGATCTATTTAAGCATCAGAAAAATTTTCATTTTAAACTTTGAGACACAAAAATCACTTTTGGGATACAATGACATGTTAAAGAATACGTAGTCAAAAATTAGTTAGCCCTGTCTTAAATGTCCTAAAAGAAATATTAACTTAATTTAATTTTTATGTTTGTGTAGTCTGTCATAGTTTTTGGAAGAGCAAAGCATTCTGGGATGAATTTGGAGCAAACCATTTTAACCATAGTAGGGGATGTATAAAACTTCTTTTGAATTAAATCGCTCTTTTGCTTTCATAAAGGGTTGCAAAGAAGACTCAAACGCTTCTATTCATGAAAACTAACAAAATATCTTTAATTCAATCATTTTAAAGCACCTTTCACATCGGTAAAAATTATAGAAAAATGCATTTACCCTCCACCTGGTGATCTTGGTTTGATCCAGAGAGGCCCCACTTCTTCACTATGACCAGCTTTACAGACTTTTTACAGTGGTATGCAAACTAGACAGCAACTCGATGGCCATATTATTCAGAATGCTGCCATCCTATAACTCCAATCTTGTTTTAACAAGGAGAAAACACTATATATTTAACCTCTTGGGTGCTACAGACATCTCTAGCATTAGCAAGTGTTTTTAAATAAATAAGTACATTGTATGTTATGATTAAGGCAGTATAGCCTAAGATACTAATTATATTAAAATAACAAAAACTATTTACTAAATAATATTCACAAATAAATTATTTTACAGACGATCTATTGTTTTCACCATTGAAATGTATTAATGATCAAATAAGGACATACAAAAAAAAAAAAAAAAAAAAAAAAAAAAAGATCTATTTAAGCATCAGAAAAATTTTCATTTTAAACTTTGAGACACAAAAATCACTTTTGGGATTTAATGACATGTGAAAGAATACGTAGTCAAAAATTAGTTAGCCCTGTCTAAAATCTCCTAAAAGAAATATTAACTTAACTTAATTTTTATGTTTGTGTAGTCTGTCATATTTTTTGGCAGAGCAAAGCATTCTGGGATGAATTTGGAGCAAACCATTTTAACCATAGTAGGGGATGTATAAAACTTCTTTTGAATTAAATCGCTCTTTTGCTTTCATAAAGGGTTGCAAAGAAGACTCAAACGCTTCTATTCATGAAAACTAACAAAATATCTTTAATTCAATCATTTTAAAGCACCTTTCACATCGGTAAAAATTATAGAAAAATGCATTTACCCTCCACCTGGTGATCTTGGTTTGATCCAGAGAGGCCCCACTTCTTCACTATGACCAGCTTTACAGATTTTTACAGTGGTATGCAAACTAGACAGCAACTCCATGGCCATATTATTCAGAATGCTGCCATCCTATAACTCCACTCTTGTTTTAACAAGGAGAAAACACTATATATTTAACCTCTTGGGTGCTACAGACATCTCTAGCAATAAAAAGTGTCTTTAAACAAATAAGTACGTTGTATGTTATGATTAAGGAAGTATAGCCTAAGATACTAATTAGATTAAAATAGCAAAAACTATTTACTAAATAATATTCACAAATCAATTATTTTACAGACGATCTATTGTTTTCACCATTGAAATGTATTAATGATCAAATAAGGACATACAGAAAAAAAAAAAAAAAAAGATCTATTTAAGCATCAGAAAAATTTTCATTTTAAACTTTGAGACACTAAAATCACTTTTGGGATTTAATGACATGTGAAAGAACACGTAGTCAAAAATTAGTTAGCCCTGTCTTAAATCTCCTAAAAGAAATATTAACTTAATTTAATTTTTATGTTTGTGTAGTCTGTCATATTTTTTGGCAGCGCAAAGCATTCTGGGATGAATTTGCAGCAAACCATTTTAACCATAGTAAGGGATGTATAAAACTTCTTTTGAATTAAATCGCTCTTTTGCTTTCATAAAGGGTTGCAAAGAAGACTCAAACGCTTCTATATATAAAAACTAACAAAATATCTTTAATTCAATCATTTAAAAGCCCCTTTCACATTGGTAAAAAATTATAGAAAAATGTATTTACCCTCTACCTGGTGATCTTGGTTTGATCCAGAGAGGCCCCACTTCTTCACTATGACCAGCTTTACAGACTTTTTACAGTGGTATGCAAACTAGACAGCAACTCGATGGCCATATTATTCAGAATGCTACCATCCTATAACTCCACTCTTGTTTTAACAAAGAGAAAACACTATATATTTAACCTCTTGGGTGTTACAGACATCTCTAGCATTAAAAAGTGTTTTTAAATAAATAAGTACGTTGTATGTTATGATTTAGGTAGTATAGCAAAAGATACTTATTAGATTAAAATAGCAAAAACTTTTTACTAAATAATATTCACAAATCAATTATTTTACAGACGATCTATTGTTTTCACCATTGAAATGTATTAATGATCAAATAAGGACATACAGAAAAAAAAAAAAAAAAAAAAAAGATCTATTTAAGCATCAGAAAAATTTTCATTTTAAACTTTGAGACACAAAAATCACTTTTGTAATTTAATGACATGTGAAAGAATACGTAGACAAAAATTAGTTAGCCCTGTCTTAAATCTCCTAAAAGAAATATTAACTTTATTTAATTTTTATGTTTGTGTAGTCTGTTATATTTTTTGGCAGAGCAAAGCATTCTGGGATGAATTTGGAGTAAACCATTTTAACCATAGTAGGGGATGTATAAAACTTCTTTTGAATTAAATCGCTCTTTTGCTTTCATAAAGGGTTGCAAAGAAGACTCAAACGCTTCTATTCATGAAAACTAACAAAATATCTTTAATTCAATCATTTTAAAGCCCCTTTCACATCGGTAAAAATTGTAGAAAAATGTATTTACCCTCCACCTGGTGATCTTGGTTTGATCCAGAGAGGCCCCACTTCTTCACTATGACCAGCTTTACAGACTTTTTACAGTGGTATGCAAACTATACAGCAACCCGATGGCCATATTATTCAGAATGCTGCCATCCTATAACTCCACTCTTGTTTTAACAAGGAGAAAACACTATATATTTAACCTCTTGGGTGCTACAGACATCTCTAGCATTATAAAGTGTTTTCAAATGAATAAGTACATTGTATGTTATGATTAAGGTAGTATAGCAAAAGATACTTATTAGATTAAAATAGCAAAAACTTTTTACTAAATAATATTCACAAATCAATTATTTTACAGACGATCTATTGTTTTCACCATTGAAATGTATTAATGATCAAATAAGGACATACAAAAAAAAAAAAAAAAAAAAAAAAAAAGATCTATTTAAGCATCAGAAAAATTTTCATTTTAAACTTTGAGACACAAAAATCACTTTTGGGATTTAATGACATGTGAAAGAATACGTAGTCAAAAATTAGTTAGCCCTGTCTTAAATCTCCTAAAAGAAATATTAACTTAATTTAATTTTTATGTTTGTGTAGTCTGTCATATGTTTTGGCAGAGCAAAGCATTCTGGGTTGAATTTGGAGCAAACCATTTTAACCATAGTAGGGGATGTATAAAACTTCTTTTGAATTAAATCACTCTTTTGCTTTCATAAAGGGTTGCAAAGAAGACTCAAACGCTTCTATTCATGAAAACTAACAAAATATCTTTAATTCAATCATTTTAAAGCCCCTCTCACATCGGTAAAAATTATAGAAAAATGTATTTACCCTCCACCTGGTGATCTTGGTTTGATCCAGAGAGGCCCCACTTCTTCACTATGACCAGCTTTACAGACTTTTTACAGTGGTATGCAAACTAGACAGCAACTCGATGGCCATATTATTCAGAATGCTGCCATCCTATAACTCCACTCTTGTTTTAACAAGGAGAAAACACTATATATTTAACCTCTTGGGTGCTACAGACATCTCTAGGATTAAAAAGTGTTTTTAAATAAATAAGTACATTGTATGTTATGATTAAGGAAGTATAGTCTAAGATAATAATTAGATTAAAATAGCAAAAACTTTTTACTAAATAATATTCACAAATCAATTATTTTACAGACGATCTATTGTTTTCTCCATTGAAATGTATTAATGATCAAATAAGGACATACAGAAAAAAAAAAAAAAAAAAAAAAAAAAGATCTATTTAATCATCAGAAAAATTTTCATTTTAAACTTTGAGACACAAAAATAACTTTTGGTATTTAATGACATGTGAAAGAAAACGTAGTCAAAAATTAGTTAGCCCTGTCTTAAATCTCCTAAAAGAAATATTAACTTTATTTAATTTTTATGTTTGTGTAGTCTGTCATATTTTTTGGCAGAGCAAAGCATTCTGGGATGAATTTGGAGCAAACCATTTTAACCATAGTAGGGGATGTATAAAACTTCTTTTGAATTAAATCGCTCTTTTACTTTCATAAAGGGTTGCAAAGAAGACTCAGACGCTTCTATTCATGAAAACTAACAAAATATCTTTAATTCAATAATTTTAAAGCCCCTTTCACATCGGTAAAAATTATAGAAAAATGTATTTACCCTCCACCTGGTGATCTTGGTTTGATCCAGAGAGGCCCCACTTCTTCACTATGAACAGCTTTACAGACTTTTTACAGTGGTATGCAAACTAGACAGCAACTCGATGGCCATATTATTCAGAATGCTGCCATCCTATAACTCCACTCTTGTTTTAACAAGGAGAAAACACTATATATTTAACCTCTTGGGTGCTACAGACATCTCTAGCATTAGCAAGTGTTTTTAAATAAATAAGTACATTGTATGTTATGATTAAGAAAGTATAGCCTAAGATACTAATTATATTAAAATAACAAAAACTATTTACTAAATAATATTCACAAATAAATTATTTTACAGACGATCTATTGTTTTTACCATTGAAATGTATTAATGATCAAATAAGGACATACAAAAAAAAAAGATCTATTTAAGCATCAGAAAAATTTTCATTTTAAACTTTGAGACATAAAAAATCACTTTTGGGATACAATGACATGTTAAAGAATACGTAGTCAAAAATTAGTTAGACCTGTCTTAAATGTCCTAAAAGAAATATTAACTTAATTTAATTTTTATGTTTGTTTAGTCTGTCATAGTTTTTGGAAGAGCAAAGCATTCTGGGATGAATTTGGAGCAAACCATTTTAACCATAGTAGGGGATGTATAAAACTTCTTTTGAATTAAATCGCTCTTTTGCTTTCATAAAGGGTTGCAAAGAAGACTCAAACGCTTCTATTCATGAAAACTAACAAAATATCTTTAATTCAATCATTTTAAAGCACCTTTCACATCGGTAAAAATTATAGAAAAATGCATTTACCCTCCACCTGGTGATCTTGGTTTGATCCAGAGAGGCCCCACTTCTTCACTATGTCCAGCTTTACAGACTTTTTACAGTGGTATGCAAACTAGACAGCAACTCGATGGCCATATTATTCAGAATGCTGCCATCCTATAACTCCACTCTTGTTTTAACAAGGAGAAAACACTATATATTTAACCTCTTGGGTGCTACAGACATCTCTAGCATTAGCAAGTGTTTTTAAATAAATAAGTACATTGTATGTTATGATTAAGGAAGTATAGTCTAAGATACTAATTATATTAAAATAACAAAAACTATTTACTAAATAATATTCACAAAAAAATTATTTTACAGACGATCTATTGTTTTCACCATTGAAATGTATTAATGATCAAATAAGGACAAACAAAAAAAAAAGATCTATTTAAGCATCAGAAAAATTTTCATTTAAACTTTGAGACACAAAAATCACTTTTGGGATACAATGACATGTTAAAGAATACGTAGTCAAAAATTAGTTAGCCCTGTCTTAAATGTCCTAAAAGAAATATTAACTTAATTTAATTTTTATGTTTGTGTAGTCTGTCATAGTTTTTGGAAGAGCAAAGCATTCTGGGATGAATTTGGAGCAAACCATTTTAACCATAGTAGGGGATGTATAAAACTTCTTTTGAATTAAATCGCTCTTTTGCTTTCATAAAGGGTTGCAAAGAAGACTCAAACGCTTCTATTCATGAAAACTAACAAAATATCTTTAATTCAATCATTTTAAAGCACCTTTCACATCGGTAAAAATTATAGAAAAATGCATTTACCCTCCACCTGGTGATCTTGGTTTGATCCAGAGAGGCCCCACTTCTTCACTATGACCAGCTTTACAGACTTTTTACAGTGGTATGCAAACTAGACAGCAACTCGATGGCCATATTATTCAGAATGCTGTCATCCTATAACTCCAATCTTGTTTTAACAAGGAGAAAACACTATATATTTAACCTCTTGGGTGCTACAGACATCTCTAGCATTAGCAAGTGTTTTTAAATAAATAAGTACATTGTATGTTATGATTAAGGAAGTATAGCCTAAGATACTAATTATATTAAAATAACAAAAACTATATACTAAATAATATTCACAAATAAATTATTTTACAGACGATCTATTGTTTTCACCATTGAAATGTATTAATGATCAAATAAGGACATACAAAAAAAAAAAAAAAAAAAAAAAAAAAAGATCTATTTAAGCATCAGAAAAATTTTCATTTTAAACTTTGAGACACAAAAATCACTTTTGGGATTTAATGACATGTGAAAGAATACGTAGTCAAAAATTAGTTAGCCCTGTCTAAAATCTCCTAAAAGAAATATTAACTCAACTTAATTTTTATGTTTGTGTAGTCTGTCATATTTTTTGGCAGAGCAAAGCATTCTGGGATGAATTTGGAGCAAACCATTTTAACCATAGTAGGGGATGTATAAAACTTCTTTTGAATTAAATCGCTCTTTTGCTTTCATAAAGGGTTGCAAAGAAGACTCAAACGCTTCTATTCATGAAAACTAACAAAATATCTTTAATTCAATCATTTTAAAGCACCTTTCACATCGGTAAAAATTATAGAAAAATGCATTTACCCTCCACCTGGTGATCTTGGTTTGATCCAGAGAGGCCCCACTTCTTCACTATGACCAGCTTTACAGACTTTTTACAGTGGTATGCAAACTAGACAGCAACTCGATGGCCATATTATTCAGAATGCTGCCATCCTATAACTCCAATCTTGTTTTAACAAGGAGAAAACACTATATATTTAACCTCTTGGGTGCTACAGACATCTCTAGCATTAGCAAGTGTTTTTAAATAAATAAGTACATTGTATGTTATGATTAAGGAAGTATAGCCTAAGATACTAATTATATTAAAATAACAAAAACTATTTACTAAATAATATTCACAAATAAATTATTTTACAGACGATCTATTGTTTTCACCATTGAAATGTATTAATGATCAAATAAGGACATACAGAAAAAAAAAAAAAAAAAAAAAAAAAGATCTATTTAAGCATCAGAAAAATTTTCATTTTAAACTTTGAGACACTAAAATCACTTTTGGGATTTAATGACATGTGAAAGAACACGTAGTCAAAAATCAGTTAGCCCTGTCTTAAATCTCCTAAAAGAAATATTAACTTAATTTAATTTTTATGTTTGTGTAGTCTGTCATATTTTTTGGCAGCGCAAAGCATTCTGGGATGAATTTGGAGCAAACCATTTTAACCATCGTAGGGGATGTATAAAACTTCTTTTGAATTAAATCGCTCTTTTGCTTTCATAAAGGGTTGCAAAGAAGACTCAAACGCTTCTATATATAAAAACGAACAAAATATCTTTAATTCAATCATTTAAAAGCCCCTTTCACATTGGTAAAAAATTATAGAAAAATGTATTTACCCTCTACCTGGTGATCTTGGTTTGATCCAGAGAGGCCCCACTTCTTCACTATGACCAGCTTTACAGACTTTTTACAGTGGTATGCAAACTAGACAGCGACTCGATGGCCATATTATTCAGAATGCTACCATCCTATAACTCCACTCTTGTTTTAACAAAGAGAAAACACTATATATTTAACCTCTTGGGTGCTACAGACATCTCTAGCATTAAAAAGTGTTTTTAAATAAATAAGTACGTTGTATGTTATGATTTAGGTAGTATAGCAAAAGATACTTATTAGATTAAAATAGCAAAAACTTTTTACTAAATAATATTCACAAATCAATTATTTTACAGACGATCTATTGTTTTCACCATTGAAATGTATTAATGATCAAATAAGGACATATAGAAAAAAAAAAAAAGATCTATTTAAGCATCAGAAAAATTTTCATTTTAAACTTTGAGACACAAAAATCACTTTTGTAATTTAATGACATGTGAAAGAATACGTAGTCAAAAATTAGTTAGCCCTGTCTTAAATCTCCTAAAAGAAATATTAACTTTATTTAATTTTTATGTTTGTGTAGTCTGTCATATTTTTTGGCAGAGCAAAGCATTCTGGGATGAATTTGGAGCAAACCATTTTAACCATAGTAGGGGATGTATAAAACTTCTTTTGAATTAAATCGCTGTTTTGCTTTCATAAAGGGTTGCAAAGAAGACTCAAACGCTTCTATTCATGAAAACTAACAAAATATCTTTAATTCAATCATTTTAAAGTCCCTTTCACATCGGTAAAAATTGTAGAAAAATGTATTTACCCTCCACCTGGTGATCTTGGTTTGATCCAGAGAGGCCCCACTTCTTCACTATGACCAGCTTTACAGACTTTTTACAGTGGTATGCAAACTATACAGCAACCCGATGGCCATATTATTCAGAATGCTGCCATCCTATAACTCCACTCTTGTTTTAACAAGGAGAAAACACTATATATTTAACCTCTTGGGTGCTACAGACATCTCTAGCATTATAAAGTGTTTTCAAATAAATAAGTACATTGTATGTTATGATTAAGGTAGTATAGCAAAAGATACTTATTAGATTAAAATAGCAAAAACTTTTTACTAAATAATATTCACAAATCAATTATTTTACAGACGATCTATTGTTTTCACCATTGAAATGTATTAATGATCAAATAAGGACATACAAAAAAAAAAAAAAAAAAAAAAAAAAAAAAGATCTATTTAAGCATCAGAAAAATTTTCATTTTAAACTTTGAGACACAAAAATCACTTTTGGGATTTAATGACATGTGAAAGAATACGTAGTCAAAAATTAGTTAGCCCTGTCTTAAATCTCCAAAAAGAAATATTAACTTAATTTAATTTTTATGTTTGTGTAGTCTGTCATATTTTTTGGCAGAGCAAAGCATTCTGGGTTGAATTTGAAGCAAACCATTTTAACCATAGTAGGGGATGTATAAAACTTCTTTTGAATTAAATCGCTCTTTTGCTTTCATAAAGGGTTGCAAAGAAGACTCAAACGCTTCTATTCATGAAAACTAACAAAATATCTTTAATTCAATCATTTTAAAGCCCCTTTCACATCGGTAAAAATTATAGAAAAATGCATTTACCCTCCACCTGGTGATCTTGGTTTGATCCAGAGAGGCCCCACTTCTTCACTATGAACAGCTTTACAGACTTTTTACAGTGGTATGCAAACTAGACAGCAACTCGATGGCCATATTATTCAGAATGCTGCCATCCTATAACTCCACTCTTGTTTTAACAAGGAGAAAACACTATATATTTAACCTCTTGGGTGCTACAGACATCTCTAGCATTAGCAAGTGTTTTTAAATAAATAAGTACATTGTATGTTAAGATTAAGGAAGTATAGCCTAAGATACTAATTATATTAAAATAACAAAAACTATTTACTAAATAATATTCACAAATAAATTATTTTACAGACGATCTATTGTTTTCACCATTGAAATGTATTAATGATCAAATAAGGACATACCAAAAAAAAAGATCTATTTAAGCATCAGAAAAATTTTCATTTTAAACTTTGAGACACAAAAATCACTTTTGGGATTTAATGACATGTGAAAGAAAACGTAGTCAAAAATTAGTTAGCCCTGTCTTAAATCTCCTAAAAGAAATATTAACTTTATTTAATTTTTATGTTTGTGTAGTCTCTCATATTTTTTGGAAGAGCAAAGCATTCTGGGATGAATTTGGAGCAAACCATTTTAACCATAGTAGGGGATGTATAAAACTTCTTTTGAATTAAATCGCTCTTTTACTTTCATAAAGGGTTGCAAAGAAGACTCAAACGCTTCTATCCATGAAAACTAACAAAATATCTTTAATTCAATAATTTTAAAGCCCCTTTCACATCGGTAAAAATTATAGAAAAATGCATTTACCCTCCACCTGGTGATCTTGGTTTGATACAGAGAGGACCCACTTCTTCACTATGAACAGCTTTACAGACTTTTTACAGTGGTATGCAAACTAGACAGCAACTCGATGGCCATATTATTCAGAATGCTGCCATCCTATAACTCCACTCTTGTTTTAACAAGGAGAAAACCCTATATATTTAACCTCTTGGGTGCTACAGACATCTCTAGCATTAGCAAGTGTTTTTAAATAAATAAGTACATTGTATGTTATGATTAAGGAAGTATAGCCTAAGATACTAATTATATTAAAATAACAAAAACTATTTACTAAATAATATTCACAAATAAATTATTTTACAGACGATCTATTGTTTTCTCCATTGAAATGTATTACTGATCAAATAAGGACATACAGAAAAAAAAAAAAAAAAAAAAAAAAAAGATCTATTTAAGCATCAGAAAAATTTTCATTTTAAACTTTGAGACACAAAAATCACTTTTGGGATTTAATGACATGTGAAAGAATACGTAGTCAAAAATTAGTTAGCCCTGTCTTAAATCTCCTAAAAGAAATATTAACTTAATTTAATTTTTATGTTTGTGTAGTCTGTCATATTTTTTGGCAGAGCAAAGCATTCTGGGTTGAATTTGGAGCAAACCATTTTAACCATAGTAGGGGATGTATAAAACTTCTTTTGAATTAAATCGCTCTTTTGCTTTCATAAAGGGTTGCAAAGAAGACTCAAACGCTTCTATTCATGAAAACTAACAAAATATCTTTAATTCAATCATTTTAAAGCCCCTTTCACATCGGTAAAAATTATAGAAAAATGTATTTACCCTCCACCTGGTGATCTTGGTTTGATCCAGAGAGGCCCCACTTCTTCACTATGACCAGCTTTACAGACTTTTTACAGTGGTATGCAAACTAGACAGCAACTCGATGGCCATATTATTCAGAATGCTGCCATCCTATAACTCCACTCTTGTTTTAACAAGGAGAAAACACTATATATTTAACCTCTTGGGTGCTACAGACATCTCTAGCATTAAAAAGTGTTTTCAAATAAATAAGTACATTGTATGTTATGATTAAGGTAGTATAGCAAAAGTTACTTATCAGATTAAAATAGAAAAAACTTTTTACTAAATAATATTCACAAATCAATTATTTTACAGTCGATCTATTGTTTTCACCATTGAAATGTATAAATGATCAAATAAGGATATACAAAAAAAAAAGATCTATTTAAGCATCAGAAAAATTTTCATTTTAAACTTTGAGACACAAAAATCACTTTTGGGATACAATGACATGTTAAAGAATACGTAGTCAAAAATTAGTTAGCCCTGTCTTAAATCTCCTAAAAGAAATATTAACTTAATTTAATTTTTATGTTTGTGTAGTCTGTCATATTTTTTGGCAGAGCAAAGCATTCTGGGATGAATTTGGAGCAAACCATTTTAACCATAGTAGGGGATGTATAAAACTTCTTTTGAATTAAATCGCTCTTTTGCTTTCATAAAGGGTTGCAAAGAAGACTCAAACGCTTCTATTCATGAAAACTAACAAAATATCTTTAATTCAATCATTTTAAAGCCCCTTTCACATCGGTAAAAATTATAGAAAAATGTATTTACCCTCCACCTGGTGATCTTGGTTTGATCCAGAGAGGCCCCACTTCTTCACTATGACCAGCTTTACAGACTTTTTACAGTGGTATGCAAACTAGACAGCAACTTGATGGCCATATTATTCAGAATGCTGCCATCCTATAACTCCACTCTTGTTTTAACAAGGAGAAAACACTATATATTAAACCTCTTGGGTGCTACAGACATCTCTAGCATTAAAAAGTGTCTTTAAATAAATAAGTACGTTGTATGTTATGATTAAGGTAGTATAGCAAACGTTACTTATTAGATTAAAATAGAAAAAACTTTTTACTAAATAATATTCACAAATCAATTATTTTACAGACGATCTATTGTTTTCACCATTGAAATGTATTAATGATCAAATAAGGACATACAGAAAAAAAAAAAAAAAGATCTATTTAAGCATCAGAAAAATCTTCATTTTAAACTTTGAGACACAAATATCACTTATGGGATTTAATGACATGTGAAAGAAAACGTAGTCAAAAATTAGTTAGCCCTGTCTTAAATCTCCTAAAAGAAATATTAACTTTATTTAATTTTTATGTTTGTGTAGTCTCTCATATTTTTTGGAAGAGCAAAGCATTCTGGGATGAATTTGGAGCAAACCATTTTAACCATAGTAGGGGATGTATAAAACTTCTTTTGAATTAAATCGCTCTTTTACTTTCATAAAGGGTTGCAAAGAAGACTCAAACGCTTCTATCCATGAAAACTAACAAAATATCTTTAATTCAATAATTTTAAAGCCCCTTTCACATCGGTAAAAATTATAGAAAAATGCATTTACCCTCCACCAGGTGATCTTGGTTTGATCCAGAGAGGACCCACTTCTTCACTATGAACAGCTTTACAGACTTTTTACAGTGGTATGCAAACTAGACAGCAACTCGATGGCCATATTATTCAGAATGCTACCATCCTATAACTCCACTCTTGTTTTAACAAAGAGAAAACACTATATATTTAACCTCTTGGGTGCTACAGACATCTCTAGCATTAAAAAGTGTTTTCAAATAAATAAGTACATTGCATGTTATGATTAAGGTAGTATAGCAAAAGTTACTTATTAGATTAAAATAGAAAAAACTTTTTACTAAATAATATTCACAAATCAATTATTTTACAGACGATCTATTGTTTTCACCATTGAAATGTATAAATGATCAAATAAGGACATACAAAAAAAAAAAGATCTATTTAAGCATCAGAAAAATTTTCATTTTAAACTTTGAGACACAAAAATCACTTTTGGGATACAATGACATGTTAAAGAATACGTAGTCAAAAATTAGTTAGCCCTGTCTTAAATCTCCTAAAAGAAATATTAACTTAATTTAATTTTTATATTTGTGTAGTCTGTCATATTTTTTGGCAGAGCAAAGCATTCTGGGTTGAATTTGGAGCAAACCATTTTAACCATAGTAGGGGATGTATAAAACTTCTTTTGAATTAAATCGCTCTTTTGCTTTCATAATGGGTTGCAAAGAAGACTCAAACGCTTCTATTCATGAAAACTAACAAAATATCTTTAATTCAATCATTTTAAAGCCCCTTTCACATCGGTAAAAATTATAGAAAAATGTATTTACCCTCCACCTGGTGATCTTGGTTTGATCCAGAGAGGCCCCACTTCTTCACTATGACCAGCTTTACAGACTTTTTACAGTGGTATGCAAACTAGACAGCAACTCGATGGCCATATTATTCAGAATGCTGCCATCCTATAACTACACTCTTGTTTTAACAAGGAGAAAACACTATATATTTAACCTCTTGGGTGCTACAGACATCTCTAGGATTAAAAAGTGTTTTTAAATAAATAAGTACATTGTATGTTATGATTAAGGAAGTATAGCCTAAGATAATAATTAGATTAAAATAGCAAAAACTTTTTATTAAATAATATTCACAAATCAATTATTTTACAGACGACCTATTGTTTTCTCCATTGAAATGTATTAATGATCAAATAAGGACATACAGAAAAAAAAAAAAAAAAAAAAAAAAAAAGATCTATTTAAGCATCAGAAAAATTTTCATTTTAAACTTTGAGACACAAAAATCACTTTTGGGATTTAATGACATGTGAAAGAAAACGTCGTCAAAAATTAGTTAGCCCTGTCTTAAATCTCCTAAAATAAATATTAACTTTATTTAATTTTTATGTTTGTGTAGTCTCTCATATTTTTTGGAAGAGCAAACCATTCTGGGATGAATTTGGAGCAAACCATTTTAACCATAGTAGGGGATGTATAAAACTTCTTTTGAATTAAATCGCTCTTTTACTTTCATAAAGGGTTGCAAAGAAGACTCAAACGCTTCTATTCATGAAAACTAACAAAATATCTTTAATTCAATAATTTTAAAGCCCCTTTCACATCGGTAAAAATTATAGAAAAATGCATTTACCCTCCACCTGGTGATCTTGGTTTGATCCAGAGAGGACCCACTTCTTCACTATGAACAGCTTTACAGACTTTTTACAGTGGTATGCAAACTAGACAGCAACTCGATGGCCATATTATTCAGAATGCTGCCATCCTATAACTCCACTCTTGTTTTAACAAGGAGAAAACACTATATATTTAACCTCTTGGGTGCTACAGACATCTCTAGCATTAGCAAGTGTTTTTAAATAAGTAAGTACATTGTATGTTATGATTAAGGAAGTATAGCCTAAGATACTAATTATATTAAAATAACAAAAACTATTTACTAAATAATATTCACAAATAAATTATTTTACAGACGATCTATTGTTTTCACCATTGAAATGTATTAATGATCAAATAAGGACATACAAAAAAAAAAAAAGATCTATTTAAGCATCAGAAAAATTTTCATTTTAAACCTTGAGACACAAAAATCACTTTTGGGATACAATGACATGTTAAAGAATACGTAGTCAAAAATTAGTTAGCCCTGTCTTAAATGTCCTAAAAGAAATATTAACTTAATTTAATTTTTATGTTTGTGTAGTCTGTCATAGTTTTTGGAAGAGCAAAGCATTCTGGGATGAATTTGGAGCAAACCATTTTAACCATAGTAGGGGATGTATAAAACTTCTTTTGAATTAAATCGCTCTTTTGCTTTCATAAAGGGTTGCAAAGAAGACTCAAACTCTTCTATTCATGAAAACTAACAAAATATCTTTAATTCAATCATTTTAAAGCACCTTTCACATCGGTAAAAATATTATAGAAAAATGCATTTACCCTCCACCTGGTGATCTTGGTTTGATCCAGAGAGGCCCCACTTCTTCACTATGACCAGCTTTACAGACTTTTTACAGTGGTATGCAAACTAGACAGCAACTCGATGGCCATATTATTCAGAATGCTAACATCCTATAACTCCACTCTTGTTTTAACAAAGAGAAAACACTATATATTTAACCTCTTGGGTGCTACAGACATCTCTAGCATTAAAAAGTGTTTTCAAATAAATAAGTACATTGTATGTTATGATTAAGGAAGTATAGGCTAAGATACTAATTAGATTAATATAGCAAAAACTATTTACTAAATAATATTCACAAATCAATTATTTTACAGACGATCTATTGTTTTCACAATTGAAATGTATTAATGATCAAATAAGGACATACAGAAAAAAAAAAAAAAAAAAGATCTATTTAAGCATCAGAAAAATCTTCATTTTCAACTTTGAGACACAAATATCACTTTTGGGATTTAATGACATGTGAAAGAAAACGTAGTCAAAAATTAGTTAGCACTGTCTTAAATCTCCTAAAAGAAATATTAACTTTATTTAATTTTTATGTTTGTATAGTCTGTCATATTTTTTGGAAGAGCAAAGCATTCTGGGATGAATTTGGAGCAAACCATTTTAACCATAGTAGGGGATGTATAAAACTTCTTTTGAATTAAATCGCTCTTTTGCTTTCATAAAGGGTTGCAAAGAAGACTCAAACGCTTCTATTCATGAAAACTAACAAAATATCTTTAATTCAATCATTTTAAAGCACCTTTCACATCGGTAAAAATTATAGAAAAATGTATTTACCCTCCACCTGGTGATCTTGGTTTGATCCAGAGAGGCCCCACTTCTTCACTATGACCAGCTTTACAGACTTTTTACAGTGGTATGCAAACTAGACAGCAACTCGATGGCCATATTATTCAGAATGCTGCCATCCTATAACTCCACTCTTGTTTTAACAAAGAGAAAACACTATATATTTAACCTCTTGGGTGCTACAGACATCTCTAGCATTAAAAAGTGTTTTCAAATAAATAAGTACATTGTATGTTATGATTAAGGTAGTATAGCAAAAGTTACTTATTAGATTAAAATAGAAAAAACTTTTTACTAAATAATATTCACAAATCAATTATTTTACAGACGATCTATTGTTTTCACCATTGAAATGTATTAATGATCAAATAAGGACATACAGAAAAAAAAAAAAAAAAAAAGATCTATTTAAGCATCAGAAAAATTTTCATTTTCAACTTTGAGACACAAATATCACTTTTGGGATTTAATGACATGTGAAAGAAAACGTAGTCAAAAATTAGTTAGCACTGTCTTAAATCTCCTAAAAGAAATATTAACTTTATTTAATTTTTATGTTTGTATAGTCTGTCATATTTTTTGGAAGAGCAAAGCATTCTGGGATGAATTTGGAGCAAACCATTTTAACCATAGTAGGGGATGTATAAAACTTCTTTTGAATTAAATCGCTCTTTTGCTTTCATAAAGGGTTGCAAAGAAGACTCAAACGCTTCTATTCATGAAAACTAACAAAATATCTTTAATTCAATCATTTTAAAGCCCCTTTCACATCGGTAAAAATTATAGAAAAATGTATTTACCCTCCACCTGGTGATCTTGGTTTGATCCAGAGAGGCCCCACTTCTTCACTATGACCAGCTTTACAGACTTTTTACAGTGGTATGCAAACTAGACAGCAACTCGATGGCCATATTATTCAGAATGCTGCCATCCTATAACTCCACTCTTGTTTTAACAAGGAGAAAACACTATATATTTAACCTCTTGGGTGCTACAGACATCTCTAGCATTAAAAAGTGTCTTTAAATAAATAAGTACGTTGTATGTTATGATTAAGGAAGTATAGCCTAAGATACTAATTAGATTAAAATAGCAAAAACTATTTACAAAATAATATTCACAAATCAATTATTTTACAGACGATCTATTGTTTTCACCATTGAAATGTATTAATGATCAAATAAGGACATACAGAAAAAAAAAAAAAAAAAAAAAAACCATCTATTTAAACATCAGAAAAATTTTCATTTTAAACTTTGAGACACAAAAATCACTTTTGGGATTTAATGACATGTGAAAGAATACGTAGTCAAAAATTAGTTAGCCCTGTCTTAAATCTCCTAAAAGAAATATTAACTTAATTTAATTTTTATGTTTGTGTAGTCTGTCATATTTTTTAGCAGAGCAAAGCATTCTGGGATGAATTTGGAGCAAACCATTTTAACCATAGTAGGGGATGTATAAAACTTCTTTTGAATTAAATCGCTTTTTTGCTTTCATAAAGGGTTGCAAAGAAGACTCAAACGCTTCTATACATGAAAACTAACAAAATATCTTTAATTTAATCATTTTAAAGTCCCTTTCACATTGGTAAAAATTATAGAAAAATGTATTTACCCTCTACCTGGTGATCTTGGTTTGATCCAGAGAGGCCCCACTTCTTCACTATGACCAGCTTTACAGACTTTTCACAGTGGTATGCAAACTAGACAGCAACTCGATGGCCATATTATTCAGAATGCTACCATCCTATAACTCCACTCTTGTTTTAACAAAGAGAAAACACTATATATTTAACCTCTTGGGTGCTACAGACATCTTTAGCATTATAAAGTGTTTTCAAATAAATAAGTACATTGTATGTTATGATTAAGGTAGTATAGCAAAAGATACTTATTAGATTAAAATAGCAAAATCTTTTTACTAAATAATATTCACAAATCAATTATTTTACAGACGATCTATTGTTTTCACCATTGAAATGTATTAATGATCAAATATGGACATACAGAAAAAAAAAACCCAAAAAAAAAACAAAGATCTATTTAAGCATCAGAAAAATGTTCATTTTAAACTTTGACACACAAAAATCACTTTTGGGATTTAATGACATGTGAAAGAATACGTAGTCAAAAATTAGTTAGCCCTGTCTGAAATCTCCTTAAAGAAATATTAACTTAATTTAATTTTTATGTTTGTGTAGTCTGTCATATTTTTTGGCAGAGCAAAGCATTCTGGGATGAATTTGGAGCAAACCATTTTAACCATAGTAGGGGATGTATAAAACTTCTTTTGAATTAAATCGCTCTTTTGCTTTCATAAAGGGTTGCAAAGAAGACTCAAACGCTTCTATTCATGAAAACTAACAAAATATCTTTAATTCAATCATTTTAAAGCCCCTTTCACATCGGTAAAAATTATAGAAAAATGTATTTACCCTCCACCTGGTGATCTTGGTTTGATCCAGAGAGGCCCCACTTCTTCACTATGACCAGCTTTACAGACTTTTTACAGTGGTATGCAAACTAGACAGCAACTCGATGGCCATATTATTCAGAATGCTGCCATCCTATAACTCCACTCTTGTTTTAACAAGGAGAAAACACTATATATTTAACCTCTTGGGTGCTACAGACATCTCTAGCATTAAAAAGTGTCTTTAAATAAATAAGTACGTTGTATGTTATGATTAAGGAAGTATAGCCTAAGATTCTAATTAGATTAAAATAGCAAAAACTATTTACAAAATAATATTCACAAATCAATTATTTTACAGACGATCTATTGTTTTCACCATTGAAATGTATTAATGATCAAATAAGGACATACAGAAAAAAAAAAAAAAAAAAAAAAAAAAAGATCTATTTAAGCATCAGAAAAATTTTCATTTTAAACTTTGAGACACTAAAATCACTTTTGGGATTTAATGACATGTGAAAGAACACGTAGTCAAAAATTAGTTAGCCCTGTCTAAAATCTCCTAAAAGAAATATTAACTTAATTTAATTTTTATGTTTATGTAGTCTGTCATATTTTTTTGGCAGCGCAAAGCATTCTTGGATGAATTTGGAGCAAACCATTTTAACCATAGTAGGGGATGTATAAAACTTCTTTTGAATTAAATCGCTCTTTTGCTTTCATAAAGGATTGCAAAGAAGATTCAAACGCTTCTATATATGAAAACTAACAAACTATCTTTAATTCAATCATTTAAAAGCCCCTTTCACATTGGTAAAAAATTATAGAAAAATGTATTTACCCTCTACCTGGTGATCTTGGTTTGATTCAGAGAGGCCCCACTTCTTCACTATGACCAGCTTTACAGACTTTTCACAGTGGTATGCAAACTAGACAGCAACTCGATGGCCATATTATTCAGAATGTTACCATCCTATAACTCCACTCTTGTTTTAACAAAGAGAAAACACTATATATTTAACCTCTTGGGTGCTACAGACATCTTTAGCATTATAAAGTGTTTTCAAATAAATAAGTACATTGTATGTTATGATTAAGGTAGTATAGCAAAAGATACTTATTAGATTAAAATAGCAAAATCTTTTTACTAAATAATATTCACAAATCAATTATTTTACAGACGATCTATTGTTTTCACCTTTGAAATGTATTAATGATCAAATAAGGACATACAGAAAAAAAAACAAAAAAAAAACAAAAATAAAACAAAGATCTATTTAAGCATCAGAAAAATGTTCATTTTAAACTTTGAGACACAAAAATCACTTTTGGGATTTAATGACATGTGAAAGAATACGTAGTCAAAAATTAGTTAGCCCTGTCTTAAATCTCCTAAAAGAAATATTAACTTAATTTAATTTTTATGTTTATGTAGTCTGTCATATTTTTTGGCAGCGCAAAGCATTCTGGGATGAATTTGGAGCAAACCATTTTAACCATTGTAGGGGATGTATAAAACTTCTTTTGAATTAAATCGCTTTTTTGCTTTCATAAAGGATTGCAAAGAAGATTCAAACGCTTCTATATATGAAAACTAACAAAATATCTTTAATTCAATCATTTAAAAGCCCCTTTCACATTGGTAAAAAATTATAGAAAAATGTATTTACCCTCTACCTGGTGATCTTGGTTTGATCCAGAGAGGCCCCTCTTCTTCACTATGACCATCTTTACAGACTTTTTACAGTGGTATGCAAACTAGACAGCAACTCGATGGCCATATTATTCAGAATGCTACCATCCTATAACTCCACTCTTGTTTTAACAAAGAGAAAACACTATATATTTAACCTCTTGGGTGCTACAGACATCTCTAGCATTAAAAAGTGTTTTTAAATAAATAAGTACGTTGTATGTTATGATTAAGGTAGTATAGCAAAAGATACTTATTAGATTAAAATAGCAAAAACTTTTTACTAAATAATATTCACAAATCAATTATTTTACAGACGATCTATTGTTTTCACCATTGAAATGTATTAATGATCAAATAAAGAGATACAGAAAAAAAAAAAAAAAGATCTATTTAAGCATCAGAAAAATTTTCATTTTAAACTTTGAGACACAAAAATCACTTTTGTAGTTTAATGACATGTGAAAGAATACGTAGTCAAAAATTAGTTAGACCTGTCTTAAATCTCCTAAAAGAAATATTAACTTTATTTAATTTTTATATTAGTGTAGTCTGTCATATTTTTTGGCAGAGCAAAGCATTCTGGGATGAATTTGGAGCAAACCATTTTAACCATAGTAGGGGATGTATAAAACTTCTTTTGAATTAAATCGCTCTTTTGCTTTCTTAAAGGGTTGCAAAGAAGACTCAAACGCTTCTATTCATGAAAACTAACAAAATATCTTTAATTCAATCATTTTAAAAATGTTTATAGAAAATTATAAAAAAATGTATTTACCCTCCACCTGGTGATCTTGGTTTGATCCAGAGAGGCCCCACTTCTTCACTATGACCAGCTTTACAGACTTTTTACAGTGGTATGCAAACTATACAGCAACCCGATGGCCATATTATTCAGAATGCTGCCATCCTATAACTCCACTCTTGTTTTAACAAGGAGAAAACACTATATATTTAAACTCTTGGGTGCTACAGACATCTCTAGCATTATAAAGTGTTTTCAAATAAATAAGTACATTGTATGTTATGATTAAGGTAGTATAGCAAAAGATACTTATTAGATTAAAATAGCAAAAACTTTTTACTAAATAATATTCACAAATCAATTATTTTACAGACGATCTATTGTTTTCACAATTGAAATGTATTAATGATCAAATAAGGACATACAAAAAAAAAAAAAAAATAAAAAAAAAAAAAAAGATCTATTTAAGCATCAGAAAAATTTTCATTTTAAACTTTGAGGCACAAAAATCACTTTTGGGATTTAATGACATGTGAAAGAATACGTAGTCAAAAATTAGTTAGCCCTGTCTTAAATCTCCTAAAAGAAATATTAACTTAATTTAATTTTTATGTTTGTGTAGTCTGTCATATTTTTTGGCAGAGCAAAGCATTCTGGGATCAATTTGGAGCAAACCATTTTAACCATAGTAGGGGATGTATAAAACTTCTTTTGAATTAAATCGCTCTTTTGCTTTCATAAAGGGTTGCAAAGAAGACTCAAACGCTTCTATTCATGAAAACTAACAAAATATCTTTAATTCAATCATTTTAAAGCCCCTTTCACATCGGTAAAAATTATAGAAAAATGTATTTACCCTCCACCTGGTGATCTTGGTTTGATCCAGAGAGGCCCCACTTCTTCACTATGACCAGCTTTACAGACTTTTTACAGTGGTATGCAAACTAGACAGCAACTCGATGGCCATATTATTCAGAATGCTGCCATCCTATAACTCCACTCTTGTTTTAACAAGGAGAAAACACTATATATTTAACCTCTTGGGTGCTACAGACATCTCTAGCATTAAAAAGTGTTTTCAAATAAATAAGAACATTGTATGTTATGATTAAGGAAGTATAGCCTAAGATAATAATTAGATTAAAATAGCAAAAACTTTTTACTAAATAATATTCACAAATCAATTATTTTACAGACGATCTATTGTTTTCACCATTGAAATGTATTAATGATCAAATAAGGACATACAGAAAAAAAAAAAAAAAAAAAGATCTATTTAAGCATCAGAAAAATTTTCATTTTAAACTTTGAGACACTAAAATCACTTTTGGGATTTAATGACATGTGAAAGAACACGTAGTCAAAAATTAGTTAGCCCTGTCTAAAATTTCCTAAAAGAAATATTAACTGAATTTAATTTTTATGTTTATGTAGTCTGTCATATTTTTTGGCAGCGCAAAGCATTCTGGGATGAATTTAGAGCAAACTATTTTATCCATAGTAGGGGATGTATAAAACATCTTTTGAATTAAATCGCTCTTTTGCTTTCATAAAGGATTGCAAAGAAGATTCAAACGCTTCTACATATGAAAACTAACAAACCATCTTTAATTCAATCATTTAAAAGCCCCTTTCACATTGGTAAAAAATTATAGAAAAATGTATTTACCCTCTACCTGGTGATCTTGGTTTGATCCAGAGAGGCCCCACTTCTTCACTATGACCAGCTTTACAGACTTTTCACAGTGGTATGCAAACTAGACAGCAACTCGATGGCCATATTATTCAGAATGCTACCATCCTATAACTCCACTCTTGTTTTAACAAAGAGAAAACACTATATATTTAACCTCTTGGGTGCTACAGACATCTTTAGCATTATAAAGTGTTTTCAAATAAATAAGTACATTGTATGTTATGATTAAGGTAGTATAGCAAAAGATACTTATTAGATTAAAATAGCAAAATCTTTTTACTAAATAATATTCACAAATCAATTATTTTACAGACGATCTATTGTTTTCACCATTGAAATGTATTAATGATCAAATAAGGACATACAGAAAAAAAAAACAAAAAAAAACAAAGATCTATTTAAGCATCAGAAAAATGTTCATTTTAAACTTTGAGACACAAAAATCACTTTTGGGATTTAATGACATGTGAAAGAATACGTAGTCAAAAATTAGTTAGACCTGTCTGAAATCTCCTAAAAGAAATATTAACTTAATTTAATTTTTATGTTTGTGTAGTCTGTCATATTTTTTGGCAGAGCAAAGCATTCTGGGATGAATTTGGAGCAAACCATTTTAACCATAGTAGGGGATGTATAAAACTTCTTTTGAATTAAATCGCTCTTTTGCTTTCATAAAGGGTTGCAAAGAAGACTCAAACGCTTCTATTCATGAAAACTAACAAAATATCTTTAATTCAATCATTTTAAAGCCCCTTTCACATCGGTAAAAATTATAGAAAAATGTATTTACCCTCCACCTGGTGATCTTGGTTTGATCCAGAGAGGCCCCACTTCTTCACTATGACCAGCTTTACAGACTTTTTACAGTGGTATGCAAACTAGACAGCAACTCGATGGCCATATTATTCAGAATGCTGCCATCCTATAACTCCACTCTTGTTTTAACAAGGAGAAAACACTATATATTTAACCTCTTGGGTGCTACAGACATCTCTAGCATTAAAAAGTGTCTTTAAATAAATAAGTACGTTGTTTGTTATGATTAAGGAAGTATAGCCTAAGATACTAATTAGATTAAAATAGCAAAAACTATTTACAAAATGATATTCACAAATCAATTATTTTACAGACGATCTATTGTTTTCACCATTGAAATGTATTAATGATCAAATAAGGACATACAGAAAAAAAAAAAAAAAAAAAAAAAAAAAGATCTATTTAAGCATCAGAAAAATTTTCATTTTAAAGTTTGAGACACTAAAATCACTTTTGGGATTTAATGACATGTGAAAGAACACCTAGTCAAAAATTAGTTAGGCCTGTCTAAAATCTCCTAAAAGAAATATTAACTTAATTTAATTTTTATGTTTATGTAGTCTGTCATATTTTTTGGCAGCGCAAAGCATTCTGGGATGAATTTGGAGCAAACCATTTTAACCATAGTAGGGGATGTATAAAACTTCTTTTGAATTAAATCGCTCTTTTGCTTTCATAAAGGATTGCAAAGAAGATTCAAACGCTTCTATATATGAAAACTAACAAACTATCTTTAATTCAATCATTTAAAAGCCCCTTTCACATTGGTAAAAAATTATAGAAAAATGTATTTACCCTCGACCTGGTGATCTTGGTTTGATCCAGAGAGGCCCCACTTCTTCACTATGACCAGCTTTACAGACTTTTCACAGTGGTATGCAAACTAGACAGCAACTCGATGGCCATATTATTCAGAATGCTACCATCCTATAACTCCACTCTTGTTTTAACAAAGAGAAAACACTATATATTTAACCTCTTGGGTGCTACAGACATCTTTAGCATTATAAAGTGTTTTCAAATAAATAAGTACATTGTATGTTATGATTAAGGTAGTATAGCAAAAGATACTTATTAGATTAAAATAGCAAAATCTTTTTACTAAATAATATTCACAAATCAATTATTTTACAGACGATCTATTGTTTTCACCATTGAAATGTATTAATGATCAAATAAGGACATACAGAAAAAAAAACAAAAAAAAACAAAAAAAAACAAAGATCTATTTAAGCATCAGAAAAATGTTCATTTTAAACTTTGAGACACAAAAATCACTTTTGGGATTTAATGACATGTGAAAGAATACGTAGTCAAAAATTAGTTAGCCCTGTCTGAAATCTCCTAAAAGAAATATTAACTTAATTTAATTTTTATGTTTGTGTAGTCTGTCATATTTTTTGGCAGAGCAAAGCATTCTGGGATGAATTTGGAGCAAACCATTTTAACCATAGTAGGGGATGTATAAAACTTCTTTTGAATTAAATCGCTCTTTTGCTTTCATAAAGGGTTGCAAAGAAGACTCAAACGCTTCTATTCATGAAAACTAACAAAATATCTTTAATTCAATCATTTTAAAGCCCCTTTCACATCGGTAAAAATTATAGAAAAATGTATTTACCCTCCACCTGGTGATCTTGGTTTGATCCAGAGAGGCCCCACTTCTTCACTATGACCAGCTTTACAGACTTTTTACAGTGGTATGCAAACTAGACAGCAACTCGATGGCCATATTATTCAGAATGCTGCCATCCTATAACTCCACTCTTGTTTTAACAAGGAGAAAACACTATATATTTAACCTCTTGGGTGCTACAGACATCTCTAGCATTAAAAAGTGTCTTTAAATAAATAAGTACGTTGTATGTTATGATTAAGGAAGTATAGCCTAAGATACTAATTAGATTAAAATAGCAAAAACTATTTACAAAATAATATTCACAAATCAATTATTTTACAGACGATCTATTGTTTTCACCATTGAAATGTATTAATGATCAAATAAGGACATACAGAAAAAAAAAAAAAAAAGATCTATTTAAGCATCAGAAAAATTTTCATTTTAAACTTTGAGACACTAAAATCACTTTTGGGATTTAATGACATGTGAAAGAACACGTAGTCAAAAATTAGTTAGCCCTGTCTAAAATCTCCTATAAGAAATATTAACTTAATTTAATTTTTATGTTTATGTAGTCTGTCATATTTTTTGGCAGTGCAAAGCATTCTGGGATGAATTTGGAGCAAACCATTTTAACCATAGTAGGGGATGTATAAAACTTCTTTTGAATTAAATCGCTCTTTTGCTTTCATAAAGGATTGCAAAGAAGATTCAAATGCTTCTATATATGAAAACTAACAAACTATCTTTAATTCAATCATTTAAAAGCCCCTTTGACATTGGTAAAAAATTATAGAAAAATGTATTTACCCTCTACCTGGTGATCTTGGTTTGATCCAGAGAGGCCCCTCTTCTTCACTATGACCAGCTTTACAGACTTTTTACAGTGGTATGCAAACTAGACAGCAACTCGAAGGCCATATTATTCAGAATGCTACCATCCTATAACTCCACTCTTGTTTTAACAAAGAGAAAATACTATATATTTAACCTCTTGGGTGCTACAGACATCTCTAGCATTAAAAAGTGTTTTTAAATAAATAAGTACGTTGTATGTTATGATTAAGGTAGTATAGCAAAAGATACTTATTAGATTAAAATAGCAAAAACTTTTTACTAAATAATATTCTCAAATCAATTATTTTACAGACGATCTATTGTTTTCACCATTGAAATGTATTAATGATCAAATAAGGACATACAGGAAAAAAAAAAAAAAAAAAGATCTATTTAAGCATCAGAAAAATTTTCATTTTAAACTTTGAGACACAAAAATCACTTTTGGGATTTAATGACATGTGAAAGAATACGTAGTCAAAAATTAGTTAGCCCTGTCTGAAATCTCCTAAAAGAAATATTAACTTAATTTAATTTTTATGTTTGTGTAGTCTGTCATATTTTTTGGCAGAGCAAAGCATTCTGGGATGAATTTGGAGCAAACCATTTTAACCATAGTAGGGGATGTATAAAACTTCTTTTGAATTAAATCGCTCTTTTGCTTTCATAAAGGGTTGCAAAGAAGACTCAAACGCTTCTATTCATGAAAACTAACAAAATATCTTTAATTCAATCATTTTAAAGCCCCTTTCACATCGGTAAAAATTATAGAAAAATGTATTTACCCTCCACCTGGTGATCTTGGTTTGATCCAGAGAGGCCCCACTTCTTCACTATGACCAGCTTTACAGACTTTTTACAGTGGTATGCAAACTAGACAGCAACTCGATGGCCATATTATTCAGAATGCTGCCATCCTATAACTCCACTCTTGTTTTAACAAGGAGAAAACACTATATATTTAACCTCTTGGGTGCTACAGACATCTCTAGCATTAAAAAGTGTCTTTAAATAAATAAGTACGTTGTATGTTATGATTAAGGAAGTATAGCCTAAGATACTAATTAGATTAAAATAGCAAAAACTATTTACAAAATAATATTCACAAATCAATTATTTTACAGACGATCTATTGTTTTCACCATTGAAATGTATTAATGATCAAATAAGGACATACAGAAAAAAAAAAAAAAAAAAAAAGATCTATTTAAGCATCAGAAAAATTTTCATTTTAAACTTTGAGACACTAAAATCACTTTTGGGATTTAATGACATGTGAAAGAACACGTAGTCAAAAATTAGTTAGCCCTGTCTAAAATCTCCTATAAGAAATATTAACTTAATTTAATTTTTATGTTTATGTAGTCTGTCATATTTTTTGGCAGTGCAAAGCATTCTGGGATGAATTTGGAGCAAACCATTTTAACCATAGTAGGGGATGTATAAAACTTCTTTTGAATTAAATCGCTCTTTTGCTTTCATAAAGGATTGCAAAGAAGATTCAAATGCTTCTATATATGAAAACTAACAAACTATCTTTAATTCAATCATTTAAAAGCCCCTTTGACATTGGTAAAAAATTATAGAAAAATGTATTTACCCTCTACCTGGTGATCTTGGTTTGATCCAGAGAGGCCCCTCTTCTTCACTATGACCAGCTTTACAGACTTTTTACAGTGGTATGCAAACTAGACAGCAACTCGAAGGCCATATTATTCAGAATGCTACCATCCTATAACTCCACTCTTGTTTTAACAAAGAGAAAATACTATATATTTAACCTCTTGGGTGCTACAGACATCTCTAGCATTAAAAAGTGTTTTTAAATAAATAAGTACGTTGTATGTTATGATTAAGGTAGTATAGCAAAAGATACTTATTAGATTAAAATAGCAAAAACTTTTTACTAAATAATATTCTCAAATCAATTATTTTACAGACGATCTATTGTTTTCACCATTGAAATGTATTAATGATCAAATAAGGACATACAGGAAAAAAAAAAAAAAAAAAGATCTATTTAAGCATCAGAAAAATTTTCATTTTAAACTTTGAGACACAAAAATCACTTTTGTAATTTAATGACATGTGAAAGAATACGTAGTCAAAAATTAGTTAGCCCTGTCTTAAATCTCCTAAAAGAAATATTAACTTTATTTAATTTTTATATTTGTGTAGTCTGTCATATTTTTTGGCAGAGCAAAGCATTCTGGGATGAATTTGGAGCAAACCATTTTAACCATAGTAGGGGATGTATAAAACTTCTTTTGAATTAAATCGCTCTTTTGCTTTCATAAAGGCTTGCAAAGAAGACTCAAACGCTTCTATTCATGAAAACTAACAAAATATCTTTAATTCAATCATTTTAAAGCCCCTTTCACATCGGTAAAAATTATAGAAAAATGTATTTACCCTCCACCTGGTGATCTTGGTTTGATCCAGAGAGGCCCCACTTCTTCACTATGACCAGCTTTACAGACTTTTTACAGTGCTATGCAAACTACACAGCAACACGATGGCCATATTATTCAGAATGCTGCCATCCTATAACTCCACTCTTGTTTTAACAAGGAGAAAACACTATATATTTAACCTCTTGGGTGCTACAGACATCTCTAGCATTATAAAGTGTTTTCAAATAAATAAGTACATTGTATGTTATGATTAAGGTAGTATAGCAAAAGATACTTATTAGATTAAAATAGCAAAAACTTTTTACTAAATAATATTCACAAATCAATTATTTTACAGACGATCTATTGTTTTCACAATTGAAATGTATTAATGATCAAATAAGGACATACAAAAAAAAAAAAAAAAAAAAAAAAGATCTATTTAAGCATCAGAAAAATTTTCATTTTAAACTTTGAGACAGAAAAATCACTTTTGGGATTTAATGACATGTGAAAGAATACGTAGTCAAAAATTAGTTAGCCCTGTCTTAAATCTCCTAAAAGAAATATTAACTTAATTTAATTTTTATGTTTGTGTAGTCTGTCATATTTTTTGGCAGAGCAAAGCATTCTGGGATGAATTTGGAGCAAACCATTTTAACCATAGTAGGGGATGTATAAAACTTCTTTTGAATTAAATCGCTCTTTTGCTTTCATAAACGGTTGCAAAGAAGACTCAAACGCTTCTATTCATGAAAACTAACAAAATATCTTTAATTCAATCATTTTAAAGCCCCTTTCACATCGGTAAAAATTATAGAAAAATGTATTTACCCTCCACCTGGTGATCTTGGTTTGATCCAGAGAGGTCCCACTTCTTCACTATGACCAGCTTTACAGACTTTTTACAGTGGTATGTAAACTAGACAGCAACTCGATGGCCATACTATTCAGAATGCTGCCATCCTATAACTCCACTCTTGTTTTAACAAGGAGAAAACACTATATATTTAACATCTTGGGTGCTACAGACATCTCTAGCATTAAAAAGTGTTTTCAAATAAATAAGAACATTGTATGTTATGATTAAGGAAGTATAGCCTAAGATAATAATTAGATTAAAATAGCAAAAACTTTTTACTAAATAATATTCACAAATCAATTATTTTACAGACGATCTATTGTTTTCACCATTGAAATGTATTAATGATCAAATAAGGACATACAGAAAAAAAAAAAAAAAAAAAGATCTATTTAAGCATCAGAAAAATTTTCATTTTAAACTTTGAGACACTAAAATCACTTTTGGGATTTAATGACATGTGAAAGAACACGTAGTCAAAAATTAGTTAGCCCTGTCTAAAATTTCCTAAAAGAAATATTAACTTAATTTAATTTTTATGTTTATGTAGTCTGTCATATTTTTTGGCAGCGCAAAGCATTCTGGGATGAATTTAGAGCAAACCATTTTAACCATAGTAGGGGATGTATAAAACATCTTTTGAATTAAATCGCTCTTTTGCTTTCATAAAGGATTGCAAAGAAGATTCAAACGCTTCTATATATGAAAACTAACAAACTATCTTTAATTCAATCATTTAAAAGCCCCTTTCACATTGGTAAAAAATTATAGAAAAATGTATTTACCCTCTACCTGGTGATCTTGGTTTGATCCAGAGAGGCCCCTCTTCTTCACTATGACCAGCTTTACAGACTTTTCACAGTGGTATGCAAACTAGACAGCAACTCGATGGCCATATTATTCAGAATGCTACCATCCTATAACTCCACTCTTGTTTTAACAAAGAGAAAACACTATATATTTAACCTCTTGGGTGCTACAGACATCTTTAGCATTATAAAGTGTTTTCAAATAAATAAGTACATTGTATGTTATGATTAAGGTAGTATAACAAAAGATACTTATTAGATTAAAATAGCAAAATCTTTTTACTAAATAATATTCACAAATCAATTATTTTACAGACGATCTATTGTTTTCACCATTGAAATGTATTAATGATCAAATAAGGACATACAGAAAAAGAAAACCAAAAAAAAAAAAAGATCTATTTAAGCATCAGAAAAATGTTCATTTTAAACTTTGAGACACAAAAATCACTTTTGGGATTTAATGACATGTGAAAGAATACGTAGTCAAAAATTAGTTAGCCCTGTCTGAAATCTCCTAAAAGAAATATTAACTTAATTTAATTTTTATGTTTGTGTAGTCTGTCATATTTTTTGGCAGAGCAAAGCATTCTGGGATGAATTTGGAGCAAACCATTTTAACCATAGTAGGGGATGTATAAAACTTCTTTTGAATTAAATCGCTCTTTTGCTTTCATAAAGGGTTGCAAAGAAGACTCAAACGCTTCTATTCATGAAAACTAACAAAATATCTTTAATTCAATCATTTTAAAGCCCCTTTCACATCGGTAAAAATTATAGAAAAATGTATTTACCCTCCACCTGGTGATCTTGGTTTGATCCAGAGAGGCCCCACTTCTTCACTATGACCAGCTTTACAGACTTTTTACAGTGGTATGCAAACTAGACAGCAACTCGATGGCCATATTATTCAGAATGCTGCCATCCTATAACTCCACTCTTGTTTTAACAAGGAGAAAACACTATATATTTAACCTCTTGGGTGCTACAGACATCTCTAGCATTAAAAAGTGTCTTTAAATAAATAAGTACGTTGTTTGTTATGATTAAGGAAGTATAGCCTAAGATACTAATTAGATTAAAATAGCAAAAACTATTTACAAAATGATATTCACAAATCAATTATTTTACAGACGATCTATTGTTTTCACCATTGAAATGTATTAATGATCAAATAAGGACATACAGAAAAAAAAAAAAAAAAAAAAAAAAGATCTATCTAAGCATCAGAAAAATTTTCATTTTAAACTTTGAGACACTAAAATCACTTTTGGGATTTAATGACATGTGAAAGAACACGTCGTCAAAAATTAGTTAGCCCTGTCTAAAATCTCCTAAAAGAAATATTAACTTAATTTAATTTTTATGTTTATGTAGTCTGTCATATTTTTTGGCAGCGCAAAGCATTCTGGGATGAATTTGGAGCAAACCATTTTAACCATAGTATGGGATGTATAAAACTTCTTTTGAATTAAATCGCTCTTTTGCTTTCATAAAGGATTGCAAAGAAGATTCAAACGCTTCTATATATGAAAACTAACAAACTATCTTTAATTCAATCATTTAAAAGCCCCTTTCACATTGGTAAAAAATTATAGAAAAATGTATTTACCCTCTACCTGGTGATCTTGGTTTGATCCAGAGAGGCCCCACTTCTTCACTATGACCAGCTTTACAGACTTTTCACAGTGGTATGCAAACTAGACAGCAACTCGATGGCCATATTATTCAGAATGCTACCATCCTATAACTCCACTCTTGTTTTAACAAAGAGAAAACACTATATATTTAACCTCTTGGGTGCTACAGACATCTTCAGCATTATAAAGTGTTTTCAAATAAATAAGTACATTGTATGTTATGATTAAGGTAGTATAGCAAAAGATACTTATTAGATTAAAATAGCAAAATCTTTTTACTAAATAATATTCACAAATCAATTATTTTACAGACGATCTATTGTTTTCACCATTGAAATGTATTAATGATCAAATAAGGACATACAGAAAAAAAAACAAAAAAAAACAAAGATCTATTTAAGCATCAGAAAAATGTTCATTTTAAACTTTGAGACACAAAAATCACTTTTGGGATTTAATGACATGTGAAAGAATACGTAGTCAAAAATTAGTTAGCCCTGTCTGAAATCTCCTAAAAGAAATATTAACTTAATTTAATTTTTATGTTTGTGTAGTCTGTCATATTTTTTGGCAGAGCAAAGCATTCTGGGATGAATTTGGAGCAAACCATTTTAACCATAGTAGGGGATGTATAAAACTTCTTTTGAATTAAATCGCTCTTTTGCTTTCATAAAGGGTTGCAAAGAAGACTCAAACGCTTCTATTCATGAAAACTAACAAAATATCTTTAATTCAATCATTTTAAAGCCCCTTTCACATCGGTAAAAATTATAGAAAAATGTATTTACCCTCCACCTGGTGATCTTGGTTTGATCCAGAGAGGCCCCACTTCTTCACTATGACCAGCTTTACAGACTTTTTACAGTGGTATGCAAACTAGACAGCAACTCGATGGCCATATTATTCAGAATGCTGCCATCCTATAACTCCACTCTTGTTTTAACAAGGAGAAAACACTATATATTTAACCTCTTGGGTGCTACAGACATCTCTAGCATTAAAAAGTGTCTTTAAATAAATAAGTACGTTGTATGTTATGATTAAGGAAGTATAGCCTAAGATACTAATTAGATTAAAATAGCAAAAACTATTTGCAAAATAATATTCACAAATCAATTATTTTACAGACGATCTATTGTTTTCACCATTGAAATGTATTAATGATCAAATAAGGACATACAGAAAAAAAAAAAAAAAAAGATCTATTTAAGCATCAGAAAAATTTTCATTTTAAACTTTGAGACACTAAAATCACTTTTGGGATTTAATGACATGTGAAAGAACACGTAGTCAAAAATTAGTTAGCCCTGTCTAAAATCTCCTATAAGAAATATTAACTTAATTTAATTTTTATGTTTATGTAGTCTGTCATATTTTTTGGCAGTGCAAAGCATTCTGGGATGAATTTGGAGCAAACCATTTTAACCATAGTAGGGGATGTATAAAACTTCTTTTGAATTAAATCGCTCTTTTGCTTTCATAAAGGATTGCAAAGAAGATTCAAATGCTTCTATATATGAAAACTAACAAACTATCTTTAATTCAATCATTTAAAAGCCCCTTTCACATTGGTAAAAAATTATAGAAAAATGTATTTACCCTCTACCTGATGATCTTGGTTTGATCCAGAGAGGCCCCTCTTCTTCACTATGACCAGCTTTACAGACTTTTTACAGTGGTATGCAAACTAGACAGCAACTCGATGGCCATATTATTCAGAATGCTACCATCCTATAACTCCACTCTTGTTTTAACAAAGAGAAAATACTATATATTTAACCTCTTGGGTGCTACAGACATCTCTAGCATTAAAAAGTGTTTTTAAATAAATAAGTACGTTGTATGTTATGATTAAGGTAGTATAGCAAAAGATACTTATTAGATTAAAATAGCAAAAACTTTTTACTAAATAATATTCTCAAATCAATTATTTTACAGACGATCTATTGTTTTCACCATTGAAATGTATTAATGATCAAATAAGGACATACAGAAAAAAAAAAAAAAAAAAAAAAAGATCTATTTAAGCATCAGAAAAATTTTCATTTTAAACTTTGAGACACAAAAATCACTTTTGTAATTTAATGACATGTGAAAGAATACGTAGTCAAAAATTAGTTAGCCCTGTCTTAAATCTCCTAAAAGAAATATTAACTTTATTTAATTTTTATATTTGTGTAGTCTGTCATATTTTTTGGCAGAGCAAAGCATTCTGGGATGAATTTGGAGCAAACCATTTTAACCATAGTAGGGGATGTATAAAACTTCTTTTGAATTAAATCGCTCTTTTGCTTTCATAAAGGGTTGCAAAGAAGACTCAAACACTTCTATTCATGAAAACTAACAAAATATCTTTAATTCAATCATTTTAAAGCCCCTTTCACATCGGTAAAAATTATAGAAAAATGTATTTACCCTCCACCTGGTGATCTTGGTTTGATCCAGAGAGGCCCCACTTCTTCACTATGACCAGCTTTACAGACTTTTTACAGTGCTATGCAAACTACACAGCAACACGATGGCCATATTATTCAGAATGCTGCCATCCTATAACTCCACTCTTGTTTTAACAAGGAGAAAACACTATATATTTAACCTCTTGGGTGCTACAGACATCTCTAGCATTATAAAGTGTTTTCAAATAAATAAGTACATTGTATGTTATGATTAAGGTAGTATAGCAAAAGATACTTATTAGATTAAAATAGCAAAAACTTTTTACTAAATAATATTCACAAATCAATTATTTTACAGACGATCTATTGTTTTCACAATTGAAATGTATTAATGATCAAATAAGGACATACAAAAAAAAAAAAAAAAAAAAAAGATCTATTTAAGCATCAGAAAAATTTTCATTTTAAACTTTGAGACACAAAAATCACTTTTGGGATTTAATGACATGTGAAAGAATACGTAGTCAAAAATTAGTTAGCCCTGTCTTAAATCTCCTAAAAGAAATATTAACTTAATTTAATTTTTATGTTTGTGTAGTCTGTCATATTTTTTGGCAGAGCAAAGCATTCTGGGATGAATTTGGAGCAAACCATTTTAACCATAGTAGGGGATGTATAAAACTTCTTTTGAATTAAATCGCTCTTTTGCTTTCATAAACGGTTGCAAAGAAGACTCAAACGCTTCTATTCATGAAAACTAACAAAATATCTTTAATTCAATCATTTTAAAGCCCCTTTCACATCGGTAAAAATTATAGAAAAATGTATTTACCCTCCACCTGGTGATCTTGGTTTGATCCAGAGAGGCCCCACTTCTTCACTATGACCAGCTTTACAGACTTTTTACAGTGGTATGCAAACTAGACAGCAACTCGATGGCCATATTATTCAGAATGCTGCCATCCTATAACTCCACTCTTGTTTTAACAAGGAGAAAACACTATATATTTAACCTCTTGGGTGCTACAGACATCTCTAGCATTAAAAAGTGTCTTTAAATAAATAAGTACGTTGTTTGTTATGATTAAGGAAGTATAGCCTAAGATACTAATTAGATTAAAATAGCAAAAACTATTTACAAAATGATATTCACAAATCAATTATTTTACAGACGATCTATTGTTTTCACCATTGAAATGTATTAATGATCAAATAAGGACATACAGAAAAAAAAAAAAAAAAAAAAAAAAAAAAAAGATCTATTTAAGCATCAGAAAAATTTTCATTTTAAACTTTGACACACTAAAATCACTTTTGGGATTTAATGACATGTGAAAGAACACGTCGTCAAAAATTAGTTAGCCCTGTCTAAAATCTCCTAAAAGAAATATTAACTTAATTTAATTTTTATGTTTATGTAGTCTGTCATATTTTTTGGCAGCGCAAAGCATTCTGGGATGAATTTGGAGCAAACCATTTTAACCATAGTAGGGGATGTATAAAACTTCTTTTGAATTAAATCGCTCTTTTGCTTTCATAAAGGATTGCAAAGAAGATTCAAACGCTTCTATATATGAAAACTAACAAACTATCTTTAATTCAATCATTTAAAAGCCCCTTTCACATTGGTAAAAAATTATAGAAAAATGTATTTACCCTCTACCTGGTGATCTTGGTTTGATCCAGAGAGGCCCCACTTCTTCACTATGACCAGCTTTACAGACTTTTCACAGTGGTATGCAAACTAGACAGCAACTCGATGGCCATATTATTCAGAATGCTACCATCCTATAACTCCACTATTGTTTTAACAAAGAGAAAACACTATATATTTAACCTCTTGGGTGCTACAGACATCTTTAGCATTATAAAGTGTTTTCAAATAAATAAGTACATTGTATGTTATGATTAAGGTAGTATAGCAAAAGATACTTATTAGATTAAAATAGCAAAATCTTTTTACTAAATAATATTCACAAATCAATTATTTTACAGACGATCTATTGTTTTCACCATTGAAATGTATTAATGATCAAATAAGGACATACAGAAAAAAAAACAAAAAAAAAACAAAGATCTATTTAAGCATCAGAAAAATGTTCATTTTAAACTTTGAGACACAAAAATCACTTTTGGGATTTAATGACATGTGAAAGAATACGTAGTCAAAAATTAGTTAGCCCTGTCTGAAATCTCCTAAAAGAAATATTAACTTAATTTAATTTTTATGTTTGTGTAGTCTGTCATATTTTTTGGCAGAGCAAAGCATTCTGGGATGAATTTGGAGCAAACCATTTTAACCATAGTAGGGGATGTATAAAACTTCTTTTGAATTAAATCGCTCTTTTGCTTTCATAAAGGGTTGCAAAGAAGACTCAAACGCTTCTATTCATGAAAACTAACAAAATATCTTTAATTCAATCATTTTAAAGCCCCTTTCACATCGGTAAAAATTATAGAAAAATGTATTTACCCTCCACCTGGTGATCTTGGTTTGATCCAGAGAGGCCCCACTTCTTCACTAAGACCAGCTTTACAGACTTTTTACAGTGGTATGCAAACTAGACAGCAACTCGATTGGCATATTATTCAGAATGCTGCCATCCTATAACTCCACTCTTGTTTTAACAAGGAGAAAACACTATATATTTAACCTCTTGGGTGCTACAGACATCTCTAGCATTAAAAAGTGTCTTTAAATAAATAAGTACGTTGTATGTTATGATTAAGGAAGTATAGCCTAAGATACTAATTAGATTAAAATAGCAAAAACTGTTTACAAAATAATATTCACAAATCAATTATTTTACAGACGATCTATTGTTTTCACCATTGAAATGTATTAATGATCAAATAAGGACATACAGAAAAAAAAAAAAAAAGATCTATTTAAGCATTAGAAAAATTTTCATTTTAAACTTTGAGACACTAAAATCACTTTTGGGATTTAATGACATGTGAAAGAACACGTAGTCAAAAATTAGTTAGCCCTGTCTAAAATCTCCTAGAAGAAATATTAACTTAATTTAATTTTTATGTTTGTGTAGTCTGTCATATTTTTTGGCAGTGCAAAGCATTCTGGGATGAATTTGGAGCAAACCATTTTAACCATAGTAGGGGATGTATAAAATTTCTTTTGAATTAAATCGCTCTTTTGCTTTCATAAAGGATTGCAAAGAAGATTCAAATGCTTCTATATATGAAAACTAACAAACTATCTTTAATTCAATCATTTAAAAGCCCCTTTCACATTGGTAAAAAATTATAGAAAAATGTATTTACCCTCTACCTGGTGATCTTGGTTTGATCCAGAGAGGCCCCTCTTTTTCACTATGACCAGCTTTACAGACTTTTTACAGTGGTATGCAAACTAGACAGCAACTCGATGGCCATATTATTCAGAATGCTACCATCCTATAACTCCACTCTTGTTTTAACAAAGAGAAAATACTATATATTTAACCTCTTGGGTGCTACAGACATCTCTAGCATTAAAAAGTGTTTTTAAATAAATAAGTACGTTGTATGTTATGATTAAGGTAGTATAGCAAAAGATACTTATTAGATTAAAATAGCAAAAACTTTTTACTAAATAATATTCTCAAATCAATTATTTTACAGACGATCTATTGTTTTCACCATTGAAATGTATTAATGATCAAATAAGGACATACAGAAAAAAAAAAAAAAAAAAGATCTATTTAAGCATCAGAAAAATTTTCATTTTAAACTTTGAGACACAAAAATCACTTTTGTAATTTAATGACATGTGAAAGAATACGTAGTCAAAAATTAGTTAGCCCTGTCTTAAATCTCCTAAAAGAAATATTAACTTTATTTAATTTTTATATTTGTGTAGTCTGTCATATTTTTTGGCAGAGCAAAGCATTCTGGGATGAATTTGGAGCAAACCATTTTAACCATAGTAGGGGATGTATAAAACTTCTTTTGAATTAAATCGCTCTTTTGCTTTCATAAAGGGTTGCAAAGAAGACTCAAACGCTTCTATTCATGAAAACTAGCAAAATATCTTTAATTCAATCATTTTAAAGCCCCTTTCACATCGGTAAAAATTATAGAAAAATGTATTTACCCTCCACCTGGTGATCTTGGTTTGATCCAGAGAGGCCCCACTTCTTCACTATGACCAGCTTTACAGACTTTTTACAGTGCTATGCAAACTACACAGCAACACGATGGCCATATTATTCAGAATGCTGCAATCCTATAACTCCACTCTTGTTTTAACAAGGAGAAAACACTATATATTTAACCTCTTGGGTGCTACAGACATCTCTAGCATTATAAAGTGTTTTCAAATAAATAAGTACATTGTATGTTATGATTAAGGTAGTATAGCAAAAGATACTTATTAGATTAAAATAGCAAAAACTTTTTACTAAATAATATTCACAAATCAATTATTTTACAGACGATCTATTGTTTTCACAATTGAAATGTATTAATGATCAAATAAGGACATACAAAAAAAAAAAAAAAAAAAAAAAAAAAGATCTATTTAAGCATCAGAAAAATTTTCATTTTAAACTTTGAGACACAAAAATCACTTTTGGGATTTAATGACATGTGAAAGAATACGTAGTCAAAAATTAGTTAGCCATGTCTTAAATCTCCTAAAAGAAATATTAACTTAATTTAATTTTTATGTTTGTGTAGTCTGTCATATTTTTTGGCAGAGCAAAGCATTCTGGGATGAATTTGGAGCAAACCATTTTAACCATAGTAGGGGATGTATAAAACTTCTTTTGAATTAAATCGCTCTTTTGCTTTCATAAACGGTTGCAAAGAAGACTCAAACGCTTCTATTCATGAAAACTAACAAAATATCTTTAATTCAATCATTTTAAAGCCCCTTTCACATCGGTAAAAATTATAGAAAAATGTATTTACCCTCCACCTGGTGATCTTGGTTTGATCCAGAGAGGCCCCACTTCTTCACTATGACCAGCTTTACAGACTTTTTACAGTGGTATGCAAACTAGACAGCAACTCGATGGCCATATTATTCAGAATGCTGCCATCCTATAACTCCACTCTTGTTTTAACAAGGAGAAAACACTATATATTTAACCTCTTGGGTGCTACAGACATCTCTAGGATTAAAAAGTGTTTTTAAATAAATAAGTACGTTGTATGTTATGATTAAGGAAGTATAGCCTAAGATACTAATTAGATTAAAATAGCAAAAACTATTTACTAAATAATATTCACAAATCAATTATTTTACAGACGATCTATTGTTTTCTCCATTGAAATGTATTAATGATCAAATAAGGACATACAGAAAAAAAAAAAAAAAAAAAAAAAAAAAAAGATCTATTTAAGCATCAGAAAAATTTTCATTTTAAACTTTGAGACACTAAAATCACTTTTGGGATTTAATGACATGTGAAAGAACACGTAGTCAAAAATTAGTTAGCCCTGTCTTAAATCTCCTAAAAGAAATATTAACTTAATTTAATTTTTATGTTTGTGTAGTCTGTCATATTTTTTGGCAGCGCAAAGCATTCTGGGATGAATTTGGAGCAAACCATTTTAACCATAGTAGGGGATGTATAAAACTTCTTTTGAATTAAATCGCTCTTTTGCTTTCATAAAGGGTTGCAAAGAAGACTCAAACGCTTCTATATATAAAAACTAACAAAATATCTTTAATTCAATCATTTAAAAGCCCCTTTCATATTGGTAAAAAATTATAGAAAAATGTATTTACCCTCTACCTGGTGATCTTGGTTTGATCCAGAGAGGCACCACTTCTTCACTATGACCAGCTTTACAGACTTTTTACAGTGGTATGCAAACTAGACAGCAACTCGATGGCCATATTATTCAGAATGCTACCATCCTATAACTCCACTCTTGTTTTAACAAAGAGAAAACACTATATATTTAACCTCTTGGGTGCTACAGACATCTCTAGCATTAAAAAGTGTTTTTAAATAAATAAGTACGTTGTATGTTATGATTAAGGTAGTATAGAAAAAGATACTTATTAGATTAAAATAGCAAAAACTTTTTACTAAATAATATTCACAAATCAATTATTTTACAGACGATCTATTGTTTTCACCATTGAAATGTATTAATGATCAAATAAGGACATACAGAAAAAAAAAAAAAAAAAAAGATCTATTTAAGCATCAGAAAAATTTTCATTTTAAACTTTGAGACACAATAATCACTTTTGTAATTTAATGACATGTGAAAGAATACGTAGTCAAAAATTAGTTAGCCCTGTCTTAAATCTCCTAAAAGAAATATTAACTTTATTTAATTTTTATGTTTGTGTAGTCTGTCATATTTTTTGGAAGAGCAAAGCATTCTGGGATGAATTTGGAGCAAACCATTTTAACCATAGTAGGGGATGTATAACACTTCTTTTGAATTAAATCGCTGTTTTGCTTTCATAAAGGGTTGCAAAGAAGACTCAAACGCTTCTATTCATGAAAACTAACAAAATATCTTTAATTCAATCATTTTAAAGCCCCTTTCACATTGGTAAAAATTATAGAAAAATGTATTTACCCTCCACCTGGTGATCTTGGTTTGATCCAGAGAGGCCCCACTTCTTCACTATGATCAGCTTTACAGGCTTTTTACAGTGGTATGCAAACTATACAGCAACCCGATGGCCATATTATTTAGAATGCTGCCATCCTATAACTCCACTCTTGTTTTAACAAGGAGAAAACACTATATATTTAACCTCTTGGGTGCTACAGACATCTCTAGCATTATAAAGTGTTTTCAAATAAATAAGTACATTGTATGTTATGATTAAGGTAGTATAGCAAAAGATACTAATTAGATTAAAATAGCAAAATCTTTTTACTAAATAATATTCACAAATCAATTATTTTACAGACGATCTATTGTTTTCACCATTGAAATGTATTAATGATCAAATAAGGACATACAGAAAAAAAAAAAAAAGATCTATTTAAGCATCAGAAAAATTTTCATTTTAAACTTTGAGACACAAAAATCACTTTTGGGATTTAATGACATGTGAAAGAATACGTAGTCAAAAATTAGTTAGCCCTGTATTAAATCTCCTAAAAGAAATATTAACTTAATTTAATTTTTATGTTTGTGTAGTCTGTCATATTTTTTGGCAGAGCAAAGCATTCTGGGTTGAATTTGGAGCAAACCATTTTAACCATAGTAGGGGATGTATAAAACTTCTTTTGAATTAAATCGCTCTTTTGCTTTCATAAAGGGTTGCAAAGAAGACTCAAACGCTTCTATTCATGAAAACTAACAAAATATCTTTAATTCAATCATTTTAAAGCCCCTTTCACATCGTTAAAAATTATAGAAAAATGTATTTACCCTCCACCTGGTGATCTTGGTTTGATCCAGAGAGGCCCCACTTCTTCACTATGACCAGCTTTACAGACTTTTTACAGTGGTATGCAAACTAGACAGCAACTCGATGGCCATATTATTCAGAATGCTGCCATCCTATAACTCCACTCTTGTTTTAACAAGGAGAAAACACTATATATTTAACCTCTTGGGTGCTACAGACATCTCTAGGATTAAAAAGTGTTTTTAAATAAATAAGTACATTGTATGTTATGATTAAGGAAGTATAGCCTAAGATACTAATTATATTAAAATAACAAAAACTATTTACTAAATAATATTCACAAATAAATTATTTTACAGACGATCTATTGTTTTCACCATTGAAATGTATTAATGATCAAATAAGGACATACAAAAAAAAAAGATCTATTTAAGCATCAGAAAAATTTTCATTTTAAACTTTGAGACACAAAAATCACTTTTGGGATACAATGACATGTTAAAGAATACGTAGTCAAAAATTAGTTAGCCCTGTCTTAAATGTCCTAAAAGAAATATTAACTTAATTTAATTTTTATGTTTGTGTAGTCTGTCATAGTTTTTGGAAGAGCAAAGCATTCTGGGATGAATTTGGAGCAAACCATTTTAACGATAGTAGGGGATGTATAAAACTTCTTTTGAATTAAATCGCTCTTTTGCTTTCATAAAGGGTTGCAAAGAAGACTCAAACGCTTCTATTCATGAAAACTAACAAAATATCTTTAATTCAATCATTTTAAAGCCCCTTTCACATCGGTAAAAATTATAGAAAAATGTATTTACCCTCCACCTGGTGATCTTGGTTTGATCCAGAGAGGCCCCACTTCTTCACTATGACCAGCTTTACAGACTTTTTAGAGTGGTATGCAAACTAGACAGCAACTCGATGGCCATATTATTCAGAATGCTGCCATCCTATAACTCCACTCTTGTTTTAACAAGGAGAAAACACTATATATTTAACCTCTTGGTGCTACAGACATCTCTAGCATTAAAAAGTGTCTTTAAATAAATAAGTACGTTGTATGTTATGATTAAGGAAGTATAGCCTAAGATACTAATTAGATTAAAATAGCAAAAACTATTTACTTAATTATATTCACAAATCAATTATTTTACAGACGATCTATTGTTTTCACCATTGAAATATATTAATGATCAAATAAGGACACACAGAAAAAAAAAAAAAAAAAAAAAAAAAAAAATTAAAGCATCAGAAAAATTTTCATTTTAAACTTTGAGACACAAAAATCACTTTTGGGATTTAATGACATGTGAAAGAACACGTAGTCAAAAATTAGTTAGCCCTGTCTTAAATCTCCTAAAAGAAATATTAACTTAATTTAATTTTTATGTTTGTGTAGTCTGTCATATTTTTTAGCAGAGCAAAGCATTCTGGGATGAATTTGGAGCAAACCATTTTAACCATAGTAGGGGATGTATAAAACTTCTTTTGAATTAAATCGCTCTTTTGCTTTCATAAAGGATTGCAAAGAAGATTCAAACGCTTCTATATATGAAAACTAACAAAATATCTTTAATTCAATCATTTAAAAGCCCCTTTCACATTGGTAAAAAATTATAGAAAAATGTATTTACCCTCTACCTGGTGATCTTGGTTTGATCCAGAGAGGCCCCTCTTCTTCACTATGACCATCTTTACAGACTTTTTACAGTGGTATGCAAACTAGAGAGCAACTCGATGGCCATATTATTCAGAATGCTGCCATCCTATAACTCCACTCTTGTTTTAAAAAGGAGAAAACACTATATATTTAACCTCTTGGTGCAACAGACATCTCTAGCATTAAAAAGTGTCTTTAAATAAATAAGTACGTTGTATGTTATGATTAAGGAAGTATAGCCTAATATACTAATTAGATTAAAATAGCAAAAACTATTTACTTAATAATATTCACAAATCAATTATTTTACAGACGATCTATTGTTTTCACCATTGAAATGTATTAATGATCAAATAAGGACACACAGAAAAAAAAAAAAAAAAAAAAAAAAAACATCTATTTAAGCATCAGAAAAATTTTCATTTTAAACTTTGAGACACAAAAATCACTTTTGGGATTTAATGACATGTGAAAGAACACGTAGTCAAAAATTAGTTAGCCCTGTCTGAAATCTCCTAAAAGAAATATTAACTTAATTTAATTTTTATGTTTGTGTAGTCTGTCATATTTTTTAGCAGAGCAAAGCATTCTGGGATGAATTTGGAGCAAACCATTTTAACCATAGTAGGGGATGTATAAAACTTCTTTTGAATTAAATCGCTCTTTTGCTTTCATAAAGGATTGCAAAGAAGATTCAAACGCTTCTATATATGAAAACTAACAAAATATCTTTAATTCAATCATTTAAAAGCCCCTTTCACATTGGTAAAAAATTATAGAAAAATGTATTTACCCTCTACCTGGTGATCTTGGTTTGATCCAGAGAGGCCCCTCTTCTTCACTATGACCGTCTTTACAGACTTTTTACAGTGGTATGCAAACTAGACAGCAACTCGATGGCCATATTATTCAGAATGCTACCATCCTATAACTCCACTCTTGTTTTAACAAAGAGAAAACACTATATATTTAACCTCTTGGGTGCTACAGACATCTCTCGCATTAAAAAGTGTTTTTAAATAAATAAGTACGTTGTATGTTATGATTAAGGTAGTATAGCAAAAGATACTTATTAGATTAAAATAGCAAAAACTTTTTACTAAATAATATTCACAAATCAATTATTTTACAGACGATCTATTGTTTTCACCATTGAAATGTATTAATGATCAAATAAGGACATACAGAAAAAAAAAAAAAAAAAAAAAAAAAAAGATCTATTTAAGCATCAGAAAAATTTTCATTTTAAACTTTGAGACACAAAAATCACTTTTGTAATTTAATGACATGTGAAAGAATACGTAGTCAAAAATTAGTTAGCCCTGTCTTAAATCTCCTAAAAGAAATATTAACTTTATTTAATTTTTATATTAGTGTAGTTTGTCATATTTTTTGGCAGAGCAAAGCATTCTGGGATGAATTTGGAGCAAACCATTTTAACCATAGTAGGGGATGTATAAAACTTCTTTTGAATTAAATCGCTCTTTTGCTTTCATAAAGGGTTGCAAAGAAGACTCAAACGCTTCTATTCATGAAAACTAACAAAATATCTTTAATTCAATCATTTTAAAGCCCCTTTCACATCGGTAAAAATTATGGAAAAATGTATTTACCCTCCACCTGGTGATCTTGGTTTGATCCAGAGAGGCCCCACTTCTTCACTATGACCAGCTTTACAGACTTTTTACAGTGGTATTCAAACTATACAGCAACCCGATGGCCATATTATTCAGAATGCTGCCATCCTATAACTCCACTCTTGTTTTAACAAGGAGAAAACACTATATATTTAACCTCTTGGGTGCTACAGACATCTCTAGCATTAAAAAGTGTTTTCAAATAAATAAGAACATTGTATGTTATGATTAAGGAAGTATAGCCTAAGATAATAATTAGATTAAAATAGCAAAAACTTTTTACTAAATAATATTCACAAATCAATTATTTTACAGACGATCTATTGTTTTCACCATTGAAATGTATTAATGATCAAATAAGGACATACAGAAAGCAAAAAAAAAAAAAGATCTATTTAAGCATCAGAAAAATTTTCATTTTAAACTTTGAGACACAAAAATCACTTTTGTAATTTAATGACATGTGAAAGAATACGTAGTCAAAAATTAGTTAGCCCTGTCTTAAATCTCCTAAAAGAAATATTAACTTTATTTAATTTTTATATTTGTGTAGTCTGTCATATTTTTTGGCAGAGCAAAGCATTCTGGGATGAATTTGGAGCAAACCATTTTAACCATATTAGGGGATGTATAAAACTTCTTTTGAATTAAATCGCTCTTTTGCTTTCATAAAGGATTGCAAAGAAGATTCAAATGCTTCTATATATGAAAACTAACAAACTATCTTTAATTCAATCATTTAAAAGCCCCTTTCACATTGGTAAAAAATTATAGAAAAATGTATTTACCCTCTACCTGGTGATCTTGGTTTGATCCAGAGAGGCCCCTCTTCTTCACTATGACCAGCTTTACAGACTTTTTACAGTGGTATGCAAACTAGACAGCAACTCGATGGCCATATTATTCAGAATGCTACCATCCTATAACTCCACTCTTGTTTTAACAAAGAGAAAATACTATATATTTAACCTCTTGGGTGCTACAGACATCTCTAGCATTAAAAAGTGTTTTTAAATAAATAAGTATGTTGTATCTTATGATTAAGGTAGTATAGCAAAAGATACTTATTAGATTAAAATAGCAAAAACTTTTTACTAAATAATATTCTGAAATCAATTATTTTACAGACGATCTATTGTTTTCACCATTGAAATGTATTAATGATCAAATAAGGACATACAGAAAAAAAAAAAAAAAAGATCTATTTAAGCATCAGAAAAATTTTCATTTTAAACTTTGAGACACAAAAATCACTTTTGTAATTTAATGACATGTGAAAGAATACGTAGTCAAAAATTAGTTAGCCCTGTCTTAAATCTCCTAAAAGAAATATTAACTTTATTTAATTTTTATATTTGTGTAGTCTGTCATATTTTTTGGCAGAGCAAAGCATTCTGGGATGAATTTGGAGCAAACCATTTTAACCATAGTAGGGGATGTATAAAACTTCTTTTGAATTAAATCGCTCTTTTGCTTTCATAAAGGGTTGCAAAGAAGACTCAAACGCTTCTATTCATGAAAACTAACAAAATATCTTTAATTCAATCATTTTAAAGCCCCTTTCACATCGTTAAAAATTATAGAAAAATGTATTTACCCTCCACCTGGTGATCTTGGTTTGATCCAGAGAGGCCCCACTTCTTCACTATGACCAGCTTTACAGACTTTTTACAGTGGTATGCAAACTACACAGCAACCCGATGGCCATATTATTCAGAATGCTGCCATCCTATAACTCCACTCTTGTTTTAACAAGGAGAAAACACTATATATTTAACCTATTGGGTGCTACAGACATCTCTAGGATTAAAAAGTGTTTTTAAATAAATAAGTACGTTGTATGTTATGATTAAGGAAGTATAGCCTAAGATACTAATTAGATTAAAATAGCAAAAACTATTTACTAAATAATATTCACAAATCAATTATTTTACAGACGATCTATTGTTTTCTCCATTGAAATGTATTAATGATCAAATAAGGACATACAGAAAAAAAAAAAAAAAAAGATCTATTTAAGCATCAGAAAAATTTTCATTTTAAACTTTGAGACACTAAAATCACTTTTGGGATTTAATGACATGTGAAAGAACACGTAGTCAAAAATTAGTTAGCCCTGTCTTAAATCTCCTAAAAGAAATATTAACTTAATTTAATTTTTATGTTTGTGTAGTCTGTCATATTTTTTGGCAGCGCAAAGCATTCTGGGATGAATTTGGAGCAAACCATTTTAACCATAGTAGGGGATGTATAAAACTTCTTTTGAATTAAATCGCTCTTTTGCTTTCATAAAGGGTTGCAAAGAAGACTCAAACGCTTCTATATATAAAAACTAACAAAATATCTTTAATTCAATCATTTAAAAGCCCCTTTCATATTGGTAAAAAATTATAGAAAAATGTATTTACCCTCTACCTGGTGATCTTGGTTTGATCCAGAGAGGCCCCACTTCTTCACTATGACCAGCTTTACAGACTTTTTACAGTGGTATGCAAACTAGACAGCAACTCGATGGCCATATTATTCAGAATGCTACCATCCTATAACTCCACTCTTGTTTTAACAAAGAGAAAACACTATATATTTAACCTCTTGGGTGCTACAGACATCTCTAGCATTAAAAAGTGTTTTTAAATAAATAAGTACGTTGTATGTTATGATTAAGGTAGTATAGCAAAAGATACTTATTAGATTAAAATAGCAAAAACGTTTTACTAAATAATATTCACAAATCAATTATTTTACAGACGATCTATTGTTTTCACCATTGAAATGTATTAATGATCAAATAAGGACATACAGAAAAAAAAAAAAAAAAAAAAAGATCTATTTAAGCATCAGAAAAATTTTCATTTTAAACTTTGAGACACAAAAATCACTTTTGTAATTTAATGACATGTGAAAGAATACGTAGTCAAAAATTAGTTAGCCCTGTCTTAAATCTCCTCAAAGAAATATTAACTTTATTTAATTTTTATGTTTGTGTAGTCTGTCATATTTTTTGGCAGAGCAAAGCATTCTGGGATGAATTTGGAGCAAACCATTTTAACCATAGTAGGGGATGTATAAAACTTCTTTTGAATTAAATCGCTGTTTTGCTTTCATAAAGGGTTGCAAAGAAGACTCAAACGCTTCTATTCATGAAAACTAACAAAATATCTTTAATTCAATCATTTAAAGCCCCTTTCACATCGGTAAAAATTATAGAAAAATGTATTTACCCTCCACCTGGTGATCTTGGTTTGATCCAGAGAGGCCCCACTTCTTCACTATGACCAGCTTTACAGACTTTTTACAGTGGTATGCAAACTATACAGCAACCCGATGGCCATATTATTCAGAATGCTGCCATCCTATAACTCCACTCTTGTTTTAACAAGGAGAAAACACTATATATTTAACCTCTTGGGTGCTACAGACATCTCTAGCATTATAAAGTGTTTTCAAATAAATAAGTACATTGTATGTTATAATTAAGGTAGTATAGCAAAAGATACTAATTAGATTAAAATAGCAAAAACTTTTTACTAAATAATATTCACAAATCAATTATTTTACAGACGATCTATTGTTTTCACCATTGAAATGTATTAATGATCAAATAAGGACATACAAAAAAAAAAAAAAAAAAAAAAAAAAAAAAAAAAAGATCTATTTAAGCATCAGAAAAATTTTCATTTTAAACTTTGAGACACAAAAATCACTTTTGGGATTTAATGACATGTGAAAGAATACGTAGTCAAAAATTAGTTAGCCCTGTATTAAATCTCCTAAAAGAAATATTAACTTAATTTAATTTTTATGTTTGTGTAGTCTGTCATATTTTTTGGCAGAGCAAAGCATTCTGGGTTGAATTTGGAGCAAACCATTTTAACCATAGTAGGGGATGTATAAAACTTCTTTTGAATTAAATCGCTCTTTTGCTTTCATAAAGGGTTGCAAAGAAGACTCAAATGCTTCTATTCATGAAAACTAACAAAATATCTTTAATTCAATCATTTTAAAGCCCCTTTCACATCGTTAAAAATTATAGAAAAATGTATTTACCCTCCACCTGGTGATCTTGGTTTGATCCAGAGAGGCCCCACTTCTTCACTATGACCAGCTTTACAGACTTTTTACAGTGGTATGCAAACTAGACAGCAACTCGATGGCCATATTATTCAGAATGCTGCCATCCTATAACTCCACTCTTGTTTTAACAAGGAGAAAACACTATATATTTAACCTCTTGGGTGCTACAGACATCTCTAGGATTAAAAAGTGTTTTTAAATAAATAAGTACATTGTATGTTATGATTAAGGAAGTATAGCCTAAGATACTAATTATATTAAAATAACAAAAACTATTTACTAAATAATATTCACAAATAAATTATTTTACAGACGATCTATTGTTTTCACCATTGAAATGTATTAATGATCAAATAAGGACATACAAAAAAAAAAGATCTATTTAAGCATCAGAAAAATTTTCATTTTAAACTTTGAGACACAAAAATCACTTTTGGGATACAATGACATGTTAAAGAATACATAGTCAAAAATTAGTTAGCCCTGTCTTAAATGTCCTAAAAGAAATATTAACTTAATTTAATTTTTATGTTTGTGTAGTCTGTCAAAGTTTTTGGAAGAGCAAAGCATTCTGGGATGAATTTGGAGCAAACCATTTTAACCATAGTAGGGGATGTATAAAACTTCTTTTGAATTAAATCGCTCTTTTGCTTTCATAAAGGGTTGCAAAGAAGACTCAAACGCTTCTATTCATGAAAACTAACAAAATATCTTTAATTCAATCATTTTAAAGCCCCTTTCACATCGGTAAAAATTATAGAAAAATGTATTTACCCTCCACCTGGTGATCTTGGTTTGATCCAGAGAGGCCCCACTTCTTCACTATGACCAGCTTTACAGACTTTTTACAGTGGTATGCAAACTATACAGCAACCCGATGGCCATATTATTCAGAATGCTGCCATCCTATAACTCCACTCTTGTTTTAACAAGGAGAAAACACTATATATTTAACCTCTTGGGTGCTACAGACATCTCTAGAATTATAAAGTGTTTTCAAATAAATAAGTACATTGTATGTTATAATTAAGGTAGTATAGCAAAAGATACTAATTAGATTAAAAAAGCAAAAACTTTTTACTAAATAATATTCACAAATCAATTATTTTACAGACGATCTATTGTTTTCACCATTGAAATGTATTAATGATCAAATAAGGACATACAAAAAAAAAAAAAAAAAAAAAAAAAAAAAAGATCTATTTAAGCATCAGAAAAATTTTCATTTTAAACTTTGAGACACAAAAATCACTTTTGGGATTTAATGACATGTGAAAGAATACGTAGTCAAAAATTAGTTAGCCCTGTATTAAATCTCCTAAAAGAAATATTAACTTAATTTAATTTTTATGTTTGTGTAGTCTGTCATATTTTTTGGCAGAGCAAAGCATTCTGGGTTGAATTTGGAGCAAACCATTTTAACCATAGTAGGGGATGTATAAAACTTCTTTTGAATTAAATCGCTCTTTTGCTTTCATAAAGGGTTGCAAAGAAGACTCAAACGCTTCTATTCATGAAAACTAACAAAATATCTTTAATTCAATCATTTTAAAGCCCCTTTCACATCGTTAAAAATTATAGAAAAATGTATTTACCCTCCACCTGGTGATCTTGGTTTGATCCAGAGAGGCTCCACTTCTTCACTATGACCAGCTTTACAGACTTTTTACAGTGGTATGCAAACTAGACAGCAACTCGATGGCCATATTATTCAGAATGCTGCCATCCTATAACTCCACTCTTGTTTTAACAAGGAGAAAACACTATATATTTAACCTCTTGGGTGCTACAGACATCTCTAGGATTAAAAAGTGTTTTTAAATAAATAAGTACATTGTATGTTATGATTAAGGAAGTATAGCCTAAGATACTAATTATATTAAAATAACAAAAACTATTTACTAAATAATATTCACAAATAAATTATTTTACAGACGATCTATTGTTTTCACCATTGAAATGTATTAATGATCAAATAAGGACATACAAAAAAAAAAGATCTATTTAAGCATCAGAAAAATTTTCATTTTAAACTTTGAGACACAAAAATCACTTTTGGGATACAATGACATGTTAAAGAATACATAGTCAAAAATTAGTTAGCCCTGTCTTAAATGTCCTAAAAGAAATATTAACTTAATTTAATTTTTATGTTTGTGTAGTCTGTCAAAGTTTTTGGAAGAGCAAAGCATTCTGGGATGAATTTGGAGCAAACCATTTTAACCATAGTAGGGGATGTATAAAACTTCTTTTGAATTAAATCGCTCTTTTGCTTTCATAAAGGGTTGCAAAGAAGACTCAAACGCTTCTATTCATGAAAACTAACAAAATATCTTTAATTCAATCATTTTAAAGCCCCTTTCACATCGGTAAAAATTATAGAAAAATGTATTTACCCTCCACCTGGTGATCTTGGTTTGATCCAGAGAGGCCCCACTTCTTCACTATGACCAGCTTTACAGACTTTTTAGAGTGGTATGCAAACTAGACAGCAACTCGATGGCCATATTATTCAGAATGCTGCCATCCTATAACTCCACTCTTGTTTTAACAAGGAGAAAACACTATATATTTAACCTCTTGGTGCTACAGACATCTCTAGCATTAAAAAGTGTCTTTAAATAAATAAGTACGTTGTATGTTATGATTAAGGAAGTATAGCCTAAGATACTAATTAGATTAAAATAGCAAAAACTATTTACTTAATAATATTCACAAATCAATTATTTTACAGACGATCTATTGTTTTCACCATTGAAATATATTAATGATCATATAAGGACACACAGAAAAAAAAAAAAAAAAAAAAAAACATCTATTTAAGCATCAGAAAAATTTTCATTTTAAACTTTGAGACACAAAAATCACTTTTGTAATTTAATGACATGTGAAAGAATACGTAGTCAAAAATTAGTTAGCCCTGTCTTAAATCTCCTCAAAGAAATATTAACTTTATTTAATTTTTATGTTTGTGTAGTCTGTCATATTTTTTGGCAGAGCAAAGCATTCTGGGATGAATTTGGAGCAAACCATTTTAACCATAGTAGGGGATGTATAAAACTTCTTTTGAATTAAATCGCTGTTTTGCTTTCATAAAGGGTTGCAAAGAAGACTCAAACGCTTCTATTCATGAAAACTAACAAAATATCTTTAATTCAATCATTTAAAGCCCCTTTCACATCGGTAAAAATTATAGAAAAATGTATTTACCCTCCACCTGGTGATCTTGGTTTGATCCAGAGAGGCCCCACTTCTTCACTAAGACCAGCTTTACAGACTTTTTACAGTGGTATGCAAACTATACAGCAACCCGATGGCCATATTATTCAGAATGCTGCCATCCTATAACTCCACTCTTGTTTTAACAAGGAGAAAACACTATATATTTAACCTCTTGGGTGCTACAGACATCTCTAGCATTATAAAGTGTTTTCAAATAAATAAGTACATTGTATGTTATAATTAAGGTAGTATAGCAAAAGATACTAATTAGATTAAAAAAGCAAAAACTTTTTACTAAATAATATTCACAAATCAATTATTTTACAGACGATCTATTGTTTTCACCATTGAAATGTATTAATGATCAAATAAGGACATACAAAAAAAAAAAAAAAAAAAAAAAAAAAAAAGATCTATTTAAGCATCAGAAAAATCTTCATTTTAAACTTTGAGACACAAAAATCACTTTTGGGATTTAATGACATGTGAAAGAATACGTAGTCAAAAATTAGTTAGCCCTGTATTAAATCTCCTAAAAGAAATATTAACTTAATTTAATTTTTATGTTTGTGTAGTCTGTCATATTTTTTGGCAGAGCAAAGCATTCTGGGTTGAATTTGGAGCAAACCATTTTAACCATAGTAGGGGATGTATAAAACTTCTTTTGAATTAAATCGCTCTTTTGCTTTCATAAAGGGTTGCAAAGAAGACTCAAACGCTTCTATTCATGAAAACTAACAAAATATCTTTAATTCAATCATTTTAAAGCCCCTTTCACATCGTTAAAAATTATAGAAAAATGTATTTACCCTCCACCTGGTGATCTTGGTTTGATCCAGAGAGGCCCCACTTCTTCACTATGACCAGCTTTACAGACTTTTTACAGTGGTATGCAAACTAGACAGCAACTCGATGGCCATATTATTCAGAATGCTGCCATCCTATAACTCCACTCTTGTTTTAACAAGGAGAAAACACTATATATTTAACCTCTTGGGTGCTACAGACATCTCTAGGATTAAAAAGTGTTTTTAAATAAATAAGTACATTGTATGTTATGATTAAGGAAGTATAGCCTAAGATACTAATTATATTAAAATAACAAAAACTATTTACTAAATAATATTCACAAATAAATTATTTTACAGACGATCTATTGTTTTCACCATTGAAATGTATTAATGATCAAATAAGGACATACAAAAAAAAAAAGATCTATTTAAGCATCAGAAAAATTTTCATTTTAAACTTTGAGACACAAAAATCACTTTTGGGATACAATGACATGTTAAAGAATACATAGTCAAAAATTAGTTAGCCCTGTCTTAAATGTCCTAAAAGAAATATTAACTTAATTTAATTTTTATGTTTGTGTAGTCTGTCAAAGTTTTTGGAAGAGCAAAGCATTCTGGGATGAATTTGGAGCAAACCATTTTAACCATAGTAGGGGATGTATAAAACTTCTTTTGAATTAAATCGCTCTTTTGCTTTCATAAAGGGTTGCAAAGAAGACTCAAACGCTTCTATTCATGAAAACTAACAAAATATCTTTAATTCAATCATTTTAAAGCCCCTTTCACATCGGTAAAAATTATAGAAAAATGTATTTACCCTCCACCTGGTGATCTTGGTTTGATCCAGAGAGGCCCCACTTCTTCACTATGACCAGCTTTACAGACTTTTTAGAGTGGTATGCAAACTAGACAGCAACTCGATGGCCATATTATTCAGAATGCTGCCATCCTATAACTCCACTCTTGTTTTAACAAGGAGAAAACACTATATATTTAACCTCTTGGTGCTACAGACATCTCTAGCATTAAAAAGTGTCTTTAAATAAATAAGTACGTTGTATGTTATGATTAAGGAAGTATAGCCTAAGATACTAATTAGATTAAAATAGCAAAAACTATTTACTTAATAATATTCACAAATCAATTATTTTACAGACGATCTATTGTTTTCACCATTGAAATATATTAATGATCATATAAGGACACACAGAAAAAAAAAAAAAAAAAAAAAAACATCTATTTAAGCATCAGAAAAATTTTCATTTTAAACTTTGAGACACAAAAATCACTTTTGTAATTTAATGACATGTGAAAGAATACGTAGTCAAAAATTAGTTAGCCCTGTCTTAAATCTCCTCAAAGAAATATTAACTTTATTTAATTTTTATGTTTGTGTAGTCTGTCATATTTTTTGGCAGAGCAAAGCATTCTGGGATGAATTTGGAGCAAACCATTTTAACCATAGTAGGGGATGTATAAAACTTCTTTTGAATTAAATCGCTGTTTTGCTTTCATAAAGGGTTGCAAAGAAGACTCAAACGCTTCTATTCATGAAAACTAACAAAATATCTTTAATTCAATCATTTAAAGCCCCTTTCACATCGGTAAAAATTATAGAAAAATGTATTTACCCTCCACCTGGTGATCTTGGTTTGATCCAGAGAGGCCCCACTTCTTCACTATGACCAGCTTTACAGACTTTTTACAGTGGTATGCAAACTATACAGCAACCCGATGGCCATATTATTCAGAATGCTGCCATCCTATAACTCCACTCTTGTTTTAACAAGGAGAAAACACTATATATTTAACCTCTTGGGTGCTACAGACATCTCTAGCATTATAAAGTGTTTTCAAATAAATAAGTACATTGTATGTTATAATTAAGGTAGTATAGCAAAAGATACTAATTAGATTAAAAAAGCAAAAACTTTTTACTCAATAATATTCACAAATCAATTATTTTACAGACGATCTATTGTTTTCACCATTGAAATGTATTAATGATCAAATAAGGACATACAAAAAAAAAAAAAAAAAAAAAAAAAAAAAAAGATCTATTTAAGCATCAGAAAAATTTTCATTTTAAACTTTGAGACACAAAAATCACTTTTGGGATTTAATGACATGTGAAAGAATACGTAGTCAAAAATTAGTTAGCCCTGTATTAAATCTCCTAAAAGAAATATTAACTTAATTTAATTTTTATGTTTGTGTAGTCTGTCATATTTTTTGGCAGAGCAAAGCATTCTGGGTTGAATTTGGAGCAAACCATTTTAACCATAGTAGGGGATGTATAAAACTTCTTTTGAATTAAATCGCTCTTTTGCTTTCATAAAGGGTTGCAAAGAAGACTCAAACGCTTCTATTCATGAAAACTAACAAAATATCTTTAATTCAATCATTTTAAAGCCCCTTTCACATCGTTAAAAATTATAGAAAAATGTATTTACCCTCCACCTGGTGATCTTGGTTTGATCCAGAGAGGCCCCACTTCTTCACTATGACCAGCTTTACAGACTTTTTACAGTGGTATGCAAACTAGACAGCAACTCGATGGCCATATTATTCAGAATGCTGCCATCCTATAACTCCACTCTTGTTTTAACAAGGAGAAAACACTATATATTTAACCTCTTGGGTGCTACAGACATCTCTAGGATTAAAAAGTGTTTTTAAATAAATAAGTACATTGTATGTTATGATTAAGGAAGTATAGCCTAAGATACTAATTATATTAAAATAACAAAAACTATTTACTAAATAATATTCACAAATAAATTATTTTACAGACGATCTATTGTTTTCACCATTGAAATGTATTAATGATCAAATAAGGACATACAAAAAAAAAAGATCTATTTAAGCATCAGAAAAATTTTCATTTTAAACTTTGAGACACAAAAATCACTTTTGGGATACAATGACATGTTAAAGAATACATAGTCAAAAATTAGTTAGCCCTGTCTTAAATGTCCTAAAAGAAATATTAACTTAATTTAATTTTTATGTTTGTGTAGTCTGTCAAAGTTTTTGGAAGAGCAAAGCATTCTGGGATGAATTTGGAGCAAACCATTTTAACCATAGTAGGGGATGTATAAAACTTCTTTTGAATTAAATCGCTCTTTTGCTTTTATAAAGGGTTGCAAAGAAGACTCAAACGCTTCTATTCATGAAAACTAACAAAATATCTTTAATTCAATCATTTTAAAGCCCCTTTCACATCGGTAAAAATTATAGAAAAATGTATTTACCCTCCACCTGGTGATCTTGGTTTGATCCAGAGAGGCCCCACTTCTTCACTATGACCAGCTTTACAGACTTTTTAGAGTGGTATGCAAACTAGACAGCAACTCGATGGCCATATTATTCAGAATGCTGCCATCCTATAACTCCACTCTTGTTTTAACAAGGAGAAAACACTATATATTTAACCTCTTGGTGCTACAGACATCTCTAGCATTAAAAAGTGTCTTTAAATAAATAAGTACGTTGTATGTTATGATTAAGGAAGTATAGCCTAAGATACTAATTAGATTAAAATAGCAAAAACTATTTACTTAATAATATTCACAAATCAATTATTTTACAGACGATCTATTGTTTTCACCATTGAAATATATTAATGATCATATAAGGACACACAGAAAAAAAAAAAAAAAAAAAAAAACATCTATTTAAGCATCAGAAAAATTTTCATTTTAAACTTTGAGACACAAAAATCACTTTTGTAATTTAATGACATGTGAAAGAATACGTAGTCAAAAATTAGTTAGCCCTGTCTTAAATCTCCTCAAAGAAATATTAACTTTATTTAATTTTTATGTTTGTGTAGTCTGTCATATTTTTTGGCAGAGCAAAGCATTCTGGGATGAATTTGGAGCAAACCATTTTAACCATAGTAGGGGATGTATAAAACTTCTTTTGAATTAAATCGCTGTTTTGCTTTCATAAAGGGTTGCAAAGAAGACTCAAACGCTTCTATTCATGAAAACTAACAAAATATCTTTAATTCAATCATTTAAAGCCCCTTTCACATCGGTAAAAATTATAGAAAAATGTATTTACCCTCCACCTGGTGATCTTGGTTTGATCCAGAGAGGCCCCACTTCTTCACTATGACCAGCTTTACAGACTTTTTACAGTGGTATGCAAACTATACAGCAACCCGATGGCCATATTATTCAGAATGCTGCCATCCTATAACTCCACTCTTGTTTTAACAAGGAGAAAACACTATATATTTAACCTCTTGGGTGCTACAGACATCTCTAGCATTATAAAGTGTTTTCAAATAAATAAGTACATTGTATGTTATAATTAAGGTAGTATAGCAAAAGATACTAATTAGATTAAAAAAGCAAAAACTTTTTACTAAATAATATTCACAAATCAATTATTTTACAGACGATCTATTGTTTTCACCATTGAAATGTATTAATGATCAAATAAGGACATACAAAAAAAAAAAAAAAAAAAAAAAAAAAAAGATCTATTTAAGCATCAGAAAAATTTTCATTTTAAACTTTGAGACACAAAAATCACTTTTGGGATTTAATGACATGTGAAAGAATACGTAGTCAAAAATTAGTTAGCCCTGTATTAAATCTCCTAAAAGAAATATTAACTTAATTTAATTTTTATGTTTGTGTAGTCTGTCATATTTTTTGGCAGAGCAAAGCATTCTGGGTTGAATTTGGAGCAAACCATTTTAACCATAGTAGGGGATGTATAAAACTTCTTTTGAATTAAATCGCTCTTTTGCTTTCATAAAGGGTTGCAAAGAAGACTCAAACGCTTCTATTCATGAAAACTAACAAAATATCTTTAATTCAATCATTTTAAAGCCCCTTTCACATCGTTAAAAATTATAGAAAAATGTATTTACCCTCCACCTGGTGATCTTGGTTTGATCCAGAGAGGCCCCACTTCTTCACTATGACCAGCTTTACAGACTTTTTACAGTGGTATGCAAACTAGACAGCAACTCGATGGCCATATTATTCAGAATGCTGCCATCCTATAACTCCACTCTTGTTTTAACAAGGAGAAAACACTATATATTTAACCTCTTGGGTGCTACAGACATCTCTAGGATTAAAAAGTGTTTTTAAATAAATAAGTACATTGTATGTTATGATTAAGGAAGTATAGCCTAAGATACTAATTATATTAAAATAACAAAAACTATTTACTAAATAATATTCACAAATAAATTATTTTACAGACGATCTATTGTTTTCACCATTGAAATGTATTAATGATCAAATAAGGACATACAAAAAAAAAAGATCTATTTAAGCATCAGAAAAATTTTCATTTTAAACTTTGAGACACAAAAATCACTTTTGGGATACAATGACATGTTAAAGAATACATAGTCAAAAATTAGTTAGCCCTGTCTTAAATGTCCTAAAAGAAATATTAACTTAATTTAATTTTTATGTTTGTGTAGTCTGTCAAAGTTTTTGGAAGAGCAAAGCATTCTGGGATGAATTTGGAGCAAACCATTTTAACCATAGTAGGGGATGTATAAAACTTCTTTTGAATTAAATCGCTCTTTTGCTTTCATAAAGGGTTGCAAAGAAGACTCAAACGCTTCTATTCATGAAAACTAACAAAATATCTTTAATTCAATCATTTTAAAGCCCCTTTCACATCGGTAAAAATTATAGAAAAATGTATTTACCCTCCACCTGGTGATCTTGGTTTGATCCAGAGAGGCCCCACTTCTTCACTATGACCAGCTTTACAGACTTTTTAGAGTGGTATGCAAACTAGACAGCAACTCGATGGCCATATTATTCAGAATGCTGCCATCCTATAACTCCACTCTTGTTTTAACAAGGAGAAAACACTATATATTTAACCTCTTGGTGCTACAGACATCTCTAGCATTAAAAAGTGTCTTTAAATAAATAAGTACGTTGTATGTTATGATTAAGGAAGTATAGCCTAAGATACTAATTAGATTAAAATAGCAAAAACTATTTACTTAATAATATTCACAAATCAATTATTTTACAGACGATCTATTGTTTTCACCATTGAAATATATTAATGATCATATAAGGACACACAGAAAAAAAAAACAAAAAAAAAAAACATCTATTTAAGCATCAGAAAAATTTTCATTTTAAACTTTGAGACACAAAAATCACTTTTGTAATTTAATGACATGTGAAAGAATACGTAGTCAAAAATTAGTTAGCCCTGTCTTAAATCTCCTCAAAGAAATATTAACTTTATTTAATTTTTATGTTTGTGTAGTCTGTCATATTTTTTGGCAGAGCAAAGCATTCTGGGATGAATTTGGAGCAAACCATTTTAACCATAGTAGGGGATGTATAAAACTTCTTTTGAATTAAATCGCTGTTTTGCTTTCATAAAGGGTTGCAAAGAAGACTCAAACGCTTCTATTCATGAAAACTAACAAAATATCTTTAATTCAATCATTTAAAGCCCCTTTCACATCGGTAAAAATTATAGAAAAATGTATTTACCCTCCACCTGGTGATCTTGGTTTGATCCAGAGAGGCCCCACTTCTTCACTATGACCAGCTTTACAGACTTTTTACAGTGGTATGCAAACTATACAGCAACCCGATGGCCATATTATTCAGAATGCTGCCATCCTATAACTCCACTCTTGTTTTAACAAGGAGAAAACACTATATATTTAACCTCTTGGGTGCTACAGACATCTCTAGCATTATAAAGTGTTTTCAAATAAATAAGTACATTGTATGTTATAATTAAGGTAGTATAGCAAAAGATACTAATTAGATTAAAAAAGCAAAAACTTTTTACTAAATAATATTCACAAATCAATTATTTTACAGACGATCTATTGTTTTCACCATTGAAATGTATTAATGATCAAATAAGGACATACAAAAAAAAAAAAAAAAAAAAAAAAAAAAAAAGATCTATTTAAGCATCAGAAAAATTTTCATTTTAAACTTTGAGACACAAAAATCACTTTTGGGATTTAATGACATGTGAAAGAATACGTAGTCAAAAATTAGTTAGCCCTGTATTAAATCTCCTAAAAGAAATATTAACTTAATTTAATTTTTATGTTTGTGTAGTCTGTCATATTTTTTGGCAGAGCAAAGCATTCTGGGTTGAATTTGGAGCAAACCATTTTAACCATAGTAGGGGATGTATAAAACTTCTTTTGAATTAAATCGCTCTTTTGCTTTCATAAAGGGTTGCAAAGAAGACTCAAACGCTTCTATTCATGAAAACTAACAAAATATCTTTAATTCAATCATTTTAAAGCCCCTTTCACATCGTTAAAAATTATAGAAAAATGTATTTACCCTCCACCTGGTGATCTTGGTTTGATCCAGAGAGGCCCCACTTCTTCACTATGACCAGCTTTACAGACTTTTTACAGTGGTATGCAAACTAGACAGCAACTCGATGGCCATATTATTCAGAATGCTGCCATCCTATAACTCCACTCTTGTTTTAACAAGGAGAAAACACTATATATTTAACCTCTTGGGTGCTACAGACATCTCTAGGATTAAAAAGTGTTTTTAAATAAATAAGTACATTGTATGTTATGATTAAGGAAGTATAGCCTAAGATACTAATTATATTAAAATAACAAAAACTATTTACTAAATAATATTCACAAATAAATTATTTTACAGACGATCTATTGTTTTCACCATTGAAATGTATTAATGATCAAATAAGGACATACAAAAAAAAAAGATCTATTTAAGCATCAGAAAAATTTTCATTTTAAACTTTGAGACACAAAAATCACTTTTGGGATACAATGACATGTTAAAGAATACATAGTCAAAAATTAGTTAGCCCTGTCTTAAATGTCCTAAAAGAAATATTAACTTAATTTAATTTTTATGTTTGTGTAGTCTGTCAAAGTTTTTGGAAGAGCAAAGCAGTCTGGGATGAATTTGGAGCAAACCATTTTAACCATAGTAGGGGATGTATAAAACTTCTTTTGAATTAAATCGCTCTTTTGCTTTCATAAAGGGTTGCAAAGAAGACTCAAACGCTTCTATTCATGAAAACTAACAAAATATCTTTAATTCAATCATTTTAAAGCCCCTTTCACATCGGTAAAAATTATAGAAAAATGTATTTACCCTCCACCTGGTGATCTTGGTTTGATTCAGAGAGGCCCCACTTCTTCACTATGACCAGCTTTACAGACTTTTTAGAGTGGTATGCAAACTAGACAGCAACTCGATGGCCATATTATTCAGAATGCTGCCATCCTATAACTCCACTCTTGTTTTAACAAGGAGAAAACACTATATATTTAACCTCTTGGTGCTACAGACATCTCTAGCATTAAAAAGTGTCTTTAAATAAATAAGTACGTTGTATGTTATGATTAAGGAAGTATAGCCTAAGATACTAATTAGATTAAAATAGCAAAAACTATTTACTTAATAATATTCACAAATCAATTATTTTACAGACGATCTATTGTTTTCACCATTGAAATATATTAATGATCAAATAAGGACACACAGAAAAAAAAAAAAAAAAAAAAAAAAAAAAAAAAAACATCTATTTAAGCATCAGAAAAATTTTCATTTTAAACTTTGAGACACAAAAATCACTTTTGGGATTTAATGACATGTGAAAGAACACGTAGTCAAAAATTAGTTAGCCCTGTCTTAAATCTCCTAAAAGAAATATTAACTTAATTTAATTTTTATGTTTGTGTAGTCTGTCATATTTTTTAGCAGAGCAAAGCATTCTGGGATGAATTTGGAGCAAACCATTTTAACCATAGTAGGGGATGTATAAAACTTCTTTTGAATTAAATCGCTCTTTTGCTTTCATAAAGGATTGCAAAGAAGATTCAAACGCTTCTATATATGAAAACTAACAAAATATCTTTAATTCAATCATTTAAAAGCCCCTTTCACATTGGTAAAAAATTATAGAAAAATGTATTTACCCTCTACCTGGTGATCTTGGTTTGATCCAGAGAGGCCCCTCTTCTTCACTATGACCATCTTTACAGACTTTTTACAGTGGTATGCAAACTAGACAGCAACTCGATGGCCATATTATTCAGAATGCTACCATCCTATAACTCCACTCTTGTTTTAACAAAGAGAAAACACTATATATTTAACCTCTTGGGTGCTACAGACATCTCTCGCATTAAAAAGTGTTTTTAAATAAATAAGTACGTTGTATGTTATGATTAAGGTAGTATAGCAAAAGATACTTATTAGATTAAAATAGCAAAAACTTTTTACTAAATAATATTCACAAATCAATTATTTTACAGACGATCTATTGTTTTCACCATTGAAATGTATTAATGATCAAATAAGGACATACAGAAAAAAAAAAAAAAAAAAAAAAAAAATCTATTTAAGCATCAGAAAAATTTTCATTTTAAACTTTGAGACACAAAAATCACTTTTGTAATTTAATGACATGTGAAAGAATACGTAGTCAAAAATTAGTTAGCCCTGTCTTAAATCTCCTAAAAGAAATATTAACTTTATTTAATTTTTATATTAGTGTAGTCTGTCATATTTTTTGGCAGAGCAAAGCATTCTGGGATGAATTTGGAGCAAACCATTTTAACCATAGTAGGGGATGTATAAAACTTCTTTTGAATTAAATCGCTCTTTTGCTTTCATAAAGGGTTGCAAAGAAGACTCAAACGCTTCTATTCATGAAAACTAACAAAATATCTTTAATTCAATCATTTTAAAGCCCCTTTCACATCGGTAAAAATTATAGAAAAATGTATTTACCCTCCACCTGGTGATCTTGGTTTGATCCAGAGAGGCCCCACTTCTTCACTATGACCAGCTTTACAGACTTTTTACAGTGGTATTCAAACTATACAGCAACCCGATGGCCATATTATTCAGAATGCTGCCATCCTATAACTCCACTCTTGTTTTAACAAGGAGAAAACACTATATATTTAACCTCTTGGGTGCTACAGACATCTCTAGCATTAAAAAGTGTTTTCAAATAAATAAGAACATTGTATGTTATGATTAAGGAAGTATAGCCTAAGATAATAATTAGATTAAAATAGCAAAAACTTTTTACTAAATAATATTCACAAATCAATTATTTTACAGACGATCTATTGTTTTCACCATTGAAATGTATTAATGATCAAATAAGGACATACAGAAAAAAAAAAAAAAAAAAAGATCTATTTAAGCATCAGAAAAATTTTCATTTTAAACTTTGAGACACTAAAATCACTTTTGGGATTTAATGACATGTGAAAGAACACGTAGTCAAAAATTAGTTAGCCCTGTCTAAAATCTCCTAAAAGAAATATTAACTTAATTTAATTTTTATGTTTATGTAGTCTGTCATATTTTTTGGCAGCGCAAAGCATTCTGGGATGAATTTGGAGCAAACCATTTTAACCATAGTAGGGGATGTATAAAACTTCTTTTGAATTAAATCGCTCTTTTGCTTTCATAAAGGATTGCAAAGAAGATTCAAATGCTTCTATATATGAAAACTAACAAACTATCTTTAATTCAATCATTTAAAAGCCCCTTTCACATTAGTAAAAAATTATAGAAAAATGTATTTACCCTCTACCTGGTGATCTTGGTTTGATCCAGAGAGGCCCCTCTTCTTCACTATGACCAGCATTACAGACTTTTTACAGTGGTATGCAAACTAGACAGCAACTCGATGGCCATATTATTCAGAATGCTACCATCCTATAACTCCACTCTTGTTTTAACAAAGAGAAAATACTATATATTTAACCTCTTGGGTGCTACAGACATCTCTAGCATTAAAAAGTGTTTTTAAATAAATAAGTACGTTGTATGTTATGATTAAGGTAGTATAGCAAAAGATACTTATTAGATTAAAATAGCAAAAACTTTTTACTAAATAATATTCTGAAATCAATTATTTTACAGACGATCTATTGTTTTCACCATTGAAATGTATTAATGATCAAATAAGGACATACAGAAAAAAAAAAAAAAAAGATCTATTTAAGCATCAGAAAAATTTTCATTTTAAACTTTGAGACACAAAAATCACTTTTGTAATTTAATGACATGTGAAAGAATACGTAGTCAAAAATTAGTTAGCCCTGTCTTAAATCTCCTAAAAGAAATATTAACTTTATTTAATTTTTATATTTGTGTAGTCTGTCATATTTTTTGGCAGAGCAAAGCATTCTGGGATGAATTTGGAGCAAACCATTTTAACCATAGTAGGGGATGTATAAAACTTCTTTTGAATTAAATCGCTCTTTTGCTTTCATAAAGGGTTGCAAAGAAGACTCAAACGCTTCTATTCATGAAAACTAACAAAATATCTTTAATTCAATCATTTTAAAGCCCCTTTCACATCGGTAAAAATTATAGAAAAATGTATTTACCCTCCACCTGGTGATCTTGGTTTGATCCAGAGAGGCCCCACTTCTTAACTATGACCAGCTTTACAGACTTTTTACAGTGGTATGCAAACTACACAGCAACCCGATGGCCATATTATTCAGAATGCTGCCATCCTATAACTCCACTCTTGTTTTAACAAGGAGAAAACACTATATATTTAACCTCTTGGGTGCTACAGACATCTCTAGCATTATAAAGTGTTTTCAAATAAATAAGTACATTGTATGTTATGATTAAGGTAGTATAGCAAAAGATACTTATTAGATTAAAATAGCAAAAACTTTTTACTAAATAATATTCACAAATCAATTATTTTACAGACGATCTATTGTTTTCACAATTGAAATGTATTAATGATCAAATAAGGACATACAAAAAAAAAAAAAAAAAAAAAAGATCTATTTAAGCATCAGAAAAATTTTCATTTTAAACTTTGAGACACAAAAATCACTTTTGGGATTTAATGACATGTGAAAGAATACGTAGTCAAAAATTAGTTAGCCCTGTCTTAAATCTCCTAAAAGAAATATTAACTTAATTTAATTTTTATGTTTGTGTAGTCTGTCATATTTTTTGGCAGAGCAAAGCATTCTGGGATGAATTTGGAGCAAACCATTTTAACCATAGTAGGGGATGTATAAAACTTCTTTTGAATTAAATCTCTCTTTTGCTTTCATAAACGGTTGCAAAGAAGACTCAAACGCTTCTATTCAGGAAAACTAACAAAATATCTTTAATTCAATCATTTTAAATCCCCTTTCACATCGGTAAAAATTATAGAAAAATGTATTTACCCTCCACCTGGTGATCTTGGTTTGATCCAGAGAGGCCCCACTTCTTCACTATGACCAGCTTTACAGACTTTTTACAGTGGTATGCAAAATAGACAGCAACTCGATGACCATATTATTCAGAATGCTGCCATCCTATAACTCCACTCTTGTTTTAACAAAGAGAAAACACTATATATTTAACCTCTTGGGTGCTACAGACATCTCTAGCATTAAAAAGTGTTTTTAAATAAATAAGTACGTTGTATGTTATGATTAAGGTAGTATAGCAAAAGATACTTATTAGATTAAAATAGCAAAAACTTTTTACTAAATAATATTCACAAATCAATTATTTTACAGACGATCTATTGTTTTCACCATTGAAATGTATTAATGATCAAATAAGGACATACAGAAAAAAAAAAAAAAAAAAAAAAAAGATCTATTTAAGCATCAGAAAAATTTTCATTTTAAACTTTGAGACACAAAAATCACTTTTGGGATACAATGACATGTTAAAGAATACGTAGTCAAAAATTAGTTAGCCCTGTCTTAAATGTCCTAAAAGAAATAGGGTTGCAAAGAAGACTCAAACGCTTCAATATATAAAAACTAACAAAATATCTTTAATTCAATCATTTTAAAGCCCCTTTCACATCGGTAAAAATTATAGAAAAATGTATTTACCCTCCACCTGGTGATCTTGGTTTGATCCAGAGAGGCCCCACTTCCTCACTATGACCAGCTTTACAGACTTTTTAGAGTGGTATGCAAACTAGACAGCAACTCGATGGCCATATTATTCAGAATGCTGCCATCCTATAACTCCACTCTTGTTTTAACAAGGAGAAAACACTATATATTTAACCTCTTGGTGCTACAGACATCTCTAGCATTAAAAAGTGTCTTTAAATAAATAAATACGTTGTATGTTATGATTAAGGAAGTATAGCCTAAGATACTAATTAGATTAAAATAGCAAAAACTATTTACTTAATAATATTCACAAATCAATTATTTTACAGACGATCTATTGTTTTCACCATTGAAATGTATTAATGATCAAACAAGGACACACAGAAAAAAAAAAAAAAAAAAAACATCTATTTAAGCATCAGAAAAATTTTCATTTTAAACTTTGAGACACAAAAATCACTTTTGGGATTTAATGACATGTGAAAGAACACGTAGTCAAAAATTAGTTAGCCCTGTCTTAAATCTCCTAAAAGAATATTAACTTAATTTAATTTTTATGTTTGTGTAGTCTGTCATATTTTTTAGCAGAGCAAAGCATTCTGGGATGAATTTGGAGCAAACCATTTTAACCATAGTAGGGGATGTATAAAACTTCTTTTGAATTAAATCGCTCTTTTGCTTTCATAAAGGATTGCAAAGAAGATTCAAACGCTTCTATATATGAAAACTAACAAAATATCTTTAACTCAATCATTTAAAAGCCCCTTTCACATTGGTAAAAAATTATAGAAAAATGTATTTACCCTCTACCTGGTGATCTTGGTTTGATCCAGAGAGGCCCCTCTTCTTCACTATGACCATCTTTACAGACTTTTTACAGTGGTATGCAAACTAGACAGCAGCTCGATGGCCATATTATTCAGAATGCTACCATCCTATAACTCCACTCTTGTTTTAACAAAGAGAAAACACTATATATTTAACCTCTTGGGTGCTACAGACATCTCTAGCATTAAAAAGTGTTTTTAAATAAATAAGTACGTTGTATGTTATGATTAAGGTAGTATAGCAAAAGATACTTATTAGATTAAAATAGCAAAAACTTTTTACTAAATAATATTCACAAATCAATTATTTTACAGACGATCTATTGTTTTCACCATTGAAATGTATTAATGGTCAAATAAGGACATACAGAAAAAAAAAAAAAAAGATCTATTTAAGCATCAGAAAAATTTTCATTTTCAACTTTGAGACACAAAAATCACTTTTGTAATTTAATGACATGTGAAAGAATACGTAGTCAAAAATTAGTTAGCCCTGTCTTAAATCTCCTAAAAGAAATATTAACTTTATTTAATTTTTATATTAGTGTAGTCTGTCATATTTTTTGGCAGAGCAAAGCATTCTGGGATGAATTTGGAGCAAACCATTTAACCATAGTAGGGGATGTATAAAACTTCTTTTGAATTAAATCGCTCTTTTGCTTTCATAAAGGGTTGCAAAGAAGACTCAAACGCTTCTATTCATGAAAACTAACAAAATATCTTTAATTCAATCATTTTAAAGCCCCTTTCACATCGGTAAAAATTATAGAAAAATGTATTTACCCTCCACCTGGTGATCTTGGTTTGATCCAGAGAGGCCCCACTTCTTCACTATGACCAGCTTTACAGACTTTTTACAGTGGTATGCAAACTATACAGCAACCCGATGGCCATATTATTCAGAATGCTGCCATCCTATAACTCCACTCTTGTTTTAACAAGGAGAAAACACTATATATTTAACCTCTTGGGTGCTACAGACATCTCTAGCATTATAAAGTGTTTTCAAATAAATAAGTACGTTGTATGTTATGATTAAGGTAGTATAGCAAAAGATACTTATTAGATTAAAATAGCAAAAACTTTTTACTAAATAATATTCACAAATCAATTATTTTACAGACGATCTATTGTTTTCACCATTGAAATGTATTAATGATCAAATAAGGACATACAGAAAAAAAAAAAAAAGATCTATTTAAGCATCAGAAAAATTTTCATTTTAAACTTTGAGACACAAAAATCACTTTTGTAATTTAATGACATGTGAAAGAATACGTAGTCAAAAATTAGTTAGCCCTGTCTTAAATCTCCTAAAAGAAATATTAACTTTATTTAATTTTTATATTAGTGTAGTCTGTCATATTTTTTGGCAGAGCAAAGCATTCTGGGATGAATTTGGAGCAAACCATTTAACCATAGTAGGGGATGTATAAAACTTCTTTTGAATTAAATCGCTCTTTTGCTTTCATAAAGGGTTGCAAAGAAGACTCAAACGCTTCTATTCATGAAAACTAACAAAATATCTTTAATTCAATCATTTTAAAGCCCCTTTCACATCGGTAAAAATTATAGAAAAATGTATTTACCCTCCACCTGGTGATCTTGGTTTGATCCAGAGAGGCCCCACTTCTTCACTATGACCAGCTTTACAGACTTTTTACAGTGGTATTCAAACTATACAGCAACCCGATGGTCATATTATTCAGAATGCTGCCATCCTATAACTCCACTCTTGTTTTAACAAGGAGAAAACACTATATATTTAACCTCTTGGGTGCTACAGACATCTCTAGCATTAAAAAGTGTTTTCAAATAAACAAGAACATTGTATGTTATGATTAAGGAAGTATAGCCTAAGATAATAATTAGATTAAAATAGCAAAAACTTTTTACTAAATAATATTCACAAATCAATTATTTTACAGACGATCTATTGTTTTCACCATTGAAATGTATTAATGATCAAATAAGGACATACAGAAAAAAAAAAAAAAAAAAAAAAAAAAAAAGTTCTATTTAAGCATCAGAAAAATTTTCATTTTAAACTTTGAGACACTAAAATCACTTTTGGGATTTAATGACATGTGAAAGAACACGTAGTCAAAAATTAGTTAGCCCTGTCTAAAATCTCCTAAAAGAAATATTAACTTAATTTAATTTTTATCTTTATGTAGTCTGTCATATTTTTTGGCAGCGCAAAGCATTCTGGGATGAATTTGGAGTAAACCATTTTAACCATAGTAGGGGATGTATAAAACTTCTTTTGAATTAAATCGCTCTTTTGCTTTCATAAAGGATTGCAAAGAAGATTCAAACGCTTCTATATATGAAAACTAACAAACTATCTTTAATTCAATCATTTAAAAGCCCCTTTCACATTGGTAAAAAATTATAGAAAAACGTATTTACCCTCTACCTGGTGATCTTGGTTTGATCCAGAGAGGCCCCACTTCTTCACTATGACCAGTGTGACGGAATGGGTGTCACCCAGAGAATGAAATGTGTCTGTTTTCAGTGATTGCCATTGTCTTAACGTGTTCCCATTCTTGAAACCTTAATGTCCCCTGTGTGTGCATGCATTAGAGAGGGTTGTCCAGTTACCAGCAGTGAATGGGTTAGTTAGTGTGTAGGATGTACAAAGGAATGGTGCCATGCAGTCTAGCTAAACCCAGAGATTGTGCTATGAGATAACCAGTGTTGGTTAGATGGAGGGGGGATGTGCATCTTCCCCCCTCACATTAGGCTAAGCAGAGAGAGACATGGTAGATGGGAACTGTGACAACACATCCTGTAGGGGGTGGATAGAGAGAACCTGGGAGGGAGAAAGTGAGAGAGAGAGAGAGAGGAGAGTTGGAGAATGTAGGAGCAGGAGAGAGTCTCTCTCCAGCATGGAGGGGGGTAGCCTGGGGCCAGTCTGGAGTTGGACTGGTCCAGGTGCTTTCTACAGGCGTACTGGAGAAACTGGGACTGGTGAGTGCCCTCACCAGAAGAGTTAGAGTGAGCGGGCACTATAGGGCCAGGTCCCTTTTTCATTTGTGGGCTGTAAGTCAAAGCAGCTTCAGACACAGAGAGAGTACCCTGATGTTCCTACCACAAGGATCTTAGGATGGCTTCCCCAACTCCTCTGCCAGGACTAAAAGATACAAGGAACCTTCATGTGATCCAGCAGCATGTGTAGTGGGCAGGATGCCCACTCTTGCCTCTAGTGGGACTATGAATAAGCTCCAGCATTAAGCTAAAATGGACTGTGAGTATTATTTGTAACCCCTGGCAAGTTATGCAACTAAGAAGAGAACAGCAGAAGTGTTTAGTTTTTATGTTTTACCCCTGTTTGTTTGCCTGTAATTGTTGTCCTATGTTTTGTGCCGTGACCTCTCTAATAAATGCAATTTATTATCTTTTTGTCTGGCTGGATAAATCTCTTAACCCTCGGCCTACCAATAAGTAACCCCTGTACGCCCCCGTCACACTGGTGGCAGCTTGTGGGATATCCAGCTTAGGTGTTCAGGGTGTCTGAGGGCAACCCTGACCACTATGTGTGCTAGTTGTGCCAGCTCAGTAGCGTGGTCACTTTAGCACCCAGACAAAAAGACACGGCCAAGGACAACAGTATGGGAAACACTCCTGTTATTTTTGTTTTGCCTGAGAGTTAGCCTAAGGGACATGTGAGCAAGTACCCTTTCAGCACTGCCAGACAAAATGGGACTAGGGGTGTAGTCTGCATCCAGCACCCACTATGCCCTAGCAATGCAGTGATCTACAGCTTTACAGACTTGACTGGATGATCCAGTACTTCAAAGCAAAGTGGTCAAACATCAAAAAACAGAGCTCCAAAGCAACCAGATCCAGAGTGAAAATTCAGAATGGGCTGAACCAGTGTTGAGTGCCACAGAATCCATGCATGGGAGTAATGTGACACAGAGACCAGAAGGATAATCTAGAGAGAACATTGCACTACCTTCTCAGCTTAAAGGAAAATCCAGTGGAGGATGCTCTATTCAGAAACCAGTTACAGTGGGAATTTTAATGGAAAAGTTAATCCACCCCAAAAAGCAATGCTGGAAGTCTTTGCAGGGGTAAGTGACACTCCTGTGGGAGCACTGATTGTGATGGGACTGGTTCTGATTCTTTATGTTGGACTGACTTAGGTGGGATGGTGTTCTGGGACGGTCTCTTAATTTTGATGGCAGTAAGCTATTGTGTGTGTGTGAGGAAAATGCATTGCCATACCAGAAGATCTGCCTATTTGAAATGTTTTGGGCCTGCTTTTTCCTGCACCCTAATTGGATATGTCTTGCCCTGGAAAGTATCCTGAATCACTGGACTTTGTTTTGGAACTATCGCCACTAAAGATACAAATGATGTACTGTATATACAAATGCTTTGTAGGCTTGATGTCTGTATTGATAGAAGTATAGGAAATTAGTTAATATATGGGGACCCAGTGATCTGTCCGTGTGGACTGAACTCTGGGGTCCCCATCTGAAAAGGGGGGACAGACTGTGACGGAATGGGTGTCACCCAGAGAATGAAATGTGTCTGTTTTCAGTGATTGCCATTGTCTTAACGTGTTCCCATTCTTGAAACCTTAATGTCCCCTGTGTGTGCATGCATTAGAGAGGGTTGTCCAGTGAATGGGTTAGTTAGTGTGTAGGATGTACAAAGGAATGGTGCCATGCAGTCTAGCTAAACCCAGAGATTGTGCTATGAGATAACCAGTGTTGGTTAGATGGAGAGGGGATGTGCATCTTCCCCCCTCACATTAGGCTAAGCAGAGAGAGACATGGTAGATGGGAACTGTGACAACACATCCTGTAGGGGGTGGGTAGAGAGAACCTGGAAGGGAGAAAGTGAGAGAGAGAGAGGAGAGTTGGAGAATGTAGGAGCAGGAGAGAGTCTCTCTCCAGCATGGAGGGGGGTAGCCTGGGGCCAGTCTGGAGTTGGACTGGTCCAGGTGCTTTCTACAGGCGTACTGGAGAAACTGGGACTGGTGAGTGCCCTCACCAGAAGAGTTAGAGTGAGCGGGCACTATAGGGCCAGGTCCCTTTTTCAGTTGTGGGCTGTAAGTCAAAGCAGCTTCAGACACAGAGAGAGTGCCCTGATGTTCCTACCACAAGGATCTTAGGATGGCTTAACCCAACTCCTCTGCCAGGACTAAAAGATACAAGGAACCTTCATGTGATCCAGCAGCATGTGTAGTGGGCAGGATGCCCACTCTTGCCTCTAGTGGGACTATGAATAAGCTCCAGCATTAAGCTAAAATGGACTGTGAGTATTATTTGTAACCCCTGGCAAGTTATGCAACTAAGAAGAGAACAGCAGAAGTGTTTAGTTTTTATGTTTTACCCCTGTTTGTTTGCCTGTAATTGTTGTCCTATGTTTTGTGCCGTGACCTCTCTAATAAATGCAATTTATTATCTTTTTGTCTGGCTGGATAAATCTCTTAACCCTCGGCCTACCAATAAGTAACCCCTTTACGCCCCCGTCACAACCAGCTTTACAGACTTTTCACAGTGGTATGCAAACTAGACAGCAACTCGATGGCCATATTATTCAGAATGCTACCATCCTATAACTCCACTCTTGTTTTAACAAAGAGAAAACACTATATATTTAACCTCTTGGGTGCTACAGACATCTTTAGCATTATAAAGTGTTTTCAAATAAATAAGTACATTGTATGTTATGATTAAGGTAGTATAGCAAAAGATACTTATTAGATTAAAATAGCAAAATCTTTTTACTAAATAATATTCACAAATCAATTATTTTACAGACGATCTATTGTTTTCACCATTGAAATGTATTAATGATCAAATAAGGACATACAGAAAAAAAAAAAAAAAAAAAAAAAAAAATCTATTTAAGCATCAGAAAAATTTTCATTTTAAACTTTGAGACACAAAAATCACTTTTGGGATTTAATGACATGGGAAAGAAAACGTCGTCAAAAATTAGTTAGCCCTGTCTTAAATCTCCTAAAAGAAATATTAACTTAATTTAATTTTTATGTTTGTGTAGTCTGTCATAGTTTTTGGAAGAGCAAAGCATTCTGGGATGAATTTGGAGCAAACCATTTTAACCATAGTAGGGGATGTATAAAACTTCTTTTGAATTAAATCGCTCTTTTGCTTTCATAAAGGGTTGCAAAGAAGACTCAAACTCTTCTATTCATGAAAACTAACAAAATATCTTTAATTCAATCATTTTAAAGCACCTTTCACATCGGTAAAAATTATAGAAAAATGCATTTACCCTCCACCTGGTGATCTTGGTTTGATCCAGAGAGGCCCCACTTCTTCACTATGACCAGCTTTACAGACTTTTTACAGTGGTATGCAAACTAGACAGCAACTCGATGGCCATATTATTCAGAATGCTACCATCCTATAACTCCACTCTTGTTTTAACAAAGAGAAAACACTATATATTTAACCTCTTGGGTGCTACAGACATCTCTAGCATTAAAAAGTGTTTTCAAATAAATAAGTACATTGTATGTTATGATTAAGGTAGTATAGAAAAAGTTACTTATTAGATTAAAATAGAAAAAACTTTTTACTAAATAATATTCACAAAACAATTATTTTACAGACGATCTATTGTTTTCACCATTGAAATGTATTAATGATCAAATAAGGACATACAGAAAAAAAAAAAAAAAAAAAAAAAAAAAAGATCTATTTAAGCATCAGAAAAATCTTCATTTTCAACTTTGAGACACAAATATCACTTTTGGGATTTAATGACATGTGAAAGAACACGTAGTCAAAAATTAGTTAGCCCTGTCTTAAATCTCCTAAAAGAAATATTAACTTTATTTAATTTTTATGTTTGTATAGTCTGTCATATTTTTTGGAAGAGCAAAGCATTCTGGGATGAATTTGGAGCAAACCATTTTAACCATAGTAGGGGATGTATAAAACTTCTTTTGAATTAAATCGCTCTTTTGCTTTCATAAAGGGTTGCAAAGAAGACTCAAACGCTTCTATTCATGAAAACTAACAAAATATCTTTAATTCAATCATTTTAAAGCCCCTTTCACATCGGTAAAAATTATAGAAAAATGTATTTACCCTCCACCTGGTGATCTTGGTTTGATCCAGAGAGGCCCCACTTCTTCACTATGACCAGCTTTACAGACTTTTTACAGTGGTATGCAAACTATACAGCAACCCGATGGCCATATTATTCAGAATGCTGCCATCCTATAACTCCACTCTTGTTTTAACAAGGAGAAAACACTATATATTTAACCTCTTGGGTGCTACAGACATCTCTAGCATTATAAAGTGTTTTCAAATAAATAAGTACATTGTATGTTATGATTAAGGTAGTATAGCAAAAGATACTTATTAGATTAAAATAGCAAAAACTTTTTACTAAATAATATTCACAAATCAATTATTTTACAGACGATCTATTGTTTTCACAATTGAAATGTATTAATGATCAAATAAGGACATACAAAAAAAAAAAAAAAAAAAAAAAAAAAAAGATCTATTTAAGCATCAGAAAAATTTTCATTTTAAACTTTGAGACACAAAAATCACTTTTGGGATTTAATGACATGTGAAAGAATATGTAGTCAAAAATTAGTTAGCCCTGTCTTAAATCTCCTAAAAGAAATATTAACTTAATTTAATTTTTATGTTTGTGTAGTCTGTCATATTTTTTGGCAGAGCAAAGCATTCTGGGATGAATTTGGAGCAAACCATTTTAACCATAGTAGGGGATGTATAAAACTTCTTTTGAATTAAATCGCTCTTTTGCTTTCATAAACGGTTGCAAAGAAGACTCAAACGCTTCTATTCATGAAAACTAACAAAATATCTTTAATTCAATCATTTTAAAGCCCCTTTCACATCAGTAAAAATTATAGAAAAATGTATTTACCCTCCACCTGGTGATCTTGGTTTGATCCAGAGAGGCCCCACTTCTTCACTATGACCAGCTTTACAGACTTTTTACAGTGGTATGCAAACTAGACAGCAACTCGATGGCCATATTATTCAGAATGCTACCATCCTATAACTCCACTCTTGTTTTAACAAAGAGAAAACACTATATATTTAACCTCTTGGGTGCTACAGACATCTTTAGCATTATAAAGTGTTTTCAAATAAATAAGTACATTGTATGTTATGATTAAGGTAGTATAGCAAAAGATACTTATTAGATTAAAATAGCAAAATCTTTTTACTAAATAATATTCACAAATAAATTATTTTACAGACGATCTATTGTTTTCACCATTGAAATGTATTAATGATCAAATAAGGACATACAGAAAAAAAAAACAAAAAAAAACAAAGATCTATTTAAGCGTCAGAAAAATGTTCATTTTAAACTTTGAGACACAAAAATCACTTTTGGGATTTAATGACATGTGAAAGAATACGTAGTCAAAAATTAGTTAGCCCTGTCTGAAATCTCCTAAATGAAATATTAACTTAATTTAATTTTTATGTTTGTGTAGTCTGTCATATTTTTTGGCAGAGCAAAGCATTCTGGGATGAATTTGGAGCAAACCATTTTAACCATAGTAGGGGATGTATAAAACTTCTTTTGAATTAAATCGCTCTTTTGCTTTCATAAAGGGTTGCAAAGAAGACTCAAACGCTTCTATTCATGAAAACTAACAAAATATCTTTAATTCAATCATTTTAAAGCCCCTTTCACATCGGTAAAAATTATAGAAAAATGTATTTACCCTCCACCTGGTGATCTTGGTTTGATCCAGAGAGGCCCCACTTCTTCACTATGACCAGCTTTACAGACTTTTCACAGTGGTATGCAAACTAGACAGCAACTCGATGGCCATATTATTCAGAATGCTACCATCCTATAACTCCACTCTTGTTTTAACAAAGAGAAAACACTATATATTTAACCTCTTGGGTGCTACAGACATCTTTAGCATTATAAAGTGTTTTCAAATAAATAAGTACATTGTATGTTATGATTAAGGTAGTATAGCAAAAGATACTTATTAGATTAAAATAGCAAAATCTTTTTACTAAATAATATTCACAAATAAATTATTTTACAGACGATCTATTGTTTTCACCATTGAAATGTATTAATGATCAAATAAGGACATACAGAAAAAAAAAAAAAAAAAAAACAAAGATCTATTTAAGCATCAGAAAAATGTTCATTTTAAACTTTGAGACACAAAAATCACTTTTGGGATTTAATGACATGTGAAAGAATACGTAGTCAAAAATTAGTTAGCCCTGTCTGAAATCTCCTAAAAGAAATATTAACTTAATTTAATTTTTATGTTTGTGTAGTCTGTCATATTTTTTGGCAGAGCAAAGCATTCTGGGATGAATTTGGAGCAAACCATTTTAACCATAGTAGGGGATGTATAAAACTTCTTTTGAATTAAATCGCTCTTTTGCTTTCATAAAGGGTTGCAAAGAAGACTCAAACGCTTCTATTCATGAAAACTAACAAAATATCTTTAATTCAATCATTTTAAAGCCCCTTTCACATCGGTAAAAATTATAGAAAAATGTATTTACCCTCCACCTGGTGATCTTGGTTTGATCCAGAGAGGCCCCACTTCTTCACTATGACCAGCTTTACAGACTTTTTACAGTGGTATGCAAACTAGACAGCAACTCGATGGCCATATTATTCAGAATGCTGCCATCCTATAACTCCACTCTTGTTTTAACAAGGAGAAAACACTATATATTTAACCTCTTGGGTGCTACAGACATCTCTAGCATTAAAAAGTGTCTTTAAATAAATAAGTACGTTGTATGTTATGATTAAGGAAGTATAGCCTAAGATACTAATTAGATTAAAATAGCAAAAACTATTTACAAAATAATATTCACAAATCAATTATTTTACAGACGATCTATTGTTTTCACCATTGAAATGTATTAATGATTAAATAAGGACATACAGAAAAAAAAAAAAAAAAAAAAAAAAAAAAAAAGATCTATTTAAGCATCAGAAAAATTTTCATTTTAAACTTTGAGACACTAAAATCACTTTTGGGATTTAATGACATGTGAAAGAACACGTAGTCAAAAATTAGTTAGCCCTGTCTAAAATCTCCTAAAAGAAATATTAACTTAATTTAATTTTTATGTTTATGTAGTCTGTCATATTTTTTGGCAGCGCAAAGCATTCTGGGATGAATTTGGAGCAAACCATTTTAACCTTAGTAGGGGATGTATAAAACTTCTTTTGAATTTAATCGCTCTTTTGCTTTCATAAAGGATTGCAAAGAAGATTCAAACGCTTCTATATACGAAAACTAACAAACTATCTTTAATTCAATCATTTAAAAGCCCCTTTCACATTGGTAAAAAATTATAGAAAAATGTATTTACCCTCTACCTGGTGATCTTGGTTTGATCCAGAGAGGCCCCTCTTCTTCACTATGACCAGCTTTACAGACTTTTTACAGTGGTATGCAAACTAGACAGCAACTCGATGGCCATATTATTCAGAATGCTACCATCCTATAACTCCACTCTTGTTTTAACAAAGAGAAAATACTATATATTTAACCTCTTGGGTGCTACAGACATCTCTAGCATTAAGAAGTGTTTTTAAATAAATAAGTACGTTGTATGTTATGATTAAGGTAGTATAGCAAAAGATACTTATTAGATTAAAATAGCAAAATCTTTTTACTAAATAATATTCTCAAATCAATTATTTTACAGACGATCTATTGTTTTCACCATTGAAATGTATTAATGATCAAATAAGGACATACAGAAAAAAAAAAAAAAAAGATCTATTTAAGCATCAGAAAAATTTTCATTTTAAACTTTGAGACACAAAAATCACTTTTGTAATTTAATGACATGTGAAAGAATACGTAGTCAAAAATTAGTTAGCCCTGTCTTAAATCTCCTAAAAGAAATATTAACTTTATTTAATTTTTATATTTGTGTAGTCTGTCATATTTTTTGGCAGAGCAAAGCATTCTGGGATGAATTTGGAGCAAACCATTTTAACCATAGTAGGGGATGTATAAAACTTCTTTTGAATTAAATCGCTCTTTTGCTTTCATAAAGGGTTGTAAAGAAGACTCAAACGCTTCTATTCATGAAAACTAACAAAATATCTTTAATTCAATCATTTTAAAGCCCCTTTCACATCGGTAAAAATTATAGAAAAATGTATTTACCCTCCACCTGGTGATCTTGGTTTGATCCAGAGAGGCCCCACTTCTTCACTATGACCAGCTTTACAGACTTTTTACAGTGGTATGCAAACTATACAGCAACCCGATGGCCATATTATTCAGAATGCTGCCATCCTATAACTCCACTCTTGTTTTAACAAGGAGAAAACACTATATATTTAACCTCTTGGGTGCTACAGACATCTCTAGCATTATAAAGTGTTTTCAAATAAATAAGTACGTTGTATGTTATGATTAAGGTAGTATAGCAAAAGATACTTATTAGATTAAAATAGCAAAAACTTTTTACTAAATAATATTCACAAATCAATTATTTTACAGACGATCTATTGTTTTCACCATTGAAATGTATTAATGATCAAATAAGGACATACAGAAAAAAAAAAAAAAAAAAAAAAAAGATCTATTTAAGCATCAGAAAAATTTTCATTTTAAACTTTGAGACACAAAAAATCACTTTTGTAATTTAATGACATGTGATAGAATACGTAGTCAAAAATTAGTTAGCCCTGTCTGAAATCTCCTAAAAGAAATATTAACTTAATTTAATTTTTATGTTTGTGTAGTCTGTCATATTTTTTGGCAGAGCAAAGCATTCTGGGATGAATTTGGAGCAAACCATTTTAACCATAGTAGGGGATGTATAAAACTTCTTTTGAATTAAATCGCTCTTTTGCTTTCATAAAGGGTTGCAAAGAAGACTCAAACGCTTCTATTCATGAAAACTAACAAAATATCTTTAATTCAATCATTTTAAAGCCCCTTTCACATCGGTAAAAATTATAGAAAAATTTATTTACCCTCCACCTGGTGATCTTGGTTTGATCCAGAGAGGACCCACTTCTTCACTATGACCAGCTTTACAGACTTTTTACAGTGGTATGCAAACTAGACAGCAACTCGATGGCCATATTATTCAGAATGCTGCCATCCTATAACTCCACTCTTGTTTTAACAAGGAGAAAACACTATATATTTAACCTCTTGGGTGCTACAGACATCTCTAGCATTAAAAAGTGTCTTTAAATAAATAAGTACGTTGTATGTTATGATTAAGGAAGTATAGCCTAAGATACTAATTAGATTAAAATAGCAAAAACTATTTACAAAATAATATTCACAAATCAATTATTTTACAGACGATCTATTGTTTTCACCATTGAAATGTATTAATGATCAAATAAGGACATACAGAAAAAAAAAAAAAAAAAAAAAAAAGATCTATTTAAGCATCAGAAAAATTTTCATTTTAAACTTTGAGACACTAAAATCACTTTTGGGATTTAATGACATGTGAAAGAACACGTAGTCAAAAATTAGTTAGCCCTGTCTAAAATCTCCTAAAAGAAATATTAACTTAATTTAATTTTTATGTTTATGTAGTCTGTCATATTTTTTGGCAGCGCAAAGCATTCTGGGATGAATTTGGAGCAAACCATTTTAACCATAGTAGGGGATGTATAAAACTTCTTTTGAATTAAATCGCTCTTTTGCTTTCATAAAGGATTGCAAAGAAGATTCAAACGCTTCTATATATGAAAACTAACAAACTATCTTTAATTCAATCATTTAAAAGCCCCTTTCACATTGGTAAAAAACTTATAGAAAAATGTATTTACCCTCTACCTGGTGATCTTGGTTTGATCCAGAGAGGCCCCACTTCTTCACTATGACCAGCTTTACAGACTTTTCACAGTGGTATGCAAACTAGACAGCAACTCGATGGCCATATTATTCAGAATGCTACCATCCTATAACTCCACTCTTGTTTTAACAAAGAGAAAACACTATATATTTAACCTCTTGGGTGCCTCAGACATCTTTAGCATTATAAAGTGTTTTCAAATAAATAAGTACATTGTATGTTATGATTAAGGTAGTATAGCAAAAGATACTTATCAGATTAAAATAGCAAAATCTTTTTACTAAATAATATTCACAAATCAATTATTTTACAGACGATCTATTGTTTTCACCATTGAAATGTATTAATGATCAAATAAGGACATACAGAGAAAAAAAAACAAAAAAAAAACAAAAAAAAACCAAAGATCTATTTAAGTATCAGAAAAATGTTCATTTTAAACTTTGAGACACAAAAATCACTTTTGGGATTTAATGACGTGAAAGAATACGTAGTCAAAAATTAGTTAGCCCTGTCTAAAATCTCCTAAAAGAAATATTAACTTAATTTAATTTTTATCTTTATGTAGTCTGTCATATTTTTTGGCAGCGCAAAGCATTCTGGGATGAATTTGGAGCAAACCATTTTAACCATACTAGGGGATGTATAAAACTTCTTTTGAATTAAATCGCTCTTTTGCTTTCATAAAGGATTGCAAAGAAGATTCAAACGCTTCTATATATGAAAACTAACAAACTATCTTTAATTCAATCATTTAAAAGCCCCTTTCACATTGGTAAAAAATTATAGAAAAATGTATTTACCCTCTACCTGGTGATCTTGGTTTGATCCAGAGAGGCCCCACTTCTTCACTATGACCAGCTTTACAGACTTTTCACAGTGGTATGCAAACTAGACAGAAACTCGATGGCCATATTATTCAGAATGCTACCATCCTATAACTCCACTCTTGTTTTAACAAAGAGAAAACACTATATATTTAACCTCTTGGGTGCTACAGACATCTTTAGCATTATAAAGTGTTTTCAAATAAATAAGTACATTGTATGTTATGATTAAGGTAGTATAGCAAAAGATACTTATTAGATTAAAATAGCAAAATCTTTTTACTAAATAATATTCACAAATCAGTTATTTTACAGACGATCTATTGTTTTCACATTGAAATGTATTAATAATCAAATAAGGACATACAGGAAAAAAAAAAACAAAGCTCTATTTAAGCATCAGAAAAATGTTCATTTTAAACTTTGAGACACAAAAATCACTTTTGGGATTTAATGACATGTGAAAGAATACGTAGTCAAAAATTAGTTAGCCCTGTCTGAAATCTCCTAAAAGAAATATTAACTTAATTTAATTTTTATGTTTGTGTAGTCTGTCATATTTTTTGGCAGAGCAAAGCATTCTGGGATGAATTTGGAGCAAACCATTTTAACCATAGTAGGGGATGTATAAAACTTCTTTTGAATTAAATCGCTCTTTTGCTTTCATAAAGGGTTGCAAAGAAGACTCAAACGCTTCTATTCATGAAAACTAACAAAATATCTTTAATTCAATCATTTTAAAGCCCCTTTCACATCGGTAAAAATTATAGAAAAATTTATTTACCCTCCACCTGGTGATCTTGGTTTGATCCAGAGAGGACCCACTTCTTCACTATGACCAGCTTTACAGACTTTTTACAGTGGTATGTAAACTAGACAGCAACTCGATGGCCATATTATTCAGAATGCTGCCATCCTATAACTCCACTCTTGTTTTAACAAGGAGAAAACACTATATATTTAACCTCTTGGGTGCTACAGACATCTCTAGCATTAAAAAGTGTCTTTAAATAAATAAGTACGTTGTATGTTATGATTAAGGAAGTATAGCCTAAGATACTAATTAGATTAAAATAGCAAAAACTATTTACAAAATAATATTCACAAATCAATTATTTTACAGACGATCTATTGTTTTCACCATTGAAATGTATTAATGATCAAATAAGGACATACAGAAAAAAAAAAAAAAAAAAAAAAAAAAAAAAGATCTATTTAAGCATCAGAAAAATTTTCATTTTAAACTTTGAGACACTAAAATCACTTTTGGGATTTAATGACATGTGAAAGAACACGTAGTCAAAAATTAGTTAGCCCTGTCTAAAATCTCCTAAAAGAAATATTAACTTAATTTAATTTTTATGTTTATGTAGTCTGTCATATTTTTTGGCAGCGCAAAGCATTCTGGGATGAATTTGGAGCAAACCATTTTAACCATAGTAGGGGATGTATAAAACTTCTTTTGAATTAAATCGCTCTTTTGCTTTCATAAAGGATTGCAAAGAAGATTCAAACGCTTCTATATATGAAAACTAACAAACTATCTTTAATTCAATCATTTAAAAGCCCCTTTCACATTGGTAAAAAACTTATAGAAAAATGTATTTACCCTCTACCTGGTGATCTTGGTTTGATCCAGAGAGGCCCCACTTCTTCACTATGACCAGCTTTACAGACTTTTCACAGTGGTATGCAAACTAGACAGCAACTCGATGGCCATATTATTCAGAATGCTACCATCCTATAACTCCACTCTTGTTTTAACAAAGAGAAAACACTATATATTTAACCTCTTGGGTGCTACAGACATCTTTAGCATTATAAAGTGTTTTCAAATAAATAAGTACATTGTATGTTATGATTAAGGTAGTATAGCAAAAGATACTTATTAGATTAAAATAGCAAAATCTTTTTACTAAATAATATTCACAAATCAATTATTTTACAGACGATCTATTGTTTTCACCATTGAAATGTATTAATGATCAAATAAGGACATACAGAGAAAAAAAAACAAAAAAAAAAAACAAAGATCTATTTAAGCATCAGAAAAATGTTCATTTTAAACTTTGAGACACAAAAATCACTTTTGGGATTTAATGACGTGAAAGAATACGTAGTCAAAAATTAGTTAGCCCTGTCTAAAATCTCCTAAAAGAAATATTAACTTAATTTAATTTTTATCTTTATGTAGTCTGTCATATTTTTTGGCAGCGCATTCTGGGATGAATTTGGAGCAAACCATTTTAACCATACTAGGGGATGTATAAAACTTCTTTTGAATTAAATCGCTCTTTTGCTTTCATAAAGGATTGCAAAGAAGATTCAAACGCTTCTATATATGAAAACTAACAAACTATCTTTAATTCAATCATTTAAAAGCCCCTTTCACATTGGTAAAAAATTATAGAAAAATGTATTTACCCTCTACCTGGTGATCTTGGTTTGATCCAGAGAGGCCCCACTTCTTCACTATGACCAGCTTTACAGACTTTTCACAGTGGTATGCAAACTAGACAGCAACTCGATGGCCATATTATTCAGAATGCTACCATCCTATAACTCCACTCTTGTTTTAACAAAGAGAAAACACTATATATTTAACCTCTTGGGTGCTACAGACATCTTTAGCATTATAAAGTGTTTTCAAATAAATAAGTACATTGTATGTTATGATTAAGGTAGTATAGCAAAAGATACTTATTAGATTAAAATAGCAAAATCTTTTTACTAAATAATATTCACAAATCAATTATTTTACAGACGATCTATTGTTTTCACATTGTAATGTATTAATAATCAAATAAGGACATACAGGAAGAAAAAAAACAAAGCTCTATTTAAGCATCAGAAAAATGTTCATTTTAAACTTTGAGACACAAAAATCACTTTTGGGATTTAATGACATGTGAAAGAATACGTAGTCAAAAATTAGTTAGCCCTGTCTGAAATCTCCTAAAAGAAATATTAACTTAATTTAATTTTTATGTTTGTGTAGTCTGTCATATTTTTTGGCAGAGCAAAGCATTCTGGGATGAATTTGGAGCAAACCATTTTAACCATAGTAGGGGATGTATAAAACTTCTTTTGAATTAAATCGCTCTTTTGCTTTCATAAAGGGTTGCAAAGAAGACTCAAACGCTTCTATTCATGAAAACTAACAAAATATCTTTAATTCAATCATTTTAAAGCCCCTTTCACATCGGTAAAAATTATAGAAAAATTTATTTACCCTCCACCTGGTGATCTTGGTTTGATCCAGAGAGGACCCACTTCTTCACTATGACCAGCTTTACAGACTTTTTACAGTGGTATGCAAACTAGACAGCAACTCGATGGCCATATTATTCAGAATGCTGCCATCCTATAACTCCACTCTTGTTTTAACAAGGAGAAAACACTATATATTTAACCTCTTGGGTGCTACAGACATCTCTAGCATTAAAAAGTGTCTTTAAATAAATAAGTACGTTGTATGTTATGATTAAGGAAGTATAGCCTAAGATACTAATTAGATTAAAATAGCAAAAACTATTTACAAAATAATATTCACAAATCAATTATTTTACAGACGATCTATTGTTTTCACCATTGAAATGTATTAATGATCAAAAAAGGACATACAGAAAAAAAAAAAAAAAAAAAAAAAAAAAAAAAAAAAATCTATTTAAGCATCAGAAAAATTTTCATTTTAAACTTTGAGACACTAAAATCACTTTTGGGATTTAATGACATGTGAAAGAACACGTAGTCAAAAATTAGTTAGCCCTGTCTAAAATCTCCTAAAAGAAATATTAACTTAATTTAATTTTTATGTTTATGTAGTCTGTCATATTTTTTGGCAGCGCAAAGCATTCTGGGATGAATTTGGAGCAAACCATTTTAACCATAGTAGGGGATGTATAAAACTTCTTTTGAATTAAATCGCTCTTTTGCTTTCATAAAGGATTGCAAAGAAAATTCAAACGCTTCTATATATGAAAACTAACAAACTATCTTTAATTCAATCATTTAAAAGCCCCTTTCACATTGGTAAAAAATTATAGAAAAATGTATTTACCCTCTACCTGGTGATCTTGGTTTGATCCAGAGAGGCCCCACTTCTTCACTATGACCAGCTTTACAGACTTTTCACAGTGGTATGCAAACTAGACAGCAACTCGATGGCCATATTATTCAGAATGCTACCATCCTATAACTCCACTCTTGTTTTAACAAAGAGAAAACACTATATATTTAACCTCTTGGGTGCTACAGACATCTTTAGCATTATAAAGTGTTTTCAAATAAATAAGTACATTGTATGTTATGATTACGGTAGTATAGCAAAAGATACTTATTAGATTAAAATAGCAAAATCTTTTTACTAAATAATATTCACAAATCAATTATTTTACAGGCGATCTATTGTTTTCACCATTGAAATGTATTAATGATCAAATAAGGACAAAAAAAAAAAAAAAAAAAAAAAAAAAAAGATCTATTTAAGCATCAGAAAAATTTTCATTTTAAACTTTGAGACACTAAAATCACTTTTGGGATTTAATGACATGTGAAAGAACACGTAGTCAAAAATTAGTTAGCCCTGTCTTAAATCTCCTAAAAGAAATATTAACTTAATTTAATTTTTATGTTTATGTAGTCTGTCATATTTTTTGGCAGCGCAAAGCATTCTGGGATGAATTTGGAGCAAACCATTTTAACCATAGTAGGGGATGTATAAAACTTCTTTTGAATTAAATCGCTCTTTTGCTTTCATAAAGGATTGCAAAGAAGATTCAAACGCTTCTATATATGAAAACTAACAAAATATCTTTAATTCAATCATTTAAAAGCCCCTTTCACATTGGTAAAAAATTATAGAAAAATGTATTTACCCTCTACCTGGTGATCTTGGTTTGATCCAGAGAGGCCCCTCTTCTTCACTATGACCATCTTTACAGACTTTTTACAGTGGTATGCAAACTAGACAGCAACTCGATGGCCATATTATTCAGAATGCTACCATCCTATAACTCCACTCTTGTTTTAACAAAGAGAAAACACTATATATTTAACCTCTTGGGTGCTACAGACATCTCTAGCATTAAAAAGTGTTTTTAAATAAATAAGTACGTTGTATGTTATGATTAAGGTAGTATAGCAAAAGATTCTTATTAGATTAAAATAGCAAAAACTTTTTACTAAATAATATTCACAAATCAATTATTTTACAGACGATCTATTGTTTTCACCATTGAAATGTATTAATGATCAAATAAGGACATACAGAAAAAAAAAAAAAAAAAGATCTATTTAAGCATCAGAAAAATTTTCATTTTAAACTTTGAGACACAAAAATCACTTTTGTAATTTAATGACATGTGATAGAATACGTAGTCAAAAATTAGTTAGCCCTGTCTTAAATCTCCTAAAAGAAATATTAACTTTATTTAATTTTTATATTAGTGTAGTCTGTCATATTTTTTGGCAGAGCAAAGCATTCTGGGATGAATTTGGAGCAAACCATTTTAACCATAGTAGGGGATGTATAAAACTTCTTTTGAATTAAATCGCTCTTTTGCTTTCATAAAGGGTTGCAAAGAAGACTCAAACGCTTCTATTCATGAAAACTAACAAAATATCTTTAATTCAATCATTTTAAAGCCCCTTTCAAATCAGTAAAAATTATAGAAAAATGTATTTACCCTCCACCTGGTGATCTTGGTTTGATCCAGAGAGGCCCCACTTCTTCACTATGACCAGCTTTACAGACTTTTTACAGTGGTATGCAAACTATACAGCAACCCGATGGCCATATTATTCAGAATGCTGCCATCCTATAACTCCACTCTTGTTTTAACAAGGAGAAAACACTATATATTTAAACTCTTGGGTGCTACAGACATCTCTAGCATTTTAAAGTGTTTTCAAATAAATAAGTACATTGTATGTTATGATTAAGGTAGTATAGCAAAAGATACTTATTAGATTAAAATAGCAAAATCTTTTTACTAAATAATATTCACAAATCAATTATTTTACAGACGATCTATTGTTTTCACCATTGAAATGTATTAATGATCAAATAAGGACATACAGAAAAAAAAAAACAAAAAAAAACAAAAAAAAACAAAGATCTATTTAAGCATCAGAAAAATGTTCATTTTAAACTTTGAGACACAAAAATCACTTTTGGGATTTAATGACACGTGAAAGAATACGTAGTCAAAGATTAGTTAGCCCTGTCTGAAATCTCCTAAAAGAAATATTAACTTAATTTAATTTTTATGTTTGTGTAGTCTGTCATATTTTTTGGCAGCGCAAAGCATTCTGGGATGAATTTGGAGCAAACCATTTTAACCATAGTAGGGGATGTATAAAACTTCTTTTGAATTAAATCGCTATTTTGCTTTCATAAAGGATTGCAAAGAAGATTCAAACGCTTCTGTATATGAAAACTAACAAAATATCTTTAATTCAATCATTTAAAAGCCCCTTTCACATTGGTAAAAAATTATAGAAAAATGTATTTACCCTCTACCTGGTGATCTTCGTTTGATCCAGAGAGGCCCCACTTCTTCACTATGACCAGCTTTACAGACTTTTCACAGTGGTATGCAAACTAGACAGCAACTCGATGGCCATATTATTCAGAATGCTACCATCCTATAACTCCACTCTTGTTTTAACAAAGAGAAAACACTATATATTTAACCTCTTGGGTGCTACAGACATCTTTAGCATTATAAAGTGTTTTCAAATAAATAAGTACATTTTATGTTATGATTAAGGTAGTATAGCAAAAGATACTTATTAGATTAAAATAGCAAAATCTTTTTACTAAATAATATTCACAAATCAATTATTTTACAGACGATCTATTGTTTTCACCATTGAAATGTATTAATGATCAAATAAGGACATACAGAAAAAAAAAAACAAAAAAAAACAAAAAAAAACAAAGATCTATTTAAGCATCAGAAAAATGTTCATTTTAAACTTTGAGACACAAAAATCACTTTTGGGATTTAATGACATGTGAAAGAATACGTAGTCAAAAATTAGTTAGCCCTGTCTGAAATCTCCTAAAAGAAATATTAACTTAATTTAATTTTTATGTTTGTGTAGTCTGTCATACTTTTTGGCAGAGCAAAGCATTCTGGGATGAATTTGGAGCAAACCATTTTAACCATAGTAGGGGATGTATAAAACTTCTTTTGAATTAAATCGCTCTTTTGCTTTCATAAAGGGTTGCAAAGAAGACTCAAACGCTTCTATTCATGAAAACTAACAAAATATCTTTAATTCAATCATTTTAAAGCCCCTTTCACATCGGTAAAAATTATAGAAAAATTTATTTACCCTCCACCTGGTGATCTTGGTTTGATCCAGAGAGGACCCACTTCTTCACTATGACCAGCTTTACAGACTTTTTACAGTGGTATGCAAACTAGACAGCAACTCGATGGCCATATTATTCAGAATGCTGCCATCCTATAACTCCACTCTTGTTTTAACAAGGAGAAAACACTATATATTTAACCTCTTGGGTGCTACAGACATCTCTAGCATTAAAAAGTGTCTTTAAATAAATAAGTACGTTGTATGTTATGATTAAGGAAGTATAGCCTAAGATACTAATTAGATTAAAATAGCAAAAACTATTTACAAAATAATATTCACAAATCAATTATTTTACAGACGATCTATTGTTTTCACCATTGAAATGTATTAATGATCAAATAAGGACATACAGAAAAAAAAAAAAAAAAAAAAAAAGATCTATTTAAGCATCAGAAAAATTTTCATTTTAAACTTTGAGACACTAAAATCACTTTTGGGATTTAATGACATGTGAAAGAACACGTAGTCAAAAATTAGTTAGCCCTGTCTAAAATCTCCTAAAAGAAATATTAACTTAATTTAATTTTTATGTTTATGTAGTCTGTCATATTTTTTGGCAGCGCAAAGCATTCTGGGATGAATTTGGAGCAAACCATTTTAACCATAGTAGGGGATGTATAAAACTTCTTTTGAATTAAATCGCTCTTTTGCTTTCATAAAGGATTGCAAAGAAGATTCAAACGCTTCTATATATGAAAACTAACAAACTATCTTTAATTCAATCATTTAAAAGCCCCTTTCACATTGGTAAAAAACTTATAGAAAAATGTATTTACCCTCTACCTGGTGATCTTGGTTTGATCCAGAGAGGCCCCACTTCTTCACTATGACCAGCTTTACAGACTTTTTACAGTGGTATGCAAACTATACAGCAACCCGATGGCCATATTATTCAGAATGCTGCCATCCTATAACTCCACTCTTGTTTTAACAAGGAGAAAACACTATATATTTAACCTCTTGGGTGCTACAGACATCTCTAGCATTATAACGTGTTTTCAAATAAATAAGTACATTGTATGTTATGATTAGGGTAGTATAGCAAAAGTTACTTATTAGATTAAAATAGCAAAATCTTTTTACTAAATAATATTCACAAATCAATTATTTTACAGACGATCTATTGTTTTCACCATTGAAATGTATTAATGATCAAATAAGGACATACAGAAAAAAAAAAAAAAAAAAAAAAAAAAAAAAACAAAGATCTATTTAAGCATCAGAAAAATGTTCATTTTAAACTTTGAGACACAACAATCACTTTTGGGATTTAATGACATGTGAAAGAATACGTAGTCAAAAATTAGTTAGCCCTGTCTGAAATCTCCTAAAAGAAATATTAACTTAATTTAATTTTTATGTTTGTGTAGTCTGTCATATTTTTTGGCAGAGCAAAGCATTCTGGGATGAATTTGGAGCAAACCATTTTAACCATAGTAGGGGATGTATAAAACTTCTTTTGAATTAAATCGCTCTTTTGCTTTCATAAAGGGTTGCAAAGAAGACTCAAACGCTTCTATTCATGAAAACTAACAAAATATCTTTAATTCAATCATTTTAAAGCCCCTTTCACATCGGTAAAAATTATAGAAAAATGTATTTACCCTCCACCTGGTGATCTTGGTTTGATCCAGAGAGGCCCCACTTCTTCACTATCACCAGCTTTACAGACTTTTTACAGTGGTATGCAAACTAGACAGCAACTCGATGGCCATATTATTCAGAATGCTGCCATCCTATAACTCCACTCTTGTTTTAACAAGGAGAAAACACTATATATTTAACCTCTTGGGTGCTACAGACATCTCTAGCATTAAAAAGTGTCTTTAAATAAATAAGTACGTTGTATGTTATGATTAAGGAAGTATAGCCTAAGATACTAATTAGATTAAAATAGCAAAAATATTTACAAAATAATATTCACAAATCAATTATTTTACAGACGATCTATTGTTTTCACCATTGAAATGTATTAATGATCAAATAAGGACATACAGAAAAAAAAAAAAAAAAAAAAAAAAAAGATCTATTTAAGCATCAGAAAAATTTTCATTTTAAACTTTGAGACACTAAAATCACTTTTGGGATTTAATGACATGCGAAAGAACACGTAGTAAAAAATTAGTTAGCCCTGTCTAAAATCTCCTAAAAGAAATATTAACTTAATTTAATTTTTATGTTTGTGTAGTCTGTCTTCTTTTGAATTAAATCGCTCTTTTGCTTTCATAAAGGATTGCAAAGAAGATTCAAACGCTTCTATATATGAAAACTAACAAACTATCTTTAATTCAATCATTTAAAAGCCCCTTTCACATTGGTAAAAAATTATAGAAAAATGTATTTACCCTCTACCTGGTGATCTTGGTTTGATCCAGAGAGGCCCCTCTTCTTCACTATGACCAGCTTTACAGACTTTTTACAGTGGTATGCAAACTATACAGCAACTCGATGGCCATATTATTCAGAATGCTGCCATCCTATAACTCCACTCTTGTTTTAACAAGGAGAAAACACTATATATTTAACCTCTTGGGTGCTACAGACATCTCTAGCATTATAAAGTGTTTTCAAATAAATAAGTACATTGTATGTTATGATTAAGGTAGTATAGCAAAAGATACTTATTAGATTAAAATAGCAAAAACTTTTTACTAAATAATATTCACAAATCAATTATTTTACAGACGATCTATTGTTTTCACAATTGAAATGTATTAATGATCAAATAAGGACATACAAAAAAAAAAAAAAAAAAAAAAAAAAGATCTATTTAAGCATCAGAAAAATTTTCATTTTAAACTTTGAGACACAAAAATCACTTTTGGGATACAATGACATGTTAAAGAATACGTAGTCAAAAATTAGTTAGCCCTGTCTTAAATGTCCTAAAAGAAATATTAACTTAATTTAATTTTTATGTTTGTGTATTTTGTCATAGTTTTTGGAAGAGCAAAGCATTCTGGGATGAATTTGGAGCAAACCATTTTAACCATAGTAGGGGATGTATAAAACTTCTTTTGAATTAAATCGCTCTTTTGCTTTCATAAAGGGTTGCAAAGAAGACTCAAACGCTTCTATTCATGAAAACTAACAAAATATCTTTAATTCAATCATTTTAAAGCCCCTTTCACATCGGTAAAAATTATAGAAAAATTTATTTACCCTCCACCTGGTGATCTTGGTTTGATCCAGAGAGGACCCACTTCTTCACTATGACCAGCTTTACAGACTTTTTACAGTGGTATGCAAACTAGACAGCAACTCGATGGCCATATTATTCAGAATGCTGCCATCCTATAACTCCACTCTTGTTTTAACAAGGAGAAAACACTATATATTTAACCTCTTGGGTGCTACAGACATCTCTAGCATTAAAAAGTGTCTTTAAATAAATAAGTACGTTGTATGTTATGATTAAGGAAGTATAGCCTAAGATACTAATTAGATTAAAATAGCAAAAACTATTTACAAAATAATATTCACAAATCAATTATTTTACAGACGATCTATTGTTTTCACCATTGAAATGTATTAATGATCAAATAAGGACATACAGAAAAAAAAAAAAAAAAAAAAAAAAACATCTATTTAAGCATCAGAAAAATTTTCATTTTAAACTTTGAGACACTAAAATCACTTTTGGGATTTAATGACATGTGAAAGAACACGTAGTCAAAAATTAGTTAGCCCTGTCTTAAATCTCCTAAAAGAAATATTAACTTAATTTAATTTTTATGTTTGTGTAGTCTGTCATATTTTTTGGCAGCGCAAAGCATTCTGGGATGAATTTGGAGCAAACCATTTTAACCATAGTAGGGGATGTATAAAACTTCTTTTGAATTAAATCGCTCTTTTGCTTTCATAAAGGGTTGCAAAGAAGACTCAAACGCTTCTATATATAAAAACTAACAAAATATCTTTAATTCAATCATTTAAAAGCCCCTTTCATATTGGTAAAAAATTATAGAAAAATGTATTTACCCTCTACCTGGTGATCTTGGTTTGATCCAGAGAGGCCCCACTTCTTCACTATGACCAGCTTTACAGACTTTTTACAGTGGTATGCAAACTAGACAGCAACTCGATGGCCATATTATTCAGAATGCTACCATCCTATAACTCCACTCTTGTTTTAACAAAGAGAAAACACTATATATTTAAACTCTTGGGTGCTACAGACATCTCTAGCATTAAAAAGTGTTTTTAAATAAATAAGTACGTTGTATGTTATGATTAAGGTAGTATAGCAAAAGATACTTATTAGATTAAAATAGCAAAAACTTTTTACTAAATAATATTCACAAATCAATTATTTTACAGACGATCTATTGTTTTCACCATTGAAATGTATTAATGATCAAATAAGGACATACAGAAAAAAAAAAAAAAAAAAAGATCTATTTAAGCATCAGAAAAATTTTCATTTTAAACTTTGAGACACAAAAATCACTTTTGTAATTTAATGACATGTGAAAGAATACGTAGTCAAAAATGAGTTAGCCCTGTCTTAAATCTCCTAAAAGAAATATTAACTTTATTTAATTTTTATGTTTGAGTAGTCTGTCATATTTTTTGGCAGAGCAAAGCATTCTGGGATGAATTTGGAGCAAACCATTTTAACCATAGTAGGGGATGTATAAAACTTCTTTTGAATTAAATCGCTGTTTTGCTTTCATAAAGGGTTGCAAAGAAGACTCAAACGCTTCTATTCATGAAAACTAACAAAATATCTTTAATTCAATCATTTTAAAGCCCCTTTCACATCGGTAAAAATTATAGAAAAATTTATTTACCCTCCACCTGGTGATCTTGGTTTGATCCAGAGAGGCCCCACTTCTTCACTATGACCAGCTTTACAGACTTTTTACAGTGGTATGCAAACTATACAGCAACCCGATGGCCATATTATTCAGAATGCTGCCATCCTATAACTCCACTCTTGTTTTAACAAGGAGAAAACACTATATATTTAACCTCTTGGGTGCTACAGACATCTCTAGCATTATAAAGTGTTTTCAAATAAATAAGTACATTGTATGTTATGATTAAGGTAGTATAGCAAAAGATACTAATTAGATTAAAATAGCAAAAACTTTTTACTAAATAATATTCACAAATCAATTATTTTACAGACGATCTATTGTTTTCACTATTGAAATGTATTAATGATCAAATAAGGACATACAAAAAAAAAAAAAAAAAAAGATCTATTTAAGCATCAGAAAAATTTTCATTTTAAACTTTGAGACACAAAAATCACTTTTGGGATTTAATGACATGTGAAAGAATACGTAGTCAAAAATTAGTTAGCCCTGTCTTAAATCTCCTAAAAGAAATATTAACTTAATTTAATTTTTATGTTTGTGTAGTCTGTCATATTTTTTGGCAGAGCAAAGCATTCTGGGTTGAATTTGGAGCAAACCATTTTAACCATAGTAGGGGATGTATAAAACTTCTTTTGAATTAAATCGCTCTTTTGCTTTCATAAAGGGTTGCAAAGAAGACTCAAACGCTTCTATTCATGAAAACTAACAAAATATCTTTAATTCAATCATTTTAAAGCCCCTTTCACATCGTTAAAAATTATAGAAAAATGTATTTACCCTCCACCTGGTGATCTTGGTTTGATCCAGAGAGGCCCCACTTCTTCACTATGACCAGCTTTACAGACTTTTTACAGTGGTATGCAAACTAGACAGCAACTCGATGGCCATATTATTCACAATGCTGCCATCCTATAACTTCACTCTTGTTTTAACAAGGAGAAAACACTATATATTTAACCTCTTGGGTGCTACAGACATCTCTAGGATTAAAAAGTGTTTTTAAATAAATAAGTACATTGTATGTTATGATTAAGGAAGTATAGCCTAAGATACTAATTATATTAAAATAACAAAAACTATTTACTAAATAATATTCACAAATAAATTATTTTACAGGCGATCTATTGTTTTCACCATTGAAATGTATTAATGATCAAATAAGGACATAAAAAAAAAAAAAAAGATCTATTTAAGCATCAGAAAAATTTTCATTTTAAACTTTGAGACACAAAAATCACTTTTGGGATACAATGACATGTTAAAGAATACGTAGTCAAAAATTAGTTAGCCCTGTCTTAAATGTCCTAAAAGAAATATTAACTTAATTTAATTTTTATGTTTGTGTAGTCTGTCATAGTTTTTGGAGGAGCAAAGCATTCTGGGATGAATTTGGAGCAAACCATTTTAACCATAGTAGGGGATGTATAAAACTTCTTTTGAATTAAATCGCTCTTTTGCTTTCATAAAGGGTTGCAAAGAAGACTCAAACGCTTCTATTCATGAAAACTAACAAAATATCTTTAATTCAATCATTTTAAAGCCCCTTTCACATCGGTAAAAATTATAGAAAAATGTATTTACCCTCCACCTGGTGATCTTGGTTTGATCCAGAGAGGCCCCACTTCTTCACTATGACCAGCTTTACAGACTTTTTAGAGTGGTATGCAAACTAGACAGCAACTAGATGGCCATATTATTCAGAATGCTGCCATCCTATAACTCCACTCTTGTTTTAACAAGGAGAAAACACTATATATTTAACCTCTTGGTGCTACAGACATCTCTAGCATTAAAAAGTGTCTTTAAATAAATAAGTACGTTGTATGTTATGATTAAGGAAGTATAGCCTAAGATACTAATTAGATTAAAATAGCAAAAACTATTTACTTAATAATATTCACAAATCAATTATTTTACAGACGATCTATTGTTTTCACCATTGAAATGTATTAATGATCAAATAAGGACACACAGAAAAAAAAACAAAAAAAAAACATCTATTTAAGCATCAGAAAAATTTTCATTTTAAACTTTGAGACACAAAAATCACTTTTGGGATTTAATGACATGTGAAAGAACACGTAGTCAAAAATTAGTTAGCCCTGTCTTAAATCTCCTAAAAGAAATATTAACTTAATTTAATTTTTATGTTTGTGTAGTCTGTCATATTTTTTTAGCAGAGCAAAGCATTCTGGGATGAATTTGGAGCAAACCATTTTAACCATAGTAGGGGATGTATAAAACTTCTTTTGAATTAAATCGCTTTTTTGCTTTCATAAAGGGTTGCAAAGAAGACTCAAATGCTTCTATACATGAAAACTAACAAAATATCTTTAATTCAATCATTTAAAAGCCCCTTTCACATTGGTAAAAAATTATAGAAAAATGTATTTACCCTCTACCTGGTGATCTTGGTTTGATCCAGAGAGGCCCCTCTTCTTCACTATGACCAGCTTTACAGACTTTTTACAGTGGTATGCAAACTAGACAGCAACTCGATGGCCATATTATTCAGAATGCTACCATCCTATAACTCCACTCTTGTTTTAACAAAGAGAAAACACTATATATTTAACCTCTTGGGTGCTACAGACATCTCTAGCATTAAAAAGTGTTTTTAAATAAATAAGTACGTTGTATGTTATGATTAAGGTAGTATAGCAAAAGATACTTATTAGATTAAAATAGCAAAAACTTTTTACTAAATAATATTCACAAATCAATTATTTTACAGACGATCTATTGTTTTCACCATTGAAATGTATTAATGATCAAATAAGGACATACAGAAAAAAAAAAAAAAAAAAAAAAAGATCTATTTAAGCATCAGAAAAATTTTCATTTTAAACTTTGAGACACAAAAATCACTTTTGTAATTTAATGACATGTGAAAGAATACGTAGTCAAAAATTAGTTAGCCCTGTCTTAAATCTCCTAAAAGAAATATTAACTTAATTTAATTTTTATATTAGTGTAGTCTGTCATATTTTTTGGCAGAGCAAAGCATTCTGGGATGAATTTGGAGCAAACCATTTTAACCATAGTAGGGGATGTATAAAACTTCTTTTGAATTAAATCGCTCTTTTGCTTTCATAAAGGGTTGCAAAGAAGACTCAAACGCTTCTATTCATGAAAACTAACAAAATATCTTTAATTCAATCATTTTAAAGCCCCTTTCACATCGGTAAAAATTATAGAAAAATGTATTTACCCTCCACCTGGTGATCTTGGTTTGATCCAGAGAGGCCCCACTTCTTCACTATGACCAGCTTTACAGACTTTTTACAGTGGTATGCAAACTATACAGCAACCCGATGGCCATATTATTCAGAATGCTGCCATCCTATAACTCCACTATTGTTTTAACAAGGAGAAAACACTATATATTTAAACTCTTGGGTGCTACAGACATCTCTAGCATTATAAAGTGTTTTCAAATAAATAAGTACATTGTATGTTATGATTAAGGTAGTATAGCAAAAGATACTTATTAGATTAAAATAGCAAAATCTTTTTACTAAATAATATTCACAAATCAATTATTTTACAGACGATCTATTGTTTTCACCATTGAAATGTATTAACGATCAAATAAGGACATACAGAAAAAAAAAAAAAAAAAAACAAAGATCTATTTAAGCATCAGAAAAATGTTCATTTTAAACTTTGAGACACAAAAATCACTTTTGGGATTTAATGACATGTGAAAGAATACGTAGTCAAAAATTAGTTAGCCCTGTCTGAAATCTCCTAAAAGAAATATTAACTTAATTTAATTTTTATGTTTGTGTAGTCTGTCATATTTTTTGGCAGAGCAAAGCATTCTGGGATGAATTTGGAGCAAACCATTTTAACCATAGTAGGGGATGTATAAAACTTCTTTTGAATTAAATCGCTCTTTTGCTTTCATAAAGGGTTGCAAAGAAGACTCAAACGCTTCTATTCATGAAAACTAACAAAATATCTTTAATTCAATCATTTTAAAGCCCCTTTCACATCGGTAAAAATTATAGAAAAATTTATTTACCCTCCACCTGGTGATCTTGGTTTGATCCAGAGAGGACCCACTTCTTCACTATGACCAGCTTTACAGACTTTTTACAGTGGTATGCAAACTAGATAGCAACTCGATGGCCATATTATTCAGAATGCTGCCATCCTATAACTCCACTCTTGTTTTAACAAGGAGAAAACACTATATATTTAACCTCTTGGGTGCTACAGACATCTCTAGCATTAAAAAGTGTCTTTAAATAAATAAGTACGTTGTATGTTATGATTAAGGAAGTATAGCCTAAGATACTAATTAGATTAAAATAGCAAAAACTATTTACAAAATAATATTCACAAATCAATTATTTTACAGACGATCTATTGTTTTCACCATTGAAATGTATTAATGATCAAATAAGGACATACAGAAAAAAAAAAAAAAAAAAAAAAGATCTATTTAAGCATCAGAAAAATTTTCATTTTAAACTTTGAGACACTAAAATCACTTTTGGGATTTAATGACATGTGAAAGAACACGTAGTCAAAAATTAGTTAGCCCTGTCTAAAATCTCCTAAAAGAAATATTAACTTAATTTAATTTTTATGTTTATGTAGTCTGTCATATTTTTTGGCAGCGCAAAGCATTCTGGGATGAATTTGGACCAAACCATTTTAACCATAGTAGGGGATGTATAAAACTTCTTTTGAACTAAATCGCTCTTTTGCTTTCATAAAGGATTGCAAAGAAGATTCAAACGCTTCTATATATGAAAACTAACAAACTATCTTTAATTCAATCATTTAAAAAACCCTTTCACATTGGTAAAAAACTTATAGAAAAATGTATTTACCCTCTACCTGGTGATCTTGGTTTGATCCAGAGAGGCCCCACTTCTTCACTATGACCAGCTTTACAGACTTTTCACAGTGGTATGCAAACTAGACAGCAACTCGATGGCCATATTATTCAGAATGCTACCATCCTATAACTCCACTCTTGTTTTAACAAAGAGAAAACACTATATATTTAACCTCTTGGGTGCTATAGACATCTTTAGCATTATAAAGTGTTTTCAAATAAATAAGTACATTGTATGTTATGATTAAGGTAGTATAGCAAAAGATACTTATTAGATTAAAATAGCAAAATCTTTTTACTAAATAATATTCACAAATCAATTATTTTACAGACGATCTATTGTTTTCACCATTGAAATGTATTAATGATCAAATAAGGACATACAGAAAAAAAAACCAAAAAAAAACAAAGATCTATTTAAGCATCAGAAAAATGTTCATTTTAAACTTTGAGACACAAAAATCACTTTTGGGATTTAATGACATGTGAAAGAATACGTAGTCAAAAATTAGTTAGCCCTGTCTGAAATCTCCTAAAAGAAATATTAACTTAATTTAATTTTTATGTTTGTGTAGTCTGTCATATTTTTTGGCAGAGCAAAGGATTCTGGGATGAATTTGGAGCAAACCATTTTAACCATAGTAGGGGATGTATAAAACTTCTTTTGAATTAAATCGCTATTTTGCTTTCATAAAGGGTTGCAAAGAAGACTCAAACGCGTCTATTCATGAAAACTAACAAAATATCTTTAATTCAATCATTTTAAAGCCCCTTTCACATCGGTAAAATTATAGAAAAATGTATTTACCCTCCACCTAGTGATCTTGGTTTGATCCAGAGAGGCCCCACTTCTTCACTATGACCAGCTTTACAGACTTTTTACAGTGGTATGCAAACTAGACAGCAACTCGATGGCCATATTATTCAGAATGCTGCCATCCTATAACTCCACTCTTGTTTTAACAAGGAGAAAACACTATATATTTAACCTCTTGGGTGCTACAGACATCTCTAGCATTAAAAAGTGTCTTTAAATAAATAAGTACGTTGTATGTTATGATTAAGGAAGTATAGCCTAAGATACTAATTAGATTAAAATAGCAAAAACTATTTACAAAATAATATTCACAAATCAATTATTTTACAGACGATCTATTGTTTTCACCATTGAAATGTATTAATGATCAAATAAGGACATACAGAAAAAAAAAAAAAAAAAAAAAAAAAAAGATCTATTTAAGCATCAGAAAAATTTTCATTTTAAACTTTGAGACACTAAAATCACTTTTGGGATTTAATGACATGTGAAAGAACACGTAGTCAAAAATTAGTTAGCCCTGTCTAAAATCTCCTAAAAGAAATATTAACTTAATTTAATTTTTATGTTTATGTAGTCTGTCATATTTTTTGGCAGCACAAAGCATTCTGGGATGAATTTGGAGCAAACCATTTTAACCATAGTAGGGGATGTATAAAACTTCTTTTGAATTAAATCGCTCTTTTGCTTTCATAAAGGATTGCAAAGAAGATTCAAATGCTTCTATATATGAAAACTAACAAACTATCTTTAATTCAATCATTTAAAAGCCCCTTTCACATTGGTAAAAAATTATAGAAAAATGTATTTACCCTCTACCTGGTGATCTTGGTTTGATCCAGAGAGGCCCCTCTTCTTCACTATGACCAGCTTTACAGACTTTTTACAGTGGTATGCAAACTAGACAGCAACTCGATGGCCATATTATTCAGAATGCTACCATCCTATAACTCCACTCTTGTTTTAACAAAGAGAAAATACTATATATTTAACCTCTTGGGTGCTACAGACATCTCTAGCATTAAAAAGTGTTTTTAAATAAATAAGTATGTTGTATGTTATGATTAAGGTAGTATAGCAAAAGATACTTATTAGATTAAAATAGCAAAAACTTTTTACTAAATAATATTCTCAAATCAATTATTTTACAGACGATCTATTGTTTTCACCATTGAAATGTATTAATGATCAAATAAGGACATACAGAAAAAAAAAAAAAAAAAAAAAAAAGATCTATTTAAGCATCAGAAAAATTTTCATTTTAAACTTTGAGACACTAAAATCACTTTTGGGATTTAATGACATGTGAAAGAACACGTAGTCAAAAATTAGTTAGCCCTGTCTAAAATCTCCTAAAAGAAATATTAACTTAATTTAATTTTTATGTTTATGTAGTCTGTCATATTTTTTGGCAGCGCAAAGCATTCTGGGATGAATTTGGAGCAAACCATTTTAACCATAGTAGGGGATGTATAAAACTTCTTTTGAATTAAATCGCTCTTTTGCTTTCATAAAGGATTGCAAAGAAGATTCAAATGCTTCTATATATGAAAACTAACAAACTATCTTTAATTCAATCATTTAAAAGCCCCTTTCACATTGGTAAAAAATTATAGAAAAATGTATTTACCCTCTACCTGGTGATCTTGGTTTGATCCAGAGAGGCCCCTCTTCTTCACTATGACCAGCTTTACAGACTTTTTACAGTGGTATGCAAACTAGACAGCAACTCGATGGCCATATTATTCAGAATGCTACCATCCTATAACTCCACTCTTGTTTTAACAAAGAGAAAATACTATATATTTAACCTCTTGGGTGCTACAGACATCTCTAGCATTAAAAAGTGTTTTTAAATAAATAAGTACGTTGTATGTTATGATTAAGGTAGTATAGCAAAAGATACTTATTAGATTAAAATAGCAAAAACTTTTTACTAAATAATATTCTCAAATCAATTATTTTACAGACGATCTATTGTTTTCACCATTGAAATGTATTAATGATCAAATAAGGACATACAGAAAAAAAAAAAAAAAAAAAAGATCTATTTAAGCATCAGAAAAATTTTCATTTTAAACTTTGAGACACAAAAATCACTTTTGTAATTTAATGACATGTGAAAGAATACGTAGTCAAAAATTAGTTAGCCCTGTCTTAAATCTCCTAAAAGAAATATTAACTTTATTTAATTTTTATATTTGTGTAGTCTGTCATATTTTTTGGCAGAGCAAAGCATTCTGGGATGAATTTGGAGCAAACCATTTTAACCATAGTAGGGGATGTATAAAACTTCTTTTGAATTAAATCGCTCTTTTGCTTTCATAAAGGGTTGCAAAGAAGACTCAAACGCTTCTATTCATGAAAACTAACAAAATATCTTTAATTCAATCATTTTAAAGCCCCTTTCACATCGGTAAAAATTATAGAAAAATGTATTTACCCTCCACCTGGTGATCTTGGTTTGATCCAGAGAGGCCCCACTTCTTCACTATGACCAGCTTTACAGACTTTTTACAGTGGTATGCAAACTACACAGCAACCCGATGGCCATATTATTCAGAATGCTGCCATCCTATAACTCCACTCTTGTTTTAACAAGGAGAAAACACTATATATTTAACCTCTTGGGTGCTACAGACATCTCTAGCATTATAAAGTGTTTTCAAATAAATAAGTACATTGTATGTTATGATTAAGGTAGTATAGCAAAAGATACTTATTAGATTAAAATAGCAAAAACTTTTTACTAAATAATATTCACAAATCAATTATTTTACAGAGGATCTATTGTTTTCACAATTGAAATGTATTAATGATCAAATAAGGACATACAAAAAAAAAAAAAAAAAAAAAAAAAAAAAAAAAGATCTATTTAAGCATCAGAAAAATTTTCATTTTAAACTTTGAGACACAAAAATCACTTTTGGGATTTAATGACATGTGAAAGAAAATGTAGCCAAAAAATTAGTTAGCCCTATCTTAAATCTCCTAAAAGAAATATTAACTTAATTTAATTTTTATGTTTGTGTAGTCTGTCATATTTTTTGGCAGAGCAAAGCATTCTGGGATGAATTTGGAGCAAACCATTTTAACCATAGTAGGGGATGAATAAAACTTCTTTTGAATTAAATCGCTCTTTTGCTTTCATAAAGGGTTGCAAAGAAGACTCAAACGCTTCTATTCATGAAAACTAACAAAATATCTTTAATTCAATCATTTTAAAGCCCCTTTCACATCGGTAAAAATTATAGAAAAATGTATTTACCCTCCACCTGGTGATCTTGGTTTGATCCAGAGAGGCCCCACTTCTTCACTATGACCAGCTTTACAGACTTTTTACAGTGGTATGCAAACTAGACAGTAACTCGATGGCCATATTATTCAGAATGCTGCCATCCTATAACTCCACTCTTGTTTTAACAAGGAGAAAACACTGTATATTTAACCTCTTGGGTGCTACAGATATCTCTAGGATTAAAAAGTGTTTTTAAATAAATAAGTACGTTGTATGTTATGATTAAGGAAGTATAGCCTAAGATACTAATTAGATTAAAATAGCAAAAACTATTTACTAAATAATATTCAAAAATCAATTATTTTACAGACGATCTATTGTTTTCTCCATTGAAATGTATTAATGATCAAATAAGGACATACAGAAAAAAAAAAAAAAAAAAAAAAAAGATCTATTTAAGCATCAGAAAAATTTTCATTTTAAACTTTGAGACACTAAAATCACTTTTGGGATTTAATGACATGTGAAAGAACACGTAGTCAAAAATTAGTTAGCCCTGTCTTAAATCTCCTAAAAGAAATATTAACTTAATTTAATTTTTATGTTTGTGTAGTCTGTCATATTTTTTGGCAGCGCAAAGCATTCTGTGATGAATTTGGAGCAAACCATTTTAACCATAGTAGGGGATGTATAAAACTTCTTTTGAATTAAATCGCTCTTTTGCTTTCATAAAGGATTGCAAAGAAGATTCAAATGCTTCTATATATGAAAACTAACAAACTATCTTTAATTCAATCATTTAAAAGCCCCTTTCACATTGGTAAAAAATTATAGAAAAATGTATTTACCCTCTACCTGGTGATCTTGGTTTGATCCAGAGAGGCCCCTCTTCTTCACTATGACCAGCTTTACAGACTTTTTACAGTGGTATGCAAACTAGACAGCAACTCGATGGCCATATTATTCAGAATGCTACCATCCTATAACTCCACTCTTGTTTTAACAAAGAGAAAATACTACATATTTAACCTCTTGGGTGCTACAGACATCTCTAGCATTAAAAAGTGTTTTTAAATAAATAAGTACGTTGTATGTTATGATTAAGGTAGTATAGCAAAAGATACTTATTAGATTAAAATAGCAAAAACTTTTTACTAAATAATATTCTCAAATCAATTATTTTACAGACGATCTATTGTTTTCACCATTGAAATGTATTAATGATCAAATAAGGACAAACAGAAAAAAAAAAAAAAAAAAAAAAAAAGATCTATTTAAGCATCAGAAAAATTTTCATTTTAAACTTTGAGACACAAAAATCACTTTTGTAATTTAATGACATGTGAAAGAATACGTAGTCAAAAATTAGTTAGCCCTGTCTTAAATCTGCTAAAAGAAATATTAACTTTATTTAATTTTTATATTTGTGTAGTCTGTCATATTTTTTGGCAGAGCAAAGCATTCTGGGATGAATTTGGAGCAAACCATTTTAAATATAGTAGGGGATGTATAAAACTTCTTTTGAATTAAATCGCTCTTTTGCTTTCATAAAGGGTTGCAAAGAAGACTCAAACGCTTCTGTTCATGAAAACTAACAAAATATCTTTAATTCAATCATTTTAAAGCCCCTTTCACATCGGTAAAAATTATAGAAAAATGTATTTACCCTCCACCTGGTGATCTTGGTTTGATCCAGAGAGGCCCCACTTCTTCACTATGACCAGCTTTACAGACTTTTTACAGTGGTATGCAAACTACACAGCAACCCGATGGCCATATTATTCAGAATGCTGCCATCCTATAACTCCACTCTTGTTTTAACAAGGAGAAAACACTATATATTTAACCTCTTGGGTGCTACAGACATCTCTAGCATTATAAAGTGTTTTCAAATAAATAAGTACATTGTATGTTATGATTAAGGTAGTATAGCAAAAGATACTTATTAGATTAAAATAGCAAAAACTTTTTACTAAATAATATTCACAAATCAATTATTTTACAGACGATCTATTGTTTTCACCATTGAAATGTATTAATGATCAAATAAGGACATACAAAAAAAAAAAAAAAAAAAAAAAAAAAAAAGATCTATTTAAGCATCAGAAAAATTTTCATTTTAAACTTTGAGACACAAAAATCACTTTTGGGATTTAATGACATGTGAAAGAATACGTAGTCAAAAATTAGTTAGCCCTGTATTAAATCTCCTAAAAGAAATATTAACTTAATTTAATTTTTATGTTTGTGTAGTCTGTCATATTTTTTGGCAGAGCAAAGCATTCTGGGTTGAATTTGGAGCAAACCATTTTAACCATAGTAGGGGATGTATAAAACTTCTTTTGAATTAAATCGCTCTTTTGCTTTCATAAAGGGTTGCAAAGAAGACTCAAATGCTTCTATTCATGAAAACTAACAAAATATCTTTACTTCAATCATTTTAAAGCCCCTTTCACATGGTTAAAAATTATAGAAAAATGTATTTACCCTCCACCTGGTGATCTTGGTTTGATCCAGAGAGGCCCCACTTCTTCACTATGACCAGCTTTACAGACTTTTTACAGTGGTATGCAAACTAGACAGCAACTCGATGGCCATATTATTCAGAATGCTGCCATCCTATAACTCCACTCTTGTTTTAACAAGGAGAAAACACTATATATTTAACCTCTTGGGTGCTACAGACATCTCTAGGATTAAAAAGTGTTTTTAAATAAATAAGTACATTGTATGTTATGATTAAGGAAGTATAGCCTAAGATACTAATTATATTAAAATAACAAAAACTATTTACTAAATAATATTCACAACTAAATTATTTTACAGACGATCTATTGTTTTCACCATTGAAATGTATTAATGATCAAATAAGGACATACAAAAAAAAAAAGATCTATTTAAGCATCAGAAAAATTTTCATTTTAAACTTTGAGACACAAAAATCACTTTTGGGATACAATGACATGTTAAAGAATACGTAGTCAAAAATTAGTTAGCCCTGTCTTAAATGTCCTAAAAGAAATATTAACTTAATTTAATTTTTATGTTTGTGTAGTTTGTCATAGTTTTTGGAAGAGCAAAGCATTCTGGGATGAATTTGGAGCAAACCATTTTAACCATAGTAGGGGATGTATAAAACTTCTTTTGAATTAAATCGCTCTTTTGCTTTCATAAAGGGTTGCAAAGAAGACTCAAACGCTTCTATTCATGAAAACTAACAAAATATCTTTAATTCAATCATTTTAAAGCCCCTTTCACATCGGTAAAAATTATAGAAAAATGTATTTACCCTCCACCTGGTGATCTTGGTTTGATCCAGAGAGGCCCCACTTCTTCACCATGACCAGCTTTACAGACTTTTTAGAGTGGTATGCAAACTAGACAGCAACTCGATGGCCATATTATTCAGAATGCTGCCATCCTATAACTCCACTCTTGTTTTAACAAGGAGAAAACACTATATATTTAACCTCTTGGTGCTACAGACATCTCTAGCATTAAAAAGTGTCTTTAAAAAAATAAGTACGTTGTATGTTATGATTAAGGAAGTATAGCCTAAGATACTAATTAGATTAAAATAGGAAAAACTATTTACTAAATAATATTCACAAATCAATTATTTTACAGACGATCTATTGTTTTCTCCATTGAAATGTATTAATGATCAAATAAGGACATACAGAAAAAAAAAAAAAAAAAAAAAAAAAAAATCTATTTAAGCATCAGAAAAATTTTCATTTTAAACTTTGAGACACTAAAATCAGTTTTGGGATTTAATGACATGTGAAAGAACACGTAGTCAAAAATTAGTTAGCCCTGTCTTAAATCTCCTAAAAGAAATATTAACTTAATTTAATTTTTATGTTTATGTAGTCTGTCATATTTTTTGGCAGCGCAAAGCATTCTGGGATGAATTTGGAGCAAACCATTTTAACCATAGTAGGGGATGTATAAAACTTCTTTTGAATTAAATCGCTCTTTTGCTTTCATAAAGGATTGCAAAGAAGATTCAAACGCTTCTATATATGAAAACTAACAAAATATCTTTAATTCAATCATTTAAAAGCCCCTTTCACATTGGTAAAAAATTATAGAAAAATGTATTTACCCTCTACCTGGTGATCTTGGTTTGATCCAGAGAGGCCCCTCTTCTTCACTATGACCATCTATACAGACTTTTTACAGTGGTATGCAAACTAGACAGCAACTCGATGGCCATATTATTCAGAATGCTACCATCCTATAACTCCACTCTTGTTTTAACAAAGAGAAAACACTATATATTTAAACTCTTGGGTGCTACAGACATCTCTAGCATTAAAAAGTGTTTTTAAATAAATAAGTACGTTGTATGTTATGATTAAGGTAGTATAGCAAAAGATACTTATTAGATTAAAATAGCAAAAACTTTTTACTAAATAATATTCACAAATCAATTATTTTACAGACGATCTATTGTTTTCACCATTGAAATGTATTAATGATCAAATAAGGACATACAGAAAAAAAAAAAAAAAAAAGATCTATTTAAGCATCAGAAAAATTTTCATTTTAAACTTTGAGACACAAAAATCACTTTTGTAATTTAATGACATGTGAAAGAATACGTAGTCAAAAATTAGTTAGCCCTGTCTTAAATCTCCTAAAAGAAATATTAACTTTATTTAATTTTTATATTAGTGTAGTCTGTCATATTTTTTGGCAGAGCAAAGCATTCTGGGATGAATTTGGAGCAAAGCATTTTAACCATAGTAGGGGATGTATAAAACTTCTTTTGAATTAAATCGCTCTTTTGCTTTCATAAAGGGTTGCAAAGAAGACTCAAACGCTTCTATTCATGAAAACTAACAAAATATCTTTAATTCAATCATTTTAAAGCCCCTTTCACATCGGTAAAAATTATAGAAAAATGTATTTACCCTCCACCTGGTGATCTTGGTTTGATCCAGAGAGGCCCCACTTCTTCACTATGACCAGCTTTACAGACTTTTTACAGTGGTATGCAAACTATACAGCAACCCGATGGCCATATTATTCAGAATGCTGCCATCCTATAACTCCACTCTTGTTTTAACAAGGAGAAAACACTATATATTTAAACTCTTGGGTACTACAGACATCTCTAGCATTATAAAGTGTTTTCAAATAAATAAGTACATTGTATGTTATGATTAAGGTAGTATAGCAAAAGATACTTATTAGATTAAAATAGCAAAATCTTTTTACTAAATAATATTCACAAATCAATTATTTTACAGACGATCTATTGTTTTCACCATTGAAATGTATTAACGATCAAATATGGACATACAGAAAAAAAAAAACAAAAAAAAACAAAAAAAAAAAACAAAGATCTATTTAAGCATCAGAAAAATGTTCATTTTAAACTTTGAGACACAAAAATCACTTTTGGGAATAATGACATGTGAAAGAATACGTAGTCAAAAATTAGTTAGCCCTGTCTGAAATCTCCTAAAAGAAATATTAACTTAATTTAATTTTTATGTTTGTGTAGTCTGTCATATTTTTTGGCAGAGCAAAGCATTCTGGGATGAATTTGGAGCAAACCATTTTAACCATAGTAGGGGATGTATAAAACTTCTTTTGAATTAAATCGCTCTTTTGCTTTCATAAAGGGTTGCAAAGAAGACTCAAACGCTTCTATTCATGAAAACTAACAAAATATCTTTAATTCAATCATTTTAAAGCCCCTTTCACATCGGTAAAAATTATAGAAAAATGTATTTACCCTCCACCTGGTGATCTTGGTTTGATCCAGAGAGGACACACTTCTTCACTATGACCAGCTTTACAGACTTTTTACAGTGGTATGCAAACTAGACAGCAACTCGATGGCCATATTATTCAGAATGCTGCCATCCTATAACTCCACTCTTGTTTTAACAAGGAGAAAACACTATATATTTAACCTCTTGGGTGCTACAGACATCTCTAGCATTAAAAAGTGTCTTTAAATAAATAAGTACGTTGTATGTTATGATTAAGGAAGTATAGCCTAAGATACTAATTAGATTAAAATAGCAAAAACTATTTACAAAATAATATTCACAAATCAATTATTTTACAGACGATCTATTGTTTTCACCATTGAAATGTATTAATGATCAAATAAGGACATACAGAAAAAAAAGAAAAAAAAAAAAAAAAAAGATCTATTTAAGCATCAGAAAAATTTTCATTTTAAACTTTGAGACACTAAAATCACTTTTGGGATTTAATGACATGTGAAAGAACACGTAGTCAAAAATTAGTTAGCCCTGTCTAAAATCTCCTAAAAGAAATATTAACTTAATTTAATTTTTATGTTTATGTAGTCTGTCATATTTTTTGGCAGCGCAAAGCATTCTGGGATGAATTTGGACCAAACCATTTTAACCATAGTAGGGGATGTATAAAACTTCTTTTGAATTAAATCGCTCTTTTGCTTTCATAAAGGATTGCAAAGAAGATTCAAACGCTTCTATATATGAAAACTAACAAACTATCTTTAATTCAATCATTTAAAAGCCCCTTTCACATTGGTAAAAAACTTATAGAAAAATGTATTTACCCTCTACCTGGTGATCTTGGTTTGATCCAGAGAGGCCCCACTTCTTCACTATGACCAGCTTTACAGACTTTTCACAGTGGTATGCAAACTAGACAGCAACTCGATGGCCATATTATTCAGAATGCTACCATCCTATAACTCCACTATTGTTTTAACAAGGAGAAAACACTATATATTTAAACTCTTGGGTGCTACAGACATCTCTAGCATTATAAAGTGTTTTCAAATAAATAAGTACATTGTATGTTATGATTAAGGTAGTATAGCAAAAGATACTTATTAGATTAAAATAGCAAAATCTTTTTACTAAATAATATTCACAAATCAATTATTTTACAGACGATCTATTGTTTTCACCATTGAAATGTATTAACGATCAAATAAGGACATACAGAAAAAAAAAAAAAAAAAAAAAAAAAACAAAGATCTATTTAAGCATCAGAAAAATGTTCATTTTAAACTTTGAGACACAAAAATCACTTTTGGGATTTAATGACATGTGAAAGAATACGTAGTCAAAAATTAGTTAGCCCTGTCTGAAATCTCCTAAAAGAAATATTAACTTAATTTAATTTTTATGTTTGTGTAGTCTGTCATATTTTTTGGCAGAGCAAAGCATTCTGGGATGAATTTGGAGCAAACCATTTTAACCATAGTAGGGGATGTATAAAACTTCTTTTGAATTAAATCGCTCTTTTGCTTTCATAAAGGGTTGCAAAGAAGACTCAAACGCTTCTATTCATGAAAACTAACAAAATATCTTTAATTCAATCATTTTAAAGCCCCTTTCACATCGGTAAAAATTATAGAAAAATTTATTTACCCTCCACCTGGTGATCTTGGTTTGATCCAGAGAGGACCCACTTCTTCACTATGACCAGCTTTACAGACTTTTTACAGTGGTATGCAAACTAGATAGCAACTCGATGGCCATATTATTCAGAATGCTGCCATCCTATAACTCCACTCTTGTTTTAACAAGGAGAAAACACTATATATTTAACCTCTTGGGTGCTACAGACATCTCTAGCATTAAAAAGTGTCTTTAAATAAATAAGTACGTTGTATGTTATGATTAAGGAAGTATAGCCTAAGATACTAATTAGATTAAAATAGCAAAAACTATTTACAAAATAATATTCACAAATCAATTATTTTACAGACGATCTATTGTTTTCACCATTGAAATGTATTAATGATCAAATAAGGACATACAGAAAAAAAAAAAAAAAAAAAAAAAAGATCTATTTAAGCATCAGAAAAATTTTCATTTTAAACTTTGAGACACTAAAATCACTTTTGGGATTTAATGACATGTGAAAGAACACGTAGTCAAAAATTAGTTAGCCCTGTCTAAAATCTCCTAAAAGAAATATTAACTTAATTTAATTTTTATGTTTATGTAGTCTGTCATATTTTTTGGCAGCGCAAAGCATTCTGGGATGAATTTGGACCAAACCATTTTAACCATAGTAGGGGATGTATAAAACTTCTTTTGAACTAAATCGCTCTTTTGCTTTCATAAAGGATTGCAAAGAAGATTCAAACGCTTCTATATATGAAAACTAACAAACTATCTTTAATTCAATCATTTAAAAGACCCTTTCACATTGGTAAAAAACTTATAGAAAAATGTATTTACCCTCTACCTGGTGATCTTGGTTTGATCCAGAGAGGCCCCACTTCTTCACTATGACCAGCTTTACAGACTTTTCACAGTGGTATGCAAACTAGACAGCAACTCGATGGCCATATTATTCAGAATGCTACCATCCTATAACTCCACTCTTGTTTTAACAAAGAGAAAACACTATATATTTAACCTCTTGGGTGCTACAGACATCTTTAGCATTATAAAGTGTTTTCAAATAAATAAGTACATTGTATGTTATGATTAAGGTAGTATAGCAAAAGATACTTATTAGATTAAAATAGCAAAATCTTTTTACTAAATAATATTCACAAATCAATTATTTTACAGACGATCTATTGTTTTCACCATTGAAATGTATTAATGATCAAATAAGGACATACAGAAAAAAAAACCAAAAAAAAACAAAGATCTATTTAAGCATCAGAAAAATGTTCATTTTAAACTTTGAGACACAAAAATCACTTTTGGGATTTAATGACATGTGAAAGAATACGTAGTCAAAAATTAGTTAGCCCTGTCTGAAATCTCCTAAAAGAAATATTAACTTAATTTAATTTTTATGTTTGTGTAGTCTGTCATATTTTTTGGCAGAGCAAAGGATTCTGGGATGAATTTGGAGCAAACCATTTTAACCATAGTAGGGGATGTATAAAACTTCTTTTGAATTAAATCGCTCTTTTGCTTTCATAAAGGGTTGCAAAGAAGACTCAAACGCGTCTATTCATGAAAACTAACAAAATATCTTTAATTCAATCATTTTAAAGCCCCTTTCACATCGGTAAAATTATAGAAAAATGTATTTACCCTCCACCTAGTGATCTTGGTTTGATCCAGAGAGGCCCCACTTCTTCACTATGACCAGCTTTACAGACTTTTTACAGTGGTATGCAAACTAGACAGCAACTCGATGGCCATATTATTCAGAATGCTGCCATCCTATAACTCCACTCTTGTTTTAACAAGGAGAAAACACTATATATTTAACCTCTTGGGTGCTACAGACATCTCTAGCATTAAAAAGTGTCTTTAAATAAATAAGTACGTTGTATGTTATGATTAAGGAAGTATAGCCTAAGATACTAATTAGATTAAAATAGCAAAAACTATTTACAAAATAATATTCACAAATCAATTATTTTACAGACGATCTATTGTTTTCACCATTGAAATGTATTAATGATCAAATAAGGACATACAGAAAAAAAAAAAAAAAAAAAAAAAAAAAGATCTATTTAAGCATCAGAAAAATTTTCATTTTAAACTTTGAGACACTAAAATCACTTTTGGGATTTAATGACATGTGAAAGAACACGTAGTCAAAAATTAGTTAGCCCTGTCTAAAATCTCCTAAAAGAAATATTAACTTAATTTAATTTTTATGTTTGTGTAGTCTGTCATATTTTTTGGCAGCACAAAGCATTCTGGGATGAATTTGGAGCAAACCATTTTAACCATAGTAGGGGATGTATAAAACTTCTTTTGAATTAAATCGCTCTTTTGCTTTCATAAAGGATTGCAAAGAAGATTCAAATGCTTCTATATATGAAAACTAACAAACTATCTTTAATTCAATCATTTAAAAGCCCCTTTCACATTGGTAAAAAATTATAGAAAAATGTATTTACCCTCTACCTGGTGATCTTGGTTTGATCCAGAGAGGCCCCTCTTCTTCACTATGACCAGCTTTACAGACTTTTTACAGTGGTATGCAAACTAGACAGCAACTCGATGGCCATATTATTCAGAATGCTACCATCCTATAACTCCACTCTTGTTTTAACAAAGAGAAAATACTATATATTTAACCTCTTGGGTGCTACAGACATCTCTAGCATTAAAAAGTGTTTTTAAATAAATAAGTATGTTGTATGTTATGATTAAGGTAGTATAGCAAAAGATACTTATTAGATTAAAATAGCAAAAACTTTTTACTAAATAATATTCTCAAATCAATTATTTTACAGACGATCTATTGTTTTCACCATTGAAATGTATTAATGATCAAATAAGGACATACAGAAAAAAAAAAAAAAAAAAAAAAAGATCTATTTAAGCATCAGAAAAATTTTCATTTTAAACTTTGAGACACTAAAATCACTTTTGGGATTTAATGACATGTGAAAGAACACGTAGTCAAAAATTAGTTAGCCCTGTCTAAAATCTCCTAAAAGAAATATTAACTTAATTTAATTTTTATGTTTATGTAGTCTGTCATATTTTTTGGCAGCGCAAAGCATTCTGGGATGAATTTGGAGCAAACCATTTTAACCATAGTAGGGGATGTATAAAACTTCTTTTGAATTAAATCGCTCTTTTGCTTTCATAAAGGATTGCAAAGAAGATTCAAATGCTTCTATATATGAAAACTAACAAACTATCTTTAATTCAATCATTTAAAAGCCCCTTTCACATTGGTAAAAAATTATAGAAAAATGTATTTACCCTCTACCTGGTGATCTTGGTTTGATCCAGAGAGGCCCCTCTTCTTCACTATGACCAGCTTTACAGACTTTTTACAGTGGTATGCAAACTAGACAGCAACTCGATGGCCATATTATTCAGAATGCTACCATCCTATAACTCCACTCTTGTTTTAACAAAGAGAAAATACTATATATTTAACCTCTTGGGTGCTACAGACATCTCTAGCATTAAAAAGTGTTTTTAAATAAATAAGTACGTTGTATGTTATGATTAAGGTAGTATAGCAAAAGATACTTATTAGATTAAAATAGCAAAAACTTTTTACTAAATAATATTCTCAAATCAATTATTTTACAGACGATCTATTGTTTTCACCATTGAAATGTATTAATGATCAAATAAGGACATACAGAAAAAAAAAAAAAAAAAAAAAAAAAAAAAGATCTATTTAAGCATCAGAAAAATTTTCATTTTAAACTTTGAGACACAAAAATCACTTTTGTAATTTAATGACATGTGAAAGAATACGTAGTCAAAAATTAGTTAGCCCTGTCTTAAATCTCCTAAAAGAAATATTAACTTTATTTAATTTTTATATTTGTGTAGTCTGTCATATTTTTTGGCAGAGCAAAGCATTCTGGGATGAATTTGGAGCAAACCATTTTAACCATAGTAGGGGATGTATAAAACTTCTTTTGAATTAAATCGCTCTTTTGCTTTCATAAAGGGTTGCAAAGAAGACTCAAACGCTTCTATTCATGAAAACTAACAAAATATCTTTAATTCAATCATTTTAAAGCCCCTTTCACATCGGTAAAAATTATAGAAAAATGTATTTACCCTCCACCTGGTGATCTTGGTTTGATCCAGAGAGGCCCCACTTCTTCACTATGACCAGCTTTACAGACTTTTTACAGTGGTATGCAAACTACACAGCAACCCGATGGCCATATTATTCAGAATGCTGCCATCCTATAACTCCACTCTTGTTTTAACAAGGAGAAAACACTATATATTTAACCTCTTGGGTGCTACAGACATCTCTAGCATTATAAAGTGTTTTCAAATAAATAAGTACATTGTATGTTATGATTAAGGTAGTATAGCAAAAGATACTTATTAGATTAAAATAGCAAAAACTTTTTACTAAATAATATTCACAAATCAATTATTTTACAGAGGATCTATTGTTTTCACAATTGAAATGTATTAATGATCAAATAAGGACATACAAAAAAAAAAAAAAAAAAAAAAAAGATCTATTTAAGCATCAGAAAAATTTTCATTTTAAACTTTGAGACACAAAAATCACTTTTGGGATTTAATGACATGTGAAAGAAAATGTAGCCAAAAAATTAGTTAGCCCTATCTTAAATCTCCTAAAAGAAATATTAACTTAATTTAATTTTTATGTTTGTGTAGTCTGTCATATTTTTTGGCAGAGCAAAGCATTCTGGGATGAATTTGGAGCAAACCATTTTAACCATAGTAGGGGATGAATAAAACTTCTTTTGAATTAAATCGCTCTTTTGCTTTCATAAAGGGTTGCAAAGAAGACTCAAACGCTTCTATTCATGAAAACTAACAAAATATCTTTAATTCAATCATTTTAAAGCCCCTTTCACATCGGTAAAAATTATAGAAAAATGTATTTACCCTCCACCTGGTGATCTTGGTTTGATCCAGAGAGGCCCCACTTCTTCACTATGACCAGCTTTACAGACTTTTTACAGTGGTATGCAAACTAGACAGTAACTCGATGGCCATATTATTCAGAATGCTGCCATCCTATAACTCCACTCTTGTTTTAACAAGGAGAAAACACTGTATATTTAACCTCTTGGGTGCTACAGATATCTCTAGGATTAAAAAGTGTTTTTAAATAAATAAGTACGTTGTATGTTATGATTAAGGAAGTATAGCCTAAGATACTAATTAGATTAAAATAGCAAAAACTATTTACTAAATAATATTCACAAATCAATTATTTTACAGACGATCTATTGTTTTCTCCATTGAAATGTATTAATGATCAAATAAGGACATACAGAAAAAAAAAAAAAAAAAAAAAAAAAAAGATCTATTTAAGCATCAGAAAAATTTTCATTTTAAACTTTGAGACACTAAAATCACTTTTGGGATTTAATGACATGTGAAAGAACACGTAGTCAAAAATTAGTTAGCCCTGTCTTAAATCTCCTAAAAGAAATATTAACTTAATTTAATTTTTATGTTTGTGTAGTCTGTCATATTTTTTGGCAGCGCAAAGCATTCTGTGATGAATTTGGAGCAAACCATTTTAACCATAGTAGGGGATGTATAAAACTTCTTTTGAATTAAATCGCTCTTTTGCTTTCATAAAGGATTGCAAAGAAGATTCAAATGCTTCTATATATGAAAACTAACAAACTATCTTTAATTCAATCACTTAAAAGCCCCTTTCACATTGGTAAAAAATTATAGAAAAATGTATTTACCCTCTACCTGGTGATCTTGGTTTGATCCAGAGAGGCCCCTCTTCTTCACTATGACCAGCTTTACAGACTTTTTACAGTGGTATGCAAACTAGACAGCAACTCGATGGCCATATTATTCAGAATGCTACCATCCTATAACTCCACTCTTGTTTTAACAAAGAGAAAATACTACATATTTAACCTCTTGGGTGCTACAGACATCTCTAGCATTAAAAAGTGTTTTTAAATAAATAAGTACGTTGTATGTTATGATTAAGGTAGTATAGCAAAAGATACTTATTAGATTAAAATAGCAAAAACTTTTTACTAAATAATATTCTCAAATCAATTATTTTACAGACGATCTATTGTTTTCACCATTGAAATGTATTAATGATCAAATAAGGACAAACAGAAAAAAAAAAAAAAAAAAAAAAAAAGATCTATTTAAGCATCAGAAAAATTTTCATTTTAAACTTTGAGACACAAAAATCACTTTTGTAATTTAATGACATGTGAAAGAATACGTAGTCAAAAATTAGTTAGCCCTGTCTTAAATCTGCTAAAAGAAATATTAACTTTATTTAATTTTTATATTTGTGTAGTCTGTCATATTTTTTGGCAGAGCAAAGCATTCTGGGATGAATTTGGAGCAAACCATTTTAACCATAGTAGGGGATGTATAAAACTTCTTTTGAATTAAATCGCTCTTTTGCTTTCATAAAGGGTTGCAAAGAAGACTCAAACGCTTCTGTTCATGAAAACTAACAAAATATCTTTAATTCAATCATTTTAAAGCCCCTTTCACATCGGTAAAAATTATAGAAAAATGTATTTACCCTCCACCTGGTGATCTTGGTTTGATCCAGAGAGGCCCCACTTCTTCACTATGACCAGCTTTACAGACTTTTTACAGTGGTATGCAAACTACACAGCAACCCGATGGCCATATTATTCAGAATGCTGCCATCCTATAACTCCACTCTTGTTTTAACAAGGAGAAAACACTATATATTTAACCTCTTGGGTGCTACAGACATCTCTAGCATTATAAAGTGTTTTCAAATAAATAAGTACATTGTATGTTATGATTAAGGTAGTATAGCAAAAGATACTTATTAGATTAAAATAGCAAAAACTTTTTACTAAATAATATTCACAAATCAATTATTTTACAGACGATCTATTGTTTTCACCATTGAAATGTATTAATGATCAAATAAGGACATACAAAAAAAAAAAAAAAAAAAAAAAAAAAAAGATCTATTTAAGCATCAGAAAAATTTTCATTTTAAACTTTGAGACACAAAAATCACTTTTGGGATTTAATGACATGTGAAAGAATACGTAGTCAAAAATTAGTTAGCCCTGTATTAAATCTCCTAAAAGAAATATTAACTTAATTTAATTTTTATGTTTGTGTAGTCTGTCATATTTTTTGGCAGAGCAAAGCATTCTGGGTTGAATTTGGAGCAAACCATTTTAACCATAGTAGGGGATGTATAAAACTTCTTTTGAATTAAATCGCTCTTTTGCTTTCATAAAGGGTTGCAAAGAAGACTCAAATGCTTCTATTCATGAAAACTAACAAAATATCTTTACTTCAATCATTTTAAAGCCCCTTTCACATGGTTAAAAATTATAGAAAAATGTATTTACCCTCCACCTGGTGATCTTGGTTTGATCCAGAGAGGCCCCACTTCTTCACTATGACCAGCTTTACAGACTTTTTACAGTGGTATGCAAACTAGACAGCAACTCGATGGCCATATTATTCAGAATGCTGCCATCCTATAACTCCACTCTTGTTTTAACAAGGAGAAAACACTATATATTTAACCTCTTGGGTGCTACAGACATCTCTAGGATTAAAAAGTGTTTTTAAATAAATAAGTACATTGTATGTTATGATTAAGGAAGTATAGCCTAAGATACTAATTATATTAAAATAACAAAAACTATTTACTAAATAATATTCACAACTAAATTATTTTACAGACGATCTATTGTTTTCACCATTGAAATGTATTAATGATCAAATAAGGACATACAAAAAAAAAAAGATCTATTTAAGCATCAGAAAAATTTTCATTTTAAACTTTGAGACACAAAAATCACTTTTGGGATACAATGACATGTTAAAGAATACGTAGTCAAAAATTAGTTAGCCCTGTCTTAAATGTCCTAAAAGAAATATTAACTTAATTTAATTTTTATGTTTGTGTAGTTTGTCATAGTTTTTGGAAGAGCAAAGCATTCTGGGATGAATTTGGAGCAAACCATTTTAACCATAGTAGGGGATGTATAAAACTTCTTTTGAATTAAATCGCTCTTTTGCTTTCATAAAGGGTTGCAAAGAAGACTCAAACGCTTCTATTCATGAAAACTAACAAAATATCTTTAATTCAATCATTTTAAAGCCCCTTTCACATCGGTAAAAATTATAGAAAAATGTATTTACCCTCCACCTGGTGATCTTGGTTTGATCCAGAGAGGCCCCACTTCTTCACTATGACCAGCTTTACAGACTTTTTAGAGTGGTATGCAAACTAGACAGCAACTCGATGGCCATATTATTCAGAATGCTGCCATCCTATAACTCCACTCTTGTTTTAACAAGGAGAAAACACTATATATTTAACCTCTTGGTGCTACAGACATCTCTAGCATTAAAAAGTGTCTTTAAAAAAATAAGTACGTTGTATGTTATGATTAAGGAAGTATAGCCTAAGATACTAATTAGATTAAAATAGGAAAAACTATTTACTAAATAATATTCACAAATCAATTATTTTACAGACGATCTATTGTTTTCTCCATTGAAATGTATTAATGATCAAATAAGGACATACAGAAAAAAAAAAAAAAAAAAAAAAAAAAAAAAAATCTATTTAAGCATCAGAAAAATTTTCATTTTAAACTTTGAGACACTAAAATCAGTTTTGGGATTTAATGACATGTGAAAGAACACGTAGTCAAAAATTAGTTAGCCCTGTCTTAAATCTCCTAAAAGAAATATTAACTTAATTTAATTTTTATGTTTATGTAGTCTGTCATATTTTTTGGCAGCGCAAAGCATTCTGGGATGAATTTGGAGCAAACCATTTTAACCATAGTAGGGGATGTATAAAACTTCTTTTGAATTAAATCGCTCTTTTGCTTTCATAAAGGATTGCAAAGAAGATTCAAACGCTTCTATATATGAAAACTAACAAAATATCTTTAATTCAATCATTTAAAAGCCCCTTTCACATTGGTAAAAAATTATAGAAAAATGTATTTACCCTCTACCTGGTGATCTTGGTTTGATCCAGAGAGGCCCCTCTTCTTCACTATGACCATCTATACAGACTTTTTACAGTGGTATGCAAACTAGACAGCAACTCGATGGCCATATTATTCAGAATGCTACCATCCTATAACTCCACTCTTGTTTTAACAAAGAGAAAACACTATATATTTAAACTCTTGGGTGCTACAGACATCTCTAGCATTAAAAAGTGTTTTTAAATAAATAAGTACGTTGTATGTTATGATTAAGGTAGTATAGCAAAAGATACTTATTAGATTAAAATAGCAAAAACTTTTTACTAAATAATATTCACAAATCAATTATTTTACAGACGATCTATTGTTTTCACCATTGAAATGTATTAATGATCAAATAAGGACATACAGAAAAAAAAAAAAAAAAAAGATCTAGTTAAGCATCAGAAAAATTTTCATTTTAAACTTTGAGACACAAAAATCACTTTTGTAATTTAATGACATGTGAAAGAATACGTAGTCAAAAATTAGTTAGCCCTGTCTTAAATCTCCTAAAAGAAATATTAACTTTATTTAATTTTTATATTAGTGTAGTCTGTCATATTTTTTGGCAGAGCAAAGCATTCTGGGATGAATTTGGAGCAAAGCATTTTAACCATAGTAGGGGATGTATAAAACTTCTTTTGAATTAAATCGCTCTTTTGCTTTCATAAAGGGTTGCAAAGAAGACTCAAACGCTTCTATTCATGAAAACTAACAAAATATCTTTAATTCAATCATTTTAAAGCCCCTTTCACATCGGTAAAAATTATAGAAAAATGTATTTACCCTCCACCTGGTGATCTTGGTTTGATCCAGAGAGGCCCCACTTCTTCACTATGACCAGCTTTACAGACTTTTTACAGTGGTATGCAAACTATACAGCAACCCGATGGCCATATTATTCAGAATGCTGCCATCCTATAACTCCACTCTTGTTTTAACAAGGAGAAAACACTATATATTTAAACTCTTGGGTACTACAGACATCTCTAGCATTATAAAGTGTTTTCAAATAAATAAGTACATTGTATGTTATGATTAAGGTAGTATAGCAAAAGATACTTATTAGATTAAAATAGCAAAATCTTTTTACTAAATAATATTCACAAATCAATTATTTTACAGACGATCTATTGTTTTCACCATTGAAATGTATTAACGATCAAATATGGACATACAGAAAAAAAAAAACAAAAAAAAACAAAAAAAAAAAACAAAGATCTATTTAAGCATCAGAAAAATGTTCATTTTAAACTTTGAGACACAAAAATCACTTTTGGGAATAATGACATGTGAAAGAATACGTAGTCAAAAATTAGTTAGCCCTGTCTGAAATCTCCTAAAAGAAATATTAACTTAATTTAATTTTTATGTTTGTGTAGTCTGTCATATTTTTTGGCAGAGCAAAGCATTCTGGGATGAATTTGGAGCAAACCATTTTAACCATAGTAGGGGATGTATAAAACTTCTTTTGAATTAAATCGCTCTTTTGCTTTCATAAAGGGTTGCAAAGAAGACTCAAACGCTTCTATTCATGAAAACTAACAAAATATCTTTAATTCAATCATTTTAAAGCCCCTTTCACATCGGTAAAAATTATAGAAAAATATATTTACCCTCCACCTGGTGATCTTGGTTTGATCCAGAGAGGACCCACTTCTTCACTATGACCAGCTTTACAGACTTTTTACAGTGGTATGCAAACTAGACAGCAACTCGATGGCCATATTATTCAGAATGCTGCCATCCTATAACTCCACTCTTGTTTTAACAAGGAGAAAACACTATATATTTAACCTCTTGGGTGCTACAGACATCTCTAGCATTAAAAAGTGTCTTTAAATAAATAAGTACGTTGTATGTTATGATTAAGGAAGTATAGCCTAAGATACTAATTAGATTAAAATAGCAAAAACTATTTACAAAATAATATTCACAAATCAATTATTTTACAGACGATCTATTGTTTTCACCATTGAAATGTATTAATGATCAAATAAGGACATACAGAAAAAAAAGAAAAAAAAAAAAAAAAAAGATCTATTTAAGCATCAGAAAAATTTTCATTTTAAACTTTGAGACACTAAAATCACTTTTGGGATTTAATGACATGTGAAAGAACACGTAGTCAAAAATTAGTTAGCCCTGTCTAAAATCTCCTAAAAGAAATATTAACTTAATTTAATTTTTATGTTTATGTAGTCTGTCATATTTTTTGGCAGCGCAAAGCATTCTGGGATGAATTTGGACCAAACCATTTTAACCATAGTAGGGGATGTATAAAACTTCTTTTGAATTAAATCGCTCTTTTGCTTTCATAAAGGATTGCAAAGAAGATTCAAACGCTTCTATATATGAAAACTAACAAACTATCTTTAATTCAATCATTTAAAAGCCCCTTTCACATTGGTAAAAAACTTATAGAAAAATGTATTTACCCTCTACCTGGTGATCTTGGTTTGATCCAGAGAGGCCCCACTTCTTCACTATGACCAGCTTTACAGACTTTTCACAGTGGTATGCAAACTAGACAGCAACTCGATGGCCATATTATTCAGAATGCTACCATCCTATAACTCCACTCTTGTTTTAACAAAGAGAAAACACTATATATTTAACCTCTTGGGTGCTACAGACATCTTTAGCATTATAAAGTGTTTTCAAATAAATAAGTACATTGTATGTTATGATTAAGGTAGTATAGCAAAAGATACTTATTAGATTAAAATAGCAAAATCTTTTTACTAAATAATATTCACAAATCAATTATTTTACAGACGATCTATTATTTTCACCATTGAAATGTATTAATGATCAAATAAGGACATACAGAAAAAAAAAACCAATAAAAAACAAAGATCTATTTAAGCATCAGAAAAATGTTCATTTTAAACTTTGAGACACAAAAATCACTTTTGGGATTTAATGACATGTGAAAGAATACGTAGTCAAAAATTAGTTAGCCCTGTCTGAAATCTCCTAAAAGAAATATTAACTTAATTTAATTTTTATGTTTGTGTAGTCTGTCATATTTTTTGGCAGAGCAAAGGATTCTGGGATGAATTTGGAGCAAACCATTTTAACCATAGTAGGGGATGTATAAAACTTCTTTTGAATTAAATCGCTCTTTTGCTTTCATAAAGGGTTGCAAAGAAGACTCAAACGCTTCTATTCATGAAAACTAACAAAATATCTTTAATTCAATCATTTTAAAGCCCCTTTCACATCGGTAAAATTATAGAAAAATGTATTTACCCTCCACCTGGTGATCTTGGTTTGATCCAGAGAGGCCCCACTTCTTCACTATGACCAGCTTTACAGACTTTTTACAGTGGTATGCAAACTAGACAGCAACTCGATGGCCATATTATTCAGAATGCTGCCATCCTATAACTCCACTCTTGTTTTAACAAGGAGAAAACACTATATATTAAACCTCTTGGGTGCTACAGACATCTCTAGCATTAAAAAGTGTCTTTAAATAAATAAGTACGTTGTATGTTATGATTAAGGAAGTATAGCCTAAGATACAAATTAGATTAAAATAGCAAAAACTATTTACAAAATAATATTCACAAATCAATTATTTTACAGACGATCTATTGTTTTCACCATTGAAATGTATTAATGATCAAATAAGGACATACAGGAAAAAAAAAAAAAAAAAAAAAAAAAAAAAAAAAGATCTATTTAAGCATCAGAAAAATTTTCATTTTAAACTTTGAGACACTAAAATCACTTTAGGGATTTAATGACATGTGAAAGAACACGTAGTCAAAAATTAGTTAGCCCTGTCTAAAATCTCCTTAAAGAAATATTAACTTAATTTAATTTTTATGTTTATGTAGTCTGTCATATTTTTTGGCAGCGCAAAACATTCTGGGATGAATTTGGAGCAAACCATTTTAACCATAGTAGGGGATGTATAAAACTTCTTTTGAATTAAATCGCTCTTTTGCTTTCATAAAGGATTGCAAAGAAGATTCAAATGCTTCTATATATGAAAACTAACAAACTATCTTTAATTCAATCATTTAAAAGCCCCTTTCACATTGGTAAAAAATTATAGAAAAATGTATTTACCCTCTACCTGGTGATCTTGGTTTGATCCAGAGAGGCCCCTCTTCTTCACTATGACCAGCTTTACAGACTTTTTACAGTGGTATGCAAACTAGACAGCAACTCGATGGCCATATTATTCAGAATGCTACCATCCTATAACTCCACTCTTGTTTTAACAAAGAGAAAATACTATATATTTAACCTCTTGGGTGCTACAGACATCTCTAGCATTAAAAAGTGTTTTTAAATAAATAAGTACGTTGTATGTTATGATTAAGGTAGTATAGCAAAAGATACTTATTAGATTAAAATAGCAAAAACTTTTTACTAAATAATATTCTCAAATCAATTATTTTACAGACGATCTATTGTTTTCACCATTGAAATGTATTAATGATCAAATAAGGACATACAGAAAAAAAAAAAAAAAAAAAAAAAAAAAAGATCTATTTAAGCATCAGTAAAATTTTCATTTTAAATTTTGAGACACTAAAATCACTTTTGGGATTTAATGACATGTGAAAGAACACGTAGTCAAAAATTAGTTAGCCCTGTCTAAAATCTCCTAAAAGAAATATTAACTTAATTTAATTTTTATGTTTATGTAGTCTGTCATATTTTTTGGCAGCACAAAGCATTCTGGGATGAATTTGGAGCAAACCATTTTAACCATAGTAGGGGATGTATAAAACTTCTTTTGAATTAAATCGCTCTTTTGCTTTCATAAAGGATTGCAAAGAAGATTCAAATGCTTCTATATATGAAAACTAACAAACTATCTTTAATTCAATCATTTAAAAGCCCCTTTCACATTGGTAAAAAAATATAGAAAAATGTATTTACCCTCTACCTGGTGATCTTGGTTTGATCCAGAGAGGCCCCTCTTCTTCACTATGACCAGCTTTACAGACTTTTTACAGTGGTATGCAAACTAGACAGCAACTCGATGGCCATATTATTCAGAATGCTACCATCCTATAACTCCACTCTTGTTTTAACAAAGAGAAAATACTATATATTTAACCTCTTGGGTGCTACAGACATCTCTAGCATTAAAAAGTGTTTTTAAATAAATAAGTACGTTGTATGTTATGATTAAGGTAGTATAGCAAAAGATACTTATTAGATTAAAATAGCAAAAACTTTTTACTAAATAATATTCTCAAATCAATTATTTTACAGACGATCTATTGTTTTCACCATTGAAATGTATTAATGATCAAATAAGGACATACAGAAAAAAAAAAAAAAAAAAAAAAAAAAAAGATCTATTTAAGCATCAGAAAAATTTTCATTTTAAACATTGAGACACAAAAATCACTTTTGTAATTTAATGACATGTGAAAGAATACGTAGTCAAAAATTAGTTAGCCCTGTCTTAAATCTCCTAAAAGAAATATTAACTTTATTTAATTTTTATATTTGTGTAGTCTGTCATATTTTTTGGCAGAGCAAAGCATTCTGGGATGAATTTGGAGCAAACCATTTTAACCATAGTAGGGGATGTATAAAACTTCTTTTGAATTAAATCGCTCTTTTGCTTTCATAAAGGGTTGCAAAGAAGACTCAAACGCTTCTATTCATGAAAACTAACAAAATATCTTTAATTCAATCATTTTAAAGCCCCTTTCACATCGGTAAAAATTATAGAAAAATGTATTTACCCTCCACCTGGTGATCTTGGTTTGATCCAGAGAGGCCCCACTTCTTCACTATGACCAGCTTTACAGACTTTTTACAGTGGTATGCAAACTACACAGCAACCCGATGGCCATATTATTCAGAATGCTGCCATCCTATAACTCCACTCTTGTTTTAACAAGGAGAAAACACTATATATTTAACCTCTTGGGTGCTACAGACATCTCTAGCATTATAAAGTGTTTTCAAATAAATAAGTACATTGTATGTTATGATTAAGGTAGTATAGCAAAAGATACTTATTAGATTAAAATAGCAAAAACTTTTTACTAAATAATATTCACAAATCAATTATTTTACAGACGATCTATTGTTTTCACAATTGAAATGTATTAATGATCAAATAAGGACATACAAAAAAAAAAAAAAAAAAAAAAAAGATCTATTTAAGCATCAGAAAAATTTTCATTTTAAACTTTGAGACACAAAAATCACTTTTGGGATTTAATGACATGTGAAAGAAAATGTAGCCAAAAAATTAGTTAGCCCTACCTTAAATCTCCTAAAAGAAATATTAACTTAATTTAATTTTTATGTTTGTGTAGTCTGTCATATTTTTTGGCAGAGCAAAGCATTCTGGGATGAATTTGGAGCAAACCATTTTAACCATAGTAGGGGATGAATAAAACTTCTTTTGAATTAAATCGCTCTTTTGCTTTCATAAAGGGTTGCAAAGAAGACTCAAACGCTTCTATTCATGAAAACTAACAAAATATCTTTAATTCAATCATTTTAAAGCCCCTTTCACATCGGTAAAAATTATAGAAAAATGTATTTACCCTCCACCTGGTGATCTTGGTTTGATCCAGAGAGGCCCCACTTCTTCACTATGACCAGCTTTACAGACTTTTTACAGTGGTATGCAAACTAGACAGTAACTCGATGGCCATATTATTCAGAATGCTGCCATCCTATAACTCCACTCTTGTTTTAACAAGGAGAAAACACTATATATTTAACCTCTTGGGTGCTACAGACATCTCTAGGATTAAAAAGTGTTTTTAAATAAATAAGTACGTTGTATGTTATGATTAAGGAAGTATATCCTAAGATACTAATTAGATTAAAATAGCAAAAACTATTTACTAAATAATATTCACAAATCAATTATTTTACAGACGATCTATTGTTTTCTCCATTGAAATGTATTAATGATCAAATAAGGACATACAGAAAAAAAAAAAAAAAAAAAAAAAAAAAAAGATCTATTTAAGCATCAGAAAAATTTTCATTTTAAACTTTGAGACACTAAAATCACTTTTGGGATTTAATGACATGTGAAAGAACACGTAGTCAAAAATTAGTTAGCCCTGTCTTAAATCTCCTAAAAGAAATATTAACTTAATTTAATTTTTATGTTTGTGTAGTCTGTCATATTTTTTGGCAGCGCAAAGCATTCTGGGATGAATTTGGAGCAAACCATTTTAACCATAGTAGGGGATGTATAAAACTTCTTTTGAATTAAATCGCTCTTTTGCTTTCATAAAGGGTTGCAAAGAAGTCTCAAACGCTTCTATATATAAAAACTAACAAAATATCTTTAATTCAATCATTTAAAAGCCCCTTTCATATTGGTAAAAAATTATAGAAAAATGTATTTACCCTCTACCTGGTGATCTTGGTTTGATCCAGAGAGGCCCCACTTCTTCACTATGACCAGCTTTACAGACTTTTTACAGTGGTATGCAAACTAGACAGCAACTCGATGGCCATATTATTCAGAATGCTACCATCCTATAACTCCACTCTTGTTTTAACAAAGAGAAAACACTATATATTTAACCTCTTGGGTGCTACAGACATCTCTAGCATTAAAAAGTGTTTTTAAATAAATAAGTACGTTGTATGTTATGATTAAGGTAGTATAGCAAAAGATACTTATTAGATTAAAATAGCAAAAACTTTTTACTAAATAATATTCACAAATCAATTATTTTACAGACGATCTATTGTTTTCACCATTGAAATGTATTAATGATCAAATAAGGACATACAGAAAAAAAAAAAAAAAAAAAAAAAGATCTATTTAAGCATCAGAAAAATTTTCATTTTAAACTTTGAGACACAAAAATCACTTTTGTAATTTAATGACATGTGAAAGAATACGTAGTCAAAAATTAGTTAGCCCTGTCTTAAATCTCCTAAAAGAAATATTAACTTTATTTAATTTTTATGTTTGTGTAGTCTGTCATATTTTTTGGCAGAGCAAAGCATTCTGGGATGAATTTGGAGCAAACCATTTTAACCATAGTAGGGGATGTATAAAACTTCTTTTGAATTAAATCGCTGTTTTGCTTTCATAAAGGGTTGCAAAGAAGACTCAAACGCTTCTATTCATGAAAACTAACAAAATATCTTTAATTCAATCATTTTAAAGCCCCTTTCACATCGGTAAAAATTGTAGAAAAATGTATTTACCCTCCACCTGGTGATCTTGGTTTGATCCAGAGAGGCCCCACTTCTTCACTATGACCAGCTTTACAGACTTTTTACAGTGGTATGCAAACTATACAGCAACCCGATGGCCATATTATTCAGAATGCTGCCATCCTATAACTCCACTCTTGTTTTAACAAGGAGAAAACACTATATATTTAACCTCTTGGGTGCTACAGACATCTCTAGCATTATAAAGTGTTTTCAAATAAATAAGTACATTGTATGTTATGATTAAGGTAGTATAGCAAAAGATACTAATTAGATTAAAATAGCAAAAACTTTTTACTAAATAATATTCACAAATCAATTATTTTACAGACGATCTATTGTTTTCACCATTGAAATGTATTAATGATCAAATAAGGACATACAAAAAAAAAAAAAAAAAAAAAAAAAAAAAAGATCTATTTAAGCATCAGAAAAATTTTCATTTTAAACTTTGAGACACAAAAATCACTTTTGGGATTTAATGACATGTGAAAGAATACGTAGTCAAAAATTAGTTAGCCCTGTATTAAATCTCCTAAAAGAAATATTAACTTAATTTAATTTTTATGTTTGTGTAGTCTGTCATATTTTTTGGCAGAGCAAAGCATTCTGGGTTGAATTTGGAGCAAACCATTTTAACCATAGTAGGGGATGTATAAAACTTCTTTTGAATTAAATCGCTCTTTTGCTTTCATAAAGGGTTGCAAAGAAGACTCAAACGCTTCTATTCATGAAAACTAACAAAATATCTTTAATTCAATCATTTTAAAGCCCCTTTCACATCGTTAAAAATTATAGAAAAATGTATTTACCCTCCACCTGGTAATCTTGGTTTGATCCAGAGAGGCCCCACTTCTTCACTATGACCAGCTTTACAGACTTTTTACAGTGGTATGCAAACTAGACAGCAACTCGATGGCCATATTATTCAGAATGCTGCCATCCTATAACTCCACTCTTGTTTTAACAAGGAGAAAACACTATATATTTAACCTCTTGGGTGCTACAGAAATCTCTAGGATTAAAAAGTGTTTTTAAATAAATAAGTACATTGTATGTTATGATTAAGGAAGTATAGCCTAAGATAGTAATTATATTAAAATAACAAAAACTATTTACTAAATAATATTCACAAATAAATTATTTTACAGACGATCTATTGTTTTCACCATTGAAATGTATTAATGATCAAATAAGGACATACAAATAAAAAAGATCTATTTAAGCATCAGAAAAATTTTCATTTTAAACTTTGAGACACAAAAATCACTTTTGGGATACAATGACATGTTAAAGAATACGTAGTCAAAAATTAGTTAGCCCTGTCTTAAATGTCCTAAAAGAAATATTAACTTAATTTAATTTTTATGTTTGTGTAGTCTGTCATAGTTTTTGGAAGAGCAAAGCATTCTGGGATGAATTTGGAGCAAACCATTTTAACCATAGTAGGGGATGTATAAAACTTCTTTTGAATTAAATCGCTCTTTTGCTTTCATAAAGGGTTGCAAAGAAGACTCAAACGCTTCTATTCATGAAAACTAACAAAATATCTTTAATTCAATCATTTTAAAGCCCCTTTCACATCGGTAAAAATTATAGAAAAATGTATTTACCCTCCACCTGGTGATCTTGGTTTGATCCAGAGAGGCCCCACTTCTTCACTATGACCAGCTTTACAGACTTTTTAGAGTGGTATGCAAACTAGACAGCAACTCGATGGCCATATTATTCAGAATGCTGCCATCCTATAACTCCACTCTTGTTTTAACAAGGAGAAAACACTATATATTTAACCTCTTGGTGCTACAGACATCTCTAGCATTAAAAAGTGTCTTTAAATAAATAAGTACGTTGTATGTTATGATTAAGGAAGTATAGCATAAGATACTAATTAGATTAAAATAGCAAAAACTATTTACTTAATAATATTCACAAATCAATTATTTTACAGACGATCTATTGTTTTCACCATTGAAATGTATTAATGATCAAATAAGGACACACAGAAAAAAAAAAAAAAAAAAAAACATCTATTTAAGCATCAGAAAAATTTTCATTTTAAACTTTGAGACACAAAAATCACTTTTGGGATTTAATGACATGTGAAAGAACACGTAGTCAAAAATTAGTTAGCCCTGTCTTAAATCTCCTAAAAGAAATATTAACTTAATTTAATTTTTATGTTTGTGTAGTCTGTCATATTTTTTAGCAGAGCAAAGCATTCTGGGATGAATTTGGAGCAAACCATTTTAACCATAGTAGGGGATGTATAAAACTTCTTTTGAATTAAATCGCTTTTTTGCTTTCATAAAGGGTTGCAAAGAAGACTCAAATGCTTCTATACATGAAAACTAACAAAATATCTTTAATTCAATCATTTTAAAGCCCCTTTCACATTGGTAAAAATTATAGAAAAATGTATTTACCCTCTACCTGGTGATCTTGGTTTGATCCAGAGAGGCCCCACTTCTTCACTATGACCAGCTTTACAGACTTTTCACAGTGGTATGCAAACTAGACAGCAACTCGATGGCCATATTATTCAGAATGCTACCATCCTATAACTCCACTCTTGTTTTAACAAAGAGAAAACACTATATATTTAACCTCTTGGGTGCTACAGAAATCTCTAGCATTAAAAAGTGTTTTTAAATAATTAAGTACGTTGTATGTTATGATTAAGGAAGTATAGCCTAAGATACTAATTAGATTAAAATAGCAAAAACTATTTACAAAATAATATTCACAAATCAATTATTTTACAGACGATCTATTGTTTTCACCATTGAAATGTATTAATGATCAAATAAGGACATACAGAAAAAAAAAAAAAAAAAAAAAAAAAGATCTATTTAAGCATCAGAAAAATTTTCATTTTAAACTTTGAGACACTAAAATCACTTTTGGGATTTAATGACATGTGAAAGAACACGTAGTCAAAAATGAGTTAGCCCTGTCTTAAATCTCCTAAAAGAAATATTAACTTAATTTAATTTTTATGTTTATGTAGTCTGTCATATTTTTTGGCAGCGCAAAGCATTCTGGGATGAATTTGGAGCAAACCATTTTAACCATAGTAGGGGATGTATAAAACTTCTTTTGAATTAAATCGCTCTTTTGCTTTCATAAAGGATTGCAAAGAAGATTCAAACGCTTCTATATATGAAAACTAACAAAATATCTTTAATTCAATCATTTAAAAGCCCCTTTCACATTGGTAAAAAATTATAGAAAAATGTATTTACCCTCTACCTGGTGATCTTGGTTTGATCCAGAGAGGCCCCTCTTCTTCACTATGACCATCTTTACAGACTTTTTACACTGGTATGCAAACTAGACAGCAACTCGATGGCCATATTATTCAGAATGCTACCATCCTATAACTCCACTCTTGTTTTAACAAAGAGAAAACACTATATATTTAACCTCTTGGGTGCTACAGACATCTCTAGCATTAAAAAGTGTTTTTAAATAAATAAGTACGTTGTATGTTATGATTAAGGTAGTATAGCAAAAGATACTTATTAGATTAAAATAGCAAAAACTTTTTACTAAATAATATTCACAAATCAATTATTTTACAGACGATCTATTGTTTTCACCATTGAAATGTATTAATGATCAAATAAGGACATACGAAAAAAAAAAAAAAAAAGATCTATTTAAGCATCAGAAAAATTTTCATTTTAAAGTTTGAGACACAAAAATCACTTTTGTAATTTAATGACATGTGAAAGAATACGTAGTCAAAAATTAGTTAGCCCTGTCTTAAATCTCCTAAAAGAAATATTAACTTAATTTAATTTTTATGTTTGTGTAGTCTGTCATATTTTTTGGAAGAGCAAAGCATTCTGGGATGAATTTGGAGGAAACCATTTTAACCATAGTAGGGGATGTATAAAACTTCTTTTGAATTAAATCACTCTTTTACTTTCATAAAGGGTTGCAAAGAAGACTCAAACTATTATACTCATGAAAACTAACAAAATATCTTTAATTCAATCATTTTAAAGCCCTTTTCACATCGATAAAAATTATAGAAAAATGTATTTACCCTCCACCTGGTGATCTTGGTTTGATCCAGAGAGGCCCCACTTCTTCACTATGACCAGCTTTACAGACTTTTTACAGTGGTATGCAAACTAGACAGCAACTCGATGGCCATATTATTCAGAATGCTGCCATCCTATAACTCCACTTTTGTTTTAACAAGGAGAAAACACTATTTATTTAACCTCTTGGGTGCTACAGACATCTCTAGCATTAAAAAGTGTTTTCAAATAAATAAGTACTTTATATGTTATGATTAAGGTAGTATAGCAAAAGATACTAATTAGATTAAAATAGCAAAAACGTTTTACAAAATAATATTCACAAATGAATTATTTTACAGACGATTTATTGTTTTCACCAATGAAATGTATTAATGATCAAATAAGGACATACAGAAAAAAAAAAAAAAAAAAAAAAAACATCTATTTAAGCATCAGAAAAATTTTCATTTTAAACTTTGAGACACAAAAATCACTTTTGGGATTTAATGACATGTGAAAGAACACGTAGTCAAAAATTAGTTAGCCCTGTCTTCAATCTCCTAAAAGAAATATTAACTTAATTTAATTTTTATGTTTGTTTAGTCTGTCATATTTTTTAGCAGAGCAAAGCATTCTGGGATGAATTTGGAGCAAACCATTTTAACCATAGTAGGGGATGTATAAAACTTCTTTTGAATTAAATCGCTTTTTTGCTTTCATAAAGGGTTGCAAAGAAGACTCAAATGCTTCTATACATGAAAACTAACAAAATATCTTTAATTCAATCATTTTAAAGCCCCTTTCACATTGGTAAAAATTATAGAAAAATGTATTTACCCTCTACCTGGTGATCTTAGTTTGATCCAGAGAGGCCCCACTTCTTCACTATGACCAGCTTTACAGACTTTTCACAGTGGTATGCAAACTAGACAGCAACTCGATGGCCATATTATTCAGAATGCTACCATCCTATAACTCCACTCTTGTTTTAAAGGGATAGTAATACTTAAAATGTAAAAAAAAATATGTTGTAGGGTTTATCCCCCTGAGTAAAACAAGGGTACTCCCATTGCTGAAAGGTGTTTCATTCAAAAGTTATTAATTTTCAAAGTTGAATTTTTTAGGTGCAATATCACAGTGGCCTGAAATTGTACAGTGGCGCTGTTGCTACACGATCCTATGGACAGCTCTGGTCAGTTGACCATAAATCTCCATAGGATGGTGTAGCAACAGCGCCACTGTACAATTTCAGGCCACTGTGATATTGCACCTAAAAAATTCAACTTTGAAAATTAATAACTTTTGAATGAAACATCTTTCAGCAGTGGGAGTGCCCTTTATTAACTCAGGGGGATAAACTCTACAACATATTTTTTTTTACATTTTAAGTATTACTATCCCTTTAACAAAGAGAAAACACTATATATTTAACCTCTTGGGTGCTACAGACATCTCTAGCATTAAAAAGTGTTTTTAAATAAATAAGTACGTTGTATGTTATGATTAAGGAAGTATAGCCTAAGATACTAATTAGATTAAAATAGCAAAAACTATTTACAAAATAATATTCACAAATCAATTATTTTACAGACGATCTATTGTTTTCACCATTGAAATGTATTAATGATCAAATAAGGACATACAGAAAAAAAAAAAAAAAAAAAAAAAAAGATCTATTTAAGCATCAGAAAAATTTTCATTTTAAACTTTGAGACACTAAAATCACTTTTGGGATTTAATGACATGTGAAAGAACACGTAGTCAAAAATTAGTTAGCCCTGTCTTAAATCTCCTAAAAGAAATATTAACTTAATTTAATTTGTATGTTTATGTAGTCTGTCATATTTTTTGGCAGCGCAAAGCATTCTGGGATGAATTTGGAGCAAACCATTTTAACCATAGTAGGGGATGTATAAAACTTCTTTTGAATTAAATCGCTCTTTTGCTTTCATAAAGGGTTGCAAAGAAGACTCAAACGCTTCTATTCATGAAAACTAACAAAATATCTTTAATTCAATCATTTTAAAGCCCCTTTCACATCGGTAAAAATTATAGAAAAATGTATTTACCCTCCACCTGGTGATCTTGGTTTGATCCAGAGAGGCCCCACTTCTTCACTATGACCAGCTTTACAGACTTTTTAGAGTGGTATGCAAACTAGACAGCAACTCGATGGCCATATTATTCAGAATGCTGCCATCCTATAACTCCACTCTTGTTTTAACAAGGAGAAAACACTATATATTTAACCTCTTGGTGCTACAGACATCTCTAGCATTAAAAAGTGTCTTTAAATAAATAAGTACGTTGTATGTTATGATTAAGGAAGTATAGCATAAGATACTAATTAGATTAAAATAGCAAAAATTATTTACTTAATAATATTCACAAATCAATTATTTTACAGACGATCTATTGTTTTCACCATTGAAATGTATTAATGATCAAATAAGGACACACAGAAAAAAAAAAAAAAAAAAAAAAAAAAAAAAACATCTATTTAAGCATCAGAAAAATTTTCATTTTAAACTTTGAGACACAAAAATCACTTTTGGGATTTAATGACATGTGAAAGAACACGTAGTCAAAAATTAGTTAGCCCTGTCTTAAATCTCCTAAAAGAAATATTAACTTAATTTAATTTTTATGTTTGTGTAGTCTGTCATATTTTTTAGCAGAGCAAAGCATTCTGGGATGAATTTGGAGCAAACCATTTTAACCATAGTAGGGGATGTATAAAACTTCTTTTGAATTAAATCGCTCTTTTGCTTTCATAAAGGATTGCAAAGAAGATTCAAATGCTTCTATATATGAAAACTAACAAACTATCTTTAATTCAATCATTTAAAAGCCCCTTTCACATTGGTAAAAAATTATAGAAAAATGTATTTACCCTCTACCTGGTGATCTTGGTTTGATCCAGAGAGGCCCCTCTTCTTCACTATGACCAGCTTTACAGACTTTTTACAGTGGTATGCAAACTAGACAGCAACTCGATGGCCATATTATTCAGAATGCTACCATCCTATAACTCCACTCTTGTTTTAACAAAGAGAAAATACTATATATTTAACCTCTTGGGTGCTACAGACATCTCTAGCATTAAAAAGTGTTTTTAAATAAATAAGTACGTTGTATGTTATGATTAAGGTAGTATAGCAAAAGATACTTATTAGATTAAAATAGCAAAAACTTTTTACTAAATAATATTCTCAAATCAATTATTTTACAGACGATCTATTGTTTTCACCATTGAAATGTATTAATGATCAAATAAGGACATACAGAAAAAAAAAAAAAAAAAAAAAAAAGATCTATTTAAGCATCAGAAAAATTTTCATTTTAAATTTTGAGACACTAAAATCACTTTTGGGATTTAATGACATGTGAAAGAACACGTAGTCAAAAATTAGTTAGCCCTGTCTAAAATCTCCTAAAAGAAATATTAACTTAATTTAATTTTTATGTTTATGTAGTCTGTCATATTTTTTGGCAGCGCAAAGCATTCTGGGATGAATTTGGAGCAAACCATTTTAACCATAGTAGGGGATGTATAAAACTTCTTTTGAATTAAATCGCTCTTTTGCTTTCATAAAGGATTGCAAAGAAGATTCAAATGCTTCTATATATGAAAACTAACAAACTATCTTTAATTCAATCATTTAAAAGCCCCTTTCACATTGGTAAAAAATTATAGAAAAATGTATTTACCCTCTACCTGGTGATCTTGGTTTGATCCAGAGAGGCCCCTCTTCTTCACTATGACCAGCTTTACAAACTTTTTACAGTGGTATGCAAACTAGACAGCAACTCGATGGCCATATTATTCAGAATGCTACCATCCTATAACTCCACTCTTGTTTTAACAAAGAGAAAATACTATATATTTAACCTCTTGGGTGCTACAGACATCTCTAGCATTAAAAAGTGTTTTTAAATAAATAAGTACGTTGTATGTTATGATTAAGGTAGTATAGCAAAAGATACTTATTAGATTAAAATAGCAAAAACTTTTTACTAAATAATATTCTCAAATCAATTATTTTACAGACGATCTATTGTTTTCACCATTGAAATGTATTAATGATCAAATAAGGACATACAGAAAAAAAAAAAAAAAAAAAAAAAGATCTATTTAAGCATCAGAAAAATTTTCATTTTAAACTTTGAGACACAAAAATCACTTTTGTAATTTAATGACATGTGAAAGAATACGTAGTCAAAAATTAGTTAGCCCTGTCTTAAATCTCCTAAAAGAAATATTAACTTTATTTAATTTTTATATTTGTGTAGTCTGTCATATTTTTTGGCAGAGCAAAGCATTCTGGGATGAATTTGGAGCAAACCATTTTAACCATAGTAGGGGATGTATAAAACTTCTTTTGAATTAAATCGCTCTTTTGCTTTCATAAAGGGTTGCAAAGAAGACTCAAACGCTTCTATTCATGAAAACTAACAAAATATCTTTAATTCAATCATTTTAAAGCCCCTTTCACATCGGTAAAAATTATAGAAAAATGTATTTACCCTCCACCTGGTGATCTTGGTTTGATCCAGAGAGGCCCCACTTCTTCACTATGACCAGCTTTACAGACTTTTTACAGTGGTATGCAAACTACACAGCAACCCGATGGCCATATTATTCAGAATGCTGCCATCCTATAACTCCACTCTTGTTTTAACAAGGAGAAAACACTATATATTTAACCTCTTGGGTGCTACAGACATCTCTAGCATTATAAAGTGTTTTCAAATAAATAAGTACATTGTATGTTATGATTAAGGTAGTATAGCAAAAGATACTTATTAGATTAAAATAGCAAAAACTTTTTACTAAATAATATTCACAAATCAATTATTTTACAGACGATCTATTGTTTTCACAATTGAAATGTATTAATGATCAAATAAGGACATACAAAAAAAAAAAAAAAAAAAAAAAAGATCTATTTAAGCATCAGAAAAATTTTCATTTTAAACTTTGAGACACAAAAATCACTTTTGGGATTTAATGACATGTGAAAGAAAATGTAGCCAAAAAATTAGTTAGCCCTATCTTAAATCTCCTAAAAGAAATATTAACTTAATTTAATTTTTATGTTTGTGTAGTCTGTCATATTTTTTGGCAGAGCAAAGCATTCTGGGATGAATTTGGAGCAAACCATTTTAACCATAGTAGGGGATGAATAAAACTTCTTTTGAATTAAATCGCTCTTTTGCTTTCATAAAGGGTTGCAAAGAAGACTCAAACGCTTCTATTCATGAAAACTAACAAAATATCTTTAATTCAATCATTTTAAAGCCCCTTTCACATCGGTAAAAATTATAGAAAAATGTATTTACCCTCCACCTGGTGATCTTGGTTTGATCCAGAGAGGCCCCACTTCTTCACTATGACCAGCTTTACAGACTTTTTACAGTGGTATGCAAACTAGACAGTAACTCGATGGCCATATTATTCAGAATGCTGCCATCCTATAACTCCACTCTTGTTTTAACAAGGAGAAAACACTATATATTTAACCTCTTGGGTGCTACAGACATCTCTAGGATTAAAAAGTGTTTTTAAATAAATAAGTACGTTGTATGTTATGATTAAGGAAGTATATCCTAAGATACTAATTAGATTAAAATAGCAAAAACTATTTACTAAATAATATTCACAAATCAATTATTTTACAGACGATCTATTGTTTTCTCCATTGAAATGTATTAATGATCAAATAAGGACATACAGAAAAAAAAAAAAAAAAAAAAAAAAAAAGATCTATTTAAGCATCAGAAAAATTTTCATTTTAAACTTTGAGACACTAAAATCACTTTTGGGATTTAATGACATGTGAAAGAACACGTAGTCAAAAATTAGTTAGCCCTGTCTTAAATCTCCTAAAAGAAATATTAACTTAATTTAATTTTTATGTTTGTGTAGTCTGTCATATTTTTTGGCAGCGCAAAGCATTCTGGGATGAATTTGGAGCAAACCATTTTAACCATAGTAGGGGATGTATAAAACTTCTTTTGAATTAAATCGCTCTTTTGCTTTCATAAAGGGTTGCAAAGAAGTCTCAAACGCTTCTATATATAAAAACTAACAAAATATCTTTAATTCAATCATTTAAAAGCCCCTTTCATATTGGTAAAAAATTATAGAAAAATGTATTTACCCTCTACCTGGTGATCTTGGTTTGATCCAGAGAGGCCCCACTTCTTCACTATGACCAGCTTTACAGACTTTTTACAGTGGTATGCAAACTAGACAGCAACTCGATGGCCATATTATTCAGAATGCTACCATCCTATAACTCCACTCTTGTTTTAACAAAGAGAAAACACTATATATTTAACCTCTTGGGTGCTACAGACATCTCTAGCATTAAAAAGTGTTTTTAAATAAATAAGTACGTTGTATGTTATGATTAAGGTAGTATAGCAAAAGATACTTATTAGATTAAAATAGCAAAAACTTTTTACTAAATAATATTCACAAATCAATTATTTTACAGACGATCTATTGTTTTCACAATTGAAATGTATTAATGATCAAATAAGGACATAAAAAAAAAAAAAAAAAAAAAAAAAAAAGATCTATTTAAGCATCAGAAAAATTTTCATTTTAAACTTTGAGACACAAAAATCACTTTTGGGATTTAATGACATGTGAAAGAAAATGTAGCCAAAAAATTAGTTAGCCCTATCTTAAATCTCCTAAAAGAAATATTAACTTAATTTAATTTTTATGTTTGTGTAGTCTGTCATATTTTTTGGCAGAGCAAAGCATTCTGGGATGAATTTGGAGCAAACCATTTTAACCATAGTAGGGGATGAATAAAACTTCTTTTGAATTAAATCGCTCTTTTGCTTTCATAAAGGGTTGCAAAGAAGACTCAAACGCTTCTATTCATGAAAACTAACAAAATATCTTTAATTCAATCATTTTAAAGCCCCTTTCACATCGGTAAAAATTATAGAAAAATGTATTTACCCTCCACCTGGTGATCTTGGTTTGATCCAGAGAGGCCCCACTTCTTCACTATGACCAGCTTTACAGACTTTTTACAGTGGTATGCAAACTAGACAGTAACTCGATGGCCATATTATTCAGAATGCTGCCATCCTATAACTCCACTCTTGTTTTAACAAGGAGAAAACACTATATATTTAACCTCTTGGGTGCTACAGACATCTCTAGGATTAAAAAGTGTTTTTAAATAAATAAGTACGTTGTATGTTATGATTAAGGAAGTATATCCTAAGATACTAATTAGATTAAAATAGCAAAAACTATTTACTAAATAATATTCACAAATCAATTATTTTACAGACGATCTATTGTTTTCTCCATTGAAATGTATTAATGATCAAATAAGGACATACAGAAAAAAAAAAAAAAAAAAAAAAAAAAAGATCTATTTAAGCATCAGAAAAATTTTCATTTTAAACTTTGAGACACTAAAATCACTTTTGGGATTTAATGACATGTGAAAGAACACGTAGTCAAAAATTAGTTAGCCCTGTCTTAAATCTCCTAAAAGAAATATTAACTTAATTTAATTTTTATGTTTGTGTAGTCTGTCATATTTTTTGGCAGCGCAAAGCATTCTGGGATGAATTTGGAGCAAACCATTTTAACCATAGTAGGGGATGTATAAAACTTCTTTTGAATTAAATCGCTCTTTTGCTTTCATAAAGGGTTGCAAAGAAGTCTCAAACGCTTCTATATATAAAAACTAACAAAATATCTTTAATTCAATCATTTAAAAGCCCCTTTCATATTGGTAAAAAATTATAGAAAAATGTATTTACCCTCTACCTGGTGATCTTGGTTTGATCCAGAGAGGCCCCACTTCTTCACTATGACCAGCTTTACAGACTTTTTACAGTGGTATGCAAACTAGACAGCAACTCGATGGCCATATTATTCAGAATGCTACCATCCTATAACTCCACTCTTGTTTTAACAAAGAGAAAACACTATATATTTAACCTCTTGGGTGCTACAGACATCTCTAGCATTAAAAAGTGTTTTTAAATAAATAAGTACGTTGTATGTTATGATTAAGGTAGTATAGCAAAAGATACTTATTAGATTAAAATAGCAAAAACTTTTTACTAAATAATATTCACAAATCAATTATTTTACAGACGATCTATTGTTTTCACCATTGAAATGTATTAATGATCAAATAAGGACATACAGAAAAAAAAAAAAAAAAAAAAAAAAGATCTATTTAAGCATCAGAAAAATTTTCATTTTAAACTTTGAGACACAAAAATCACTTTTGTAATTTAATGACATGTGAAAGAATACGTAGTCAAAAATTAGTTAGCCCTGTCTTAAATCTCCTAAAAGAAATATTAACTTTATTTAATTTTTATGTTTGTGTAGTCTGTCATATTTTTTGGCAGAGCAAAGCATTCTGGGATGAATTTGGAGCAAACCATTTTAACCATAGTAGGGGATGTATAAAACTTCTTTTGAATTAAATCGCTGTTTTGCTTTCATAAAGGGTTGCAAAGAAGACTCAAACGCTTCTATTCATGAAAACTAACAAAATATCTTTAATTCAATCATTTTAAAGCCCCTTTCACATCGGTAAAAATTGTAGAAAAATGTATTTACCCTCCACCTGGTGATCTTGGTTTGATCCAGAGAGGCCCCACTTCTTCACTATGACCAGCTTTACAGACTTTTTACAGTGGTATGCAAACTATACAGCAACCCGATGGCCATATTATTCAGAATGCTGCCATCCTATAACTCCACTCTTGTTTTAACAAGGAGAAAACACTATATATTTAACCTCTTGGGTGCTACAGACATCTCTAGCATTATAAAGTGTTTTCAAATAAATAAGTACATTGTATGTTATGATTAAGGTAGTATAGCAAAAGATACTTATTAGATTAAAATAGCAAAAACTTTTTACTAAATAATATTCACAAATCAATTATTTTACAGACGATCTATTGTTTTCACAATTGAAATGTATTAATGATCAAATAAGGACATACAAAAAAAAAAAAAAAAAAAAAAAGATCTATTTAAGCATCAGAAAAATTTTCATTTTAAACTTTGAGACACAAAAATCACTTTTGGGATTTAATGACATGTGAAAGAAAATGTAGCCAAAAAATTAGTTAGCCCTATCTTAAATCTCCTAAAAGAAATATTAACTTAATTTAATTTTTATGTTTGTGTAGTCTGTCATATTTTTTGGCAGAGCAAAGCATTCTGGGATGAATTTGGAGCAAACCATTTTAACCATAGTAGGGGATGAATAAAACTTCTTTTGAATTAAATCGCTCTTTTGCTTTCATAAAGGGTTGCAAAGAAGACTCAAACGCTTCTATTCATGAAAACTAACAAAATATCTTTAATTCAATCATTTTAAAGCCCCTTTCACATCGGTAAAAATTATAGAAAAATGTATTTACCCTCCACCTGGTGATCTTGGTTTGATCCAGAGAGGCCCCACTTCTTCACTATGACCAGCTTTACAGACTTTTTACAGTGGTATGCAAACTAGACAGTAACTCGATGGCCATATTATTCAGAATGCTGCCATCCTATAACTCCACTCTTGTTTTAACAAGGAGAAAACACTATATATTTAACCTCTTGGGTGCTACAGACATCTCTAGGATTAAAAAGTGTTTTTAAATAAATAAGTACGTTGTATGTTATGATTAAGGAAGTATATCCTAAGATACTAATTAGATTAAAATAGCAAAAACTATTTACTAAATAATATTCACAAATCAATTATTTTACAGACGATCTATTGTTTTCTCCATTGAAATGTATTAATGATCAAATAAGGACATACAGAAAAAAAAAAAAAAAAAAAAAAAAAAAGATCTATTTAAGCATCAGAAAAATTTTCATTTTAAACTTTGAGACACTAAAATCACTTTTGGGATTTAATGACATGTGAAAGAACACGTAGTCAAAAATTAGTTAGCCCTGTCTTAAATCTCCTAAAAGAAATATTAACTTAATTTAATTTTTATGTTTGTGTAGTCTGTCATATTTTTTGGCAGCGCAAAGCATTCTGGGATGAATTTGGAGCAAACCATTTTAACCATAGTAGGGGATGTATAAAACTTCTTTTGAATTAAATCGCTCTTTTGCTTTCATAAAGGGTTGCAAAGAAGTCTCAAACGCTTCTATATATAAAAACTAACAAAATATCTTTAATTCAATCATTTAAAAGCCCCTTTCATATTGGTAAAAAATTATAGAAAAATGTATTTACCCTCTACCTGGTGATCTTGGTTTGATCCAGAGAGGCCCCACTTCTTCACTATGACCAGCTTTACAGACTTTTTACAGTGGTATGCAAACTAGACAGCAACTCGATGGCCATATTATTCAGAATGCTACCATCCTATAACTCCACTCTTGTTTTAACAAAGAGAAAACACTATATATTTAACCTCTTGGGTGCTACAGACATCTCTAGCATTAAAAAGTGTTTTTAAATAAATAAGTACGTTGTATGTTATGATTAAGGTAGTATAGCAAAAGATACTTATTAGATTAAAATAGCAAAAACTTTTTACTAAATAATATTCACAAATCAATTATTTTACAGACGATCTATTGTTTTCACAATTGAAATGTATTAATGATCAAATAAGGACATAAAAAAAAAAAAAAAAAAAAAAAAAAAAAAAGATCTATTTAAGCATCAGAAAAATTTTCATTTTAAACTTTGAGACACAAAAATCACTTTTGGGATTTAATGACATGTGAAAGAAAATGTAGCCAAAAAATTAGTTAGCCCTATCTTAAATCTCCTAAAAGAAATATTAACTTAATTTAATTTTTATGTTTGTGTAGTCTGTCATATTTTTTGGCAGAGCAAAGCATTCTGGGATGAATTTGGAGCAAACCATTTTAACCATAGTAGGGGATGAATAAAACTTCTTTTGAATTAAATCGCTCTTTTGCTTTCATAAAGGGTTGCAAAGAAGACTCAAACGCTTCTATTCATGAAAACTAACAAAATATCTTTAATTCAATCATTTTAAAGCCCCTTTCACATCGGTAAAAATTATAGAAAAATGTATTTACCCTCCACCTGGTGATCTTGGTTTGATCCAGAGAGGCCCCACTTCTTCACTATGACCAGCTTTACAGACTTTTTACAGTGGTATGCAAACTAGACAGTAACTCGATGGCCATATTATTCAGAATGCTGCCATCCTATAACTCCACTCTTGTTTTAACAAGGAGAAAACACTATATATTTAACCTCTTGGGTGCTACAGACATCTCTAGGATTAAAAAGTGTTTTTAAATAAATAAGTACGTTGTATGTTATGATTAAGGAAGTATATCCTAAGATACTAATTAGATTAAAATAGCAAAAACTATTTACTAAATAATATTAACAAATCAATTATTTTACAGACGATCTATTGTTTTCTCCATTGAAATGTATTAATGATCAAATAAGGACATACAGAAAAAAAAAAAAAAAAAAAAAAAAAAGATCTATTTAAGCATCAGAAAAATTTTCATTTTAAACTTTGAGACACTAAAATCACTTTTGGGATTTAATGACATGTGAAAGAACACGTAGTCAAAAATTAGTTAGCCCTGTCTTAAATCTCCTAAAAGAAATATTAACTTAATTTAATTTTTATGTTTGTGTAGTCTGTCATATTTTTTGGCAGCGCAAAGCATTCTGGGATGAATTTGGAGCAAACCATTTTAACCATAGTAGGGGATGTATAAAACTTCTTTTGAATTAAATCGCTCTTTTGCTTTCATAAAGGGTTGCAAAGAAGTCTCAAACGCTTCTATATATAAAAACTAACAAAATATCTTTAATTCAATCATTTAAAAGCCCCTTTCATATTGGTAAAAAATTATAGAAAAATGTATTTACCCTCTACCTGGTGATCTTGGTTTGATCCAGAGAGGCCCCACTTCTTCACTATGACCAGCTTTACAGACTTTTTACAGTGGTATGCAAACTAGACAGCAACTCGATGGCCATATTATTCAGAATGCTACCATCCTATAACTCCACTCTTGTTTTAACAAAGAGAAAACACTATATATTTAACCTCTTGGGTGCTACAGACATCTCTAGCATTAAAAAGTGTTTTTAAATAAATAAGTACGTTGTATGTTATGATTAAGGTAGTATAGCAAAAGATACTTATTAGATTAAAATAGCAAAAACTTTTTACTAAATAATATTCACAAATCAATTATTTTACAGACGATCTATTGTTTTCACCATTGAAATGTATTAATGATCAAATAAGGACATACAGAAAAAAAAAAAAAAAAAAAAAGATCTATTTAAGCATCAGAAAAATTTTCATTTTAAACTTTGAGACACAAAAATCACTTTTGTAATTTAATGACATGTGAAAGAATACGTAGTCAAAAATTAGTTAGCCCTGTCTTAAATCTCCTAAAAGAAATATTAACTTTATTTAATTTTTATGTTTGTGTAGTCTGTCATATTTTTTGGCAGAGCAAAGCATTCTGGGATGAATTTGGAGCAAACCATTTTAACCATAGTAGGGGATGTATAAAACTTCTTTTGAATTAAATCGCTGTTTTGCTTTCATAAAGGGTTGCAAAGAAGACTCAAACGCTTCTATTCATGAAAACTAACAAAATATCTTTAATTCAATCATTTTAAAGCCCCTTTCACATCGGTAAAAATTGTAGAAAAATGTATTTACCCTCCACCTGGTGATCTTGGTTTGATCCAGAGAGGCCCCACTTCTTCACTATGACCAGCTTTACAGACTTTTTACAGTGGTATGCAAACTATACAGCAACCCGATGGCCATATTATTCAGAATGCTGCCATCCTATAACTCCACTCTTGTTTTAACAAGGAGAAAACACTATATATTTAACCTCTTGGGTGCTACAGACATCTCTAGCATTATAAAGTGTTTTCAAATAAATAAGTACATTGTATGTTATGATTAAGGTAGTATAGCAAAAGATACTAATTAGATTAAAATAGCAAAAACTTTTTACTAAATAATATTCACAAATCAATTATTTTACAGACGATCTATTGTTTTCACCATTGAAATGTATTAATGATCAAATAAGGACATACAAAAAAAAAAAAAAAAAAAAAAAAAAAAGATCTATTTAAGCATCAGAAAAATTTTCATTTTAAACTTTGAGACACAAAAATCACTTTTGGGATTTAATGACATGTGAAAGAATACGTAGTCAAAAATTAGTTAGCCCTGTATTAAATCTCCTAAAAGAAATATTAACTTAATTTAATTTTTATGTTTGTGTAGTCTGTCATATTTTTTGGCAGAGCAAAGCATTCTGGGTTGAATTTGGAGCAAACCATTTTAACCATAGTAGGGGATGTATAAAACTTCTTTTGAATTAAATCGCTCTTTTGCTTTCATAAAGGGTTGCAAAGAAGACTCAAACGCTTCTATTCATGAAAACTAACAAAATATCTTTAATTCAATCATTTTAAAGCCCCTTTCACATCGTTAAAAATTATAGAAAAATGTATTTACCCTCCACCTGGTAATCTTGGTTTGATCCAGAGAGGCCCCACTTCTTCACTATGACCAGCTTTACAGACTTTTTACAGTGGTATGCAAACTAGACAGCAACTCGATGGCCATATTATTCAGAATGCTGCCATCCTATAACTCCACTCTTGTTTTAACAAGGAGAAAACACTATATATTTAACCTCTTGGGTGCTACAGACATCTCTAGGATTAAAAAGTGTTTTTAAATAAATAAGTACATTGTATGTTATGATTAAGGAAGTATAGCCTAAGATAGTAATTATATTAAAATAACAAAAACTATTTACTAAATAATATTCACAAATAAATTATTTTACAGACGATCTATTGTTTTCACCATTGAAATGTATTAATGATCAAATAAGGACATACAAAAAAAAAAGATCTATTTAAGCATCAGAAAAATTTTCATTTTAAACTTTGAGACACAAAAATCACTTTTGGGATACAATGACATGTTAAAGAATACGTAGTCAAAAATTAGTTAGCCCTGTCTTAAATGTCCTAAAAGAAATATTAACTTAATTTAATTTTTATGTTTGTGTAGTCTGTCATAGTTTTTGGAAGAGCAAAGCATTCTGGGATGAATTTGGAGCAAACCATTTTAACCATAGTAGGGGATGTATAAAACTTCTTTTGAATTAAATCGCTCTTTTGCTTTCATAAAGGGTTGCAAAGAAGACTCAAACGCTTCTATTCATGAAAACTAACAAAATATCTTTAATTCAATCATTTTAAAGCCCCTTTCACATCGGTAAAAATAATAGAAAAATGTATTTACCCTCCACCTGGTGATCTTGGTTTGATCCAGAGAGGCCCCACTTCTTCACTATGACCAGCTTTACAGACTTTTTAGAGTGGTATGCAAACTAGACAGCAACTCGATGGCCATATTATTCAGAATGCTGCCATCCTATAACTCCACTCTTGTTTTAACAAGGAGAAAACACTATATATTTAACCTCTTGGTGCTACAGACATCTCTAGCATTAAAAAGTGTCTTTAAATAAATAAGTACGTTGTATGTTATGATTAAGGAAGTATAGCATAAGATACTAATTAGATTAAAATAGCAAAAACTATTTACTTAATAATATTCACAAATCAATTATTTTACAGACGATCTATTGTTTTCACCATTGAAATGTATTAATGATCAAATAAGGACACACAGAAAAAAAAACAAAAAAAAAAAAAACATCTATTTAAGCATCAGAAAAATTTTCATTTTAAACTTTGAGACACAAAAATCACTTTTGGGATTTAATGACATGTGAAAGAACACGTAGTCAAAAATTAGTTAGCCCTGTCTTAAATCTCCTAAAAGAAATATTAACTTAATTTAATTTTTATGTTTGTGTAGTCTGTCATATTTTTTAGCAGAGCAAAGCATTCTGGGATGAATTTGGAGCAAACCATTTTAACCATAGTAGGGGATGTATAAAACTTCTTTTGAATTAAATCGCTTTTTTGCTTTCATAAAGGGTTGCAAAGAAGACTCAAATGCTTCTATACATGAAAACTAACAAAATATCTTTAATTCAATCATTTTAAAGCCCCTTTCACATTGGTAAAAATTATAGAAAAATGTATTTACCCTCTACCTGGTGATCTTGGTTTGATCCAGAGAGGCCCCACTTCTTCACTATGACCAGCTTTACAGACTTTTCACAGTGGTATGCAAACTAGACAGCAACTCGATGGCCATATTATTCAGAATGCTACCATCCTATAACTCCACTCTTGTTTTAACAAAGAGAAAACACTATATATTTAACCTCTTGGGTGCTACAGAAATCTCTAGCATTAAAAAGTGTTTTTAAATAATTAAGTACGTTGTATGTTATGATTAAGGAAGTATAGCCTAAGATACTAATTAGATTAAAATAGCAAAAACTATTTACAAAATAATATTCACAAATCAATTATTTTACAGACGATCTATTGTTTTCACCATTGAAATGTATTAATGATCAAATAAGGACATACAGAAAAAAAAAAAAAAAAAAAAAAAAAGATCTATTTAAGCATCAGAAAAATTTTCATTTTAAACTTTGAGACACTAAAATCACTTTTGGGATTTAATGACATGTGAAAGAACACGTAGTCAAAAATGAGTTAGCCCTGTCTTAAATCTCCTAAAAGAAATATTAACTTAATTTAATTTTTATGTTTATGTAGTCTGTCATATTTTTTGGCAGCGCAAAGCATTCTGGGATGAATTTGGAGCAAACCATTTTAACCATAGTAGGGGATGTATAAAACTTCTTTTGAATTAAATCGCTCTTTTGCTTTCATAAAGGATTGCAAAGAAGATTCAAACGCTTCTATATATGAAAACTAACAAAATATCTTTAATTCAATCATTTAAAAGACCCTTTCACATTGGTAAAAAATTATAGAAAAATGTATTTACCCTCTACCTGGTGATCTTGGTTTGATCCAGAGAGGCCCCTCTTCTTCACTATGACCATCTTTACAGACTTTTTACAGTGGTATGCAAACTAGACAGCAACTCGATGGCCATATTATTCAGAATGCTACCATCCTATAACTCCACTCTTGTTTTAACAAAGAGAAAACACTATATATTTAACCTCTTGGGTGCTACAGACATCTCTAGCATTAAAAAGTGTTTTTAAATAAATAAGTACGTTGTATGTTATGATTAAGGTAGTATAGCAAAAGATACTTATTAGATTAAAATAGCAAAAACTTTTTACTAAATAATATTCACAAATCAATTATTTTACAGACGATCTATTGTTTTCACCATTGAAATGTATTAATGATCAAATAAGGACATACAGAAAAAAAAAAAAAAAAAGATCTATTTAAGCATCAGAAAAATTTTCATTTTAAAGTTTGAGACACAAAAATCACTTTTGTAATTTAATGACATGTGAAAGAATACGTAGTCAAAAATTAGTTAGCCCTGTCTTAAATCTCCTAAAAGAAATATTAACTTAATTTAATTTTTATGTTTGTGTAGTCTGTCATATTTTTTGGAAGAGCAAAGCATTCTGGGATGAATTTGGAGGAAACCATTTTAACCATAGTAGGGGATGTATAAAACTTCTTTTGAATTAAATCACTCTTTTACTTTCATAAAGGGTTGCAAAGAAGACTCAAACTATTCTACTCATGAAAACTAACAAAATATCTTTAATTCAATCATTTTAAAGCCCTTTTCACATCGATAAAAATTATAGAAAAATGTATTTACCCTCCACCTGGTGATCTTGGTTTGATCCAGAGAGGCCCCACTTCTTCACTATGACCAGCTTTACAGACTTTTTACAGTGGTATGCAAACTAGACAGCAACTCGATGGCCATATTATTCAGAATGCTGCCATCCTATAACTCCACTTTTGTTTTAACAAGGAGAAAACACTATTTATTTAACCTCTTGGGTGCTACAGACATCTCTAGCATTAAAAAGTGTTTTCAAATAAATAAGTACTTTATATGTTATGATTAAGGTAGTATAGCAAAAGATACTAATTAGATTAAAATAGCAAAAACGTTTTACAAAATAATATTCACAAATGAATTATTTTACAGACGATTTATTGTTTTCACCAATGAAATGTATTAATGATCAAATAAGGACATACAGAAAAAAAAAAAAAAAAAAAAAAAACATCTATTTAAGCATCAGAAAAATTTTCATTTTAAACTTTGAGACACAAAAATCACTTTTGGGATTTAATGACATGTGAAAGAACACGTAGTCAAAAATTAGTTAGCCCTGTCTTCAATCTCCTAAAAGAAATATTAACTTAATTTAATTTTTATGTTTGTTTAGTCTGTCATATTTTTTAGCAGAGCAAAGCATTCTGGGATGAATTTGGAGCAAACCATTTTAACCATAGTAGTGGATGTATAAAACTTCTTTTGAATTAAATCGCTTTTTTGCTTTCATAAAGGGTTGCAAAGAAGACTCAAATGCTTCTATACATGAAAACTAACAAAATATCTTTAATTCAATCATTTTAAAGCCCCTTTCACATTGGTAAAAATTATAGAAAAATGTATTTACCCTCTACCTGGTGATCTTGGTTTGATCCAGAGAGGCCCCACTTCTTCACTATGACCAGCTTTACAGACTTTTCACAGTGGTATGCAAACTAGACAGCAACTCGATGGCCATATTATTCAGAATGCTACCATCCTATAACTCCACTCTTGTTTTAAAGGGATAGTAATACTTAAAATGTAAAAAAAAATATGTTGTAGGGTTTATCCCCCTGAGTAAAACAAGGGTACTCCCATTGCTGAAAGGTGTTTCATTCAAAAGTTATTAATTTTCAAAGTTGAATTTTTTAGGTGCAATATCACAGTGGCCTGAAATTGTACAGTGGCGCTGTTGCTACACGATCCTATGGACAGCTCTGGTCAGTTGACCATAAATCTCCATAGGATGGTGTAGCAACAGCGCCACTGTACAATTTCAGGCCACTGTGATATTGCACCTAAAAAATTCAACTTTGAAAATTAATAACTTTTGAATGAAACATCTTTCAGCAGTGGGAGTGCCCTTTATTAACTCAGGGGGATAAACTCTACAACATATTTTTTTTTACATTTTAAGTATTACTATCCCTTTAACAAAGAGAAAACACTATATATTTAACCTCTTGGGTGCTACAGACATCTCTAGCATTAAAAAGTGTTTTTAAATAAATAAGTACGTTGTATGTTATGATTAAGGAAGTATAGCCTAAGATACTAATTAGATTAAAATAGCAAAAACTATTTACAAAATAATATTCACAAATCAATTATTTTACAGACGATCTATTGTTTTCACCATTGAAATGTATTAATGATCAAATAAGGACATACAGAAAAAAAAAAAAAAAAAAAAAAAAAGATCTATTTAAGCATCAGAAAAATTTTCATTTTAAACTTTGAGACACTAAAATCACTTTTGGGATTTAATGACATGTGAAAGAACACGTAGTCAAAAATTAGTTAGCCCTGTCTTAAATCTCCTAAAAGAAATCTTAACTTAATTTAATTTGTATGTTTATGTAGTCTGTCATATTTTTTGGCAGCGCAAAGCATTCTGGGATGAATTTGGAGCAAACCATTTTAACCATAGTAGGGGATGTATAAAACTTCTTTTGAATTAAATCGCTCTTTTGCTTTCATAAAGGGTTGCAAAGAAGACTCAAACGCTTCTATATATAAAAACTAACAAAATATCTTTAATTCAATCATTTAAAAGCCCCTTTCATATTGGTAAAAAATTATAGAAAAATGTATTTACCCTCTACCTGGTGATCTTGGTTTGATCCAGAGAGGCCCCACTTCTTCACTATGACCAGCTTTACAGACTTTTTACAGTGGTATGCAAACTAGACAGCAACTCGATGGCCATATTATTCAGAATGCTACCATCCTATAACTCCACTCTTGTTTTAACAAAGAGAAAACACTATATATTTAACCTCTTGGGTGCTACAGACATCTCTAGCATTAAAAAGTGTTTTTAAATAAATAACTACGTTGTATGTTATGATTAAGGTAGTATAGCAAAAGATACTTATTAGATTAAAATAGCAAAAACTTTTTACTAAATAATATTCACAAATCAATTATTTTACAGACGATCTATTGTTTTCACCATTGAAATGTATTAATGATCAAATAAGGACATACAGAAAAAAAAAAAAAAAAAAAAAAAAAGATCTATTTAAGCATCAGAAAAATTTTCATTTTAAACTTTGAGACACAAAAATCACTTTTGTAATTTAATGACATGTGAAAGAATACGTACTCAAAAATTAGTTAGCCCTGTCTTAAATCTCCTAAAAGAAATATTAACTTTATTTAATTTTTATGTTTGTGTAGTCTGTCATATTTTTTGGCAGAGCAAAGCATTCTGGGATGAATTTGGAGCAAACCATTTTAACCATAGTAGGGGATGTATAAAACTTCTTTTGAATTAAATCGCTGTTTTGCTTTCATAAAGGGTTGCAAAGAAGACTCAAACGCTTCTATTCATGAAAACTAACAAAATATCTTTAATTCAATCATTTTAAAGCCCCTTTCACATCGGTAAAAATTATAGAAAAATGTATTTACCCTCCACCTGGTGATCTTGGTTTGATCCAGAGAGGCCCCACTTCTTCACTATGAGCAGCTTTACAGACTTTTTACAGTGGTATGCAAACTATAGAGCAACCCGATGGCCATATTATTCAGAATGCTGCCATCCTATAACTCCACTCTTGTTTTAACAAGGAGAAAACACTATATATTTAACCTCTTGGGTGCTACAGACATCTCTAGCATTATAAAGTGTTTTCAAATAAATAAGTACATTGTATGTTATGATTAAGGTAGTATAGCAAAAGATACTAATTAGATTAAAATAGCAAAAACTTTTTACTAAATAATATTCACAAATCAATTATTTTACAGACGATCTATTGTTTTCACCATTGAAATGTATTAATGATCAAATAAGGACATACAAAAAAAAAAAAAAAAAATAAAGATCTATTTAAGCATCAGAAAAATTTTCATTTTAAACTTTGAGACACAAAAATCACTTTTGGGATACAATGACATGTTAAAGAATACGTAGTCAAAAATTAGTTAGCCCTGTCTTAAATGTCCTAAAAGAAATATTAACTTAATTTAATTTTTATGTTTGTGTAGTCTGTCATAGTTTTTGGAAGAGCAAAGCATTCTGGGATGAATTTGGAGCAAACCATTTTAACCATAGTAGGGGATGTATAAAACTTCTTTTGAATTAAATCGCTCTTTTGCTTTCATAAAGGGTTGCAAAGAAGACTCAAACGCTTCTATTCATGAAAACTAACAAAATATCTTTAATTCAATCATTTTAAAGCCCCTTTCACATCGGTAAAAATTATAGAAAAATGTATTTACCCTCCACCTGGTGATCTTGGTTTGATCCAGAGAGGCCCCACTTCTTCACTATGACCAGCTTTACAGACTTTTTAGAGTGGTATGCAAACTAGACAGCAACTCGATGGCCATATTATTCAGAATGCTGCCATCCTATAACTCCACTCTTGTTTTAACAAGGAGAAAACACTATATATTTAACCTCTTGGTGCTACAGACATCTCTAGCATTAAAAAGTGTCTTTAAATAAATAAGTACGTTGTATGTTATGATTAAGGAAGTACAGCATAAGATACTAATTAGATTAAAATAGCAAAAACTATTTACTTAATAATATTCACAAATCAATTATTTTACAAACGATCTATTGTTTTCACCATTGAAATGTATTAATGATCAAATAAGGACACACAGAAAAAAAAAAAAAAAAAAAAAAACATCTATTTAAGCATCAGAAAAATTTTCATTTTAAACTTTGAGACACAAAAATCACTTTTGGGATTTAATGACATGTGAAAGAACACGTAGTCAAAAATTAGTTAGCCCTGTCTTAAATCTCCTAAAAGAAATATTAACTTAATTTAATTTTTATGTTTGTGTAGTCTGTCATATTTTTTAGCAGAGCAAAGCATTCTGGGATGAATTTGGAGCAAACCATTTTAACCATAGTAGGGGATGTATAAAACTTCTTTTGAATTAAATCGCTTTTTTGTTTTCATAAAGGGTTGCAAAGAAGACTCAAATGCTTCTATACATGAAAACTAACAAAATATCTTTAATTCAATCATTTTAAAGCCCCTTTCACATTGGTAAAAATTATAGAAAAATGTATTTACCCTCTACCTGGTGATCTTGGTTTGATCCAGAGAGGCCCCACTTCTTCACTATGACCAGCTTTACAGACTTTTCACAGTGGTATGCAAACTAGACAGCAACTCGATGGCCATATTATTCAGAATGCTACCATCCTATAACTTCACTCTTGTTTTAACAAAGAGAAAACACTATATATTTAACCTCTTGGGTGCTACAGAAATCTCTAGCATTAAAAAGTGTTTTTAAATAATTAAGTACGTTGTATGTTATGATTAAGGAAGTATAGCCTAAGATACTAATTAGATTAAAATAGCAAAAACTATTTACAAAATAATATTCACAAATCAATTATTTTACAGACGATCTATTGTTTTCACCATTGAAATGTATTAATGATCAAATAAGGACATACAGAAAAAAAAAAAAAAAAAAAAAAAAGATCTATTTAAGCATCAGAAAAATTTTCATTTTAAACTTTGAGACACTAAAATCACTTTTGGGATTTAATGACATGTGAAAGAACACGTAGTCAAAAATGAGTTAGCCCTGTCTTAAATCTCCTAAAAGAAATATTAACTTAATTTAATTTTCATGTTTATGTAGTCTGTCATATTTTTTGGCAGCGCAAAGCATTCTGGGATGAATTTGGAGCAAACCATTTTAACCATAGTAGGGGATGTATAAAACTTCTTTTGAATTAAATCGCTCTTTTGCTTTCATAAAGGATTGCAAAGAAGATTCAAACGCTTCTATATATGAAAACTAACAAAATATCTTTAATTCAATCATTTAAAAGCCCCTTTCACATTGGTAAAAAATTATAGAAAAATGTATTTACCCTCTACCTGGTGATCTTGGTTTGATCCAGAGAGGCCCCTCTTCTTCACTATGACCATCTTTACAGACTTTTTACAGTGGTATGCAAACTAGACAGCAACTCGATGGCCATATTATTCAGAATGCTACCATCCTATAACTCCACTCTTGTTTTAACAAAGAGAAAACACTATATATTTAACCTCTTGGGTGCTACAGACATCTCTAGCATTAAAAAGTGTTTTTAAATAAATAAGTACGTTGTATGTTATGATTAAGGTAGTATAGCAAAAGATACTTATTAGATTAAAATAGCAAAAACTTTTTACTAAATAATATTCACAAATCAATTATTTTACAGACGATCTATTGTTTTCACCATTGAAATGTATTAATGATCAAATAAGGACATACAGAAAAAAAAAAAAAAAAAGATCTATTTAAGCATCAGAAAAATTTTCATTTTAAAGTTTGAGACACAAAAATCACTTTTGTAATTTAATGACATGTGAAAGAATACGTAGTCAAAAATTAGTTAGCCCTGTCTTAAATCTCCTAAAAGAAATATTAACTTAATTAAATTTTTATGTTTGTGTAGTCTGTCATATTTTTTGGAAGAGCAAAGCATTCTGGGATGAATTTGGAGGAAACCATTTTAACCATAGTAGGGGATGTATAAAACTTCTTTTGAATTAAATCACTCTTTTACTTTCATAAAGGGTTGCAAAGAAGACTCAAACTATTCTACTCATGAAAACTAACAAAATATCTTTAATTCAATCATTTTAAAGCCCTTTTCACATCGATAAAAATTATAGAAAAATGTATTTACCCTCCACCTGGTGATCTTGGTTTGATCCAGAGAGGCCCCACTTCTTCACTATGACCAGCTTTACAGACTTTTTACAGTGGTATGCAAACTAGACAGCAACTCGATGGCCATATTATTCAGAATGCTGCCATCCTATAACTCCACTTTTGTTTTAACAAGGAGAAAACACTATATATTTAACCTCTTGGGTGCTACAGACATCTCTAGCATTAAAAAGTGTTTTCAAATAAATAAGTACTTTATATGTTATGATTAAGGTAGTATAGCAAAAGATACTAATTAGATTAAAATAGCAAAAACGTTTTGCAAAATAATATTCACAAATGAATTATTTTACAGACGATTTATTGTTTTCACCAATGAAATGTATTAATGATCAAATAAGGACATACAGAAAAAAAAAAAAAAAAACATCTATTTAAGCATCAGAAAAATTTTCATTTTAAACTTTGAGACACAAAAATCACTTTTGGGATTTAATGACATGTGAAAGAACACGTAGTCAAAAATTAGTTAGCCCTGTCTTAAATCTCCTAAAAGAAATATTAACTTAATTTAATTTTTATGTTTATGTAGTCTGTCATATTTTTTGGCAGCGCAAAGCATTCTGGGATGAATTTGGAGCAAACCATTTTAACCATAGTAGGGGATGTATAAATCTTCTTTTGAATTAAATCGCTCTTTTGCTTTCATAAAGGGTTGCAAAGAAGACTCAAACGCTTCTATTCATGAAAACTAACAAAATATCTTTAATTCAATCATTTTAAAGCCCCTTTCACATCGGTAAAAATTATAGAAAAATGTATTTACCCTCCACCTGGTGATCTTGGTTTGATCCAGAGAGGCCCCACTTCTTCACTATGACCAGCTTTACAGACTTTTTACAGTGGTATGCAAACTAGACAGCAACTCGATGGCCATATTATTCAGAATGCTACCATCCTATAACTCCTCTCTTGCTTTAACAAGGAGAAAACACTATATATTTAACCTCTTGGGTGCTACATACATCTCTAGCATTAGCAAGTGTTTTTAAATAAATAAGTACATTGTATGTTATGATTAAGGAAGTATAGCCTAAGATACTAATTATATTAAAATAACAAAAACTATTTACTAAATAATATTCACAAATAAATTATTTTACAGACGATCTATTGTTTTCACCATTGAAATGTATTAATGATCAAATAAGGACATACAGAAAAAAAAAATATAAAAAAAATAAAGATCTATTTAAGCATCAGAAAAATTTTCATTTTAAACTTTGAGACACAAAAATCACTTTTGGGATTTAATGACATGTGAAAGAAATCGTAGTTAAAAATTAGTTAGCCCTGTCTTAAATCTCCTAAAAGAAATATTAACTTAATTTAATTTTTATGTTTGTGTAGTCTGTCATATTTTTTGGAACAGCAAAGCATTCTGGGATGAATTTGGAGCAAACCATTTTAACCATAGTGGTGGATGTATAAAACATATTTTGAATTAAATAGCTCTTTTGCTTTCATAAAGGGTTGCAAAGAAGACTCAAACACTTCTATTCATGAACACTAATAAAATATCTTTAATTCAATCATTTGAAAGCCCCTTTCACATCGGTAAAAATTATAGAAAAATGTATTTACCCTCTACCTGGTGATCATGGTTTAATCCATAGAGGACCCACTTCTTCACTATGACCAGCTTTACAGACTTTTTACAGTGTTATGCAAACTAGACAGTAACTCGATGGCCATATTATTCAGAATGCTACCATCCTATAACTCCAGTCTTGCTTTAACAAGGAGAAAACACTATATATTTAACCTCTTGGGTGCTACAGACATCTCTAGGATTAAAAAATGTTTTTAAATAAATAAGTACATTGTATGTTATGATTAAGGAAGTATAGCCTAAGATACTAATTAGATTAAAATAGCAAAAACTATTTACAAAATAATATTCACAAATCAATTATTTTACAGACGATCTATTGTTTTCACCATTGAAATGTATTAATGATGAAATAAGGACAAACAGAAAAAAAAAAAAAGATCTATTTAGGCATCAGAAAAATTTTCATTTTAAACTTTGAGATACAAAAATCACTTTTGGGATTTAATGACATGTGAAAGAAAATGTAGCCAAAAAATTAGTTAGCCCTATCTTAAATCTCCTAAAAGAAATATTAACTTTATTTAATTTTTATGTTTGTGTAGTCTGTCATATTTTTTGGAAGAGCAAAGCATTCTGGGATAAATTTGGAGTAAACAATTTTAACCATAGTGGGGGATGTATAAAACTTCTTTTGAATTAAATCGCTCTTTTGTTTTCATAAAGGGTTGCAAAGAAGACTCAAACACTTCTATTCATGAAAACTAACAAAACATCTTTAATTCAATCATTTTAAAGCCCCTTTCACATCGGTAAAAATTTTAGAAAAATGTATTTATCCTCCACCTGGTGATCTTGGTTTGATCCAGAGACCCCACTTCTTCACTATGACCAGCTTTACAGACTTTTTAGAGTGGTATGCAACCTAGACAGCAACTCGATGGCCGTATTATTCAGAATTCAACCATCCTATAACTCCACTCATGTTTTATCAAGGAGAAAACACTTTATATTTAACCTCTTGGGTGCTACAGACATCTCTAGGGTTTAAAAGTGTTTTTAAATAAATAAGTACATTGTATGTTATGATTAAGAAAGTATAGCCTACGATACTAATTAGATTAAAATAGCAAAAACTATTTACAAAATAATATTCACAAATCAATTATTTTACAAACAATCTATTGTTTTCACCATTTAAATGTATTAATGATCAAATACAGAAAAAAAAAAAAAAAAAGATCTATTTAAGCATCAGAAAAATTTTCATTTTAAACTTTGAGACACAAAAATCACTTTTGGGATTTAATGACATGTGTAAGAAAACGTAGTCAAAAATTAGTTAGCCCTGTCTTAAATCTCCTAAAAGAAATATTAACTTAATTTAATTTTTATGTTTGTGTAGTCTGTCATATTTTTTGGAAGAGTAAAGCATTCGGCGAAGAGTTTGGAGCAAACCATTTTAACCATAATGGGGGATGTATAAAACTTCTTTTGAATTAAATCGCTCTTTTGCTTTCATAAAGGGTTGCAAAGAAGACTCAAACGCTTCTATTCATGAAAACTAACGAAAGATCTTTAATTCAATCATTTTAAAGCCCCTTTCACATCGGTAAAAATTATAGAAAAATGTATTTACCCTCCACCTGGTGATCTTGGTTTGATCTAGAGAGGCCCCACTTCTTCACTATGACCAGCTTTACAGACTTTTTACAGTGGTATGCAAACTAGACAAGAACTCGATGGCCATATTATTCAGAATGCTGCCATCCTATAACTCCACTCTTGTTTTAACAATGAGAAAACACTATATATTTAACCTCTTGGGTGCTACAGACATCTCTAGGATTAAAAAGTGTTTTTAAATAAATAAGTACATTGTATGTTATGATTAAGGAAGTATAGCCTAAGATACTAATTAGATTAAAATAGCAAAAACTATTTACAAAATAACATTCACAAATCAATTATTTTACAGACAATCTATTGTTTTCACCATTGAAATGTATTAATCATCAAATAAGGACATACAGAAAAAAAAAAAAAAAAAAAAAAAAGATCTATTTAAGCATCAGAAAAATTTTCATTTTAAACTTTGAGACACAAAAATCACTTTTGGGATTTAATGACATGTGAAAGAAAACGTAGTCAAAAATTAGTTAGCCCTGTCTTAAATCTCCTAAAAGAAATATTAACTTAATTTAATTTTTATGTTTGTGCAGTCTATCATATTTTTTGGAAGAGCAAAGCATTCTGGGATGAATTTGGAGCAAACCATTTTAACCATAGTGAGGGATGTATAAAACTTCTTTTGATTTAAATTGTTCTTTTGCTCTCATAAAATGTTGCAAATATGACTCAAACACTTTTATTCATAAAAACTAACATAATATCTTTAATTCTATCATTTTAAAGCCTCTTTCACATCGGTACAAATTATAGAAAAATGTACTTACCCTCCATCTGGTGATTTTGATTTGATTCAGAGAGGACCCACTTCTTCACTATGACCAGCTTTACAGACTTTTCATAGTGGTATGCAAACTAGACAGCAACTCGATAACCATATTATTCAGAATGCTACCATCCTATAAGTTCACTCTTGTTTTAACAAGGAGAAAACACTGTATATTTAACCTCTTGGGTGCTAAAGACATCTCTAGCATTAAAAAGTGTTTTTAAATAAATAAGTACATTGTATGTTATGATTAAGAATGTATAGCCTAAGATATTAAATAGATTAAAATAGCAAAAACTATTTACAAAATAATATTCATAAATCAATTATTTTACAGACAATCTATTGTTCCACCACTGAAATTTATTAATGATCAAATAAGGACATACAGGAAAAAAAAGATCTATTTAAGCATCAGAAAAATTTTCATTTTAAACTTTGAGACACAAAAACCTCTTTTTGGGATTTAATGATGTGTCAAAGAAAACGTAGTTGAAAATTGGTTATCCCTGTCTTAAAACTCCTAAAAGAAATATTAAGTTGATGTAATTTTTATGTTTGTGCTTTCTGTCATATTTTTTGGAAGAGCAAAGCATTCTGGGATGAATTTGGAGCAAACCATTTTAACCATAGTAGGGGATGTATAAAACTTCTTTTGAATTAGATCACTCTTTTGCTCTCATAAAAGGTTGCAAATATGACTCAACTAACAAAATATCTTTAATCCAATCATTTTAAAGCCTCTTTCACGTCGGTACAAATTTTAGAAAAATGTATTTACCCTCCACCTGGTGATTTTGGTTTGATCCAGAGAGGCCCCACTTCTTCACTATGACTAGCTTTACAGACTTTTCACAGTGGTATGCAAACTAGATAGCGACTTGATGGCCATATTATTCAGAATGCTACCATCCTATAACTCCACTCTTGTTTTAACAAGGAGAAAACACTACTAGTCAGGTAACACTGGAACAAGATGAATACAGAGTCGCAGGAACACAGCAGAGGCCCAAGATGCTCAGGGACAAGTGTAGACTGAAGCAGCATAGAGACAACACGAAAGGGCAACCAAAGTGTGCCTAGGCTAGGTTTAAATAGGCAATACAGGGCGGGCTGAAGGCAGCCAGCCAATAGAGAGCCCCCTACACACAGGACAAGAGCAATCACAGGCACTGTGATTGCCCGTTCCACCTTAGTAAGTCTAGTGAATTCGAGCTGCATGGGTTCACTTGGTTCAGGTGTACGAACAGGAGGAATGGGAGGCCAGGGTGTGTTTAAAGGACTGCCGTGCCCATAACCTCTGGCTCTTGCCCTTTTAGCCAGACGCCTTTCACGGATACGAGAGTCAATAAGCATGACATAATCGATACATTCATCTAAATCACTGGGTACATCTCTGGCAGCTATTTTGTCTTTAATAGCATCAGACAACCCCTGAGCAAAGGCTGCCACTAGCACTTTGTTATTCCATCCTACCTCTGCTGCCAATGTGCGAAATTCTATGGCATAATCGCCCACACTACGATCACCCATTTGTATCTCCATCAATTTTTTGGCAGCAGAGGCGGCTCTACCAGGTACCTCATACACTCTACGGAACTTCCGTATGAACTCGCTGAAGTTCTGAGTGCAGGGTTTAGCGTTCTGCAACAAGGGATTAGCCCATTCCAGAGCTTTGCCCGTTAAGAATGAAATTTTAAACCCAACCTTGCTACGGTCATTGGGAAAAGCATGAGGTGTGAGTTCCAGGAATATCTGTAACTGATTGATAAACCCCCTGCATAGGGTAGATTCGCAGATCTAGCCAATGCGATCACTCCACTTTAGTGACAGACAGCCTCCGTCATGCGAGGATAATGGGTAGTGGGACGGAGCTGTCTCTGGTCGGCAAAGTTCGGCAAGCCAGAAGTAGGCTGCCGGACCCTTTTTAAAGTTTACATTTTGCTCATGTAACTACTTTTTAAATCTAATGAACACTATTTTCAGTGTTCTAGATATATGCTCTAACTAATGAGCATTAAGTGTAAATAGGTGAGAGATACCCTTTAAAGGTAACGGTGCCACTGCCGTTAGACCTCTAGGGGGAGCAGCAGGCAACCCAGAAGGATTATCTGGTGTCAGAACTGGGGGGACCACCGGATTCAGATTCGGTTTGTCAAGGTGTACCATGCGTTCAAGTAATGTCTGCATAGCCAGTGCCAACTGGTCCAAGCTTTGCTCATGCACATCCATCCTCCAATGGAGGTTTTGTGTATTACCTTCACCTTTGCTGTCTGAGGTCATGGCCCTTTCGTACTGTAACAGTTTTATCAGACACTCAGACGAGAGATAAAAAATAAAACACAGTTTTATTGAGAACAAATGAGGAACATGGCCCCCTAAGGGCAGGAATAGGTAATGACACGTAACTGAAGGCAAATATGGTTGTATAGCAGACACAGTATGGATAGGGAGCAATACTGTACAATGCAATGGGAACAGAGTATAGCAAGGGTTAAAGTCCAATGCAAGTAATCAGTCTCTGATGTGGTGTGTAAGACAACGCCCAGTAGAGGACAAGAGCAGCCAGAGACTGAGGTGCGAGGTGAAGAGCACCTAGTAGTGAGTCCAAGCAGTAGTCCTCAAAGACTGGCAATATGCAAGACCAACCACTTGTGCTATAGCTAAATGGTACAAGAGCCAAGAGCACTCTGTCGTGCGTAACAGGATTAACCACACTGCGTGAGCTGAATGGGACCAGAGCCAACGGCACCCTTCCGGTGCTGAACGGGTTAATGACTCTGCGAGAGCTGAATGGGACCAGAGCCAGTAGCACCCATTGGTGCGTCAACGGATACACACACTGCAAGAGATGAATGGGACCAGAGCCAGTAGCACCCCTTGGTGCATAAACGGATACACAACACTGCCAGAGCTGAGTAGGACCAGAGCCAGTAGCACCCTTCCGGTGCGTAAATGGAGCGAGTGTATTGCAAGAGCTATCGGTATCACAGTTAATGGAAACCAAAACTGCTTTGCAAGTATAGTGGACAGGCTCGGTAATGAAGGCAACCAGCACAGCTAGTGTTGATGGAGAGACTCGGTAATGAAGGCAACAAGCTCAGCAAGTGTTAACGAGAGGCTCGGTATTGGAGGCAACAAGATCAGCAAGTGTTAATGGATAGGCCCAGTATCTGAGGCAACTAGCCCTGCAAGTGTTAACGGACAGGCTCGGTAACGGAGGCAACAAGCTCAGCAAGTGTTAACGGATAGGCCCAGTATCTGAGGCAACAAGCACTGCAAGTGTTAGCAGAGAGGCTCGGAAACGGAGGAAACAAGCTCAGCAAGTGGGAGGTCAGCATATATAGCTCAAGATTAACAGTTCACAATGTCGCTAAGCGACATAGATGAGATCTCTCTGGAACAGAATCACAGGAAACCGGTCACAAAGCAGGAACGTCAGCCAGGCCGAGTCATATACGGAGCACGAGCGTCAGAGAAGCCGGATCAATCACGGAGCAGGATCGTCAGCCAGGCCGGGTCACACATGGAGCAGGCACCAGTAGAATAGTCAGACAAGCCAAATCGGTACACAGGAACGCAGGAACACAGCAACGGAAGCACTGGTACTGGAACACCACGAAAGGGCACCTGACAGGTGCCAGATGCCCGGTATAAGAAGGCCACACTGGGCAGGCATAACCAAGCTCCACCAATAGGAACACACCACAGCAGAGAGTGGCAGAAAATCACAGGAACCGTGATACCTGAAGGGAACAGGGATAAGGTGTGTAATACTTATGCTCGGTACCTATAGGGTTAATAGTTACATTTGACTGCTTTGCAGAAATTCATGTACTAGGGAGGAAATCACTAGACTGGCTTATTCCAGCCTCTTATCTGTGTAATTGCAACAATCGTTAGAATATGTTATCTGCATTCTCTCCCCTTCCCCCCCTTCCTGTGAACAAGTTTTGCTTTTCTGTTTTTTTATAATTTTCTGCTCTATGTTGAAACTGTGAAACTGTGCACCTCGCCCCTCCCTGTAGGGGAGGGGGCTGTATAGGGCTATAAAGGTTTTGTATGATAAGAATAAAGAGAGACATTGTATGGTATACGCTGTTGTGTGTGTTTTTCCTTGCGATCCTTACAGCCTCCTGGTACCAGAAATTGACATAGATTCCACAGATCGATCATCAGGGAGTAAAAAGGTACCATACCTAGCAAAGATAACATAAGAGGGTGAAAGCTATCTCTTCAGGCAGCGATCCAGGTAAAAATCCCCTAACAGTTTTTGGTGGAAGAATGCGGGCGGTGTGCATCCATGGGTAAGTGACTATATGTTGTCGCCGTCCCAGGGATCACACTGCCGTGTTAAGGGTTGAGTGAAATAGGGAGATAGGGAGTGAGTTTCTGTTAGTCTAATATATCAGCGCGCTATAGAAATAAGGTTCAAGGCATAGGGACTCGGGAACCAAGATATGAGGTTCGAGGCATAGGGACTCGGGAACCAGTATAGTTCGAACCACCGTACTCGGGAACTAAGGCTCGAGGAGCCAGATTGATAGACTCGGGAACCAAGGTTCGGGAAATCAAACTGGCAGACTCGGGAGCCACGGTTCGAGGAACCTATAAGATAGACTCGGGAACCAATGTTCGAGCACATTAGGGGTGGTTCAGGAACTACTGTAGTCGGGAATGACCACAGGATTCGGCCCTTGGCAGTCTCGGAAGGTCACCGTGGATGACAACCGGGAGACTGCACGGTAAATTAAGTGAGTGGCATTCGACTACCGGATATTAGGCGGCAGAACACTCTCTACCAAAGAGTCCCTCTGTGAGTCTATGTCAATAATCTACTGTTCTGTCCTCTCTTGTCTGTCAAATTGTTTCGTGATACTATATGATTACTATGCACTGGTGTTGAGATATGGATGTTTGTAGAGATGTCAATTAAGTATTGTATCAAAGGATATTAGAGGCTGAGAATAAGTATTGTGTTATTGTGTGCTGTCCCCGGTTCAGGTGAAGGTAAGCACTGGGACCGGGTGTTATTTCAGGTGAAGGTGAGCACCTGAATTTTTACTCCTTTTCTTTTTCTCGTTTATTTGACATTGTGATTGCATTGTATTGTACAACTTGTTGTAAGATGGGAGGGCAAGAGAGTAAGACCCCAGAAATAGGTGAGGATTGTATACACTATGTAGAGAGACTGACAGGGGGTTCCTATTACACTATTCCATTCGTGTCTAATTTGGTCCTGCAAGATACCACCCACTGACTTTCTCCCCTGATCACTGGGAAAATTTACAACTGTCTCGTATTTGTTGCGCATGGCTTACCTGTTTTACATACATGTTATGTGTCGTTTGTCTGGGGTAGATACGTGCCCTGTTCCGGAGGGATATAGTAAGTGAGCACAGAAAGAGGGAGAGTGTGCCTACATCACCAGAAAGAGAGACGTGAGGGACTAAATGGGAAAGTTATTCAGAGTGTGTGGATTATTGATATCAAAATCAGGTACTAACACATTATGCATTCATTTAGTGACAGCTAGGGAGGGGTTAAGCCGCCATGCTTGTAAAATGTTGATGCTATGAGAAAGTTAGCGCAGCTCTGATTCCCCCTCCCTTCTCTTCCATTCTGCCTCTCCCCCTTGTTCTCTCTGTTCTTAGATAAGACACAAGTAACGGAATTTCAAGGTCACCAACGCTGCTGTTTTTCTAAAGGTCCTATTGTTAAGATGTTGTCTAGTAGCTGGGAACTAAGGGTTAATAAATATGATTGGGTGGAAATATAGATTTGTATTATGGTATAGATTTGCATTTAAATATCTATATACCGTTTTGTATTTCCTTGTTAAAAGGGGACCGTAATAACTCAATGATCCGAGGATTCTGACAGGGGCAGGTTTTTTTGTACATTTATGTGGATATGTATTGCCAGGGTCAGGTACTGGTTGGCCACCAGTAATAAGCCTGGACAGGCACACGGTATTGGTTCTGAGATAAAATGTTGCAACATTTAGGTAAATTCAGTAAATTCAATCCTAATTTTGTGTAATCAATTGTATGGATCCAAGCAAGTAAAAATATGGATTTGTTAAAGAAATTGTCAATGTGTTATAGATAATAGAACTGAAATTATGTTCTTGAGTGAGAAGAGGCAGGAATGTGGGGGCTGTCTTGCTGGAAGTGTCTGAGGGGGTTTTGGCATTGGTCTTACCGGTTCAATGGTCCTCAGTGATCTAAGACCGAGTAGTCCAGCCAGTCCACCCGGCACGGTCACGGGCACCCCTTCCTCTCCTGTTTTGACTTCTTGGGAAACATATGTTTCAACTGAAGTGGTGCACCCAATGTGTATGTGTATATATGTGTATATATGTATATGTTCAACTGAAGATTTGTTGAATTGTGATTTAGCCTCCATAAGAACAAATTGTAGTTATGTATATGTGCCCTTTGCAACCTGTTATCTGTTAATTAGAGAAACAGCAATCCTGCTTTCCCTGAAAATGACAGGAAGGGGTTAAATGCCTGTGTGCTGATTCTCTCCCACTATGAGACGATCGCGCAGCATCAGACCCCTCCCTCTCCTGTGTAAATCCTTCCCAGTTGTAATAATGTTATGGGGGAATGAAAGAGAAAGGATTGTTGATACATATGGGAAATTAACTTCTAATGAAATTAGAGACAGATAAGTAGGGACTGCAGATGCATTCCCTCTTAATGACGTGACTGATAATGTATTATTGTTTTACTGTTCTCTGATCCTGGGGTCCGTGCGGACATGTGGGAAACCTCATTTGAATCTTCCTGGGGTGCAGTAGGTTGTGCAGCAGAGGGATAAGTCCCTTGCCGCATCTTTGCATGGATTTAGGGAAACACTGAGAGTGTGTTGAGCAAGCCAGTAAGTGAAGTAATGGAGAAAGAAAGGACAGAAGTTATGTACAGAGATACAGAGAAAGACAAAAAGACTAGGCAGGTATTGAAGGACCAGGCAAAGTTTAGTGCTTTAGCAATTGCAGGTAAAGTTGGCACTGTTGAAGCAGGTAGAAAGAATAATGTAAGTGGTACAGCGAGATCTAAGCAGGTAGGAAAGAATACATGTTTTTACTGTAAGCAGGAAGGACATTGGAAGTGAAATTGCCCCAAGCTGAGGAATAAGTATAGATATACAGACAGAAATCCCCAGGAAGAAGGTGTATCTGTTAGTGGTGATGCAGACAGAAATGACTCACCTAAAAAGACAGAATAGGAAGGGATCAGGATCAGTTTTTTTTTTAGCATTATCCTATAGTGCAGGAGGGTGGAATTCATAGTGAAGAAAACTATCAGTATAGTAGGGGTGGATTGAATTCCCTCCTGTATGCCATATATACAACCTATGGAAGTTACCATAGAAGGGACTATGGTCCAAGATGGTTTTCTCCTATCAGAGTCATGCCCCATTGCACTGTTGGGAAGGGATCTGTTGACCAGATTGAAGACAGAGATAACTTTTGACGCTGACAAGATAGAGGTATATGTACCTGACTATTATGACTTGACTTTCCATATGGCACTGAGACACACTTCCCAGGATAGTCATGATTCAGACATCCCGGAGGAGGTTCTGCGCTCAGTGCCCTCTGTTGTTTGAGCAGCTGGAAAGCCAGGGGTTGGTAGGGATGCCCGACCCGTTATTGACTTGCAGCCTAATGCAGGACCGGTCTAGGTCAGATAGTACCCCATCAGCAAAGAGGCTAGGCAAGGGTTAAGCTAATAGTGGCCAATATTTTGACTGAAGGATTGTATGACAAACTGACTATGATTCTCCTGATACGATAGTATGGGATGAACTGAAGCGGGTGCTGATGTTCGCCCCTGCTTTAGCTCTGCCAAAACCAGTTACCCTATTGCCCGAAGACATAAATGATCCTCCAGAGCATGACTGTGTAGAAGCCCTGGAGGAAGTGACTTTACCCAGACCAGATTTGTACAAAGTAAGTTAGAAACTTGTTGGGATTTGTGTGTTATATACTTGTAAATAAATCCTAAAATGTGACATATTCTAATCACTGGGGCCAGGCAATGGGCTTGGGTGTCATTTGAACGGCTCCAGATAGATTATATTGGGTTGCTTTGCAGCCTGTACTGGGATTTTAGTATGCTGTTGTAATAGTTGATTAATTGTCTAAGTGGCTAGAGACATTTCTTTTGAAAGGAGCTACTGCGGGATCAGTAGCTAAGGTGTTAATAAGAAAAGTAATTCCAAGGTTTGGTTTGCCTCGAGTCATTGAGTCAGACCATGGAAAACATGTTACAGATGAAATTGTTAAAAGTAATTGTGTCAATCTAGGGGTGGACTGGAGATATCATACGCCCTGGAGGCCTCAATCCTCTGGACAAGTTGAGAGGATGAACCAGACTCTTAAGCGCTCTCTGACCAAACTATGTACTGAACTAAGACTCAAATGGCCATAGGCGCTTCCCCGTGACTTGACTCACTTCAGGGTGACCCCTTCCAAATCCTTAAAAGCTTATTCCTTATGAGATCCTCTTCGGTAGGCCCTGGAATAGGATTGTGATGTATCACGGATCTACCTTAGAGATTGGTAATCAGCAGATTATGGATTATGTAACTGCTTTGCAGCATACCCTTTCTTTTCTTCACAGATTTTCTGTTCAAAAGCCTTTGCTTTCGGCTGGCCCAGTGCAAGTTTCCAGATTGGAGAGTGGGTATATGTACAGACATGGAGAACAGAGTGTTTGGAGCCCCAGTGGAAGGGTGCATTGCAGCTTCTGTTGACAAGTTACAGCGCAGTCAAGCTGCATAAAGGAAAGACCTGGATATACCACACCAGTGTGCCAGCTGCACCAGAGCCTGAGCAGGATAAAGGCCCTGTGCCCTCCCAGTGCCCAGCAGATGCCCAGAGGGAGGCAGAACAGGGTGAAGGTCTGAGGCTTTTGTTCAGGAAATACCAGTAAGTAGGCTTATTGCATCGCCTACCTCCGTGGGACCAGTAAGCAGGCTTATTGCATCGCCTGCCACCGTGAGATCATCAAGTAGGTGTTTTGATGGGCATAATAATCCCTGACCACCTGCCTCCGTGGGACAAGAACATCATGAAGATCCATCCCTTTGGAAAGCTAGCACCCTCTGGCAGTGAACGTGGCCTGCTTGTGGAGGTGCCCCTAAAGATAGAAAATGATGGTCTAATGTGTATTAACATCATAGGTGTGGGGTGTGGAAGGCTGGCTTATGTATGCAACTTATGTCTCACCCTCACTCACGTAAGGATTTCTAAATGGCCACCTCTGCACTGGGGTCAGATGGACTGCAGAGACACCCCAGAGACCCGTGAGAACTCCAATGTCTGAATCTACTTAGCACCAGCATGTTATGAACATTACGAACTTTTGCTTGTGCACGTGCCTGTTTCGCTAGCTGTAATCCAAAAGCATTATTGTTCTTTATGTCCTATTTAAGTTTTTTGCTTTGCCTCATTGCCAAAAGGTGTAGTTCCCCTGGGTCAGGTCCTTACACCCAGTATTTAAGGCACCTCCACAGTCCTGCACCACTATATGATGATGCCTTATCCAGGTTGTAAGATTTGTGTGAGTCTGGGTACACCCGGACTCAAAGAAGGGATTGAAAGGATTGTATAAGGGTTAAATATTCTTAGGGTTAAATTGTTTGTGTAACAAGTCATTACATATTGGTCAAACAGGCCATGTTAACATTATAAAGGGACACAGCGATACTAGGGTTAAAATTGACATTTGCTAAGGTTTGCAGAAACCTGTATAAAGGAGAAATGACTAACCCAAATACAGCCAGCCAAATCCTGTTTGTTCTCGTTTTCTTATCTATTCGTTGAAGGCCATGCTTGTTCTTTGCAAGAAATACAAATGCTGATATGTGTTCAAGGCTGTCTTGGGAAATTTGCAGATCTTCCACTGTAGTGTTGCCCCCCCCTCAGTAAAGGAAGGGGGAGTCTGTAAAATGATTGGGGAAACTTGCTGTACTTACATCCCTGATAATACAGGACCCACTGGTAAGGTAACTAAAGCAATTCAGAAATTAGAAGACTTATCCTTTGAATTAAAAAGGAATTCAGGCATAACCGACCCCTGGGACAGATATTTCCTAGACTGGTTCTCCGGCTGGAAGGGTATTCTGGCCAAAGTAGGCATTGTTCTTTTGTTCATTCTCATTATATATCTGATCATTAAACTATTGCTCTGTTGCTGTTCACACCATGCCTGTCACTCCCCTGCCAATCCGTATGCCCCTTACTTGAAAATGTTATCCCGCCGCCCTACCTCTCCCACCCCTTGCTATGATGATGTCCAGGGCCCAGTGTAACCCACAGAGTTTAGTTTGGTGAATCAGTTTAGTACTGATTCAAAGAAGGGATTGAAGGGAACAGGGATAAGGTGTGTAATACTTATGCTCGGTACCTATAGGGTTAATAGTTACATTTGACTGCTTTGCAGAAATTCATGTACTAGGGAGGAAATCACTAGACTGGCTTATTCCAGCCTCTTATCTGTGTAATTGCAACAATCGTTAGAATATGTTATCTGCATTCTCTCCCCTTCCCCCCCTTCCTGTGAACAAGTTTTGCTTTTCTGTTTTTTTATAATTTTCTGCTCTATGTTGAAACTGTGAAACTGTGCACCTCGCCCCTCCCTGTAGGGGAGGGGGCTGTATAGGGCTATAAAGGTTTTGTATGATAAGAATAAAGAGAGAGCTTGTATGGTATACGCTGTTGTGTGTGTTTTTCCTTGCGATCCTTACAGCCTCCTGGTACCAGAAATTGACATAGATTCCACAGATCGATCATCAGGGAGTAAAAAGGTACCATACCTAGCAAAGATAACATAAGAGGGTGAAAGCTATCTCTTCAGGCAGCGATCCAGGTAAAAATTCCCTAACAATACCGTGGCGCTGATGACGCTGGAACGACTGACTGAGTGCCCTGTGAACTTGTGCCCAAGTAGAGCATAGTTGCTCGATGTGCTCGTCCAGAGCTGGAATCTGTTGCGACTGGAATGAGTCCGGGAGCAAACATGGCTGAAACCCGTAGTTGATGAGAAACAGGGAGCTCCTGGACGATAAATTAACCGCACAGTTCCTGGCGAACTCTGCCCATGGCAACAGGTCTTCCCAATTATCATGATGATCGGTAACAAAACAGCGCAGGAACTGCTCCAATCCTTGATTGGCACGCTCAGCGGCTCCATTGGTCTGGGGATGGTAGGCAGATGAAAAGGACAGTTGAATGCCCAACTGGTTACAGAATGCTCTCAAAAATCTGGACACAAATTGGCTCCCACGGTCGGACACCAGAACTCTCGGTACCCCATGCATCCGGAATACCTCTTTAGCAAAGACAACTGCCAGCTCCTGGGCTGAGGGAAGGCCAGGAAGGGGCACGAAGTGAGCCATCTTAGAGAATCTATCAACCACCATAAGTATGAAAGAATAACCCCTGGACACAGGCAATTCTCCCAAGAAATCGATACATAGGACCAAGGTCGTTCACCATTCAGTACTGGTTGGAGTAAGCCCAATGGGATGTGTCTAGGGGTTTTGGCACGAGAACAGGTGGTACAGGCCACCGTGAATGCGGAGCAGTCAGCCCATAGGGAGGGCCACCAAAATACTTGTGAGAGAGACCAAATTAATTGATCCCTTCCAATATGCCCAGCAGCTTTAGATGAATGGTATGTTTCGAGCAAGCGGGTACTAAATAGCTCATCCACAAAACACTTGCCCACTGGGGTCTCTGGGGGTGCCGTAGCCTGGGTAGCCAGAATCTCCTCCCCAAGTGGCAAAGTGATGCTAGTACGTAGGGTAGCCAGGATGCGATCAGGCTGAATGATGGGTACGGGGACCTGATCCTTCTCCATCTCTGGCCCAAATTGTGTAGACAGGGCATCAGTCCTAACATTCGTGGACCCCGGCAAGTAGGATACTATAAAGTTAAAACGAGATAGAAACAGGGCCCATCTGGCCTCATGTGAGGACAATCTCTTAGCTTCCGAGAGATAAGTCAAATTTTTACGGTCAGTTAGGAGGAGTTCTAGTACCTTTCAGCAGGTGATGCAATTCTATCAAAGCAAGAATGATAGCCAGGAGTTCTCTGTCCCCAATTTCATAGTGACTCTGGGCACTAGACAGTTTTTTTGAGAAGAACCCACGTGATCTCAGAGTACCCCCGGCAACCGTACGCTGTGACAGTACTGCCCCTACCCCATTCTCAGAGGCATCAACCTCCAAAGTAAATGGAAGTGAAGGTTTGGGGTGGGACAGTACAGGAGCAGATATGAAAGCTTGATCAGCTGCTTCAGACCATTGGGATGGGTTAGCACCCTTGTGCGTAAGGTCAGACAGAGGTTTAACAATAGTGGAAAAGTTCCTGATAAACTTCCTGTAATAATTAGCAAATCCAAGAAAGCGCTGAATAGCTTTTAACCCTTTGGGTCGTGGCCATTGCAATACTGCCTGGAGTTTCTCCTGGTCCATAGCAATGCCATCCTTAGAGATCATGAAACCCAGAAAAGGCACCATGGACCTGTGAAACTCGCATTTCTTCATTTTACAAAATAGTTTATTCTGGCATAATCGAAGCAATATCAAGCATGACTATCAAGCATGACTAGATAGTCAAAATGCCCCGATCTGGTATTAAATGCCGTTTTCCACTCGTCCCCAGCTCTTATTCTGATCAGGTTATAGGCAGCCCATAGATCTAATTTAGTGAAAACGGAAGAACCTTTTAACCTGTCGAATAGTTCGGTAATGAGTGGTATGGGGTAAGCATTCTTGGACATTAGTTTATTCAGTCCCCAGTTATCGATACAAGGCCTCAACTCGCCATTCTTCTTTTTAACAAAAAAGAAACCAGCTCCAGCAGGCGAGGTAGATTTTCTAATAATCCCTCTTTTAAGGGCATCGTCAATATATTCCTCCATGGCCTGATTCTCCTCGCACGACAGCGGGTACGTGCGGCCCTTAGGAGGCACAGCGCCAGGAGGCAAATCAATAGCGCAATCGTACGCCCTATTCTGGGGCAAAGTGCTAGCCTCTCCCTTACTGAAAACGTCACTGAATTGGTGATATTCGGCCGGCACGGAGGGAGAGGTACACAAAATCTTAATTGAATGAGTCACACAATGCTCCATACAGTACTCGGACCAAGACGTGATCTCACAAGTCTGCCAGTCAAACTGGGGATTATGCAAATGTAACCATGGGAACCCCAGAATGACCGCATGATGAGGAGAATGGATAATCTGAAACCACTGTTTCTCCGTGTGGAGAGCCCCAGTAGTCATAGATAGTGGAATAGTTTCCATAGTTATCTGAGCTGGTTCTAACGGTCTGCCATCAATGGCCTCAATGGCTAAGGGAGAGTCCCTCCTGACCAACGGAATCTGATGTAACGCAGCAAATGAACTGTCCATGAAGTGTCCGGCCACGCCGGAATCAACCAGGGCCAGAACATCCACCGAATGTTCTGCCCAGGAAAATGCCACCTGGATCGTGGGTTTCTGCATAGTAGGGTCTAGGGACTGCTGAATACCACCTAGGGCCTGTCCCTCAAGGTACCCTAGATGTGTTTGTTTCCCGGACGCACAGGGCAGGTGCGTAATAGGTGTCCAGCTTTGCCACAGTACAGACATAACCCCTGCCTCCTGCGGTGTGCCCGTTCTTCCTTAGATAGTTTAGTGAACCCAAGTTGCATTGGTTCACAGGTCTCCTGTGTAAGTTCAGGAGGCATGGGAGGCGAGGGAGGCATGGGTGGGACCAAAAAACTGTTTTGCCCAATGCTCCTGGGCCATAGCTTGCGGTCTTTAGCCATAAGTCTCTAACGAATACGAGAATCAATTAGAATAGCGAAATCAATGTATTCGTCCAAATCACTAGCAGTTCTCTAGCTGCCGTCTCATCCTTAATACGGTCAGCAAGTCCCTGAGCAAAAGCTGCCACCAGCACCTCGTTGTTCCAACCTACCTCTGCTGCCAATGTACGGAATTCTATGGCATAATTGCTCACAGTACAATTTCCCTGTTGTATCTCCATCAATTGTTTGGCAGCAGAGGCAGCTCTACCAGGAATTTCAAATACTCTCTGAAAAGTACGTACAAACTCCCTGAAGTTCCTGGTACACGGTTTAGCATTCTCCCACAGGGGGTTGACCCACGCCAGGGCTCTACCCGTCATTAGAGATATCATGAACCTGTTACGGTTTTCTGACACTCACACCAGGGTACGAAGTAAAAACACAGTTTTAATGAAAATAAAACAATGCCCCTAGAGGCCAGTAAAGAAATAGCCGTAATGGTAATAATGACAAAGTGAATGTACACAATGATAGTGATAAGTGCTATGAATGGATAAGGAATATTCCCCCAAAGGGTTAACAAATGAAATGGGTGAGGTATAAACAAGACTGACCAAGATTGAAGGCAAAGCAACCTCAGGCTACAGCTACTGACAAGTGAGAGGAACAGTGAGTCGCTTAAACAGTTCAGAATGTCGCCGGAGCGACCAGAATGATGCAGGAACACTGGAACAGCAGGCAGACCGGAACGGCAACCGGAACAGCAGGCAGGACCGGAATGGTAACTGGAACAACAGGCAGGCCGGAATGGCAACCGGAACAGCAGGCAGAACCGGAACGGTAACTGGAACAGCAGGCAGAACCGGAACGGTAGCTGGAACAGCAGGCAGAACCGGAACGGTAGCTGGAACAGCAGGCAGGCCGGAATAGCAACCGGAACAGCAGGCAGAACCGGAACAGTAACTGGAACAGCAGGCAGGCCGGAATGAATCACAGAGCAGGGTCGTCAGCCAGAACCGGGTCAAGTCACGGAGCACGGTCATCATCCAGAGCCGGGTCAATTCACGGAGCATGGTCGTCAGCCAGAGCCGGGTCAAATCACGGAGCAGGGTCGTCAGCCAGAGCCGGGTCAAATCACGGAGCAGGGTCATCAGCCAGAACCTCGTCAAATCACGGAGCAGAAGCAGGAGAAGAGTCTGACTAGCCGGGTCGGTACACAGGAGGCACAGGAATATGGCAACAAGGCTCAGCAACAGGAACACCACGAAAGGGCAACTGACACGTGCCCAAGCTCCAGCATATAACGGCACATCCTGGGCGGGCCAATCAGTCTCCACCAATGCACAGGCAAATCAGGTCAGATTGACAGAAAGTCACAGGGACCGTGATAGTACCCCCCTCTCAAAGACCCCCTCCCCTGCTGGGGGGTCTGGGTTTCTGCGGAAATTTAGAGTGAAAGTTGCGCAACAATCGTGGTGCATGGAGGTCCCTGTGGTCAACCCAAGAGCGCTCCACAGGCCCATACCCTTTCCAGTGGACCAAATATTGCAACTTGCCTCTAAATCTCCAGGAGTCAATGATGCTCTGAACTTCGTATTCCTCTTGGCCCTGCACCTCCACCGGCCCAGGAACCACCGGAGTGGTAGTATAGCGGTTACAAACCAAGGGCTTTAACAATGACACATGGAACACATTGTGAATACGCATATTGCTAGGAAGTTCCAAAGCGTATGCCACAGGATTGACTTTGCAAATAATCTTAAAAGGCCCAATGAACGGGGGGCTAGCTTGTTCGAGGGCACTTGTAAGTTGAGATTCCTGGAGGAAAGCCATACCCTGTCCCCAACCTGGAAGGAAACCGCTGGCAGCCGTCTGCGATTGGCATGCCGCTGATGTCTGTGGAAGGACTGATTGAGGGACCTTTGTACCTGTGCCCAAGTGGAGTGGAGCTGCTCCATGTGCTCATCCAGAGCCGGAATCTGTTGGGACTGAAATGAGTCTGGGAGTAGACAGGGTTGGAACCCATAATTAACAAGGAACGGAGAGCTCCCAGACGATGAATTAACCGCACAGTTCCTGGCGAACTCTGCCCACGGCAACAGTTTGGCCCAGTTATCATGATGATCAGTCACAAAGCAGCGTAAAAACTGCTCCAGTCCCTGATTGGCACGCTCGGCGGCTCCGTTGGTCTGGGGATGGTAGGCGGAGGAAAAGGACAATTGAATGCCCATCTGGCCACAGAATGCCCTCCAAAATCTCGACACGAATTGACTCCCCTGGTCGGACACTATCACTCTGGGAACCCCGTGCAAGCGGAATACTTCTCTGGCAAAAATTAATGCCAACTCCTGGGCCGAGGGAAGACCAGAGAGGGGCACGAAGTGAGCCATTTTAGAGAACCTATCCACCACCATTAGGATGAATGTATAGCCCTTAGAATTAGGCAGCTCTCCCAAGAAATCTATAGAAATGTGGGACCAAGGACGGTCACCATTAGGCACCGGTTGGAGCAGTCCCACTGGGAGATGCCTAGGAGTTTTGGCACGGGCACAGGTGGTACAAGCAGCAGTAAATGCAGAGCAGTCGGCCTTCAGTGAAGGCCACCAGAATGTTCGAGATAATGACCATGCCAACTGATCTCTGCCAACGTGCCCAGCTGCCTTAGATGAGTGATAGGTCTCAAGTAATCTGGTACGAAAAGGCTCGTCCACAAAACACTTGCCAGCTGGGGTTTCCGGAGGTGCATGCCCTTGTGATGCCAAGATTTGCTCTCCCAGTGGCGAAGTGATGCTGGTACTAATAGTAGCCAGGATCCTATCTGGCTGAATTATGGGGACCGGGGCCTCATCCCTCTCAATGTCTGTGCAGAATTGTCTCGACAGGGCATCTGCCTTAATATTCTTGGACCCAGGCAGGTATGACACTATGAAATTAAATCTGGACAGAAATAGAGCCCATCGAGCCTGGCGAGATGACAGCCTTTTGGCCTCGGATAAGTAAATCAAGTTCTTATGGTCCGTGAGGATTAATACTGGGGTCCTTGTGCCTTCCAGAAGATGTCGCCATTCTTTTAATGTCAAGATGATAGCCAATAACTCCCTATCACCAATTTCGTAATGGCTCTGGGCACTAGACAGTTTCTTGGAAAAGAATCCACACGGCATCAAGTTACCCCCTTCCTTAGGGCGTTGGGAGAGAACTGCCCCTACCCCAAACTCGGAGGCATCAACCTCTAGTGTGAACGGCAGGGCGGGGTTAGGGTGGGATAATATAGGGGCGGATGCAAACGCCTTCTTGAGGGTTTCAAAGGCCATCTCAGCTGCCTCAGACCATTGAGAGGGATTCGCACCCTTATGCGTCAGGTCAGACAGAGGTTTAGTAATGGTGGAAAAGTTCTGAATACATTTTCTGTAATAGTTGGCAAAGCCTAGGAACCTTTGGGTCGTGGCCAACGTAGGACTGCAGCCAACTTCTCTTGGTCCATGGCTATGCCATCCTTAGATATGACAAAACCCAAGAAGGGTACTTGGGAACAGTGAAATTCACATTTCTCTAGTTTGCAGAACAATTTGTTCTTGCGTAATCTGAGTAAAACTTCCGAAACATCCTGGATGTGTTGGGTTAAACTAGCAGAATGGATCAATATATCGTCCAGGTACACGACCACACAAGACCGTAATAAGTCGCGGAGGATGTTGTTAATGAACTCTTGGAATACGGCAGGTGCATTACATAACCCAAATGGCATAACAAGATATTCGTAGTGGCCTGACCTAGTATTGAATGCCGTCTTCCACTCATCACCGGCCCTGATTCTTATTAGGTTGTAGGCGGCACGTAGATCGAGTTTCATAAAGATAGAGGAGCCTTTCAACCTGTCAAATAACTCTGTGATGAGTGGAATGGGATAAGCATTTTTGGACATTAACTTATTGAGTCCACGGTAGTCAATACACGGTCGTAAGTCGCCACTCTTCTTCTTCACGAAAAAGAACCCTGCACCTGCCGGGGAGGATGATTTACGAATAATCCCTTGTCTGAGGACATCCTCAATGTATTCCTCCATAGCCCTAGTCTCCTCACAGGACAATGGGTATGTCCTACCCCTCGGTGGCACCACTCCCGGGGGCAGATCAATAGCGCAATCATATGCCCGATGCTGTGGCAATGCGCTGGCCTCACCCTTACAGAACACGTCGCAGAACTCGATGTATTCTGCTGGCACAGAAGGAGAGGTACACAATATCTTGACAGGGCGAGACAGACAGTTACCAGAGCAATGGTTGGACCATGACTTAATTTCACATGTTTGCCAGTCAAACTGGGGATTATGCAGCATTAACCAAGGGAACCCCAGAATGACCGCATGATGGGGTGAATGAATAATCTGAAAACGAACCTCCTCCTTATGGAGGGCCCCAACAGACATAACGAGTAGAGTAGTCTCCATGGTGACCAGAGCTGGTTCGAGGGGTCTGCCATCAATAGCCTCAATGGCTAGCGGATTATCTCTTTTAGACAAAGGAATATTGTGTCTTTCCGCAAATGCCCGATCCATAAAATAGCCTGCTGCGCCAGAATCTACCAGTGCTAGTACCTCCACAGCTTGGTCACCTAGGAGAAAACTCACCGGAATGGTGGGTTTCTTGTAATCAGTATCTGGGGACGATTGTACACCACCTAGGGCCTGTCCCCCAAGGTACCCTAGGTGCGTGCGTTTCCCGGACGTACCGGGCAAGTATTTAATAAATACCCCTTTTTACCACAATATAGGCATAACCCTTGTCTTTTGCGGTGAGCCCTCTCCTCCTTAGACAGCCTGGTAAAGCCAATCTGCATAGGCTCCCCTGTTTCAAGCGCCCGGTCAGGAGGAATGGGAGGAGAGGTGGGTTAAAAGACCTCTCGTGCCCATAGGTCTTGGAACTAGCCCTTTTAGTCAATCGCCTCTCACGCATGCGGGTGTCAATGAGTATCACATAGTCTATATACTCATCTAGATCAGTAGGTACCTCCCTGGCAGCAATCTCATCCTTAATGGAGTCGGATAGGCCCTGTGCAATGGCTGCCAGGAGTGCCTCATTATTCCAGGCTACTTCTGCTGCTAGAATCCGAAATTCTATAGCATACTCAGCCACAGTGCGGTCGCCCATCCGTATTACCATCAATTTTTTTGCCGCAGAGATAACTCACCCAGGTAACTCAAATACTCTGCGAAACTGTTTGACAAATTCGATATAGCTTAGAGTACAAGGTTTTGCCTGCTCCCATAAAGGATTAGCCCATGCCAGGGCTTTGTCAGTTAATAGAAATATCAAGAACCCCACCTTGCTACGGTCATTTGGGAAAGCATGGGGTGTAAGTTCTAGGAATATCTCTAGTTGATTCAGGAAACCTCTGCACACTGTGGGTTCACCATCGTATCTTAACGGTAACGGCGCTGCCGCCGTAATACTTCTAGAGGGTGCCAACAATTGCCCAGTATTATTGTCCGGTGTCATAACTGGGGGGACCACCGGATTTTGACTCGGTTTATCGAGGTGTACCGTACGTTCAAGCAAGGTTTGCATGGCCAGCGCCAATTGGTCTAGGCGTTGCTCGTGAACATCCATCCTCCAGTGGAGGTTCTGTGTATTATTGTCACTTTTCCCGTCTGAGGTCATGGCCCTTTCGTACTGTTACGGTTTTCTGACACTCAGACCAGGGTATGAAGTAAAAACACAGTTTTATTGAAAATAAAACAATGCCCCTAGAGGCCAGTACAGAAATAGCAGTAATGATAATAATGACAAAGTGAATGTACACAATGATAGTGATAGGTGCTATGAATGGATAAGGAATATTCCCCCAAAGGGTTAACAAATGAAATGGGTGAGGTATAAACAAGACTGGCCAACGCCCGGGATAAATAGCAGTCTCTGGAACACAGTCTCTCAATAGCTGGATAGAAATAAGTAACTGCACTGAATACACTCTCAGGTTGGTATAGTAGCGCAACAAAGTCCAGAGCTGAGCCGGTACCACCACCGTGGGCTACAGAGGAATGCTATTGCCACGCTGTAGTGATCAGAACCAAAATCGCCCTTAACTGGAAAAGTAGTAACCCTGCGTGTGCCACTTGGATTGTGCCCTGACACCCCTTGGGTGCTATACTGATGGTGACTGCACAAGCTGTAGTAGAGCCAGCGCCCTCTGGAGTGCAATGGGAATGTACCTTCAGCGTCTGTGGGCCGGAGCCAGAATATGAGCACTGAGCAGACAAGGCTCTGATGGTGAATGAGAGACACACAGAAGAACTCAGAGTAAAGGCTCACGTCATAAAACGTATGCTTGGCAAGATAAATCGGAGGCACTAGACCGGAGACTACAGGCACTGCAAGGGTTAAGTGGTTCTGCACAGGAGCGAGCACCTTGGCAACCAGCAGAAGGCAAAGCAACCTCAGGCTACAGCTACTGACAAGTGAGAGGAACAGTGAGTCGCTTAAACAGTTCAGAATGTCGCCGGAGCGACCGGAATGATGCAGGAACACTGGAACAGCAGGCAGACCGGAACGGCAACCGGAACAGCAGGCAGGACCGGAACGGTAACTGGAACAACAGGCAGGCCGGAATGGCAACCGGAACAGCAGGCAGAACCGGAACGGTAACTGGAACAGCAGGCAGAGCTGGAACGGTAGCAGGAACAGCAGGCAGAACCGGAATAGTAGCTGGAACAGCAGGCAGAACCGGAACGGTAGCTGGAACAGCAGGCAGGCCGGAATAGCAACCGGAACAGCAGGCAGAACCGGAACAGTAACTGGAACAGCAGGCAGGCCGGAATGAATCACAGAGCAGGGTCGTCAGCCAGAACCGGGTCAAGTCACGGAGCACGGTCGTCATCCAGAGCCGGGTCAATTCACGGAGCAGGGTCGTCAGCCAGAGCCGGGTCAAATCATAGAGCAGGGTCGTCAGCCAGAGCCGGGTCAAATCACGGAGCAGGGTCGTCAACCAGAACCGCGTCAAATCACGGAGCAGAAGCAGGAGAAGAGTCTGACTAGCCGGGTCGGTACACAGGAGGCACAGGAATATGGCAACAAGGCGCAGCAACAGGAACGCCTCGAAAGGGCAACTGACAAGTGCCCAAGCTCCAGCATATAACGGCACATCCTGGGCGGGCCAATCAGTCTCCACCAATGCAGTAAGGTGGGGTCATTAGGAAAGGCGTGAGGGGTTAGTTCCAGAAAGAGTTCCAACTGATTAATAAACCCCCTGCACAGGGTGGGTTCGCCATCGTATCTGAGTGGTAACGGAGCAGAAGAGGTTAACCCTTTAACTGAGGCCACAGCTGTCACGGATTGAGTCTCCGGTGTCGAAACTGAGGGGACCACCGGACTCTGAACTGGTTTATCGAGATGCACCGTGCACTCAAGAATAGTTTGTATGGCCAGTGCCAACTGGTCCAAACGCTGCTCATGTACATCCATCCTCCAATGGATGTTCTGTGCATTTCCCTCACCTTTATTGTCTGAGGTCATGGCCCATTTGTACTGTAAAGGTTTGTTTGACACACAGACACAGTAGGTTAGGATAAAACACAGTTTTATTAAACAATCAGCAATACAATAACCCTCACAGGTCCTGTAGTATATTTTCAGTATATTACAGACACATTACAGGTTACATTTACATATGCCTGCACAGGTCCAGTATAAACATAGAGTCCATAACACAATATACTGACACAGGTTAGGCAGAATTTGAAGGAATCCCAGTGTATCGGTACTGCATGGGTTAATGGCCTTCAGCGAGTGTAAACAGTCCCATGTTAGGAGAGGTCTGTTAAGAAGCTCACCTAGGATAGAGAGCTTAAAGACGAGTAACGCCCAGTAATAGGTTAGCAGACAATGGTGAACTGCCTGAGCAATAACGAAGGCTGAGAAACATAGAGCACTGCCGGAGCAGTAACGGAGACTAGACCACGTGATCACTGCTGTAGCAGTAACAGAGAGTGAGAGACGTGGGCACTGCTGTAGCAGTAATGGAGACCAGGCAACTTGTATTCTGCTGTAGCAGTAAACGGAAAATAGCCCACTTGCACTCTGCCGTAGCAGTAAGGGAGACTAGGCCACTTGTACTCTGCCGTAGCAGTAAACGGAGGCTAGTCCACTTGAACTCTGCCTGAGCAGTAACGGAGACTAAGTGACTGTAGACTGCTGTGGCAGTAATGGAGACTGTGCAACTTAGCACTGCCGTGACAGTAATGGAATGAGCAACTGAGCAACTTGCCCTGAGGTGGCAACCAACTGGGAGCGTCACAAATGACAAGCCAATAGGAATGTTGCCGAGGCGACACAGAGGAAACCGGAGCAGGAACGTCAGCCAAGCCGGGTCGGTGCACAGAGCAGAAACGTCAGCCAAGCTGGGTCGGTACACGGAGCAGGAACGTCAGCCAAGCCGGGTTGGTGCACAGCAGCAGGAGAAGCAGAATGGTCAAGCAGTCCGGGTCAGTTCACAGGCAGGAGATGAGATGCAGAGTAATCAGGCAGGCCGGGTTGATACATTGAGAACAACTGAGATCAGGAACAAGCACTGGTACAGAAACACCACGAAAGGGCACCAGAGAGGTGCCAGAAGCCAGTATATAAAGGCCATCCTGGGCGGGACAAGCACACTATAGCCAATAGGAGTAAAGCAGGAGTGTAGACTGACAGAATGTCGCAAAAAGAGCACGGGCACCGTGATACATAGCCCTTCCAATGGACCAAATATTGTAATTTTCCTCTAAATCTGCGTGAATCAATGATGCTTTGGACTTCGTACTCCTCCTGACCCTGAACCTCCACAGGACCGGGAACCACAGGAGTGGTAGTGTAACGGTTGCATACCAGAGGTTTCAGCAGGGATACATGGAACACATTGTGAATGCGCATAGACACTGGGAGATCCAAGGCATATGAAACTGGGTTAACTTTGTGGATCACCTTGAAAGGACCAATAAACCGGGGAGCCAACTTATTACATGGAACTTGCAAATTGAGGTTTCTGGAGGAAAGCCATACCCTGTCCCCAACCTGGAAGGAGACCGCTGGCAGCTGTCTACGGTTAGCGTGGCGTTTATGACGCTGGAACGAATTACTGAGGGCCCTCTGAACCTGTGCCCAAGTGGAGTGGAGTTGCTCGATATGCTCGTCCAGAGCTGGAATCTGCTGCGACTGGAATGAGTCCAAGAGCAAACATGGCTGGAACCCTATCATGATGCCCGTGATCTCTGTGCGACATTCTTACATCCGGGTTTGAGTTTGGCTGTCTCTGATTGGTGCTAGCTGGCTAGTCCCTCCCAGGGTTAGCCTTTATATAAGCCCTTCTGTCACTAGGCCGGTGCCCTTTCATGGTGTTCCTGACTTTATGTTATTCTGTGCTCCTGTTCCGTGTTGATCCGGTTTTCGTCTGACCTTGTTCCTGTTCTGCTCCTGTGTACCGATCCAGACTTTGGCTGACTACCGCTCTCTGTGTACCGATTCAGGCTTTGGCTGACTACTGCTTTCTGTGTACCGATCCAGGCTCTGGCTATCTACCGCTCTCTGATACTGATCTAGGCTTTGACTGACTTACGCTTCTTGTGCTGCCCTCGCTATGATTGTCAGTCCTCTCATACTTGTTGCCTCTGGTTGCGCTACTCTCTGCCTGTGTATCAGTGTGGCCTCCGTTACAAGTTTCCAGTCTGTCTATCCGGTCACTAGCGGTTACCGTTGCCATTCCATTTCACTAAGCTCAGCCTGTGATTCTCTGTGGCCTCCGTTACGTACACCCAGTCTGTGTTATCCGGTCACTAGCGGTTACCGTTGCTAGTCCATTACACCACGCCTACCCTGTGACTCCCTGTGGCCTCCGTTACGTACACCCTATCTGTGCTATCCGGTCACTAGCGGTTACCGTTGTCAGCTCATTATACTCACTCAGCCTGTGACCCGGTGGGGCCTTTGCCAGTACTACCTCCTGAGTACACCAGCCTATGGTGGTACTACCTGTCAGTACTCCCTCTGTGCACCCGTTACCAGGCTGCCTTACCCGGTATTCGGTAAGGCCGATAGAGCCTCCTCTGTTCCTTGTTGCACTGGTTACCAGGCTGCCTTACCTGGTATTCGGTAAGGCTGGTAGAACCTCCTCTGTTCCTTGTTGCACCAGTTACCAGGCTGTCTTACCCGGTATTCGGAAAGGCCGGTAGAGCCTCCTCTGTTCCTTGTTGCACCTGTTACCTGGCTGCCTTACCCGGTAATCGGTAAGGCCGGTAGAGCCTCCTCTGTTCCTTGTTGCACCAGTTACCAGGCTGCCTTACCCGGTATTTGGTAAGGCCGGTAGAGCCTCCGTTATTGTATTGCTATTTGTATGCCCTGACCTGTATCAAACTTTCTTTCTGCTGTTTGTAGAGTTTGGACCCGTGAAGGGCCTTGTTGCGCTTTATATTGCCTAATAAAGCTTTTCTATTTTATCCTACTCAATTGTCTGAGTGTTCAATAAAACCGTGACACTACGAAAGGGCCATGACCTCAGACAAGGCTGGTGAGGGTAGTTCCCAGAATCTCCTTTAGAGATTGGACGCTCAGGAACAACGGTTAGACCAACTGTCTATGGCTATTCAGACCATTCTTGAACGCACTGCTTGTCTCGAGAGACCTGTATATCCTTTGGTGGCCAGTCCAGTTCCGGCACCATTGGCACAGGCTAGTGTACCCAGCTCTTTCTCTAGAGGGCTCTCCGCTACGGCTCCACTGCCTTTGAGATATCATGGGGAGCCAATACTTTGCAGTGGGTTCCTTAACCAACTGGAGATTGTTCTTGAACTAGTGCCACAGGCGTTTCCCAGTGACAGAAGCAAGGTGGGATTTATGATCTCACTACTCACGGGCAAGGCCCTAGCCTGGGCAAATCTGATTTGGGAGACTGGTAAACCAATTACTACTAATTTTGCTGAATTTGTAAGGGCCTTCCGCAGTGTGTTCGAGGTTCCAGGGTGTGCCACCTCTGTTGCCAAGCGCCTTATGAGAATCCAGCAAGGCACACGTACTGTTTCTGAGTTTGCCATTGAATTTCATACTCTTGCAGCAGAGGTAGGCTGGAACGATGAGGCGCTTGTTGCTGCATTTGCCAAAGGCCTCGATGATAAAATTAAAGACGAAATTGCGGCCAAAGATCTACCGGTGGGTCTAGACGAATTCATTGAGTACACTATTCTGATTGACTCCAGTATAAGGGAGAGGAGTCTTTACAAAGATCATAGGGCAAGATCCACTGGCGAATCTGGCACCAGGGTTAATTTCCCACCCATGCCTCCCTCTCCTCCCCCACCTCCGGGTTCTGCTATAGGGAGCACAGAACCTATGCAAGTGGGGTTTACACGATTGTCCAAGCAAGAGCATGTCATGGTTTGTTAAGACTCTCAGACGCAAAGTTAGGTAAAAATACAACTTTATTGAAAAGTTTAAGACAACCCCATAGGGTATCATACACTTACATACATATATATTGAAATGACAGGAAAAGCAGTAATAATAGCGAATAGGCTCTACCGGCCCTGCCAATATACCTGGCAAGGCAGCGAGGTCTAATGCTCGTAGAATATAGTAGGCTCTACCGGCCCTGACAATATACCGGGCAAGGCAGCCTAGACTGGCACACACAGGATAGTTGGCTCTACTGACCCTGCCAATATACCGGGCAAGGCAGCCTAATGGAAACCACAAGTATACAGGCTCTACCGGCCCTGCCAATATACCAGGCAAGGCAGCCTAACGGAATACAGCTGGAATACAGGCTCTACCGGCCCTGCCAATACCAGGTAAGGCAACCCAAGATGGTAATAAAGAAAGGTTCTACCGGCCTTACCAATATACCGGGCAAGGCAGCCTTATATACGGAGAAGGTGGCAACCACTGAGGCCTCAGTGACCGTCTAGATGACAATAACAGTCACTTGTATGACATGCAGAGGCTAATGGGCTCAAGTGGCAAGCCAAGGAAAAGCAGGGAACCACCAATACCCGCGTACTGGGGAGTCAACGTAGCTGCCTAGGACTTGACAGCTGTAAAAAGCATGGAGCAAACCAATACACGCGTACTGGAGAAACCGTCTTTCTTCTGGTGCACCGCAACCGGTAACCTCTGTAAGCAAACTAGTACCGTGTACTGGAAGCATAGAATGCAAGTAGCAGCAAGAGCCAGATGGCTAAGGAGGAAACCAGTACCCGCGTACTGGGAGAAACACACAATGTGGCAACATCAGCCGGATGGCTGTTGAGCGAACCAGTACCCGCGTAATGGGAATCGAATCACAAAGACATGACAACAGCTGGGTGGCCGTGGAGTAAATCAGTACCCATGTACTGGGAATAAATCGTATTGAGGCAACAGTAGCCGTGAGGCTTTAGGGGTGAACCAGTACCCGCGTACTGGGAACCCAATACAGTATTGAGGCAACAGTAGCCGTGAGGCTGGGGAGCGAACCAGTACCCGCGTACTGGGATACAAACAGTATCGAGGCAACAGTAGCCATGAGGCTGGGGAGCAAACCAGTACCCGTGTACCGGAATACAAAACAGTATCAAGGCAACAGTAGCCGTGAGGCTGGGGAGCGAACCAGTACCAGCGTACTGGGATACAAACAGTATCGAGGCAACAGTAGCTGTGAGGCTGGGGGAGTGAACCAGTACCTGCGCACTGGGAACCTAATCAGTATCGAGGTGGCATAGCCGTGAGGCTGTGGAGCGAACCAGTACCCGCGCACTGTGAACCTAATTAGTATCGAGGCAGCATAGCCGTGAGGCTGTGGAGCGAACCAGTACCCGCGTACTGGATAAACCAGCAAGAGTGGAAATGTCACCTAAGCGACTAGGGAGCAATAGTAGACCCAAGGAACTGGAAACTAAGCACAGCAGGTGAAACAGGAACCAGCACTCTCCGACGGTAACCGGATCAGGAATGGCAGAGGGGACTGGCAGCAGGAAGCAGCGACACAGGGCAACTCCAACCGGATCAGGAACGGAAACAGTAACCGCTGAACTGGAAACTCAGGAACACAGACACGCCCAAGGTGGTAATGGAGCAGCAAGTGGTGCTAGATGAAACAACACCGTCAGTCTATAGAACAGAGATAGCTGTTTAGGCAGAACAGGAACTGAGGCCAAACACTCTGCTAGAGATGAGCTAGAGCCACAAGCCCCCACGGGCATTGCAACGGAGATAACCACACTGCAATAGCTAGAGCCAATAGCCCCCACGGGCGTAGCAACGGAGACAAACTATACTGCAAGAGCTTGAGCCAATAGCCCCTACGGGTGTTTAACAGAGACTAGTATCACTGCAAGAGCGAAGAAACCAGAGCCAATAGCCCCCACGGGCGTAGCAAGGGAGACTAATCACTGCAAGAGCTAGAGCCAATAGCCCCCACGGGCGTAGTAATGGAGACTAATCACTGCAAGAGCTAGAACCAATAGCCCCCACGGGCGTAGTAACGGAGATCAAACACTATACGAGCTTGAGCCAATATCGCTTTCCGTGGGCGCGGTAACGGAGACCGACTACACTGCAAGATAGACAGCAAGAGCCACCTCCCTGTACATGGGCTCTGTAAGGTAACCGGCTCAGCAAGTGTAGCGGAAGACTCAGGGAAACGGCTCAGCAAGTGTTATGTTGGCTCAGTGAATGGAGACAGCAGCTCTGCAAGTGTAATATGGAGGCTCAGTGAACGGAGATAATGGCTCTGCAAGCGCAAGGCTCAGGGAATGGAGACATAGCTCTGCAAGCGTAAACGGAGGCTCAGGGAACGGAGAACAGCTCTGCAAGTGTTAGCGGAGGCTCAGCGAACAGAGGCCCGGCTCTGCAAGTGTTAACGGAGGCCAATAACGACTAGTCCTGCCACCAGCACAGCGCAAGTCAGAATGTTGCCTAGGCAACACCAAACAGCAACGGCAGGAACAGAGGCAGGGTCAGCAACGAGTCGGTACAGGTCACGGAGCAGGAAGTCAGCCAGGCCGGGTCAGGTCACGGAGCAGGATTCTCAGACAAGCCGAAAGGAGCCAAAGGCCGGGTATAAATAGGCCATAATGGGCAGGCCAAACAAGCTCAGCCAATGGGAGCGCACCACAGCAAAGAGTGACATAGGAAGATCACGGGCACCATTATACTGAGACAAACACTTGTACTCTGCAGGCGCAGTAACGGAGACTAGGCCTGTAAGGGAAAATCTTTTGCTTCTGCAAGGCCTACAGATGCGCATTAGCTATGCTCCGCTCAAAATATAATATTTCTAGCTATGGTTTGTTCTAATAGTTATAGTTTGATAAGCACTAATTTAGTAAATGATATCACATCATTTATGGCACACTGCCATAGCAGTAACGGAGACAGACACTTGCACTCTGCAGAAGCAGTAACGGAGTCAGGGCCGGACTGACCTACCGGGATACCGGGAAAATTCCCGGTATGCCGGTTGCATTGGGCTTCCCTGGGGCTGCTGCCTGCTTTAAAAGAAGCAATCCACGGCTGCAAGGCGACAGGACCGCCAGATTTGAAGGACCGCTGGATGCCTCACCATTATAGTCTAATGGAGGTCCATCAGACTTGGGGTCTTCAATTGCTCACTGGCCCACAATTTGCCCATTGAAGTGCGGAGTCGGAGAAGTGGTCAACCGGCTTCACTTCACACAAAATAACGCGTTACCTGGCTGCCACCTCCGAACTAGATACAGAGCTCACCATCCTCAGTTACCTGATCTATGGTGTGTAACATCACATGAAAGCCAAAGCAGTCGCATGCTTCTTCATCGCGTAGCTGAGGGGGCTGCTTAAAATCTGCAGGTACCAGTGCACATCTTGTTTTTGTGTTACCAGCGCTCTTTTTTTCTCCCTGGTGCTGTTTGCTGCCTGTCTGCTAGCCCGCCTTACTCCAGTCCGAAGAAGAGGTTCAGGTAATGAAAGATGGCCGAGGAAAAAAAAATCCACTAAACTTAACCCTTTGAGTTCCAGAGGGTGCTTACTGCTCACTCAAATGCTGTATTAGAATCTAAATTTAGATTGATGCGCACAATACTGAATATGTGGCCTGGGGGGTCTCCTTGGATGTAATACTAACAGCTGATGTCAGAAATTTTATTTCTGTATCTCTCCCGTCTCACTATTACCTCTTTGAGTGTTAGAAAGGCATCAATACATTGAGTTTAAATGCGTTGGATACCTCTCTGGCACTCAAAATGTTGATATAGTGAGCATTTATCTAAATCTATATTCTAGTACAGCATTTGTGTACATTATTGCTATGTTTTTGTGATATCACTTTTGTCAGAATTTTTATGGTATCAGTTTATTATCTTTAGGATCCTATATACTGTATCTTATATTGTTTGCATTGCTATTATTTTAGTAAAGGTGTTCAGATTTTTTTTCTTTAAATTTTTTGTCTTTGGGTCATTCTCACAATTGAACCCACAGGATTGTAGCTAGCTGCTCTTGATCCTATGACTGCCTGCTGTTGATACTTTAGTGGCATTTATCCTCTTACCATTGAGGCCTCTCAGCCCCTCAATCCTCAGCCCCATCTCCTCTCTTTGCCCCAAATCCTTTCTTTCTGCCCCCCTCTCTCTACCCTATCCTTTCTCTCAGACACCTATCATTTATCCCAATCCTGTGCCTCAGTGCCGTTCATATTCTCAGACTCCCATCCTTTCAGCCTTTAATCTTCTCAGTCCAGTCTACCAGTCTCAGCCCTATCCTCTCTTTCAGCCCCCATACACTCTCTCAGCTCCCCATACTCTGCCTCTCAGCCCCTCCATACTAAGTGCAGGGACTATTTATATTTGTAGTGTTAGAGGGTGTGCTTTAAAGGGCATGTTTCCATAATAAAAACAACTGGCTATTATTGGTTAAGTGTAATGTTTTACAAACAGTACCATTTCAATTATAAGCTCTGTTGTACAGTTTTAATATATTTAACCCCTTTGGTGCCAGGGAAACGGCTAATACAATGCTTTGCAATGTTTTTGTAACCTCTCTGGCACCCATGGAGTGAAAGCATTCATTTTGTCTATTATTATGTTAGTATTAGTACCTCTACCCAAAAGGACAATGGGCAAACTGAGATATAGATGGGGGGGGGGACAGTCTGGGGATCCCATCTTAATCCTGCTCTGGACCACAATATTATTTAAAATATGAATAATTATCCACTTGCATGCGATGGGGCTGGTATAATGACGCAGTGCTATGGGACTGGTAAGCAATTTTTTCCAGGGCTGGTTTTTATTCCCAGTCCGGCCCTGAATGGAGGCTAGGCCAATGGCACACTGCCATAGCAATAACTGAGACAGACACTTGCACTCTGCAGGCACAGTAATGGAGACTAGGCCACTTGTACTCTGCAGGAGCAGTAACGGAGACACAATTGCCTGATGGATCTGAATGTCGCCAATGCGACACAGAGGCAGCCAGAGCAGGAACGCCAACCAAGCCGGGTCGAATCACGGAGCAGGAACGTCAGCCAGGCCAGGTCGAATCACGGAGCAGGAACGTCAGCCAAGCCGGATCGGTACACAGGTGCAGGAACGTCAGCTGAGCCGTGTCGGTACACAGGAGCAGGAATAGAAGAGTAGTCAGGCAATCCGGGTCGGTACACAGGCAGGAGACAAGATGCAGAGTAGTCAGGCAGGCCAAGTCGGTACACTGGGAATCACTGAGCAGAAACAAGCACTGGTGCAGGAACACCATGAAAGGGCACCGGAGGGGTGCCAGAGCCCAGTATATAAAGGCCATACTGGGCGGGATAAACACAGAGCAGCCAATGGGAGCAAAGCACAGAGTAGACTTACAGAAAACAGCACAGGGAACACGGGCACCATGATAATATGACTGTACTATTAATTTAATGCCAGGTGCCAAACCTCCCAAAGGGCTCACATATCCTCTGTCTATAGAGGAGAATCAAGCCATGGAGGAGTATGTGGCCGACACCCTAGCCAGAGGGATCATTCGTAAGTCATTCTCACCAGCTGGTGCAGTATTCTTTTTCATAAAGAAAAAAGATGGGGAGTCGAGACCCTGCATTGACTATAGAGGCCTGAACAAGCTTATGGTCAAGAATGCTTACCCCATACCATACCATACCTCTGGCCTTGTCTGATTACCAGTTCCATGCTCGATACCGGGCTCTGTCTGACTACCCAATCTGTGTATGACCCCTGACCTGCTCCGTGCTAGTACTCTGGCTTTGTCTGACTACCCGTTACGTGCTTGACCTTGGCTTTGTCTGAATCTGCTCTCAATATTCTTGGGTCTGGCTCCCGCTCTGTGCAGGTCCCGAGGCCTAGTCATTGCCACCATACCACTCTGGGTTCTGTCGACCCATTTGGCCTTGTATCACTCTGATCTACCTAGGATCCCATCTGAACCCTGGTGTTCTAGGGTGTCTCTTGCTCTAGCGTTCTAGGGCATTGCGCCTTTACTAACCCTAGCATCCTAGGGTGTATTTGGCCATTTACCACCCTCTTACATCTCAGGTGGTACCCATAACTGTAGGCTAGGTTCTCTGCCGCGTTCCTGGTTCCAGTATTCAGGCTAAGGTTCAGTGTCAGCTCCTGGTTAGTGGACAATAGCACTGTCTCCACACCTGACCCCGGGGAAGGTTGGGGAAGTGCTAAATTGCTAGTTCTTATTTACATCTTTCAATAAAGCGGTGTTGATTTTATCTGTTCCTGTCAGAGTCTTTATTTTATCTAGTTACCGTGACAGCAGTCTAGTCTGTAGCCAAGGTGCTCCAGGCCATCGATTTTGAAGGAGAGGCTTTGTTGGTGTTTCAGGATCTCTAACAGACTACTGTGTAATGGCACAGAGAACTTAAGCCCATTTCAGTTGAACCACACAACCGCCATATTATATATCGGGGCTACCCTATGCCCCTGATTGTTCCTCACAATGGCTCTACTCACATTTTTAGATACAAGGAAATGTCAAGGATTTCTTATTTGCCCTGGATCTCCAGATTCCAGATTCAGTGCTCTCGGGGTTGGAAGACAACACAGTGGAAATGGACTGTGGCCCATCTCTTGCTATATGGATCCTGGCCTCTAGGAAAAGGAAAGCTTCAAGAGTGATGTCAGCTTCGCTAACATTAACTCCCGACCATGAGGTGGTTGGTGGAGTCACAGAAGAGACTGTAGACCTACTTATCTTTTATTTATCCAAGAAGATGGCTCTGGGGCATTGCCCTTCAGCTGTTTTAAACTTTTGTAGTTACGATAGCACTGTTTTGGGTCTTATTGACTGTGCTCTTATTGTTCCTGTCAGTTCTGACTCATTGGTTTATGCTGTGTTCTCTTGATGACCTTTGGCCTTAACAGCCAGCCTACTTCACTGGACTTCCCTTAAAATATGTCAACAAATGTTAAATGATCCATGTGTAAATTTCTCTATTTTTGTTTTTGGCTTTGATTACATGAGAGTATGGAGAGTTTCTTTGAGGGGGTTGCCCCCCCGGGAATCATGCATTGGGGTTCCCGCATTTGGGGATGACAATGGGGTGCCGGCCATGAGGGTGCCTGCCTACTGTGAGATAGGATTCTGGGCTTAGGGTGCTAGCTTTTTCAACCAAGGCATATGTGGCCTACTCCCATGTTTGCTGGATTCCCTTACCACGATATCCAGTCTTGGGAGGTGGCTGTTTGGGGTATCTCCTCATCATTTGGGGCACGATCGAGACGCACACTTTTTTGGGGGGCCCGGTTTATCTCACAACTGGGGAAGAATGATGAATAATGTTAGCCTGGTATTGACATTGGTTCTTTAGGTCCCTACCATTAGTAATGATTTTTTACCTCTTAAGTAACATGCCTTGTTTATATATTTTATGCTTTCTGATGTCTGTCCAGTGGGTGTTTCCAAGGGGTATACCGTTATTGTGGGACCTGGTTGGATGCCAGCTGTGGGGTAGATTAGCTGGTAGATTGGGTATGTTATTACTGCTTTTGTGGTGTGGGGGGGTGGATGGGCTCAAGGATCAGAACCCACAGCCAGGGGGATTTCTCTCTACTGGGTGGCGGGGGGTCGGGGTGCCATGTTGGGATGTTTTCTGTTGTGCTCTGATTGTAAGGGTGGTGCTCACTGGGAGGGGAGTGTCTAAAGGGTCATGTTGGAGTAGTGGGAGCCATTTCCCTTCTTTGTTTAAAAAAGCTGCTTCATACTGTGCATTGGCCTCCTTTCCCTGAATTGGGGTGGGCCTGTCCATGCCAGGGGTGTGTGTGTGCAGGAAGATCTCTTTATAAGCATCTGCTACAGTGTTGCCTGGAAGGATTGGATCTGGCTTGCCTATTCAAGTTTTTTTCGTTAAACGACTCTTACCTTTTTCTGGATGTTACACTATAGGACAGACCTCCTCACAAGAGATTTATGGCACTTCACGATTTGCATAGTTTCAGAGATGATATAATCTTTTTACAGGAAACTCATTTTCAGTGAGGTAGAGAATTAACTCTTACGAATCTGTTCTACTCTCAGGCGTTTGATAGTTCCGTGTCACGAAAAAAAAACCGTGCGGCTCATCCCATTCCGGCAAATGTTTTGTCAACATGGTCGACCTACAATAAGAACAATTCTTTGGCTTCCCTTCGATTGCCTCCCTGCTTTTCTGTGGTAGGAAAATGCCCCTCTCTCTGCTCTCCCAGTCTTTTCCTTAATGGTTCTCTTCTTTCTCTTTTAGAATGTGTGATCTCATTGACACTGATAGAGTTACACATTTTGAGTCCATACATGAGAAACTAGGGTTGTCCTCAGGTGAAACATGCAGATTTCTCAGAATTAAACATTTTCTGGAACATCCCCTGGTTAAAGCTGGCTGGACGGCCCCTTCCACAATTTTCAAAAAACTCCTCCTTTCTACAACTCAATGGAAGGGTACTCTAGGTATAATCTACTTGATTGTTTCTAGGTCACTTACAGTTTCCAACTGATTATTCCATATGTGACCTGTGGGGGTGGTTACCTATAAGGACCGTCTGAGCTCCAGTTATTGTGTGGTGATCACTGCCCAGTGCAGGTACACAAGTTCTTCTTCACACTTTTTTAAATGAATGTTTGTCCATTGTTTTTAATTCCATACATGGGGACCTTCATACATCTAACAAAATATAAACAAAAGGGGTCCCCCTCCAACACGTTATTATAACATCTCCTCAGGGAATATTTTTATATTTTACTTTCATTTTATTTTTCTAGATGGGGATTAAGTGTTGAGAGTAGGGACTTGCCACAAATGAGGAACTTTGGCATGGTTGGTGAGCTTACCCCCTCTTTTTTGGGCCAAAAAGGTTGGCACTAATGTCTCATATTTATTCACAGTGTTATTATATATGCCTAATACAGGGCACACTAATCACTAGTATACTGGAGGAGCGCAGGTTTATGGTCTGTTCTATGTTTGCACTTGTTTGGGGGATTGGAGAACCCTTTTATTCCTTGCTGCACACTTCAGTTACCTTTAAAATTCTTTAATGGACATTTCAATATAAATAATAAAATTAATAGGTATTATACACATATATACACACATCTTTTTACACACTTAGGTGAGTTAGCGCTGAAAGCTGTCTCTTTTATATATATATATATATATATATATATATATATATATATATATATATACACACATATATACACACACACATACAGTAATATGTAAAAGTTTAAAAGTTTTTGGCAGGCTTAAAGCAAAAATGCTTTTAAAGATAGACATGATAATAGTTTATATTTATCAAAATGCATAGTCAGTGAACAGAACAAAAATCTAAATCAAATCAATATTTGGTGTGACCACCTTTTGCCTTCAAAACAGCATTAATCCTTCTAGGTAGACTTGCACAAAGTCAGGGATTTTGTAAGCATATAGTCAGGTGTATGATTAAACAGTTATATCAAACAGGTGCTAATGAGCATCAATTTAATATGTAGGTTGAAACACAATAATTAACTGAAACAGAAACAGCTGTGTAGGAGGAATAAAACTGGGTAAGGAACAGCCAAACTCAGCCAACCAAGAGAGGTTGCTGAAGACAGTTTAATGTCAAAAGTCATACACCATGGCAAGATTGAGCACAGCAACAAGACACAAGGTAGTTCTACTACATCAGCAAGGTCTCTCCCAGGCAGAAATGTCAAGGCAAACAGGGGTTTCCAGATGTGCTGTTCAAGCTCATTTCAAGAAGTACAAAGTAACAGGTAACGTTGAGGATAGCAGATGCAGTGGAAACTTAGTGCAGCTTACTTCCCTTTGCAATCAGAAGATGTCCAGGAGTACCATCAGCTCAGAATTGGCAGAATACAGTAGGACCTTGGTACACCCGTCTACTGTCTGGAGAAGTCTGGTCAGAAGTGGTCTTCATGGAAGACTTGTGACCAAAAAGCCATTCCTCTGACGTGGAAACAAGACCAAGCGACTCAACTATGCACTAAAACACAGGAACTGGGGTGCAGATGAGTCAAAATTTGAAGTGCAGGCAGATACTTATACATCATGCAATACCATCAGGGAGGCATCTGATAAGTTAAGAAGAACGAGACATCCTGGAAGTGATGGTATGGCCCCTATAGAGCCCTGATCTCAACATCATAGAGTCTGTTTGGAATTATATTAAGAGAGAAACCAAACAAGGCTGCCTAAATCCACAGAAGATCTGTGGTTAGTTCTCCAAGATGTTTGGAACAACCTACCTGCCAAATTCCTTAAAAACTGTGTGCAAGTGTACCTAGAAGAATTTATGGTGTTTTGAATGCAAAGGGTGGTCACATCAAATATTGATTTCATTTAGATTTTTGCTCTGTTAACTATGCATTTTGTTAGTTGATGAATATAAACTATTAACAGGTTTATTTCTGAAAGCATTCTTACTTTACAGCATTTTTTCAAACCTGCCTAAGACTTCTGCACAGTACTAGATAGATAGATAGATAGATAGATAGATAGATAGATAGATAGATAGATAGATATATTCCAAATATATTGTAAATCTATAGCAAACTAACTTCACCATATGGATGAAAAAAATCCCCAAATACCCTTTGATTTAAGTGAATCTTTTAATCCCTTGAGGGTTGTGAAGTGTACAGAGATCTCCAATACATAGCTCTTTCTAGCTTTCAAAGAGTTAAATGTCCCATTTTCATTTCTCTCCCTTATGGTTTAGTTGGTTTGCTCCAGAATTGCACTATTGTAGCTTATTGAGTTGCACACAAAAAGCCTACCTTCAGAATCAGCAATGTGCTATTTTTGTTGTTTAATTCCAGTGAGTGTACTAATAAAACAAAAGCATACAGACACATAGCTGAGCTGAGCCATACACCTTCTGTGCAAACACACAAATGCACGCAGACACATACCACATATTTCTGTTCACCTGCAAAGCAAAGCAGTTCAAACACTCATTCGTGGGAATCTGCAGGCTTATATTTAGCAAAATACACTTAATAGGACTGTAAACTTTTATTAAGAAGCTATGTATATATTGAATGATTTTTCCATCTAAGTAAAACGGGTATTTGACTACTATGAGATGCTTCATTCAAAAGTTAATACAGAGCAAAAGTGCATTTTTCTGTAGCTATTGCAGTCTTGTTCAAATTCCTTCACAACTGACTGTATAGATAAATACATTGATTAAGAAACACATAACAAAAATCAGTTAAAGTAGAACTTTCATCCGCTATAAAGTCACCCTGCAATAATTAAGCAGGTAGCGACTAGCTTTACAATATATATATTACCTCTCAGATGTATCCAATTATAAATAAATCCTTTATTTTAGGAACCCGGAAGCAAGGCATCAGTGCAGACAGGATGCACTGTCAGTCCCGGTCTCCAGGTCTCCATTGAGAAGCAATGCAGTTACCACAAGGTAACAGGAAGAGACTGACGGAGCACGAGCACAGACTTCTTTAACCAGGCCGTCAGTCTCCTAAAATAAAGGATTTCTTTATGATCGGATACATTTGAGAGGTAATATACACATTATAAAGCTAGTCACTATCTGCTTAATTATTGCAGGGAGACTTTATAGCAGGTGAAAGTTCTGCTTTAATGGCACCACAATGATTTGGACACAAAGAGGGATATTTGCAAAATCAATTGTATCCACTTGAGGACCAGAGGGAGGGGACAAACCATTGCTTCAAAATATGCTGCATTCCACTCTGGTCCTAAAGGGGTTAATGACATGAGACCACCTCCCCCCACAAAATCTACACAAACAAGTTACAAAGAGAAAAAATAGGTGCCTCTCCTAAAAATAATAGATATTCTTAATATACATTCATCATATAGATAGAAATGGGCACATAATAATATCTCTTGTAAGAAGATTAACAGAGAACTAAAAAAGCAGTTGAATACATGTAATCATATCCACTGATTTATAACCCAGATATGACTTGTGATGTGCTCCAAATTGTATCAACTAAATCAAAAATTGGGACATCTACCTTGTTTCATTTTTGCTTCCATTATGTATAGTTCTTTGATGGAGGAAAGCTGTGTGTCTCACAGCAGAATTGTTTGATCTGCAAGATACCAAATTAGGTAAAAAGAAACCACATCTAGAATAGTGGCCTGGGAAATAGAATGCCTAATGTAATAGTAGTCAATCTTTGGACCTCCTGCTACTGGGTACTACAACTCCCATCATCTCCAACCAGCCAAACATAGATTGATTATTACTGATTAATGGGTTCTGTGCTTCCTTGACCACTGACATAATTTTGTGTTTTTGAACTAGTGTCTTATGTGACTCTCTTTTTATATAATTAAAAAAACAGAAACTCTTTTTGGAAATATCTGTAAATAAAAATGGGAATTACATGGCTGTTTCCTAGTCCCTGCATCCCTGCCAAATAACAGCAATGGATATGGAATTAATGCATTCTGAGATTTGTAGTCCTGTTTTATTAGGTTTTTCTCCTATTTTCTGCAGCTGGTCTATGAACTGATAAGTACTAACCCCATGTGGAAATGAAACTGTTTTGAAAACTTAACTATTTTAAATTCCCAGTGGATACCTGCAGCTCAGATTTACTAAAACTAAGCAGGTCTAGGCATGTGGCTCACCAGCTGTTTGATTTCAGCTCCTAGTACCCTCTTAATGAGACAGAAATAGACATTGGGGGAGATTCGCTAATGTGTGATAAAGAAAGTGGAGATGACTTCTCCAGTGATATCACTTCTCCAGTTCCTATGTTATTCTATGGAGCCTATGCAATATGGTTGAAAAAGCTTAAGAAATGTTAGTGAATAGGCTCCATAGAATAACATGGGAATTGGAGAAGTGATATCACTGGAGAAGTCATCTCCACTTTATCACCTCTTTAGCACCACTTAGTGAATAACTCCTAGTCAGTGACAGAGAGAAAGCCAGATAGAGAAAGAGGGAGAGACAACCAGAAAAAGACTCAAAGTACAATAGAAAGTGAGAAAAGAGATTTAGAAAGGTAGACAAAGACTGAGAGATAGTAAAAGAGATGGATTGAGGGGGAAATAGAGAGTGAAAGAGACAGACACATGGAGAGTAAAATGAGAAACATGTCAAGAGCAAAAGTCAGAGATAAAGCTCAAGAGAATATACAACAGTGAGAACTAGAAAAGGGAAGAGAGACAAGGAAAGTAAGCAAAAAACAAAAGGGAGAATTAGATAGGGGGACACTGATACCAGAGCCTTATTCCACTATCCACTGGCAGTAACAGAAAGACATACAATGTCTGACCCCCAGTATTGTCCCATTATCTGCCAGATCAAATACACAGCCTTGTTTCATTGTACACTGGTTGTCACAGAACTACACTTGCACTGCTTGACTTGCCAGCCTTTTTCTACTACCCCACTATTTTACACAAAATCACATATACACTGTCTGTCACCACAATCTTGTTCAGTTATTAACTGGTAATCACAGATCTACGCCTACACTGTTTGACACCTCCAGTGTTGTCCCACTATCTCACTGGTAGTCAAAGAATCTCTTAAAACTACCAAATTGAAAGAAAATCAGGTCAAGAAATACAAAAGAAAAACATTGTGGGAAAAGGAAGAGGAAGAAGAGGAGATAAAGAGAACCAAATATTGTTCTTTTAGGCCCTGGAGGTCAATTATCAGGACTCTATAATCTTTCTAAATACATCTTTTAAAAAAGGGCTGATGTTTGTGCCTAGTTCTAAACCTAATGATTTCAATTTCTTCGTAGACCTTAATATGTTTATGAAAAAGCTGACTTTAAATTGTTTTTTTTGCGGAAAGAGATTTGAAGAGAAAAGTTGAGACACGCTAATTAGAGGTGGATGAAGAGTAAGAAACATTTTCCCCATAACTTTTTTGCGAAAAAATGATTTTTCAAATTTTTTTCATGAAAGTTTTCTCCTTTTTTGCCAAAGTCAATACATTTTTCGCTTATGTTTCCTATGACTGCAACATTTCACACCATAATATAACTTCTTCTGAGGGTTGAAGTGGAGAAATAAACAGCTGAAAGTCAAAGTTGTGAGTCCTACAACAACATAAGCCTTGAAAAGGCTGTTAGCAGGCTGAGTGATTTGTCCTTTGCCTACAACACTAACTTTCTGCTTATGTAACATTGGCACAACCATCCATGAAAAATAACTGTGGTTTGGGATATTCCAGCAGGGTATATCACATGACATCATTTCTTTAAAGCCTCTGTTTTCAACAAAAGAAAAGGGCAGCATGTCAAACGCCAACATTTTGGCAAGTTTACTATTCCATCAGAGTATTTTTGCATTATGTTTGTTGCGGTTTTGACTTCGTAAGTGTGGGATGGCTGTACATAGTAGAACTCTGCAACTTTATTGCTTTAACTCAATCACTTGTGGTGGTGGGGGTGGTAGCAGTATGTGTAGGCACTTTTTGACTCTTGTCATCTCCTAGAGTAAATCCAGAGTCATCATACTCGTCTGCAGCAGGAGTCATAGGTGTTATCTGAAATAAACTGTTGGCAGTGACAAACTCTCTGACACATCAATAACATCACTACTTCTCTTATCTGCCCCAGAGCCCTGGGAACTTTTTGGAGTGCTTCTGATGCTGCTAGTTGTGGCACCTCTGACCTGTTGATAATGTGTCTCCCAGTCAGACTTGTTGTTGTGCTTCAGGTGGGATTTCATAGGTGTGAGCCTGCTTTCCCCTGCTTACATGCTTCTTGCTCAGACAACAGATAGCAACATGCTTAGCTTTTTGATCCTGAGTGAAGTATCTCCATACTGTAGACTTCATGGATTGTGGGGCTCCTTAGGGACTGCTTCTACTACTGGGGCTAACTGTTTATGCAATTATTCTGCTACTACTGCTGGGTGCCAACAGTGCAGCACTTCCAGGAGCAGCAGAGGCACTAATCATAGCTAAGGTTGTGAATGTTAATTACCTGTGTTGTTGTTGCTGCTAGTTACTCAACACACATGTGTGGCTGAGTGTGGCTGAGACTTGGAAGCGGTGATGATGCTGATGATGACTAACAGGATGAATGTATATTTTTAGGCATCTTTGCTTGTACAGTGTCAGACTTTCCAATGGTTTTCTCAAAACATTTATAACAGGTACTGTGCTCCTTTTCAGTGGTGGAAGTTTGAGTCATTACCTTTCAGATAACTTTCTGGACATGTCATCATCTCTCTCATTCTCAGCCTCATCAGTAACCTGAAGAAGAAGAGGATGCTGCAGGGATATATTCTAGATCTATAGCATCATAATGAGTCATCATTAGGTCATTCTCAGCATCGCCCACCACTTCTTGCCCAATAACCTTATATTCCTCTAAGATTTTAGCGGTGTCAAATAATTTGTTTTTACTTTTACTTTCACAAAGGTCACTACTACTCTGAGGACAAGTGTTTTTCTGCTTGTTTGTCTCACTGTCAGATGTAACAGTTAGTTCATCAGCTATGCCTTCCTCTATTATTAACATCATCAGCAAAATAATGTGACTCTTTGTCATCTTCAGTGTTCTAGTTAGATGTTTTTTTTTCATGGTACTGGCGATGGTGATGGTGGGACCTTGACAAAACTGCATCCTCCCCAGGAGGAGAGGGATCATTGTCATTTATTGCACACGCTGCAACAACCATGGCTGCAGTCCGTTTTTTAACTACCACTTTACCCCCACATCCCTGCACTGCTCCTCTTTTACCTTTCCTCCTGCCCCTTGTACTTTTGATGGACATTACTCAACTACTGTGTGTGTTTTTACTCTAAAGTACACAAAAGAACTGATCTAGTGTGATGTCTTGCCTTGGCCCTCAACAAAATACTCAATCTTGTCTGCTATCTATCAAGTCTGTCTCAGTCGCACAGTTCATGTCAGGGTCCCAGTCAGCTGTCAGTCACCTAATATTATCACTGTCCAAACAAAATTATAGCAAAAAAAAAAAAATCAACAACTTCTTCCCCAGACTTTCCCAGCACAAAGATTATAACCGGGAGATCAGCAATGAACTTGGACTACAGCTGCTTGTGTCTTTCAAGTCAAATCAGTAAGACAGAATGTTGGGGTATCTGGGGTCAACCTCCTTCTCCCATCCCCCAGATTCCCCCAGCACAGAGATAATAACATCTGGAACAGGAAGGAGCTTGGATCATGGCTGCTTGCGTCTTGCCAATCAGTCACAGCGAATTTTGGGGTGTTTGGGGTTAACCTCCTTTCAAAATAAAAGCAGCTTCAATTAATCTTCATAGTATTTGGGCCATGGATAGTGTTATTTCAACACTGTCAGAGTTGTAGTTCAAGAGTAATTGAATGATAAAGTATCACACTACTGCTCCTTCTACCTAGTGTAAGCTACCTCCCCTCAGATGTGGAATCTGGTCTTAAGACCAGACAGCTTGCAGAAAGAGACAATCTTCTTACTGTGAGAACAATGAAAACCCTGCCCCCCTTGACAGGTTTTTCCCTTATGTTAAATGAATATTGTCCCTCTCTGCAAACCATCTGGATACCACCTTGCTGCTCTGAGGTGAACAGTGTTACATCAATTTATGGTGTGGGAGGGGGATACTTTATCATTCAACCACTCTTGAGCTACAACTCTGACAGTATTGAAATAACACTGTCCATGGCCCAAATACTATGAAGATTAATTGGAGCTGCTTTTATTTTGAAACATTACTGTCCCTTTAAATAACATTCTCTATTGCTCATATAATATGAAGATTAATTGGAGTTGCTTTCATTGTGACACATTACTATCCCTTTAACAGCTATCTTTAGCCTATAGCCATACCTAAGAACTTTTGAAATGAACTCACCCTGATATCTCTGAAATATTAACAATTAGCACTCCTGAGAAAATAGATTCTAGGTGCAATGTGAATGTTTGGTCTAACTCGGAGATGATCCAGTCAGTTCTCAAAGACACTCACAAGGCAAGTAGGACCTCTCCCTCTGCCATTTTGATAGAAATGTCACTAATGTGGACATAAAATAAAAAGTAAACTGGTGTAAATCTTTTAGTAGGAAAAACTGGACTCTCTCACCCTAAGAATGTGGCCCTTTACCCTGAGACCCTGAGATTTGGTTCAAAACCCTAAGTCTCAAGGTAAAACCCGGAAAGTTCCCAGATATGCATATAGACAGTTATATTTTTGTCTTAAAAAGTTTTCTTTAACCTTTAGACAGTTAATGTGCATGCACTCAGGAGGCAGAAAGTAGAGCTCAGCCTCTATTCACATTGTCTGGACATAACTTGATAGAACTCAACTCTCTAATCTCTGTTATGAACCAGGAACCAGACAGACACAAGAATGTAAAATGGTAAACACCGTTATTAAAACAACAAAAGCAAACAAAGGAAAATCGTGATCCAGAAGGTGTTACGGTTGGCAAGCAAAACCAGGAGTCAGACGGTATAGTTAATAGAACCTTTATTATGAGAATAATAACAGTAATGCAATATAAATATATACACACAGTGGGTGATCAAAAAGGCGAGTACTGTATCAGGAATAGCAGTCTCCCAATATCACCACCACACTGTCCGAGACTAGGCCTCAGCCTGCTGGAGTCTCGCAGTAAGGTAACACTCAAGAGTGATACTGACTCAGCCTGCAGTCAGTAGCTGGAAGTCTGCTAGCCCCAGGTCAACAATAGGAAGGATGTCTGAATAACGGAACCAACCCTAGGAGCGAACAGACACGGCCTTATAGTAAGCACTAGATAGGATAGTCAGACGAGCCAAAGTCATACATGGAGTGGATAGTCAGCCAGAGTCATGGGTTTGCACCAGATAGGATATCCACTGAAGCGATGGAATGCTGGATGCGCAGTAGAGAGAGCCCCAGGTCAACACCAGAGTGGGTAGTCAGGCGATCCTAGGTCATACACAGAGCGGGTAGTCAGCCAGAGCCACAGGTTTGCACCAGACAGGATATCCACTGAAGCGATGGAATGCTGGATGCGCAGTGGATAGAGCCCCAGGTCAACACCAGAGTGGGTAGTCAGACAAGCCTAGGTCATACACGGAGCGGGTAGTCAGCCAGAGCCACAGGTTTGTACCAGATAGGATATCTGAGTCAAATCAGAACGCACAAGGAGAATAGTCAGACAGCGCCACAGGTCAGCACCAGAATGGATGGACAGACAAGCTGGATCATGCACAGGAATCAAGAATGCTAGATAATGAACTGCTCAGAACACCAACGTAAGGGTGACTGAGTCAGGACTCAGTCTGCCCTTTAAACCCCTCCACAGGAAATAGATAGGCAGAGCAGCTAGATTAAGGAAGTAGGTAGGAGGAGACTACAGGAAACAAACACACATAAAACAGAGGCCTGCAGCATGCTTGAAGCCTCTGCCTGCAGATGACACGTGGAAAGACGCCAAGCATCGCTGAAGAGGAGGCGCTGGAAACAAGGTACTGTGACAGAAGGGTAAACCAAAAGAAAAGCCGGGGTCAGGAACCAAGGCAGGTACTCAGACAAGCCAGGGTCAGGAATATGGAGATCAGCGATGTCAGGAATAATCCAGGAGTCAGGAGCCAGAAGGGATATCAGAGGAAGCCAGGTCATGCACAGATAATCAGAAACTCAGGAAAACACACTTGCAGCCAGAAGCAGACACAAGGGCAAGGAGGAAGTGAGCCTAGCTGCTCAAAATAGCCTGGAAGAGGTTGGCTGATAACAGTCAGGTGAGCAACCATGGAAACTAAGAGGTCAAGGCAGTTCATTAAGCATCAGCTGACACAACCAGAGACAGGGAGGGAAAGGCAGCAGTAATCAACAGCAGAGTGTTAGACTAGATCAGTCAAACCATCACAGTAACCCCTTCCTCATCGACACCCCCCCCAGCGGGGCAGGACCAGGTTTTAGGGGAAAGCATGCATGGAAAGCATGGAGGAAGGCGGGGGCATGCATGTCCAAGGCTGGAACCCACGAGCGCTCCTCTGGACTGTACCCTTTCCAATGGACCAAATATTGAAGCTTCCTTCGGAACCTATGAGAGTCAACTATGGAGCGGACCTCAAACTCCTCATGGCCATCAATGGTCACCGAATGGGGTCGAAGAGTGACTGTAGTAAAATTATTACATACCAAGGTTTTCAGTAGCAAGACATGGAACACATTGTGTATCCATATATTGGGAGGGAGGTCTAGGGCATAGGGCACAGGGTTCACATGTTAGAGGATACGGAAAGGCCCTGCAAAACGGGGTACCAGTTTCTGAGAAGGCACTCGGAGATGGAGATTTCTGGAGGACAACCAGACCCTCACTCCAACCTGGTAGGAGGGTGCGTGTAGGTGTTTATGATTAGCCTGGAGCTCCTGGGAATGTTGTGAGGGTTGCAGTGACTCTTGGACCTGCACCCATGTGTAACGGATCTGCTGGAGATGATCCTCCAAGGCCAGCAACCCCCGGTGGAGCAAACAAATCTGTAATCATGGAGGGTTGATACCCGTAATTCACCATGAAGGGGGAGAGCCAGGTAGAAGCTGAGACTGCACTGTTATGCGCAAACTCCGCCCAAGGGAGCAGGTCCGACCAGTTATTTTGATGGTCCAAGATGTAGCACCGCAGGAATTTCTCCAAGGCTTGATTAGCCCTTTCCGCATCCCCATTCGATTGTGGATGGTAGGCCGAGGAGAAGGAGAGTAGACTTCTTTGACAAAGACTGTAGCCAACTCTTTAGCTGATGGGAGTTCTTTGAATGGTATGCAGTGCAACATCTTACAAAATAGGTCGATAACCATGAGGATGACAGTGTTACCACTGAACAGAGGGAGGCTGACTATGAAGTCCATGGCAAGGTGTGACCATGGCTTCTCACCATTGGGTATGGGTTGGAGAAGGTCCACTGGTAGGTGATGGAGTGATTTAGTCTGAGCACAGACTGGACAGGCAGTGACAAAGGCAGTAATATCACTGTTAAGTTCTGGCCACCAGAAGAGATGGAAAACCGACCAGAGCAGCTGGGTTTTTACAGGGATGCCATGTTAACTTAGTATTATGGCAGGTTGAAAGTACTTTGGTACGGAGGTTAACAGGTACAAAACAGCGCCCAGAGGGAGTCTCAGCAGGTGCATCTATTTGGGCAGCCTGGATGCTCTCCCCAAAGGGAGACATTATGCTGGTATATATGGCTCTAGGTCTGGAGGAATAATAAGAGTAGGAAGACTCTCCTCCTTAGCGGCCGAGAACTGTCTAGATAGGGCATCAGCCTGGACATTTTTGGCACCCGGCAGGTACAAGACCACATAATTAAAACGAGACAAAAATAAGGCCCATCGGGCCTGTCTTGGAGTCAAGCACTTAGCCTTGGTCAGGTAGGTGAAGTTTTTGTGATTCGTGAGGGTTAGGATTGGCACGGAAGTTCCCTTGAGTAAATGCCTCCATTGTTTGAGAGTATTACCAGCAACTCACGGTAACCGATTTCATAGTTGCACTCCGCAGGACTTAGCTTTTTGGAGAAATACCCACACGGGTGCAACTGGCTCTCAGGAGTAGGACGTTGAGACAGGAGGGTGCCTACTCCTGTCTCAGATTAATCAACCTCAAGTACGAATGGCAGCTTGGATTTTGGGTGTGCCAAAATGGGTGCTGTGGCAAAAGCGGCTTTTAATGACTCAAATGCTTGGATGGCTTCTGGGGCCCAGTGAGTGGAGCTACGATCTTTTTTGGTCATGTCGGTAAGGAGTTTTACAATAAAGGAAAAATTGTGGATATATTTCCTGTAGTAGTTAGCAAACCTGAGGAAATGTTGAAGAGAGTGGAGACCTACAGATCACAGAAACTCGAGAACAGCTGAGAGGGTCCATAGCTACACCAAATTTTGAAATCACATACCCCAAGAAGGTGATCTGTTTGCAGTGGAACTCACAATTCTCTAATTTGCAAAATAGATTATTCTCTCTTAATCTTTGCAGAACTTGGGCTACATCACGCTGTTGGAGCATGTCCCGGAGGACATAATTTAGGAATTCCTTGAAAACCGCTGGAGCATTGCAGAGACTGAAGGGCATTAAGTGGAATTCGTACTGCCCACTCCTGGTGCTAAACGTGGTTTTCCATTACTGGCCCTCCTTACCAAATTATACTCCCCTTGCAGGTCGAGCTTAGTAAACACCTTGGACCCTTTCAGTCGATCAAATAGCTTGGCAATAAGTGGAATTGTAGGCATTTTTAATTGTGATACAGTTGAGCCACCTGCAATCAATACAGGGTCTCAGTTCTCCCTCTTCTTCTTCACAAAGAAAAACCCGGCCCCGCTGGGAGAGGAGGACTTGTGGATGAACCCCCAGGACAGAGTATCCCCAAAATACTCCTCCATGGCCTTATTTTCTTCGACAGAAAGAGGGCAGACTCGACCTCGAGGAGGTATGCCATCCGGTTGCAGTTCAATGGTGCACTCGTATGGGCGGTGAGGCAGGAGCTCACCAGCCCAGCCCTTATCGAATACATCTCGGAACTCTTGGTACTCTTCAGGCAGCGAAGAGACCAGATATGTGGTTAGTACCATCACCACTTTCACTAGGCATGTCTTGGAACAGTTGGGTGACCATGCCATGACTTCGGCCCTAGGGCAGCACAGTGGCTCAGTGGTTAGCACAGTTGCCTTGCAGCGCTGGGGTCCTGGGTTCAAATCCCACCAAGGACAACATCTGCAATGAGTTTGTATGTTCTCACTGTGTTTGCGTGGGTTTCCACCGGGTACTCCGGTTTCCTCCCACACTCCAAAAAACATACTGATAGGTGAATTTAGATTGTGAGCCCCAATGGGGACAGGAACCAATATGAGTGTAAAGTGCTGCGGAATCTGTGTGCGCTATATAAATAAAGGATTATTATTAACCAATTGTGTTTATGCAACCATGGATAACCCAGGACCACAGGATAGTGAGAAGAGTGGATCACCTGGAATTGTAAGATTTCGTGGTGGAAACCCCCTAAAGCCATAGACAAAGGAGCGGTTTCATGGGAGACCTGTGGAGGCCGTAGGGTCTGCCATCAATTGCCTCAATGGCAAGAGAAGTGGTACGGAGCTGCAATGTGATTGAGTGCTTCTGGGTGAAGGAGACCCACTGCACCAGAGTCAATGAGTGCCTCTGTAATAATAGAAATCTTGGCCCAACAGAGACTAGTGGTTTATCCTTAAGGATAGCCGGGGATGCCGAAAACCCACCTAAGGTCTGTCCCCTATAGAGCCTTAGGTGTGGGTGTTTCACGGACGTGTGGGGCAAGTATGTAGTAGGTGCATGGGCTCCACATCGCCTGAGGTCTTGAGACTAGGAGGTGTGGGAGTAGAGGGAGGCATGGGTTTGGATGAAAAGCTTGGTGCTAAACGGATGGGATGTCTCTACAGGCGCTCCATGAAGGAAGGTTTCTCACAGATTCGGGAGTCAATCAGGATGCAATATGAGACCAGTTCCTCTAAATCTCTGTGGAGGTTCAGTACTGCAATCTTTTTTTTTACCGTATCCGAAAGCACATTAGAGAAAGCAGCCATGAGAGCCTCATTATTCCAACCAGCCTGCTCCACATCGGCTGCCAGGGTCTGAAACTCTATGGCATAATCCAAAACCGTCTATGTACCCTGCCAGATGGACATTAGTTGCTTGGCAGCCGATGTGGTGAAGGCCGATACATCAAATACCCTTTTAAAGGATGCCACAAACTGACTGTAATTGTATACTATAGGTTTCTGCATCTCCCAAAGGGGGTTAGCCCATGCCAAGGCCCTGTCAGAGAGTAAGGACATCATGAGGCCCACCTTACTCCTATCAGACAGGAAGGCCTGTGGTACCATCTCCAGATAGATACAACCTGGTTCAGGAAACTTCTGCACTAGTTAGGGTCATCCCCATAACCCTGCGGAAGCGGGGCAGACCCAGTGATACCATTAGCAACACTGGATTCACCAGTGGCAGCTATAGGGGCAGCCTGCACCAGGGGGTTGCTGAGGTTGCCTCTAAGGCTTTTATTCAAGCCACATATATTATATACTGTTTTTTTGCCCACAAATAGGGCTTTCTTTTGATACCACACTTGGATAGCCCACCATTTATTTTAGTAAAATTAAGGAAAACTGTAAAAAAAATGTAAAAAAAACAGTTTTTTTTTTCTCTTGTGATCATTCGGGTGCAATGGGTTAAATTTTTATGGAGACTGCATGAAAGGTATGACCAGTGAGTCATACCTACAAAATGGGCAGTTTTAAGTGGGCACTGTCCTCCATGGGGGAAAATCCCTATGTCCCTTTTTCCCACACTATTTTCCCACTTTTTTATAGTGTATTACATGGCTCCTCAATAATCACACTATCAATTTTGTTTCTCGACATGTTTGTTTTTTTAAATAAAATGTTATTCTTGTAAAAAACAAAAAAAATTGTTATTTTTTTTTGTATTTTTAAATGTCTTTTGCAGGTCAGAAATTGACCTGCATCCAGCCAGGCTCCAGCACCAGCAATGAAGGGGTTAATACCCCTGCTGCTGCATTTTTTTTCCCACTAGGTGTCTCTTCTCTGCCCCTTACTTTGATCGTAAGGGACAGAGAGGCAGAGAGGAGACACAGAGACACAGAGGCAGTATGCATTTCATACTGCCTCATTCATTCAGAATGCCGGTACATGTGATTGCTGCTGCAGCAATTAAATGACCTGGCACAAGTGAGAAGGGCTGAGATTGAACTCTATAGTACTGGAACTCTCAGTGTCAGCCTGGAATGAATGATAACAGCGTGCATGGAGGTGCGCTGCTATCATTTAACCCATGACGGTCCAGGATCGTCATGGGTCCTTATCGGGATTCTGCCCATGACGGTCCTGGACCGTCATGGGTCAATAAGGGGTTAAGGTATGTGTTCATAACACTATGGAGCCTTAATAAGTCATTATTATTCCATTACCAGATACTTTATATCACCAGGGAATATAACATTTAGACTGACTACAGAGTTACAGTCTTCATTCTTTCACTCCAGTTTACCCTGCTCTTTGTATATATCCATAATTCTGCGGCATCTTTGATTCCCCTTTGCCTTTCTTTGTTATTCCTTATCCACCTAGTTGCAGTGTCATTACATAGGCTCCCTATGCATTTCAGAGAGCCATCTCTCCTTCTTCTGGAATAAATGATTTACTGTAGGTTACTGTCTTCATTTTAAATGTTTCTGTGTACAAATACCTCTGTGCACATATATATATGTATCCAGCTATTAATCTATGTTCTTTTTACCCTATATCCAACTATTAACTTGTATTCCTCAAGTGCTGGTAAAGTATCCAACAAATACTAAATATAATTCACTGAACACCTAACTGGTGCTCAAAGAATAAATCACAAGTAGGTAAATATAGTTATATTTCCTAACCATAATAGATGACACCTCAAATAACATTCTTCTTAGTTAGATGTTATCAATATTTTCACTATAATCTGAACTACATATTTTGTACCTCTATATTAAGGAGAGTATATACACCTTCATTATACAGAGTAGATGAAGTTCATAACTATAATCTCTATTCCTCTTAAAGCAATATTAATATTTCCAAATAACTTAAGCTTAGGTTATTCTTTAATGTTTTTGCAGCATGCAGAGCTTTATTATAATGGTATACAGGGTCTAGATCATTTGTAATTAAATTATAAAGTGTCCCTCTCTGCCCCTTTTACCTACGTAATGCTTCTTCTCCGAGCCGGTCCAGATGAAGCACAGCAAGGGATACTCTTTTGTGAGCCTAAGGAAAAACGTGCCATCCTTCATCAAGGTTTTTCCTTATACTCACAGCATGAAGACTGTCCCTTGCTGAGATCTGTCAGGTCCAATGACCGGATTCCATATCTGAGGGGAGGCGGCTTACAATAGGTAAAAGGGCCAGAAGGGGACATTTTATAATTTAATTACAAGCTCTGCATGCTACAAAAATGTTAAAGAATTATCTATGCTTAAATTTAGTTGGAAACATTACTATCCTTTTAATATAGTATCTATGCAATGTGACCCAAAATCAGGTCCCCTAAGATGCCAACAGATCATTAAATGAAAAAAGGGGAAAAATATTAATTTAAATATCAAAATGATCTATGTATACTTAAGTACTATATACAGAGGATAACCCACCATTAAACCTTCCACATAACCTGAGTACAAATTAATAGGACAATCAAAAGGAGAGAGACAAAAAGGGTAAAAAAAAAAGTACTCACACATACCATACCAAGTAAATTACAGTAGATGGACTAAAACCAGAAGAAGTGGACAAGTATGTTTAACTTGGACAGGACATGTCAACAGATGGAAACACTATGATAGAACTTGAGCGACAAATAAAATTAGGATGACAAGCATTTGGAACACTTAATAGTACTGTCTTTAACCCCTTAAGGACCGGGAAAATCTGAGTTAGATTTGACTTAAGGACCGGAGCAATTTTGACTTTTTTGACTATGTCTTTGTTAAACCATATTTTCTCTTTAATTCCTTTTGTGCACCCACATAAATTATATACTGTTTTTTTTAAGTACAAGTAGGGCTTTCTTTTGATACCACAATTATATGAATACCTCATTGTTTAATTTGATTAAAATAGAAAAAAAGAGGAAAAAAATTGAAAAAAAACAACATTTTGCTTACATTTTTCTGTCAGGATTTGCATACTATTAGTTAATGGAAAAAAATACCCCTAAATATATTCATTTGCTTCTCCTGAATATAAGAGAACCCCATATGCCTAGTATTTTAGTCCTTTACTCACATTTACAAGGTAAATATTACAAGATGGCTGCCGTTATTTCCAACTTGTGATGTTTCAACAATTGGCATGTGAGCATCATAGCTTAGCTGACGGTGCCAGAACCAAAAATGTCCCACAAAGGTATATGTTTCTGAAAACTACACAACATAAAGTAAATAATCAGGAGAATTTTGGAGTTTTTCATGCAGCTATTTTTCCAGAAAAAAATTTCAAAATTGTGGTAATATTTTGTTTTTTTGCAGTTTTCACACTTACATTTCAATACTACTGTTGATATCAAGCACATGATAGGTGAAGATTTTTAAAAATGCATTGTTTAGTGTTCAGCTCCTTCTTCTGAGTACAGCAATACCCCATATGCATAGGTTTCTCAAGGTTTGGGAGAGCTACGGGGCCCAAATTGAAACATGCGCGTTTCCAGTTTCACACTTTGAATTTTCACAGCTTGCATCACTGGTGCCATGTCTCATTTGGGGCTGTGTAACAGTGCTCCACTCTAAGATTTCCCCCCAAAAGTATATATTTTTGGAAAGTAGACACCCCAGGCTTTCATTTTATGTATGTTTTCAATTTTTTTACACAGCCATTTTACCACCAATCGCTCGTAAATCTTGACGTAAGTTAAAAACACACCGTTTTTCACACTTGCACTTCAATGTTGATGTGAATTTCAAGCACAGGATAGGTGAAGATTTTTAAAAATGCATTGTTTAGTGTTCAGCTCCTTCTTCTGAGTACGGCAATACCCCATATGCATAGGTTTCTCAAGGTTTGGGAGAGCTACGGGGCCCAAATTGGAAAATGCGCGTTTCCAGTTTCACACTTTGAATTTTCACAGCTTGCATCACTGGTGCCATGTCTCATTTGGGGCTGTGTAACAGTGCTCCACGCTAAGATTTCCCCCCAAAAGTATATATTTTTGGAAAGTAGACACCCCAGGCTTTCATTTTATGTATGTTTTCAATTTTTTTACGCAGCCATTTTACCACCAATCGCTCGTAAATCTTGACGTAAGTTAAAAACACACCGTTTTTCACACTTGCACTTCAATGTTGATGTGAATTTCAAGCACAGGATAGGTGAAGATTTTTAAAAATGCATTGTTTAGTGTTCAGCTCCTTCTTCTGAGTACGGCAATACACCATATGCATAGGTTTCTCAAGGTTTGGGAGAGCTACGGGGCCCAAATTGGAACATGCGCGTTTCCAGTTTCACACTTTGAATTTTCACAGCTTGCATCACTGGTGCCATGTCTCATTTGGGGCTGTGTAACAGTGCTCCACTCTAAGATTTCCCCCCAAAAGTATATATTTTTGGAAAGTAGACACCCCAGGCTTTCATTTTATGTATGTTTTCAATTTTTTTACGCAGCCATTTTACCACCAATCGCTCGTAAATCTTGACGTAAGTTAAAAACACACCATTTTTCACACTTGCACTTCAATGTTGATGTGAATTTCAAGCACAGGATAGGTGAAGATTTTTAAAAATGCATTGTTTAGTGTTCAGCTCCTTCTTCTGAGTACGGCAATACCCCATATGCATAGGTTATTCAAGGTTTGCGGGAGCTATGGGGCCCAAATTGGAACATGCGCATTTCCAGTTTCACACTTTGAATTTTCACAGCTTGTATCACTGGTGCCATGTCTCATTTGGGGCTGTGTAACAGTGCTCCACTCTAAGATTTCCCCCCAAAAGTATATATTTTTGGAAAGTAGACACCCCAGGCTTTCATTTTATGTATGTTTTCAATTTTTTTACGCAGCCATTTTACCACCAATCGCTCGTAAATCTTGACGTAAGTTTAAAAAAACACCGTTTTTCACACTTGCACTTCAATGTTGATGTGAATTTCAAGCACAGGATAGGTGAAGATTTTTAAAAATGCATTGTTTAGTGTTCAGCACCTTCTTCTGAGTACGGCAATACCCCATATGCATAGGTTATTCAAGGTTTGCGGGAGCTATGGGGCCCAAATTGGAACATGCGCATTTCCAGTTTCACACTTTGAATTTTCACAGCTTGTATCACTGGTGCCATGTCTCATTTGGGGCTGTGTAACAGTGCTCCACTCTAAGATTTCCCCCCAAAAGTATATATTTTTGGTGAAATTGTGTCCCAAACCAATTTGTATGCAGCCCAGTATACTGCCGCAAACCCTAAGTGTGAAAAACGCTGTTTTTTTTTTTTACTTACGTCATGGTTTACCCCATGTGCATATGCATAGGTTATTCAAGGTTTGGGGGAGCTACGGGGCCCAATTTTGAACAAATATTGAATTTTCACATCTTGGTTAACTGGTGCCATTACTCATTTTGGGCTATGTTCCAGTGCTGCACTTTAGAATTTCCCCCCAAAAGTGTATATTTTTGGAATGTAGACACCCCCAGCTTTCATTTTAGGTGTGTTTTCAAGTTTTTTACACAGCTATTTTACCACCATTTTCTCATAAACTTGATGTAAGTAAAAAAACAGCGTTTTTCACACTTTGCCTTCAATGTTGATGTGAATTTCAAGCACAGAATAGGTGAAGATTTTATAAACTGAATTGATTAGTGTTCAGATCCTTCTTCTGAGTACGGCAATACCCCATATGCATAGCTTTCTCATGGTTTGGGGGAGCTACGGGGGCCAAATTGGAACATGCGCGTTTCCAGGTTCACACTTTGAATCTTCACAGCTTGCGTTACTGGTGCCATGTCTCATTTGGGGCTGTGTAACAGTGCTCTTTTTTAAGATTTCCCCCCAAAAGTGTATATTTTTGGAAATAGACACCCCAGGCTCTCGTTTTAGGTGTGTTTTCCAATTTTATACACAGCCATTTTACCACCAATCCTGTGAAAATTTGACGTAAGTAAAAAAAATTCAGCATTTTTCACACTTTGCCTTCAATGTTGATGTGAATTTCAAGCACAGAATAGGTGAAGATTTTATAAACTGAATTGATTAGTGTTCAGATCCTTCTTCTGAGTACGGCAATACCCCATATGCATAGCTTTCTCATGGTTTGGGGGAGCTACGGGGGCCAAATTGGAACATAAGCGTTTCCAGGTTCACACTTTGAATCTTCACAGCTTGCGTTACTGGTGCCATGTCTCATTTGGGGCTGTGTAACAGTGCTCTTTTTTAAGATTTCCCCCCAAAAGTGTATATTTTTGGAAATAGACACCCCAGGCTCTCGTTTTAGGTGTGTTTTCCAATTTTATACACAGCCATTTTACCACCAATCCTGTGAAAATTTGACGTAAGTAAAAAAAATTCAGCATTTTTCACACTTTGCCTTCAATGTTGATGTGAATTTCAAGCACAGAATAGGTGAAGATTTTATAAACTGAATTGATTAGTGTTCAGCTCCTTCTTCTGAGTACGGCAATACCCCATATGCATAGCTTTCTCATGGTTTGGGGGAGCTACGGGGGCCAAATTGGAACATTCGCGTTTCCAGGTTCACACTTTGAATCTTCACAGCTTGCGTTACTGGTGCCATGTCTCATTTGGGGCTGTGTAACAGTGCTCTTTTTTAAGATTTCCCCCCAAAAGTGTATATTTTTGGAAAGTAGACACCCCAGGCTCTCGTTTTAGGTGTGTTTTCCAATTTTATACACAGCCATTTTACCACCAATCCCTCGTAAACCATGACGTAAGTAAAAAAAAAAAACAGCGTTTTTCACACTTAGGGTTTGCGGCAGTATACTGGGCTGCATACAAATTGGTTTGGGACACAATTTCACCTAAAATGTCTTCCCCCAAAAACAAATCAAAAAAATTATCATGGGTAAATCCTTCCACATCAATTTGAATCCCTGGGTTGCCTGTGAATTCTGAGATTTGTGGGCATAAATTGATACCCATTCATTAGGATCCGGAGTGGCAGGTGTTGTGGCATTTCTTTGGGCAGGTCTTTTGGCAGGTCTTTGGGCAGATCTTTTGGCAGGTGCTGGGGCAGTTGCCAGGGCAGCTCTTGGGGCAGCACTTGGGGCATTTCTTTGGTAGGTCTTTGGGCAGATCTTTTGGCAGGTGCTGGGGCAGTTGCCAGGGCAGCTCTTGGGGCAGCACTTGGGGCATTTCTTTGGGTAGGTATTTTGGTAGGTCTTTGGGCAGTTCTTTTGGCAGGTGCTGAGGCAGTTGCCAGAGCAGCTCTTGGGGCAGTGCGTCTTTTCTTGACAGAAGGCCCAGCGTCATCACTAGAGCAGCTCTCACTTTCTGAAAACTGCGCTAAAAATCTGACGCAGTGTCTGTTGCCTCAGAGTCAGAAGCCAAAAAGGCATATGCCTCTTCAACGCTGTACCTGCGCTGCATTTTGCCCACTAAAAAAACTTTTTTTTTTCTTACGCTATCCCTAAACCTAAATCTAACCCTAAAACTTACCCTAGCCTACGTATATCCTGAACCTACCTAACCCAAGTGAACTACCTATCTAAAATGCACTTATTATATATTTTTTTGGGGGGAGGGGGATTTGTTTTTTTTTTTTTTTTTCTTACGCTATCCCTAAACCTAAATCTAACCCTAAAACTTACCGTAACCTATGTATATCCTGAACCTACCTAACCCAAGTGAACTACCTATCTAAACTGCACTTATTATATATATTTTTTTTTGGGGGGGGGTTTGGGTTTTTTTGGGTTTTTTTTTTTCTTACGCTATCCCTAAACCTAAATCTAACCCTAAAACTTACCCTAACCTACGTATATCCTGAACCTACCTAACCCAATTGAACTACCTATCTAAACTGCGCTTATTATATATATATATATATTTTTTTTTTTTTTTTTGGGGGGGGTGTTGGGTTTGTTTTTTTTCCCCTAAACCTAAATCTATCCCTAAAACTTTCCCTAACACACGTCTACACTAAACCTACCAAACTACCTACCTAAACTATATTTACTATTAAAAAAAAAAAAAAAAAGTAAAAAAACTCCAGGGGGATGGGGGGTGTCCCACAGATCAGAAAACACGGATCTGTAGCAAATTGATCACTCCAAGAGTGATCAGATGGGGGGAACTTATTGATCACTGCAGAACAGTGATCAAAGGGTTAATTTTTTTTTCTTTAACTTTTTTTTTTCCAGGAACACTGGAACACCATCTCTCTATGTCTCTCTCCACCTCAGCAGTATGCAAGGTGGAGGGAGGCATAGAGATCTGACAGAGACAGTATTTACAAATACTGTCCCTGTCATTCAGGTTTTGCAACATGTGATTCGCTTTTGAAGCGAATCGCATGTTGCAACAATGTTTCTGCCGCTTGTTACTAAGTGTCCCGATACCGGGACACTTAGTAACAAGCGGCTTGAACTCTTCCATCGCTCCGTGCGGCCGCGATGGAAGAGTTTAACCCTTGACGTACCGGGACCGTCAAGGGTCGTTGGATCACTTTTACCCTTGACGGTCCTGGTACGTCAAGGGTCCTTAAGGGGTTAAGACAAACTTACCACTCTGCCTCAAGCGAAAGGTTTTTTGACCAATGTGTCCTTCCAGTCCTTACGTATGGCTGTGAAACATGGACACTGAATGCCAAAGCCATATAAAAACATAAGGTTACACAGAAAAGTATGGAGCAGAGAATTCTAAACATAATAAAAAGAGACTGAAAAAACATGCAAGTGAATTCGTTAGCAAACAAAGTTCTATGATGTAACTGAAAGAGTAAAGGCCCTGAAATGGAAATGGGCAGGCCACATAGCAAGAAGATCTGATGGTAGATGGACCAAACGAATTTTGGAATTTATTGCACTTGATGCTAAATGCCCAAGAAGAAGACCAAAGACAAGATGGCTAAATGGAATTACCAGATTTGTACACAGTGGCAATAAAAGGCACAGGACCAAAGTTGTTGGACGCTTGCCGAGGAGGCCTTCATCCTGCAGCGGATGGCTGAAGACGATGATAATGATGACGGCGCTGCCAGTCAGGATATATAGGGAATTAATGCACACACACGGATGCAAGACAAACACACACACACACACACGCAAATGCACACGCATGCACTGAGATGCATAAAGAGCAATACAGTCATACACACATACATGCAATGCACAACTTGCAGACACATAGAGTGTGATACAAACATGCAACACGCACAGTGAGGAACACACAGGCACACACAGAAGTGAGTAATAAGGGGGTGACTTATGTGTCATAATGAGTTTGTGTTTGTACTTATGCCTCCACTGTGGCATTCATTCATATAGTTGAAATGCATGTGGTAATTGCACATACTATGGTGGAAGGTGGATCGTGCTGGCTCCCGGGGTGTGAGTGAGTGTGAGTGAATGTGTGTGAGTGTGAGTGAGTGGCATTCATTCATGTAGTTGAAATGCATGTGGTAATTGCACATACTATGGTAGAAGGTGGATCGTGCTGGCTCCCGGGGTGTGAGTGAGTGTGAGTGAGACTATGGTGGAAGGTGGATCATGCTGGCTCCCAGGATGTGAGTGTGAGTGAGTGAGTGTGAGAGTGATTGCATGTGAGTGATTGAGTGAGTGTGTGATTGAGTGAAAGTGTGTGAGTGTGAGTGAGAGTGTGTGAGTGAGAGGGTGTATGAGAGTGAGAGAGTGTGAGTGTATGTGATTGAGAATGTGAGTGTGTGTGATTGAGTGTGAGTGAGTGTGTGAGTGAGAATGAGAGAGTGTGAGTGTGTGTGATTGAGTGAGTGTGATTGAGTGAGAGTGTGTGAGTGTATGTGAGAGTGAGGGTGTGTGAGTGAGAGGGTGTATGAGAGTGAGAGAGTGTGAGTATGTGATTGAGAATGTGAGTGTGAATGTGTGATTGAGTGTGAGTGAGTGTGTGAGTGAGAGTGTGTGAGTGAGAGAGTGTGAGTGTGTGTTATTGAGTGTGTGAGTGAGAGTGTGTGAGTGAGAGTGTGTGAGAGTGTGTGTGTGTGTGTGTGTGTGATTGAGTGTGAGTGTGTGAGTGAGAGTGTGAATTATTGTGAGTGTGTATTATTGAGTGTGTATGATTGAGTGTGAGTGAGAGTGTGAGTGAGTGTGTGTGATTGAGTGTGAGTGTGTGTGTTTTTTGTCTGATGTGTTTGTGTCTGTGGTGTAGGAGCGAGTGGCAGCCATTTTGTTTTTTCAGTTACTTGGATAGTGGTGGGCGGGCTGGATAGTGGGGGCAGGCCAACTCTCTGCATGATTTAAATCACTCCCCCATTGAATCACCCATTGGGAGCAATAATTCCTCCTTACTTAACCCTTTGCAATGTGTTGCGTACCCCTCTGGCACTCAAAGGGTTAAGTTGAGGTAACATAGCAGTATAACACATGGTGGCTCTTCAGTTGCGGCAGCGTAGCAATATGCTGAGGGAACAAATAGAAAGTGGTGTTTGAGGCTTGCCCTCTGTAACATACAGCAAAGCATCTCTCTCCCTTTAAGGAGAAAGGGTGTGAATCAGGAAGTGGAGTGAGAGTTGACAACAGACAGTTAGGTTGACTGAAGAGATGAAAAGAGTTAAATAAAATAGTTGCTATTAAGTTTATCCCTGAGTGTTTGTATTTTATGGAAACATTACACCCTCGTACTGAAACAGAGTGTATGGAGGGTAACAATTATCTGTGGGAGGTGAAACAGTGTGTTTGTGGGGTCATGAATTATGTGAGAAGTTACTGATATCCCCTACTTCAGGAGCGAGTGGCAGCTATATTTTTTTGTCAGTTGGATAGTGGTGGGCGGGCTGGAGGGGGCGGGCCAACTCCCTATATGATAAACATGCCCCCATTGAATCACCCAGTGGGAGCAGTTAAGTCCCCATTGAATCACCCAGTAGGAATTGTGTCTCCTAATGAGACATAAATTATGTAATGAGGCATTCTGTGCAATGTGTGTTTGCTTTCTGAGGAGACATAAATTATGTTCTGTGTGTGAGATACCATAAATTATGCAATGATGCTTATTCTTTTATATATATAGATTTATATATACACAAATAGATACACAGATGTACATAGATAAACACATTATAATAAAAACGATATACTAATCCCCTTCATCTCTTTCTCTCTTCACATAAGAAATCTAAAAATTCCCATCCTGCATAATACCTGATGGCATTTGGCTATCAAACACAAATATTCATCTGGTCTCCTTGTTGGACATGTGATGCACCTGGTCTCCTCCTTTCCAGTTGGGGTTTAATAGCTCAAGGCCATAAAAAATTTATTAGGCTAGGATCTTTATTGTGGTATATGTGAAGTTACTCGATAGGCTCTGTTTGTCAAAGCCATTTTCTATTTTGTTTATATGCTCATGTATAAATTCGTCTTTTTGTTCTCCATACATACTCTTTATTGCATGGATATTCAGTAACATACACTATATTATTTGTGTTACATATCATTTCTGACCTTAATTTATATTCTTTATTTGTATTTGTATGCACAACATTTTTCAGTTTATTGTGTACCTAGATTTCCTACATTCATACCATTTACCACACTTAAAGAAACCCTTATTCTCTTTAGTAATCCAGTTATCTAATTTACCACTGCTTCTTGGTAATTTTACACTAGATGCAATCAAGTTACCCAATGTAAGGGCTTTTTTATATATTATGTTTGGTTTCTCTGGAAGAACCAAAAGTATAATTTTGTCTCCTTTTAAAGTGTCCCAGTGTCCCAAAAATCTTTGGTAAATAGTACGACAACAGTTGTAGATCAAACTCTTTCTTATATCTTATATCTGCATATGGTATAAGAATATCTTCACTACTTATGCTTTTGACTCTATCTAGTGATGAATAAATGTTCTCTCGTATAACTACTATAATTATAGTTACTTCTCATGAACAGTTTCTTTCAGTCTACATAGTCGTCCATAAGGTATATTAGTCAACTATTTTGAATAATGGCAATTATCCTCTAGAATAAAATGATTCATATCAGTAGATTTATACAATGTTTTGTAAGAATCTGCATGTCTTCAACAAATATCCTCAGATTCAAGCAGTCTATACTGCACCAGTCATATCCAGAAGTAAATACAAGCTTAGAATTGTTATTCTCAATATATTTAAAATTATTAATAATTAATAATTCTCACTTCATCTCCAAATCAACAAAATATTGTCCATATAATATCCAGAGCACCAGGTTTGTATTAAATGGGTGGTTACTCTAAAAATATCCCATTTCCCACCATTCCATATATGAGGTGGCTTAACTAGGAACAAACCTGGTGCCCATGTGCAGGTGAACCAAAAATAATTATGATTCAATAAAAACTGGATCGATTGAACAATAAAATTCACCTGGATCTGGGACAATCTTCCTGGTTTGGTTAAAAATTGTTGAGTAGCACTACATTCCTTACTGGAGACACAACAGAAGTAACCCAAAAATTATCTTCAATCAATTGGGAGCAGGAATTCATTTTGTGTGCTCTAGATGTATCCTCCTTCTATACAATTATAGATGTTAATAAGGGAAATACGGCACGATGCAAGAAACGTTCGCATTGGATAAAGGCATTTTTGTGCGCAGATAGATTTTGCGCATGTTCTAATCCAGGAAGCTAAATACCGAACGCTTCTTGAATTGCGCATAAAAAATTCCATTGTACGACAACACTACACAGAGGTATAAATTAATTCGCAATAGCAGTTCTTGCATTAGCCGCATTCGCTATTCCACTCACACAGATTTGTTAATCTTAGCCACGCCCAGAAAAAAATAAATATAAGCAGCTGTTTGCTAATCTTGATTTTTTTCATGCGCAATTCAACAAAATCGTGCGCAAACCTATTCCCTAGTAGTTTTCACACGGGAAATAGCGATTGTGCACGTTTCCTGCATCGTGCCAATAGTGCCACTATTGAGGAAATGTATTTTAAATTATTTGCTGATCTTTATTTATGATACTTCTGCATGGGTTCACTTTTGAAAGGTTGACCGCAAAATAATAGATACTCTTAGCTGTGTGCTGCAGATGTATACGACCATAAAGTAGGCATCTTGAGATTGTGGTGACATGGTGAAATAGTTGAATTTTTTTTCCAGTGTCTATATAGATATAAATAGAAGGGATTTTGTGTCCCTTCAGCCTTCAGTTCCCTGATAACAGCCTATTCCCTTACTATTTTATGATAACATCTATTTATGTTATAGTTAGGGAACATTATTCAGAGAGCTTGTTTGTTTCACAAAAAGTTCAAAAGTACTTATCTATGTTGCTTTGAAAGTCACAATAATCTTTGATATCATAGCAAGCTGCATTTTAGCACTAGTGGTCATTTAAAATCTTCCAATTAACTTCACATATTGTAAATTTGTGGCCAAAATTAAATAACATTTTTACATTAAAAAAGAGATTCACTTTCCACAACATCCCCTTTAAGGGACACTAAATTTTCATATTATAGTTCAGTAAGCAAGGAACAGTAATAAGCATATAGATCACAATTTGTGATGATACCCTTGGGCAGTTGTAAGCAAAGTTGTAAAAAGTCTGATTTAACATCACCGATATTGTGAAAAATGGAAAATACCAGCAATTATAGGCATTTTATGTGTTGTGTTTCTGGAATAATTTTCAAACAATGCACATAGGTCTTCAGTGGATTCATACTGCTTCCTTATTTGAAACGACATTGTACAACAGGGATCTTACTCTGTGTTCTTGAAGGGCTGAGGCAGTGCAGGTTACCCCTGTTTTTGAAAATGTGTCAGACACTGGGATGTATTCATCAAGATAAAAATGTATAATTCCAGAGCAAACCAACCGCACCACAGGAGATAAATTGAGTCTTGTAATCATTTGAATGCTAGAGAGATCTTCAATGCATTAGGAAAACTGCAGAATTTTAATTCCCACCTAGGATGCAGTTGTTGCACCAGAGAGGATTTGCCTGACATTTCAGAGATGGACTGTCTGAGGGAAATTTCCTTTTAGCAATGGCACATGGGAGTGAAAAACTTGCCTTGACCAGCACCTGAGAGGCTACCATGCCTTGAACAAAATACTTGATTTTGTTCTTTCTCTGTGTGTATTCATCACACTTTTTGTTTTTGGATTTGCTCCAGAATGGCACCACTAGTTTGATGAATATGGCCATCTCACTCAACCACTGCTATGGAAGCATTGACGAATCTATTAAGATTCTATTTTTGGATCAATTAGTCACATAATGATATTTCTGTTTTGGTTCTGGCTGAATCCGTTTGGAAAGAAGACACACAAAAAAGTAGTAAGGCATATCAATTTATATTTTACTAGTTGATGAGCCCGTGTACACGGGTCACAGTGCCACCCAGCAATGGCCGCGGTGCAGTCATGCACAGTAGAGACTGCCCGCGCAGCGGCTGATACAGAGCGGGGCGCTCCGAATTCAGACCGTAGTCCTCTCTGCGCAGCGCGGGCAGTCTTTAGTGCGCATGAGTGCAGCACGTGCAGCCATCTCTACTGCACATGACGGCTTCTGACAAAACACATTTAACAAATTATTATATAGGATTTTGCCAGGAGAAGTTACTAAATTAAATAATTTCATTACCAAAAAAGAAAAATATATAAAAAAGAAAAATAATAAAATAAAATAAATAAGAGTACAAGAGATCAAAATACTTATAACACATCCCAGATAGAATGATCTTAAATGTGCAGGTGTTTTCCTACTAGTTATATAAGTGGACTTTAAGCTTCATATATCATTCAAGTGTAGGGCTAAGGTACTGGACTTGACAGCCATGGGTTAGTGATAATCCTTATTTAACAGGCATATGAACTAGGGGAGGGTGAAAAGTGTGAAAAATTTCCAGCATGACTTTTCATGAAAACGTGCCGATTTTTCACTTTTCCCGTGAAAAATTTCACCTTTCCGCCTATGCAAAAATTTCCTCCTTTTCGCCTATTTTAACAAATTTTCTGCCTATGTTAACACATTTTTCTCCTGTTTTAACACATTTTTCGCCTATATTTCCTATAGGTAGTACATTTCCCATGGTAATATTACCTTTTCGGAGGGCTGAAGTTTAGAAATAAGTGGCTGAAAATCAAAGTTGTGAGTCGTACAGCAACATATGAATTGAAAAAATGTATTAGCATGCAGAATGCATTTGTCCTTTGCCCACAACACTAATTTCCTTCGTAAATTACACTGGCACATATTCATGATGATGTCAAGTGATTAAAAAAAAAAAAAAAAGAAAAAAAAACATCCTACAATGTGGCAGATGTGTATTGTAAAGGTGGTAGTGGGGGACTGGCTGATATGGTTGTGATTTGTGTATGTATATAGTTTTTACTATTTTCATTTTTGCATCAAATCTCTATCCTCCTTCTCAAATTAGTGACACACATTACTTCTTGCTCATAGCAGTGGTCCCAAGTGGGGTAGATGGTGGCAACCCTTCTTCACATCCCTCCTCCACCTCCTCATCTGTGTTGCTGTTAATATATTTCTCCTGGATTTGTCTGTCATGTGTGGTTTCTGCTACTACTACTACTAATACTACTACTACTACTGGAGCTGGATGTTGATGTAATTCTATTGCCACTACTGCTAGATGTCAAAGGTGCAGCACTTACAGCAGCAGCACCAGAGGTACTCGTCATATGCTCCCCAGTGACATTTCATGATTAGGGGTGGGCGAAAAGTGTGAAAAATTTCCCATGAAAAATTTCATGAAAATGTGCTGATTTTTTGCTTTTCCCACGAAAAATTTCACCTTTCTGCCTATGCAAAAATGTCCTCCTTTTTGCCTATCTTAACAAATTTTCCGCCTATGTTAATGCATTTTCCGCCTATGTTAACACATTTTCTGCCTATTTTAACACATTTTTCACCTATATTTCCTATAGGTTATACATTTCCCACTGTAATATTACTTCTTTTGAGGGCTGAAGTTTAGAAATAAGTGGCTGAAAGTCAAAGTTGTGAGTCCTACAACCTACAATGTGGCAGATATGTATTGTAGTGGTGCTGGTGGGGGACTGGCATGGTGTGATTTGTGTATGTATTTTTACCATTGTCATACTCTATCCTCCTTCTCAGATTATTGACACACATTACTTATCGGTCATAGCAGTGTGTCCCATCTGTCCTCCACTTCCTCATCTGTGCTGCTCTTAATATATTTGTCCTGGCTTTGTCTGTCATGTGTGGTTACTGCTACTACTACTACTGGAGCTAGGTATTGATGTAATTCTACTGCCAATACTACTAGGTGTCAAAGGTGCAGCACTTACAGCAGTAGCACCAGAGGTACTCGTTATAACCTGTGTTGCTGTTGCTGGGTACTCAAAGCAGGTGTGTGTGGCTGAGTGGGATTTTGAAGAGGCGATGATGCAGATGATGACTGATAGGGTGACTGTGTGCTTTTTGACATCTGCGCTTGTCCAGGGTCAGACTTTCCAATGGCTTTCTCAAACAGATTATAAACAGACACAGTGCTCCTTAAAAGTGGTGGAAGATTCAGCCTTTGACTTTCTGCTAGTCTTATAGCCCTGTCATCATCCTGACTCTCAACTTCATCTGTATCTGAACAAGAGAAGGATGCTGGAGGGATATATTCTAGATCTGCATCATCATCAGTCATCATTAGGTCATCTTCAGCAGTATCAGCATCACCTGACAATACTTGCCCACTACCCTTATATTCCGCTAAGCTTTTAGAGGTCTCAAAAATTTATTTTTACTTTTACTGTAACAAAGTTCCATACTATGGGTATTTTGGTGCTTGTGTGTCTCACTATCTGATGCAGCCAGCGCTTCAGCTGCTACACCTTCCTCTATTATGCTACTGCCAGCATCATCAACACTTGAATGCGACTTGTTGTCATCTTCAGTGTTCTTCTTATATGGTTTCTACTGGCACTGGTGGTGCCGAAACTAGTTTTGCTGGGGCCTTGACACACTGCATCCTCCCTTGGAGTAGAGGGATCATCATTGAGTGCACACGCTGCAGCAACCATTACTGCAATCAGTTTTTGAACTAATACTTTACTCTCATGTCCCTACACTGCTCTACCCCTCCCCCTTCCCCTTGTGCATTTGCTGGACATTACGCAACTACACTGTGTTTTTTTACTGTAAGGTACACAACACAACTGATGCATCTGTATGATGCCTTGCCTAAGCCCAGTTAGCTGTCTGTCACTGTCACCTAAGATATTTCGTTTTTTATTCTTTTTTATTTTTTATTTTATTTATTTTGTTTTTTTAAGTTGTCCACCCTGTTGTCTTATAACAGTCTGTCCAAAAAAAATTATAACTGAAAACAAAATCAACAATGTCTTTCCCCAGACTTCCCCACCCAGCATAGAAACAATAACAACAAGATCAGCAAGCAAATAGATCCCTAGCTGCCTGTGTCTTGCCAATCAGTCACATGGAATTTTGGAGTATTTGGGGGTCAACCTCCTTCCTCCCTTCTTATCAATTAGAGTGCCCCCAGACTCCCTTAATACAGAGAACAAATGTCCTACCTAAATGACTCCCTAAACTAAGCTTCAATTCCCCTTTATTTGCCTATCTCCTCTAGCTAAAAAAACATGCTGCTCTCTCCTCTCACAAACACAGAATGGCTGCTGTGAGAGCCTGACAGCCTTTTATATGGCTGTAGAAAACTTTACTGTGGAGTAGAAATAGTTTTCTTCCCATTGATTTCAATAGGCAGAAAAGGTGGAAAAAAGCAGAAAAATGGCACTTGTCGGGGGAAATTTTTCTCCAAGAGCAAAGTGCCATTACTCACTGATTTCAGTTTGAGGCGAACATTTTTGCCCATCCCTACTCATGATATTAACCCAGCACCATAAACAGTGCCTGGATACTTGAGCCTCTCAAAGTAACCTTACATATAGGCTTCAAGTAAAGAATTTCCAATTCACACGTCTATTCATTCCCATAGGGAACAATGTATTAAAGGGATAGTAATGTTTCAAAATAAAAGGAGCGCCAATTAATCTTCATGGTATTTGGGCCATGGAGAGTGTTATTTCAGAGTTGTAGTTCAAGAGTAATTGAAAGATAAAGTATCCCCCTCCTGCCCCATATACTGATGTAACACTTTTCACCTCAGAGCAGCAAGGTGATATCCAGATGACTTGCAGAGAGGGACAATATTCAATTAGCATAAGGGAAAAACCTACCGGGGGGGTCAGGGTTTTCATTGTTCTCACAGTAAGAAGATTGTCCCTTGCTGTGAGCTGTCTGGTCTTAAGACCAGATTCCACATCTGAGCGGAGGTGGCTTACACTAAGTAAAAGGGATGAGAGGGGGATACTTTATCATTCAACTACTCTTGAACTACAACTCTGACAGTATTGAAATAACACTCTCCATGGCCCAAATACTATGAAAATTAATTGGAGCTGCTTTTATTTTGAAACATTACCATCCCTTTAAAGGGATAGTAATACTTCATTTTAACTTTATTTTATTTTGTAGGCATTAAAAAAACATGAATAATGATATAAGTCTTATCTCTCAAACATTTATGGTTTAAGAGATATTCACAAACAAAGTATCCCCCCCCCCCCTGTTCAGCCAGATCAGAAGGGAGATGCCCAGGTAGATTGCAGAGAGGGACAATCTTCAGTTAAGATAAGGGAAAAAGCTGAAAAACTTGTCAAGGGGGGAAGGGCTTTCATTGTTTTCATACAAAGAAAATTGTCCCCTTCTGTTATCTGTCTGGTCTTACAACCTGATCCACATCTGAGAAGAGATGGCTTACACTAGGTAAAAGGGGAGGGAGGGGAACTTTGCTTGTGAATATCTCATAAACCATAAAGGATTGAGAGATAAGACTTATATCATTCTTCATGTTTTTTTAATGCCTACAAAATAAAATAAAGTTAAAACGAAGTATTACTATCCCTTTAAGGTCTTTAATACATTTTATCTCTTTCTGAAAAAAAAGTTATTGCTTGCCTCCTCCTCTTTTTACACCATTAATCCTATTAATCCCATCTCTCACTTAAAATCTCAGTTGTGTAGCCACAGAACCCTGCGTCAATAAAATGGCATGCAACTGGAGCTTCCATATTACCCCTACATATTGCACCCTTTTGTTTGCATATACTCTCGTTCACCATCTGTGTACTTTCATCCACACACCCCTTTCCACAGGGACATTTAATCAAATTGATGACATACCTAAATTTAAAGTCAAACCTCTCTCAAATCAGATATTGTTAACTAGTAAGTAGGTGTACAAACTTATCACCTCCAATCATAGTTTTGCATCGTAACAGGCATAACACTGGTAATTCTCTTTATTCTGTACCTTTTGTCTCCTTTGACTTGTACTGCCCAAGTCAACTCTAATTACATCATCACTCAAACTTCTACCTCTTTTATGTGAAAAAAGGGGAAGGATGACAAAAACTCTCTCAGAATAGTATCGACATTCAGCATATTCCAGTATTCAGTTTTTATTGACTTCTCATATTAGATGTTGAAACAAACAGAACCAGTCTCTATTTTTCAACAATTTGACCCTATCCATATCTACAACTGTTCATATATACTGTTCCACTACATAACCTGGTTATCCTCTAGCTTTAAATCTTTCAATTCTCTTTACTCTCATGCATTGCCTAAGTGGAATACCTTTCAAGGTACCTGCAAGATGAAAACTAGTAAAGCATAGCAATTTGTTCCTTATCAGTTTGTTCTGCTCACAGTCTGGCAATGAAATGTCAGGCAAAGTTCTGCTCAAAAGACACAGCAGAACCCAGATATATATTTCAGCATTTTATATTTTAGTCTCCCTAAATGGAAGGGTACCTTAGGCACGTGCCCTTACTCTCCTTATGTCTACAGAGATACAGATGCACCTTCTTGATGAGGCTCTCAATGTATATATGTGATTTTGCTGCTTTTCTGCCTTTTGGCTATGATCAAGTGTAGTATCTGTTCTTACCTTCTGAGAATGGAGAGGCACTTGATCAGATGCCTGGGGCCGGGTAACGTCGAAAGCCTGAGGTGCTATTTTTCTTTGTGACATGGAGCACGTGGATACTGCAGCACGAGCCCTGGTGGAGCACTGGACATGCACTGTGGACTTTTCATTACCCCCCCTCACTTCTGCTGCCCTGGCCTCCTAGCAGGGAGCGAAGAATTTCTAAAAATTCCAGCTGGGGCCTTAACAGTTACTTATTTATATTATTTATTCACTGCACACTACAAAGTTGATTTGTATTATTTTTCTCACTTATTTATTTGGACTTGCACTTGCCCACGAGCACTACACACTTGAACACTGAAAACTTCCACAGTGGGGCCAGGCCAGAAGACTCGTGCTTTGGTGGGGGAGGTCGGTTAATGTGCCTTTTGGCTACCACCTCCCCCTGAAGATTCAGAAGCTCCTCTGTTTGGAGGGAGTGGGAGATTGGAGCCACGGGGGAAAGACGTGAATGCCAAAGGCCCCTGGGTAAATGCCCTCCTCTCTCCTCTGGGGAAGAGGAGGAGAAGTCAAGGGCCCCGAAAGCCTACAATGGTGAGGGGATGAAGGCTGACTCAGCCTCTTGAACTGTACTGCTGCACGAGCACAGAGCATGACAAGGAAGGAGAAACACGGAATATATACAGCACAAGATTACGATGTGATCTTGCTGTTTCTCTTGCGCAACAGAGATTTGCCTGACATTTTTATGTGGTACCTCTGTGGGCAGGAGTTGGAACCAGGCTGCATATACAAATTTCTCTTATATAATGGCTAAAGGGAGTTACAAAGAACATGACTGATCAGTACTTAAGGGGCACCATTCCCAAGAATAAACTACTGTTTTATTCACTTTCGATGTGTGCTCATCAAACCCCTTGTTCTTTTATCCATATTGAGACAGCCTTCACTATTTTTTGATTGCTAAGGTAGGATGAATATCTTAATATTAATTGGCTCTGCAGCATTATTTATTTCTACGTTGACCTAGCTTGCCAATGAAAGAAGGTTGTGTATAAAAATAGATAATGCAGGACAGTCTTAAAGAAGTCTGAGCAGAAATATTTTTTTTAAAAGGACCCAGATTAGCCAACTGGATGCTAGAGAAGTGTCTGATCAAGAGGTGGGCAATTTAAGGCTCTCCAACTGCTGTCTTACTACAACTCCCATCATCTCCTACCAACAGATGGCAGTTGTAGTGCCTCATGTTGCCTACCACTGCTCTACAGCATCAGGAAGCAATGTGTTGGATCTCCAATTAGCATCTAACATGTTAAAGGTGGTTATCTACATATTAATTAATATAAAACTGGTTATTTATCAAGACAAAAGTAGAGAAATTCTGGTGAAACAGCACCATATTTAATTTAATTTAACAAATTACTTTTCAGTGTGGATTTCCTATGATAAATATGGTACTGTTTTACTCCAGAACTGCCCAAAGCAATGACTTTATATTGCCTTTTTATCACTGACATATATAAATAAACAGATATGAGAGAGGTAAAACCTGCAGCAGCTGTATCTTTCTTAGGGAGCAGCGCTGCCAATCACTATTCTGGAGACATGCCCCAATAGGAGCACAATGGGGAATTATGGATGTATCCTGGAATGACTATATGTGCAAAAGTAAAATGTGGAGTAATTCTGGAGTAAACCAACTGCACAATAGGGAACCAATAAAGATTCCCAATTATAGAAATAGGGAAGAGAACTTGGAGACATTTTGGATAATTTTTAGTTTTTCCCTATGGTGTACTTGGTTTGCCCCGCATTGCTCCTCTATTTAATTAAGCATCGGCTCTGTTGGCTTCATTTATACAGACAAAGTGGTTTAACTGGCGAAAACCAAATGTGACGTAACAATCCCTATTAATTTACATGGGGATTTTATCTCCTTGAATTCTACACTCTCCATATAAATCAATGGGGATTTTTATTTGTCTCTTGTGGTGCTGTTGCTTTGTCTCAAAACTACTCGTTCTCCTTTATACATAAGGCCCACTGAGAGATGTTGAAAAAATTACCTAAAATAAATGGGTTCAGTGTGCTATTTGTGCTAGATCAGTGGTTCTCAACTTGTGACCTCAGCGGCCACTAACAGACCAAGATTTGAGGATTTCTTTGTTAGGGTACATGTGAGTTAATCAATATGAATGAGCCTCTGATCAACACACCTGCAGTCTAGCAGAGAAATTCTTAAGTCCTGGCCTGTTAGTGGCCACTGAGGGTACGGGTTGAGAACAACTGTGTTATACATTTGAACTTTCCATTAAATCCATTTCTTAGTCCATGAGGAACACAGGAACCATGGGGTAAAGTCTCCTCCTCCTGGAGTGTAGGGCACTTCTTAAGAAGGTCTGTTCTGATTCAGGAAGCGATAGTAATTTTAGTTGAATCCTGGCACTCACACAGGCACGCAGGCCCTCAGGGATGACAAAGAGTGAATCAGACTTCCCAAAGAACTGCATGCAATAAGCATAGTACTTCAAGGCAATATACAACATCCAACAGATGAAGTTCCTGCTCCTGTCTATTAAAAGGAGATGGGCAGACAGTATGAAAGAAAATTTCCTGGTTGAAGGGAAACCCCAAAACAACCTTGGGCAAAAGCCCCTAGAAATACATAAAACCACCCTATCCTGGTGAAGAACCAGAAAGGGAGGCTTACAGGACAAAACCTGAATTTTGGCCAGTAGCCAAACAGATACATTGGCTATCAGAAAGGTCTTCTTGAGCATCAGAAAATGCAAATAAGAATTTGAATGAGCCTCAAAAGCAGGGTTCTTGAGCGCTCCTAAAACCAACTTCAAGTCCCATGGAGGAGTGGGATCCTGAATGACAGGGTAGGGGTGAGTTACCCCCCTGAAAAAAAGTCTTAACATCAAATAGCATAGCAGTGAGCTGCTGAAAAAGAACAGATAGAGCAGAGATCTGAACATTAATTGAACTAAGACTAAGCCCTTTCTGAACACCATCTTTTAAGAAAGGCCAAGACCATCTGTAACATAAAAGGTCGAGGCCATGATCCACAATCAGTACGCTACTGGTAGAAAAGAGGCCAAACTCTATGATAGGCCTTGGATGAGACCAGTTTTCTAGTAGGTAGCATAGCAGAAAAGACAGTATCACAAAATCCCTTTTTCATCATGATGCTGGCCTCAAGAGCCAAGTCGTCAATGCAATTTTCTCCACCTGAGGATGGCATACTGAGTCTTGGGTGAGAATGTCTGGCCTCAAGGGAGGAGATAAGGCTCGGCTCTTGAAAGATTGAGAAGATCCGAATAACAGGTCTGACTGGGCTGGAATGGATCAATCAGGATGACATGCTCCCTCTCCATCCTGATCTTTCACAACCCCTGGGAATCAGGGGGTTCGGAAGAAACAAGTGTGCTAGCAAGATTCCATGGGATGCTCATTGCATCCTCCGCAAAGATCAGAGGGTCCCGAGATCTGGCACAGAACTGAAGAATCTTGTGGTTTAGATGAGAGGCCATGAGATCCACCATTGGCAAGAACCAACAGCCTCGGCCTAATGGAGAATATTCCAAACCATTGGCCCACACTGACACTCTTCTGGCTCCTCCCTGGTGACTGATTTAAATGGCTGATGTCTCGTCATCTGACTGAATTCTCACCGAAGACCTGGACAGGGCATGAGACCAGTGGAGTACTGTTAAGTGGATCATTCATAAGCCCAGGACATTGATGGCTCCCCTCCAAAGGAACAGGGGATGCAGTTTAGCACCCCAGCCCAACACAGTGGCATCCAGTTACCACAATTCCCTCCAGAATTACAAACAAATGCTTCAGTGTCAGTTGGGACTGCTGAATCCACCAGCGAAGGTCTTCCTTCATCCGGATAGACAGAGGTGTAACACGAGATAGATGAGATTGGTGGCTGAATCAGTTCCTGAGAATGTCCAGTTGCAAATCCCTTTTATGGAATAATGCAAAGTGAACTGCCTCTAAGGCAGAAACAAGGTAACCCAATTCTTTCAAGTAGGAATGGGCGAAAATGTTCGCCTCAAACTGAAATCGGTGAATAATGGCACTTTCCCGTGAAAAGTGCAGTTTTTTCCCTTTTTTCCACCTTTTCCGCCCATTGAAATCAATGGGAAGAAATATTTCTACGCCACACAAAAGTTTTCTACAGCTTTATAAAAGGCTGTCAGGCTCTCACAGCAGTCATTCTGTGTTTGTGAGAGGAGAAAGCAGTATGTGTTTTAGCTAGAGGAGATAGGCAAATAAAGGGGAATTGAAGCTTAGTTTAGGAAGTAATTTAGGTAGGACATTTGTTCTCTGTATTAGGGGAGTCTGGGGGCACTCTAGGGGATAAGAAGGGAGGAAGGAGCTTGTCCCCCCAAATACTCCAAAATTCCATGTGACTGACAGGCAAGACACAGGCAGCTAGGGATCTATTTGCTTGCTGATCTTGCTGTTATTGTCCCTGTGCTCGGTGGGGAAGTCTGGGGAAAGACATTGTTGATTTTCTTTTTCAGTTATAATTTTTTTTTGGATAGACTGTGATAAGACAACAGGGTAGACAACTTAAAAAATTAAATAAATAAAATAAAAAATAAAAAAATAATAAAAAACGAAATATCTTAGGTGACAGTGACAGACAGCTGACTGGGCTTAGGCAAGGCATCATACAGCTCCATCAGTTGTGTTGTGCACTGTACAGTAAAAAAAAAACACAGTGTAGTTGCAGAATGTGAAGCAAATGCACAAGGGGAAGTGGGAGGGGTGGAGCAATGTAGGGACATAAGAGTAAAGTAGTAGTCCAAAAACCTACTGCAGCAATGGTTGTTGCATCCTGTGCAATCAATGATGATGATCCCTTTACTCCAAGGGAGTATGCAGTTTGTCAAGGTCCCAGCAAAACTAGGTTCACCACCAGAGCCAGCAGAAATATAGAACCATATAATAAGAACACTGAAGACGACAACAAGTCACATTCAAGTGTTGATGATGCTGGCAAAAGCATTATAGAGGAAGGTGTAGCAGCTGAACCGCCTGCTGTATCAGACAGTGAGACACCAAAACACCTGTCCTCAAAGTAGTAGTGAATTTTGATATAGTAAAAGTAAAGAGAAATGGTTTGAGACCTCCAAAAGCTTAGAGGAATATAAGGGTAGTAGTGGGCAAGAACTGTCAGGTGATGCTGATGCTGCTGAGGATGACCTAATGATGACTGATGATGATGCAGATCTAGAATATATCCCTCCAGCATCCTTCTCTTGCTCAGATACAGATGAAGTTGAGAGTGAGGATGATGACAGGACTATAAGGTTAGCAGAAAGTGAAAGAATGTATCTTCAACTACTTTTAAGGAGCACTGTGCCTGTCTATAAACTGTTTGAGAAAGCCATTGGAAAGTCTGACCATGGACAAGTACAGATGTCAAAAAGTAGAAAGTCAACCTATCAGTCATACTCTGCATCATTGCCTCTTCAAAGTCCAAGTCCCACTCAGCCACACACACCTGTTTTGAGTACCCAGCAACACAGGTTGTGTTAGATATGATGAGTACCTCTGGTGCTGCTGCTATAAGTAATATGTGTCAATAATCTGAGAAGGAGGATAGAGTATGACAATGGTAAAAACACATACACAAATCACACCATGCCAGTCCCCCACCACCACTACAATACATATCTGCCACTTTGTAGGTTGTACTTTAATTTTTTTGTCATTACTTGATATCATCCTGAATATGTGCACAGCACAATTATGATAAAGGCTTATTAGAGGGTTTACAATTTATATTATCAGTATGGATCAGCGCAGGTTAATTTTTGCTTTTGTGTTTCTTCTAGGTTTTTTCTAAGTTTGGGGGTTTGGGGACAAGCTCCCTCTTTCCTTGAAGCATTCCATACCTTAATCACTAGATTCATTCACATCCTTCACATTAAATATATTATTCATGGTGGGTTTTCTATTTTTGTTTACAATACATATCTGCCATATTGTAGGTTGTACTTTATTTTTTTATTACTTGATATCATCCTGAATATGTGCCAGTGTCACTTAAGCAAGAAAGTGTTGTGGGCAAAGGACAAATGCATTCTGCATGCTAACACATTTTTCAGTCATATTTTGCTGTAGGACCCATAACTTTGACTTTCAGCCACTTATTTCTAAACTTCAGCCCTCAGAAGTAATATTACAGTGGGAAATGTAGTACCTATAGGAAATATAGGTGAAAAATGTGCTAAAATAGGCAGAAAATGTATTAATATAGACCGAAAATTTGTTAAAACAAGTGAAGAGGAGGACATTTTTGCATAGGTGGAAAGGCAAATTTTTTTGCAGGAAAAGTGAAAAATCAGCAGGTTTCCACAAAATTTTTAATGGGAAATTTTTCACACTTTTTTTGGAGCTGGATCCACACGCATTCCCTACTGAGCGAAACAAGGTGGGATTCCTGATCTCCCTCCTATCTGGCAAGGCATTGACCTAGGCTAATCCACTATGGGAGACAGAAAAACCCATAGTCCACGATTTCACAGAATTTGTGGCTTCCTTTCGGAGAGCTTTTGATGTTCCTGAGCGTGCAACCTCCGCTGCCAAATGACTTATGACAGTATGGCAGGGCGCACGCACAGTAGCAGACTACTCTACTGATTTCCGAATTCTGGACAAATCTATTCTTGAAGTTGTACTGTGTTTGGGCAGAGTCTTCAGTGGTGGCTCCGGCACTACTGGAATCAGGGACCATGGGGTTTTTCATTGATGCGGACTTCGTGGGCAAACACACTATTCCTTTGCTGCCTCGCTCCTCTCCGTTGGCTATTGAGGCTATTGACGGCAGTCCCCCTACTGCCAGCACACGTTACTCATGAGACTCACCCCTTGTCTCTAAGGGTAGGGGCACTCCATGTGGAGACACAGCAGTTCCAGGTGATAACTTCTCCCCATCATGCCGTCATTCTGGGTTTTCCCTGGTTGCAGACTCACAACCCTAGAATGGACTGGCAGACCTGTGATATCCTGTTATGGTCACCTCTATGCAATAAATCTTGCCTCCAGCAGCCTATAAGAAGATTGTGTACCTCTACCTCGTTACCTACTGAGTACCAGTCTTACAAAGTGGTATTTAATAAGGTAGAGGCCAGTACATTGCCACCACACAGGCCTTATGATTGTACTGTTGATCTGGTACCGGGGGCCAGACCACCTAAGGTCTGAGTTTATCCCTTGTAGGTGGAGGAGAACAAGGCCATGGAGGATTATGTGGCGGATGCTCTAGCCAGGGGCATTATCTGGAAGTCTTCCTCCCCTGCGGATGCAGGCTTCTTTTTCGTTAAGAAAAAGGATGGGGAGCTTAGACCATGTATCGATTTCAGGGGACTAAATAAGCTGATGGTAAAGAATGCTTATCCAATTCCATTGATCACGTGGCTATTCGATTGTATCAAAGGCTCAACTGCTTTCACGATACTGGACTTGAGGGCCACATACAATTTGGTGCGAATAAGAGAGGGCAAAGAATGGAAGACAGCGTTTACCACCTGGAGCGGGCACTATGAGTATTTGGTAAAGCCTTTCAGATTGTGCAATGTCCCTGCTGTCTTCCAGGAGTTCATTAATGACATTTTAAGAGACCTACTTCAGAGTTGCGTTGTAGTATATTTGGATGATATACTCATCCATTCTCCCACCTTGGAGGCACATACAGCAGATGTAGCATGGGTTCTACAACTGCTAAGAGAGAACACGTTGTTCTGCAAACTTGAAAAGTGTGAATTCCACAAATCCCAGGTGACCTCCTTGGGATACGTGATTTCATCGACTGGCCTGGCCATGGGTCCACAAAAAATGTCTGCCGTCTTGCAGTGGCCTCTTCCCCTGGGGCTACGAAACATACAGAGGTTCCTGTGCTTCACTAATTATTATAGGAATTTCATACAAAACTTTTCTTTAGTCACGAAACCACTCACAGATATGACTCAGAAGGGCACGGATCCTTCAGTCTGGGCACCTGAAGTGCTTCAGGCCTTCGAGGACTTAAAGTCCACCTTTGCGAAGGCCCCGATACTGTCCCACCCGAATCCCACCTTACCATTTACCCTGGAGGCAGATGCATCGGAATCTGGTGAAGGCATGTTGCTGTCCCAGCGTGCAGGCCCTGGGAGACCTTTGCTGCCTTGCATTTTTTTCTTGAAGAAACTGTCAAAGGCTGACAGTGTATATGATGTGGGTGATCGTTAATTACTCGCTATCATCCTGGCCTTGAAAGAATGGCATTATCTGTTGGAGGGCACGATCCTGATACTGACCGATCACAAGAACCTCACATAGTTGTCAGAGGCTAAGAGGTTGTCTTCACGTCAGGCCTGATGGGCCTTATTCCTTTCAATTCCTTATTCCTTTCAAGGTTTAATTTTGTGGTTTCTTGCCTGCCTGGCACCAAGAATATTAGAGCAGATGCTCTCTCTCATCAATTTGGGGCTGAATCCCAAGAGGAGTCTCCTCCGGTGCCTATTATTCCTCCTAACTGCATCCTGGCTACGGGACATACCAGTATTACATCTCCACTGGGGGAGGAGATTTTGGCTGCTCAAGCTTCCGCCCCGGTGGAGAAACCTAATGGGACATGTTTCGTGCCCAAATCCCTCCGTACCAGATTACTAGAGACGTACCATTCCTCTAAGGCTGCAGGACACGTTGGTAGAGATCAGCTGATATGGGCTATGACAAGACTCTTTTGGTGGCCCAGCTTGAGGGCAGATTGTTCTGCATTTGTTGCTGCATGTTCCACTTGTGCGTGGACCAAGATTCCTAGACACCTGCCGGTTGGCCTCATGCAGCCCATCCCTAATGGGGACCATCCTTGGTCTCACTTGTCTATAGACTTTATGATAGAGTTGCCTGTCTCAGAGGGTTACAGGGTCATCCTGATGATTGTGGACAGATTTGCCACTGAAGGGACTAAGCCTAAGTACTTGGGCTGACTTATACCGTCGTTGCAGGTTTCTCCCTCCTGAGGTTGGCTACAAAGTGGTAGCCTCGCTGGTTCTGCTTCAGAGCTTGTAGCAGAATGGGGAGCAAGAGAAGATCCTTGATACCATTCTGGAAATAAAGAGACAGGACTACTTCTTACTCCAAAATGAATACAAGTTTATTGTGGCAGAACAGCTTTTTTTATACACCTAACCAGGTTAACTCACAAGGTTCAACAAAGAGTACAATAAGGGTAAACATTCAGTGGGGACATGATACAAAGGGCCAGACATGATTGAATTACTATACAAAGGGCTTGGACTGGGGATGAAACAAAGGCAAGGAGCTGGAATACACAACACTTCACACAATACCGGCAGGGTTGAAGCAACTTTGAATATTTAGCTTCAACCCCTGGCCAATCCGGAGCTGGTAAACCTGGGGCCAATCCTGATTGCCGGTGACACAACAGTCTTTAGCCAATAAGACTGTATGGGCGGGAAGCCGACCGACCAATGCCTGGGTTGCCTACTTTCCCCCATGTTAAGTCTATGGGAGACCTTTAAACGGGTTCTGTCCAATCAGAGAAGCACCTACTTTCTCTGGAAAAATTCAGTCTTTAGGGCTTTCTTGCCCGTGGTCCATTACAGACTCCCCTCCTACAAGGAGTTGACTGGATCTTTGCAAAGGAGGTGGTTTGTCTCTATGGTATACCCAAAGTGGTGGTCTCGGATCGTGGGAGCCAGTTTGTGTCAAGTTTCAAGACAGCCTTTTGCGGTCAGATAGGGATCCAGCTCTCATTCTCCTCTGCTTATCATCGACAGTCTAACTGTGCCACAGAGTGGTCTAATCAAGCACTGGAACAGTTTCTCTGCTGTTTCATTTCTGACCATCATGACAACTGGGCGAACCTGTTACCGTGGGCGGAGCTGACAACAAATAGTGCAGTCAATTCCTCCTCTTGGAACTCACCCTTTCTGATTAACTACGGGTTCCAACCTTCACTGCTGCCAGAGTCTTTCAATGCTCAGAATATTCCTGCTCTGGAGGAGCACTTGAGGGAGCTCCGCTCCACATGGGTACGGGTTCAGAGATCCCTGCAGAGTTCCACGTTGCGCTATAAGAGACAAGCTGACCGTAGATGGCTACAGGCTCCGGTGATCCAGGTGGGAGAGAGAGTATGGCTGTCCTCACACAATCTCCATCTCCAGGTGCCATGTAAATAGCTGGCTCCCTGATTTGTGGGCCCCTTTCGGGTTCTCAGCAGAATTAACCCCGTAACCTATGCACTTGAACTACTTGCTAATATACGCATCTCCAATGCTTTCCATGTGTCGCTACTGAAACCATTGGTCTGTAACAGATATACTACTGCTCCTGTCCGTCCCAGACCTGTCCAAGTGGGGGACCATGAGGAGTATCAGGTACAAAGTATTTTGGATACTCACAGGGTCAGAGGTCAGCTACAATATCTGGTGCATTGGAAAGGATATGGACCTGAGGAGCATTCCTGGGTCGCTAAGAGAGATCTACATGCACCAGCCCTTCTCCGTGGATTCCACTCCTGCACCTCCTCTAGTGCTGGTCTTCTTCCTCGCAGTCGAGAGGTCATGGGGGGGTACTATCACAGTCTCCATTAGAGGCTAAGTGTTCCTGTGCTTCTTACCTCTGTATGCCCGTTGGCTGGCATGGCCTCCGGACACTTCCTCACTGCTGACATCAGGTAACAGGCACTAGCACGGATGCCTGTTTATGGGCCTATTCTGGGTGGCCTAATTGGGTCCCGCCTCCTTCTGCTCCTTTATAAACCTCCTTGGGCCTGGGAGTCATTGCCCTTATGTGGTGTTCCTGTTAGTTACTTTTGTGCTCCTTTGTGACCTGTGTTTATCTGAGAATTTGCTCCGTGTATGACCTCGGCTTGTCTGACTACCCACATTGGTTCTGACCTGTGGCTCTGGCTGACTTACTCGCTCAGTGTATGACCCCGGCTTGTCTGACTACCCACATCGGTTCTGACCTGTGGCTCTGGCTGACTCACTCAGGGCTCGATTTAAAGGCAACCGTTAAACCAGCCGCTAAGTGAAAAAGGCACATCGCTCGCAAATAATACAGGAGTTACGGCAGATTCAATAGCTACTCTACGAGAATAGCTATCGAGCGTAGGCACACAAAAAACACGTAACACAAAACCCGTTGTCGCTCATGTTAATGCACAACGGGCAGACAAATCACACGATAACTGAGCTCCAAACAACATGTAACATAACGGCTGCCGTTGTCAAGCAACCCTGATTGATGCCAAAACAAATTCAAACACACATCCAATCCCAAAGGCCCAATGTATCAAATAACTTCAAATACACCTATATATACCCAAAAATAACCGCCACACACTGTCTGTTATCGAGTTCTTCAGAGCCAGATATCAGGACCCAGGAGCGGAGGATAGTCATTAGAGAGAGGGAGAGAGGCGCGTTCATTGGAGGTAGAGGAGTTTTGCAGTTTGGAGAGAGGAGAGAGGTGCACTATATATACACATATCACACTTTTGCACATATTACATACACACATACAAACACAAACACATACACATACATACACATAGTCCTTTTATTTCATAACACCTTACACATTTTACTTTTTATTTTGACAGTGTGAATCTGGGAGTGAAAGTGTGTGACAGAGAGTGACTGGATCGAGTGTGTCTGTGAGGGCCTGTGGGAGTGCCTGGGTGTGACTGGGTGAGTGATGTCAAGGAGAGGAGGACAGGAGAGAGGGATGGGGAGAGTAGTGGAGGAGGAGGAAGGTCAGGAGGGGATCCCTCAGCAGAGCAGGGGTGGGAGAGGGAGATCCGCAGGGCGGAGGGGGACCAGGCCCACCAGAGCAGGAACACGCAGGACAGGGACAGAACCTGCAGTGGGACGAGGGGTAGTTCCTGGGGAGCACCCCACACAGGCAGGGTCAGACCAGGCAGGGCACTCCGGCTCTGAATCCTCCCATGCCGGAGCTGATGAGGGCAGGATCAGGGATCCCAGATATAGTGAGGAGGAGAACACGGCTCTTGTGGAAGCTGTCCTGGAGAGGCAGAGTGTTCTCCACCCGACGGCAAAGGTCCCTGGCCTGGCAGCGCGGAGGAAGGCAGCCTGGAACCAGATCTGCAGCCGGGTGAACGCGGTGGCAACATGCAGGCGGGACGTGGAGTCTGTGAAGAAGAGATGGGGCGACTGCCGGAGGGTGGTCAAGAACAAGATGTCTGACATGGCCAAGCAAGCCCGAGGCACCGGAGGTGGCCCATCTGTGCCCATCACATTCTGCGGCTGGGAGGAGATGGTGCGGCAGAACATGTCCCCGACCATGATCGAGGGGGTCGTGGGAGGAACTGACACTGGGGATGAGAGGAGCCTCCACACTACCGGTAAGTGCAACACTACAGAACAACACACTACAGCAACCAACACCAGCTGCACACACACTCACACCTCAACACATGGCCATCACTCAGCCATACAACTGCACCAACACAGCACCATGAGGGTTAAAAAAAGGACACAACACCTGGACAAATGGCAACGTCCAACTTGGGACAAACCTGTCAAAGTCCTACTTCAACCCTCCTGTCGCTGTGCTCATTACACACAATACACAAACCTTCATTTTCAAATTGTCGACTGTCATAGATCATCACTGTTCACACACAATGTCACCCATGTCCCCACCCCCACCCTAACCCCTTGAGTGCTAGAGGGATCATCAATGCATCGATCAACAATGCATTGGCAACCCCTCTGGGACTCAAGGGGTTAACCTGACAACAAACAAGTCAATAGGACAACGATCACATGCTACACAGGGGACATTCACTAAGCGGTGACAAACACATGGTGGACACAAAGTAACCCTCACACACCCTCACTTCACCAGTACCAGTGTTAGTCCATGGAGAATATGCCAAAACAAGAATCAAGTTCATAGGGTCCCATTGTACAGACTCCATGGAAAACACTGGAAATGGGGAAAGGAGATCACTGGAGAAGTCACCATCATGTTCATGTCATCGGTTCAACATCACCGCTTACTGAATCACAAAAGGGGGCATCAGATCACACATCACAGTGTCACACAGAATAAATGCTTGTAGGTGCAACACACAGGCCGAAAACTATTTTACAGAATTCAAGCAGGAAAAAGTAGGCATTGGTGTTGTGGCTGCAATCATTTACTCTGACTTGAAATGACATATCCCATATCTGATTCCCACATGGATCCACAGGGGTGCTGATGCCATGGATCGATGGTACACCAGCATCTCTATGCAGGATACATATGGGAAACAAATAGCAAACATTGTACCTTGGTCACCAACAGGCCATGACTGATGGATATCTAGGACTGAGTACGGTTGCCTCACACAGAAGGATGGATGGGCTCATACACAGACAAAAAAACAGGCCTCAATCAAAGATATCCCTCACTACTGGCTGGATTGTTGCCCTTAGGATTCAAATGTTACTAAATATGTTCCAACATGATGTGAACACAGAGATCACTTCACTGGATGTGATTGCCTTACTGGCCAGATATGTGCACCCATCACATATCAACCTACATTGCTACCATCCAAATACACATACATAGTATATCACACCCTACGTAGATGGGATATACGAGGTATGTTCATATCCATCATATCAATACAATGTCTGGTTGGATGGGTGCACATATATAGCCAGTAAGGCAATCACACCTAATGAAATGCTCTCTGGCATCACATCTTGGAAGGATATTACTCCATCCATATGAAGGGTACATATCCACATACATATATGACCATTTCTACTTGTGTGTCACTGTAATGGGATAGCAATGGGTAATGTCATCATGATGTCATATCATTGCCATCGTTAACAGATGTGTCTTGATCTAAGTCCCATCCCTCCAACACTCATGGTTATACAGATATTGCTCCATGTGACAGGTGAAGATATCCATCATTTGACCACATGGAGGCTCTTCAGCAGAGCCAAAGTCACAACATATAGAGAGAAATACCTCTTTGGAATGGTCCACAGAGTGTGCTTGTAAATCATGCACACCCTGTACACCATTCCAATTAAGTATTGTTCTCTAAATGGGTTGATTTTGTCTCTGCTGAAAATCCCTCGTGTAGACAAATGACTGAAATCTACATCCGTCACATAGAGCATTATCTGAACAACCATGAGGGTAGGAGGGATAGGACTAACAGAGAACAACATCTGTTCCCACAATGTCTACAATCTGACATCAAGGTGGACTTAACCTTTGCCACCCCCCTGGAGGGATAGCCATCCCTACAAGTTGTGAAGACAAATATATGTTGTTGGATCTCCCCCCCCCCCCGAGTTAAACAATGGTATTCGTACTGCTGAAAGGTGTGTTGATGCAAAAGGTATCACAGCTCAGACATGGATATGTCAGGGGCAATATCCTAGTGGCCTGATATTGTACAGTGGTGCTGTTACTACACAATCATATGGACAGCTCTGGTACAGGGACCAGATATCTACATGGGAGGGTGTAGCAACAGCCCCACTGTACTATTTCTGGCCACTGTGATATTGCACCTCAAAATGAAACCTTCACCCATAATAACTCAAACACCTTTCAGCAGTGGGAGTACCCTTGTTTACCCAGGGGGATTAACACAAACACATATATTTTTCTTCAACACATATCAAAGTAGAATTGTCTCCACAAACATATGGCAAAGGTCACTAATCACAACATCTTCTTCCTCCACACAGCTTACGGCCGTCAAGCCCAGCAGGAGACAGTGGAGGAGGCTATGTCACCCCCCAGTGAGGAGGACACAGAGGAGGGGACCAGCCGGTGGTCACCTTACCCACCATCACCATCCCCTCCAACACAGGCTGCACCACCCCTTCCAGCTGCACCACCACAGGCTGCACCACCCCTTCCAGCTGCACCACCACAGGCTGCACCACCCCTTCCAGCTGCACCACCCCAGGCTGCACCACCCCTTCCAGCTGCACCACCACAGGCTGCACCACCCTTTCCAGCTGCACCACCACAGGCTGCACCACCCTTTCCAGCTGCACCTCCCCAGTACAGTGGCTGGATGCCACAGGAGGAGAGGTGGACACATCCATCCACCTCCACCAGCTTCTACCCTCCATCAGCAGCACCACCACCGCCAGGGAGGCAATGGCTGCCAGGGACAGTGGCCAACACCCAATATGGGCCATATGCCTCCCAGATCAACCCACCCTCCTGGATGGCTCCACAGCATGCCCCAAGGTATGATCCAAGGTGGGGTCCCACCACCTATCAGTGGCCACCATATGACCCTTGGCCACTGGACTACACACACCTGGGCCTGATTGGTGAGCCCCAGCGCCCCCTACCCAGGGACATATTCACACCTCCACCAGCACACACATCTCTGGGCAGCTCTGCATCACTTGATGTGGTGGGCATATGCCCATCATCTGCACCAGCCACTCCAACAGCAGCCACAGCACCCTCAGCAGCAGCAGAGGATACAGCACCTCCAGCAGCAGAGGAAACAGTACCTCCAGCAGCAGAGGAAACAGCACCTCCAGCAGCAGAGGAAACAGCACCTCCAGCAGAGGAGGAAACAGCACCCTCAGCAGCAGAGGAGGAAACAGCACCCTCAGCAGCAGAGGAAGAAACAGCACCCTCAGCAGCAGAGGAAGAAACAGCACCCTCAGCAGCAGAGGAAGAAACAGCAGCACCAGGGACACCGGGCACATCCACCTCCAGCACCGCACGCCTCACAGGGATGGAGGCGGAGTGTATGGCCCTTCAGAGGAGACTACTCCGGTCGAGCAGGAGTACTGACAGCAATATCACCAGGAGCAGGAGGCAATCCAGGAGGAACATTGTCCAATTGGAGAGCAGGATCCAAGGTTTGGAGTCGGAGGTGTCCAGGGGGAATACACTACTCCAGCAGCTCAGGACTGGTGTGATGGACATGTTAACACAGGTCCTTGTGGAGCTGAGGGAGATAAACCGCAGGGAGAACCTGAGGATGGAGAGGGAGAACTTGCGTTCCACTGAGGGGTCTACTGCAACCACCACCCCCTCTAGTGTTACCCCTGAAGCAACACCTAGGGGGCAGAGGGTTACCAGGAGATCCACAAGGGCATCCACCTCTGGCACCCAGGCTAAGGCCCCCCACCCAAAGAAGAAAAAATGAAAGGCCCAACCTGTTAAGTTTCCCCTCAATAAAGAAAACATTTTTTTTTTAATTCCAGTCTGATCTGTTGTGTCTTCAGTTATGGATTGGGTGGCAGGGTTGTCTCCAATGCATTGCCATACAATGCAGTGAACACAACCTCTGCCTATGTGAAATGTTAGTGGGATGCTACAACATGGGTTCACACACACACCGTTGTACAAATTCAACTTGTAATACATCCCTGGAGCCATATTACACCACTGTGTTATATGGCGGTGTTGTGTGTTGAATTTGAACAACAAAACATACCCCTTAGCACAACAAATTGTACAACACTGAACATTTGTCTACATCATGTGCTGTGTTTAACCCTTTGAGTGCCAGAGTGGTAGACAACGCATTGTCAAGAAATGCGTTGGGGACCACTCTTGCACTCAGTGGGTTAATGGGATAACCAGACAAACAGCTCTGTGATTTAGCAGGGACATTATAAGCAGGATAGATAAATGGGACATGTATCCATGTTGTCTTGGATTCACACACTCATTGTGCAACTGACTTACTGAAGAAGCCAATGTTTTTAACCTAGGATTTCAACGTGTAGCACACACATTGATATCCTGGGCTGAGCATTGGGGTCTCCTGTAAGTTGAGTTGCTGTTTCCCTAAGGGTGTAACAGACTTCACCAGTGATAACACATGTCCACTTAGTCTGGTTGTTCGTTAGCCCATGTACTGAGATATGTCAAAGTGGAGCAAAATCTCCGAACATGGATTATACTGAGCAATACAGATACTGTGGACAGGTATTCACTGTGGAAGTATGTCCCCTGTATCACCTCTTCATCACTCCCACAACACATTGGTGCATCACTGCCACCATCATCTGTTTGCATTGATACATCACAGAGTCCAGTCACTGGCAAACAAGTGGTGGACTCCTGTGATGTGGGTGTTGCCTTTCCATGTATGGGGCATACTCTACCCTGGGTGTGGTAACACATTGACATATGTGTTCTCAAATATATCCTCCTACAGACACAGATAGAATGGTGATGGTTCATCTTTATTGTGTCTCAAAGTACATTAGAATGTACATGTGTTTTGTGTGTGTATTGCCTATATGCATTGAACACCTGTATGAGAACACTAAATGTACTTTGAAACTAAATTGTAATACTTCAGTAACACTGCTGCCCTGCTCATGTGTTGTCCATGAGGTTTGACAACTCTGTAGCTGAGCATCCTGACTGTACAGGTTACAACACTCAAGAATTAGTGTTTTCTGTGTCTCTATGAGAATGTTCCAGTAGAGGTTTGTGTGAACCTCAGGTCAAACTTTGCATCACCAACAACATCACCAGAAACAGCAAGGGGTGATCTTCATGAAGGTGTTGTCAAGACATCAATCCAGTCACATGGAAGATCTTCAGTTCAAGGATGGATCATGTTACGGATGCCTGCGGGACAAGAGGACAGGATTTGGAGCAGTAGACCTGAACTGATCATCAAGCAACAACAATTTAGTCTTTTTCATCCCCTCAGTTTTCACAGTTACAGGTGAGTGCACAAACCATTGCTTGACAATGTGTTGTGTACTCATCTGTAACCAATTCTGTGGGGAACTAAGGACATGTGCATCAGTCCTAGGGATATGTGCCCCTGACATGTATACACACATTAACAAGTGTTCTGAGAGCTCCATGGAAGTAATGACATTGTGCTGCCACTGTGAAAGTGACAGTGGCAGCCCAATGTCATTTGTTCCATGGAACTGTTAGGACACATTTGTTGATGTGTGTATTCATGTCAGGGGCACATACGTCTGCACACTCACAGGTCTGCATGGAGTCCGTGGTAATCTGATCTACGTCTCATGACCTCTACATTGTGTGCCCATACCACTGTACATCCACCCCTGTGCTGCTCTTCTCAGCTGTAGCACAGTACAGGTCCCATATTGAGTCTGATGTCCCTTCTCATGCAAATCATTAGATAATACTCTTTCACTACTGGGCTAGCATGGTTGTTCAGGCTCTAATCATGGCATATCCAGTTAGTTGCTGTCAATCAAGCCGTGTAAGGTGATGAACATGGGTAATATGTTGTACCTTGTTTCTCCTGAGGGTGTGCGTGATATCCTTGGGGTCTGTATGTCAACGTGGAGAGTGGAATGGAGGATGGTTGCTGAGTCCACACACACAATTTTCCACGTCCACTGCCAGTGCAGTGCTGTGTCACTGTTCCTGTGGGGTGAGACAGAACAAAATGTGCAGTGTGGTTAGTGTCACAGGACTGCTGGGGGACTTGCATGGATTGTTTGCATGCCTGTGTTATACTCACAGGTGAAGTATTCCGTGATGAGCCTGTCTCTGATCTGTGCCCCTCTCATGGTCTCCTCCACATGCCCGATGTCCATGGGCACTTCCTGTATGGGGGGGTCCGGGATGTGCTCCAGCAGCCTGGTGTCCACTGCGATATTGTGCAGTATTGCGCACGCCACAATGATGTCACACACCTTAGCCGGTGCATACTGCAGTGCTCCCCCAGAGTGGTCCAGACATCGGAATCTTGACTTGAGGAGCCCAAATGTCCGCTCAATAGCATTCCTGGTTCTGGCATGAGCCTGGTTGTAGCTTTCCTGGGCATGTGTTTGGGGATTGGCCAGAGGGGTCAGTAGCCAGGACTTGCATCCATAGCCAGCATCACCTGTGTAATGTGAGTGACATGGTGAAACAGGGAGCACATGTTGTGTGAATGATGTTTTGTGTGGTGGACGTAGTAGGTGTGGGTCAGGTGCATGCTGAGCTGAGTGGTGTGTACGCCTGTGTATGTGGTGTGATTTTGTTTTGTGAACTCACCCAGTAGCCATCCCCCTGTAAAGGTTCCATTCTCAAAATCTCTGTGGACTGAGGAGTTTTGTAGAATGTATGCATCATGTGTGCTGCCAGGATATTTTGCACAGACATTCATGATCCTCATGTTGCTGTCACACACCATCTGCACGTTGATGGAGTGGAAGTTCTTCCTGTTGATGAATATCTGTGCGTCACGTGCTGGGGCCTTAATCCGGACATGGGTGCAATCTATAGCACCCATGACCCTGGGCATGCCTCCCTTTGCGTAAAAGGCCTGCTTGACGTGTATCCAGTCCATGTCGGTGGTGGGAAAATGTATATGGGTACTGGCCTTGATTTTGAGGGCTGGCAGGACCTGGGCCAGCACTCTGGAGAATGTGGCCTGGGACATGCCAGATGCGTAACCCTCAGTGGACTGGAAGGCCCCGCTTGCCATGAAGTGTATGGCACAGAGTAGTTTCTGCAGGCCAGTTAGGGCATGGTTGTGGATGTAGATGGGATCCACCTGCTCCTTGATGACCTCATACAAGGCAATGATGCTGTCAGGCCTCAACCTGTAGCGATCAATGACCTCGTCATCAGCCATTCCAAAGAGTGTGACCCTTGGGCGGTATACCCTGGGCCTTGGTGGTCGTCTATACATCCTGTGCCCTCCAGGTGGGGATGGACTCCTGTGTGGCTGCTGAGCCAGAGCCTCCTCACTTGCAACAGGTGGAGGCTGTTGATGAGGCGTGCTTGGGGTTTGCTGATGTTCCCTAGCTCTCTCCCTTGCACGCCTTCTACGCAGTCTTCGCAACAATATGTAACCCAACATACTGTTTGCTCTCTCTATCTGTCTCTATCTATCTGTATCTATCTATCTGTCTCTCTCTCTCTCTCTCTCTCTCTCTGTTTATCTCTCTCTCTCCCTCCCTGAGTGGAAAACAAGCCACAAGTGAGTGTGTTGAGTTGTCCCTTTAAGTACTTGCTAGGGCGTTGTGTAGGTGTGGTGATGAGGTGAGTGCTGACCAATGGTGAGTTGTTTGTGTCCAGGTAAGTGTTTGCAGGTGTGTGTGTGTTATAAGATGTGGTGTGTTGTGCTTGTTCTGTGTGTGCCATTTGCGGGCGTGCAGTTGTGGGGTGCAGGTCGCGTGTTGATGTTTCCCAGGTGAGCTTGTATTTGCAGGGTCCGCTTTGTGTGATGACCCCCATTGTTCCGTGCCATGTTGTGTTGTTGTTTTTTTGTGTGTCATTGTTCCTGTGGTGTTGGTTGTTGTTTTGTGTGTAGTGATTTGTGTTGTGTGTGCATGTTTTTGTGTTGTTTTGGCATTGCACGGGTTAATTTTCCCATTTACATGGTTGTGCGGTAAGCCTTTTGTGTCTTTTCCTCTGTAACGGGTGTTTTGTTTTGGCCGTTAAGTGTCTAACGTGTGAGAAAAGTGGGTCTTAACTTTTAGCCGTTAGGTGTGTCTTTTTTTCAGCCGTTATCAGCCTTTGAATAGCTCTGGGGTATGTTGTTCCATGTTGTTCCATGCGTCTGAATGCACGTAAGTGTAGCGGCCGTAGGAATTGTGCAACTGCCGTTAGCTGTTGTTTAGACGGATCTTTGAATTGCAACATGACACTTAACGCACCCGTTAGTGTTTTTTTTGGTTAACGGCTGCCTTTAAATCGAGCCCTCAGTCCGTATAGTCCCCGGTTTGTCTGTCCTCCGGCTCCGGCTCTTATCTTGCTCCGTGTATCCCCGGCTTGTCTGACCTGTGGCTCTGGCTGACTACTCACTCCATAAGCTCCTAGCCTGCCTGACCGTTAGCCTCTGTGTCCCGTGGCTCTGTCTGACTCTCGCTCCCTGTTGCCTTTAGTCTCCGGTACCTCGCAGTAGTGCAGTGCGTAGCACAGTGTCCAGCTGTGGGTAGGAGCTAGGGCCCTATCATCCTGTGGACTGGGGTTGTGTGGGATATTATCATCGCTATATCTCATATATTATTATCACTGTATATTCTAATAAAGGTGGTTATATCTAATTACTGTGTCTGTCCTTCTTTGCCTGATTACCATGACAGGAATATCCTGTTTCTTTTGTCTTGTGTGTCACGACCGGTATCCCAATGTTGCAAAGACTTGAAGTAGCTAGGGTTCCATGCTCGGTTGCATTGTTCAGGATCGTGGGCAGTCCTGCTATTTCCTTGCAGCGGCCAAAGCCGAAGTAATGGTGCTGGGAGTGAAGCCAGATGTCTGATTCCGGTTGAGCCGGAACCCTGGCCAGGATGGAAAGGGAGAAATTTTTCTTACCTATATTTCCTTTTCTTCTGTGTCCCTCCACAGCGATAGAGACGAATTGGATATGACAGCACCCCCAGCTGGAGTACGACCAAACTTAATATATAAAGGGAAGCCCCTTGCTCCCCAGCGGCAGTCATCATAGCTGAAAAACATAATAAGAACAGGTTAATGGGCAGGGAGTGCCGTGGAGGGACACAGAAGAAAAGGAAGTATAGGTAAGAAAAATGTCTCCCTTTCTTCTGTGTCCCTATCCATGGCAATAGAGACTAATGGGCCATACCCAAGCAGTAATTATGGGTGGGGAAAATACGTCCCAATAAACAAGGGGAAAAAAAACATATGCCTGCCCTATTACATGATGTCCTAAATAAAATAAGGGAAAGAAAAAAAAAAATCTTACCGATCCTGACTGTACTACTGCCTCAAGGACCTTCATCCCAAACCTAGCTTCTGAGGAGGCTTGTACAGCAATCCTGTAATGTTTAATAAAGGTGGACATGGAGGACCATGTAGCTGCTCTATCTCTTCGGGTGATGCAGAGGCTCTTGAGGCCCAGGAGGTGGCTAGTGCATGGGCGGAGTGTGCCTTGAGGATTTTTGGAGGATCTCTTCCTGTTTCAGTGTAGGCCAATCTGATACATTGTGTTATCCATCTTGAAACAGAGGAATTTGAGGCTGCAGACCCTTTGTATCTTCCAAAAAAATGAATAAACAGAGAATCTGTTTTCCTGAAACTTTGGGTTCTGTTGGAAATGCACCGGACCAGATCTAGTTTATGTAATTTTTCCTCCTTGATTCCATTAGGATCTGGGCAAAAGGAGGGTAGTATGATATCTTGATTCAGATGGAAATCAGATACTACCTTTGATCTAAATGTAGGTCTGGTTCTTAAGACAACCTTGTCTTGGTGGAAAATTGTGTATGGAGGTTTAGCTGAAAGCGCCTGAATTTCTGATACTCTTCTTGCCGAAGTTATTGCTGTAAGGAATACTGCTGTAATAGTGAGCATCTTTAATGGAACTTCTTCTAGAGGTTCAAACCTAGATGATGATGATAGCTGGTTTAGAACCAGGTTCAGGTCCCAGGAAGGAACTAAACTTCTTATTCTTGGTCTGACCTTGGTTACAGCTTTTAAATATCTTTTAACCAAGGCATCATCTGCATATTGGGTGGCCAACAATGCTGACAATGCTGAAAGTTATACCTTTAAGGACGATGGCCTCAGACCCTTCTCAAATCCTTCTTGAAGAAAAACTCAGAATATGAGTGGTTTTAATAGCTAGTCTTTCCACTCCTGTATTCTTGCACCAATTTGAAATGGTCTTCCATATGCTATAATATATTTTGGAAGTAGAGGTCTTTCGGCCTGAAATAATAGTGCTTATAACAGGTTTGGTCAAACCTTTGGATCTCAATGAGTTCCTTTCAGCCTCCAAGCCATCAGTTTCAAAAATGCTGGGTTTTGGTGCAGAACTGGGCCCTGAGATAGAAGATCTGGTCTGTTCGGAAGAGGCCAAGGATCGTCTACTGCCAGATTGATTAACTCAGAGAACCATATCCTCCTCGGTGTTACGTTTTTTTAGGGCACTCAGACCAGTATGTGAAATAAAACACAATTTTATTAGAATAAAATAATGCAAACGATCCCCCTCTAGTGGCGGTTGAATAGACACACAGTGAAGACTGATATGTTACAAGAGTTAATGCACAATATAGTTGACATGCACAATACTATGCAGATAATGGTGATCTCTACCCCAAAGGGTTAAGAGCTAAACACAGTCAGTCTCAGATGTGGTGGTTTGGCATGCCCTGGGTGTTACAAAGAGGTGCTGATAGAGACAGTCCACAATGTACTGAAATCGTAGATGCCTAGCCAAAGTGACCGAGTAGTAAACAGAACAGAGATCCAAATAGCCCCCGCGGGCGTACCTACTGGAAAACTGCTTCTGCGAGTGCAAGTGTAAGTAGCCCCCACGGGTGTAACGGAACCCGGCCTGCAATGCAAGAGCTGACTAAGCCTCTTCAGACTTAACCGGATACCAGTAGCGGTAGTGCTAGAGCCAATAGCCTCCACGGGCGTATGCAACGGAATCTGCCAGAGCTGAAGCCTTCCCTCTAACGCCACTCTGCTTAAAAGATATCGCCCAGTAACAACGAGAAGGGAGAGCCTCTGGCGCCCAACCGGCCCACAATAAGTCACTACTCTGCAACGGAATGGATAGAGTCGCCGTCGGTAAGTGGCCAACTCAGCAGATGTAGCACCAAGGAGGAGGCTCTATTCTGGGAATCGAGATAGCGAGAGCAAGGCAGCACTGCTAGGGTTAATATGCACGTTTACACGAAGCTCTGCAAACAATGAGGCTCTGCAAGTATAGTGAGGCACACTGAGGCACGCACAGCTCTGCAAGTATAGCGGTACACTGCACTGATAACTGGCAACACCAGGCAAGGCGGTCACACGGTGGCTGGCAGCAGCGGTTGAGAATGTCGCGGCGGCGACAACGGGAACGGAGGTCACTGGAACAGGCTGGAAGTCGATCTTCGGAGCAGGAAGTCAGCCGGACCGGGTCGGAGCACGCAGGAGGTAGTCATACAAGCCGGGTCATACACGAACAGGAACGTCAGCCAAGCCGGGTCAGGATACAGAGGTGGTTCGCAGTCAAGCCGGGTCATACACAAACAGGAACACTCGAGAGTAGTCAGGACAAGCCAAGTTGGTACACAGGAATCTGGAACACTGGAACACAGCAACAGCACTACTGGCTCAGAAACACCACGAAAGGGCATCTGACAGATGTCTGGGCCAGGCATAAAAAGGTCACCAGGGGCGGGCCAAACTGGCTCAGCAAATCAGAGTGAACCACAAGTAAGAGTGACAAGAATCACAGGCACTGTGATACTCAGTCACTCTGGAGCAATAAGAATGATATTTGCATTTTCGTATCTAATCTTTCTGAGCACTCTCGGGATCAGGTGGATAGAACATGTATGCAATAGGAAAATTCCAAGGCTGGGTCATGGCATCTACTCCTTGAGCCATTGGATGATTTGTCCTGGAAAAGAAGTTCATGCAGTTCTTGTTTTCCCATGTCGCCTTAAGGTCTATCACTGGTATTCCCCACCTTCTGGTGATCTGATTGTATACATCCCAGTTGAGTGACCATTCCACTGGATTTACGTGATTCCTGCTCAGGTAATCCACTTGGAGGTTTAGGTTTCCTGCAATGTGGAGGGATAATAGTGCTTGAAGATTCTGTTCTGCCCAGCTCAATATCCTTTCGGTTTCTCTGTTTAGGACTTTGCTTTTTGTTCCTCCTTGATTTTTTACATAAAGGACTGCAACCATGCTGTCTGATATTACTTGCACTGGTTGGTTCTTGATATACTCTTTCAGTCTTTTGAGGGAAAGCCGTATTGCCCTTAGCTCTAGAAGGTTTGTGTGAAGGCCCTTTTCCTGCTGGGACCATAATCCTTGTATGGAGATGTTGTTCCACTATGATCCCCATCCTGTCAGGCTTGCATCTGTCAATACTTTCTGCCACTGGAGGTCTTGAAGAGGAGTTCTGTTCTGCAGATTTTTTGGTTTCATCTAGACTTGTGCACAGGCAAAATTTTCGGTAAAATTCGAATTCGGACGAATTTTTTTTTTTCTAATTCGGATGATCTTAATTTCGGACCGGGCCTATTCGATTCGGACGAAATTCTGATCCATTCCGAATTATTCGGCCGAATTTAACATGGGTTAAATTATAGCAGTGCGCCTCCGTGCACGCTGCTATCATTATTTGCAGACAGGGTGTGCATTTAGAAAAAGATCCATCCCAAAAACGGACATTGTCGTACATTGAAAGTCTGTGCATGTCACCTCTACTCTAGCATGGGATGCCAGTCACAATGCAAACGTCGAACATCGAAAACCCATGCCTGTCATTCAATTTAGCATGTTCGAACATCGAAACCCCATGCCTGTCATTCAATTTAGCATGTTCGAACATCGAAACCCCATGCCTGTCCTTCAATCTAGCATATGTTTGAACATCGAAACCTCATGCCTGTCATTCAATTTAGCATATGTTCGACATCGAAAACCCATGCCTGTCACATCCTACTCAACATAAGTGGTCGACTTGAACATGGACAAACTACATGTCACATTCTATGTTAGTACATGGGTAAAGAAAGATTAAGGTTTCATTTTCTGGTACCAGCCTCCTACCCTACTGTCCCTCTTTAGTACCCAAATTCCTCTCTCTCGTTTTCCTATCCTGATTTCCCCTCATATCAGATAACTCTATGTGTATATACATTGTAGAGTTTCATACTACATCAAGAATAAACATCAATGATTGTAATGTGATAGATGTAATGTGTTAACCCTTTGAGTGCCAGAGTGGTACGCAATGCATTGCAAAGCAATGCGTTGCATACCACTCTGGCATTCAAAGGGTTAAAAAGAAAAATTGAGACATTCTGTTGTGAACAAACTGCAACACAGGAGAGAAATAAAAAAAAATGCTTGACATCTATACTGAAGAGGGGTCCACAGCATTGTCTTAGTATAGCAATATCACCGTTTTCCGTGAGTGTGCAATACAGGGCTCTACGATAATTGCTGGGCATTTCCCAACGTCATAATCAGGGGATGATGGGAGTTGTATTCTAACTACTGTTAGGAAACACATAAGTGATGCACATTCATCTCCCACCTAGAAATTATTTACACACGAGGCAACTCCCCCAAGTAATACCTAGCCCCTTTCCAAGTGAAAGGACTTCCAGAAAGGCTTCAGATCTCTTAGTGACTCACCTGTTATTGCCAGTCAGCGGGACCCTGAGAGTAGGAGGGGGTGATGCTATGGCTGCACGGCACGGTGCTCTTAGTTGGTCACTTGTCGCAATGTTGAAGCCAGCACCTTCTGGGTGGAGACACCTCACAGCAATCCTGTTCAGGACACATCATGCACTGTTGTGCACTCATACTAGGGATCCCAAATGTTTAGACTCATTTCGTACAGGGGGCACCCTCCTGTATTTGTAAAACCTCTCTAGCAAATCTGGGATGGTAGACCTATTTACTCAAGTCTTGACTTTAGGTGGGCGATAAACAATATAAAATAGGCATAATGTTTAACTATCACATAATTCACGTCACTGAAGCAGCCAGCAGGCATCGCCACTGAGTGAGCATAGGGCTGCCCGGCTGCTGACAGTCACACTGATGGGATGGGACACCCTGCAACACAGAAATGGCGGAAGAGCACAAAATAAACATGCTATGGGACGGTAAATTGCCGCCCCTGTCAAAGTGCCGCCTGGGTCCATGGACCCACTGGGACCCATGTAAGGGCCGGCCCTGTATTCGAACAAATACCTAATATTTTTTTATATTTTGCACAGGAACAAATATTACTTGCTCTTGCAGTGGCAATAACTGGAACTAATGCTGGCTGCCTACCTATGCCTGCCTACACAACAACTGTACACTCTCTAATCTCTTCTCTCTCTGAGCTCCAACAACCCAATGAGGAAATGCAGGCTGTCTGTCTGTGTGACTGTGTCATTAGTCCAACCCCCATCATGAAACGAAGAAGGCTATTCGAATACAGACAAAAGAGGGAAGTAGTGCATGAAACGGAGAATGGAATTGGACTAGAGACATGGAGGGAAAATTATGGAGGGAAAGTAATTGAGCGCGCACAGGAAGTACAAAAAAGTCCTGGTCAAAAGTAGTCAAAACTTTTGGAAATGTGTCGATTGCCGAAACTTCCGAAAGTTTCGACGAATTTCGGACCTGGGCTGTTCGGAGTCGGATCATTTTTTCCAAATGACCCTTGAGTTTCGGATTGGCCGAATGTCTCCGAATGACCCCATTTTCGACGAAATCCGAATGTCTCCGAATGAATTCGCACATGTCTAGTTTCATCCACCATTCCAATGGACTTCTTACTCTTGGTGTCAGATGTATCCGCTGAGAGGTGTTGTCCAGATTTCTGCTCCAATGAGTCAGAAAAAGGTTTTCAAGTGGCCTCCTGTGAATTCTTGCCCATGGAACTATGTGAATGGAGGAATTCAGAATGCCCAGGCTCTTCATGTATTCGTGGTCTGTATGTATGTTGTATCGGCTAAACTTTCTGACTTGGATGATTACACCTTTCATTCTTGAAGTGGAGAGAGTTACTGTATTCTTGTGGGTGTTGATAACCATTCCCAGAAAAACTAGGCATTGGGTAGGCTGTAAATGGCTCTTCTGGTAATTTATCAACCATCACAGGTCCTGGAGGTGTTGTAATGTTGTCCGAGTGTTGTTCAGTGCCTTGGTCTTGGTTTCTGATATAATGAGAAGGTCGTCCAGGTAGGATAAAACTGAAATTCCCTTCCATCTTAAGGGTTCTAGTGCTACTGCTAGGATTTTTGAGAAAATCCTTGCAGCTGAGGACAGCCCAAATGGTAGAAGTCTGAATTGCCAGCTTTGATCCATGAAGCAAAATCTCAGGAACCTGCGGTAACAAGGTGCTATCCTGATATGATAGTAGGCATCCTTGAGGTCTATTGTCATGAGAAATGTCGCAGGACGGACCGTCCGGATTACAGAAGATACTGTTTCCATCTTGAAGGTCTTTGGTTTTATAAATTGATTTAGAGTTTTCAGGTCTAGAATAGTTCTGAAGCCGCTGATTGACTTTGGGACTGTGAATACTGTCAAGAAGAAGCCCCTTTTTATTTGATGAAGTACTGGTTCTATAACTTTGTTTAAAGATAGGTCCTGTATGGATCTTTTTAGCTCTGTGGATCGTGTGGGATCTTTGGGGATCCTTGAAGTCCTGAAAATGTCTTTTTGAGGAATTCGGTCGAATTCTAAGAGGCATCCTGCCTCCAACACTTGTATAACCCATTTGTCTGGACAGTTTAGGATTTTCCAGACTTGCAGGAATTTCTCCAGTAGACCACCAACTGGAATTGGAGGCAGGGCCCGAAGATCTTCACGAGGTCTCTTTCTTAAACTGGTTACCCTTGGGTCCAGGTCTTCTGAATGATCCTCTGGAGGACTGGTTAAGCTATTCTTCCTTTGTTCATATGGTCTTGACTGGAAGCACCTTGAGTCACGAAAGGACCTACGCTACTTATAAGATGATCTTGAAGGGGATGACCATCCTTTCCTATCTTGAGGTAAGAAGGAACTTTTACCTCCTGTGACTTTTTTAATTAGTTCATCCAATTGATCTCCAAACAAGGTGGTTCTTGAGAAAGGCAGAGATGCTAACTTATTTTTAGAGGAAGGATCAGCTCCCCATGATCTGACCCACAGGGCTCTCTTGGCTGTAACAGAAAGGGAGGAATATCTTGCTGCCAATCTAATCATGTCCCATGAGGTGTCATATGAAAAACCTATAGCTTCTTTTAGATAGGCGACTTCCTTCATCAACTTGTTTCAGGATACTGAGGACTCAATTTTTTCCTCCAGTTCAGATAGCCATAGTCTGACCATTCTAGAGACACATGCTAGAGCTGTTGCCGTTTTCATGTTCTGACCCAGAATGCCAAATTGCTTTTTTAGGGTTCCCTCTACTCTCCTGTCCATAGGATCTTTTAGCGAAGAGCCGTCTTCCATGGGAGGGGTTGTTTTCTTTGCCAACTGTGCAATGCGTGCATGAATTCTGGAAGAAGTTACCCATGTGGCACAATCTTCTTCTTTAAAGGGGTACATTCTCTGAAATCTTCTACATGGTGTTATTCTCTTGCCCCCTTTCTTCCACTCTGATTTGACTAAATCTGATACAGCATGATGGACCAGAAAAACTGAGGCTTCTTTTCTCTTACCCAGAAAAGCTACATCCAAAATCCCTTGCTCTTTGGTTTATTCAGTTAAACCTAGGGTCTTATGCATACTTTCAAAAGTGGCTCCATTTTATCTATATTAAAGGTGCCATCCCTTGCCAGATCAAGATCAGAGCAAGGGCTTCAGGAGGTACTCTCCCGGACCAGGCAGCATGAAGGCGGCCATCCCACAGAAAAGGCAGCAAAATTGTAATCTAAGGTAGGAGCAACTGCCATGCGCCCTACCCCAGCTGAAGTAGGAACAAAATGACTGCCGCTGGGGAGCAGAGGGCTTCCCTTTATACATTAAGGTTGGTCCTACTCCAGCTGGGGGGCGCTGGCATATCCCATTAGTCTCTATCGCCGTGGATAGGGACACAGAAGAAATATGAGATACTGGTTGAAGATGTAACGTCTGAGAAGGTGGATCCAATGTGCATAAAGGTATAGAAAAAAAGGTTTATGTACTCAGGTGTTATAAAGAGAAGCTGACTTTTCCAGTGATATAACTTTTCCAGTTCCTATCCTATATAATAAAATGCTAGAAAGTTTGTTCGATGCAGTCATGCGCAGTAGCGACTGCCCAAACACACAGAATGCTGGGAGCACGGAATGCTGGGAGCATGGAATGTTGGGAGCATGGAATGCTGGGAGTTCTGTGCTGGGAGCATTCTGTGTGTTAGCAGTCTCTACAGCGCATGACTGCATCGCGTGCGCAGCCAGTGAGGCGGTGGCAGTAGGCAGAGTAGGACCGGCCTCTTAACATCACCTGGACCTTGGCTCGTGTACACGGGCTTTTACAGTAGTGTTATTCTACATAGCCTATGCACTAACACTTCTTTCAAAGTTGGAGAAATCTTAGTGCATTGGCTCCATAGAAAAACATAGTAGCTGGAGAAGTGATATCACTGGAGACGTCATCTCTGCTTTATCACATTTTAGCGCATCTTCCCCATACTATCAGTAGTTACATAATCAGTTGCAACCTTTAGTGGGGCAGGATATTCTGTTAAGGGTGATAAAGTGGAGATAACTTCTCCATTTTTATCATGAGTCCAATGTCTTTGTTATTCCATGGAGCCTATGCATTATAATCTCTCCCACTTGGGCTGTACTTGATAGACGCATGTCTTTTTTTAGCCTATGTTATGAGCTCACAAACATGTCAAGCTCTCACTCTACTGTTTTGAGTCTCACCACCACACCCCCTGCAGGTTTCATTAACCCCTGGAGTGATGCTGACTCCATCCCATTTGAGCTCTGGACTTCATGCCTGTATTCCACGCCAGATCGGCCATATTGGATAGAGCTCTTTAGTTTATCCTCCATACTCTGAGACGGAAGTGGATGCCTAGAAAGACAACTATCGCACCAATCATTGAATCATGTGGTCAGGTACTGGGGACATTTAAGGATTCAGTTTTTGTGGCTAATAGGAGGCTAGGACCCCAATATGGGAATATATATATATATATACACACACACATATATACATATGTATATATATATATATACACACACCTCGAATTAATAAAAGAAGAAGCCTGGCAGGCTCCCAGATTCTCCATCTCTACTACATATACCCCTGGGTGGACAAACACACCCAGGAGCAGCAGTAAGGAGGAGATATTCATATCTTCTCCATACTGCCTGTCCAGGACATGCACAGGGGAGTGATTGTGTTCTGCCCTCAACTTTCCACTGAAGAAAAAGAAAATCATGGCCGACTTACACAATGCAGTGATGATTGCTCTGGCTCCATGCACACACAGTGCAGTTACAAATCTCTTGCCATTCTCATGTGCCTGTTGTTGAATGGAGTTATGTATCCAGTCAGCTTCATATAGATCTCAAAATATGCATACACAAATTCATGGTAGAGGAGGATTTCATTTTACTTAACCCTTCAAGTGCACTCAGCTTACACTCTTTGACTGCCAGGGAGACATACAAATCATTGCACACCAATGTCTCGCACACTCATCTGGCACTCAAAGCATTACATTTACCATCCTTTTCAGTTAACCCTTTCAATCTACACTTCCCGGAGGGGACTAATTCTGTGCCAGTAGGAGGGTAAAAATGAATTTATTTTCTTAGAAAGGGGCAGGGCTTGATTGCAAGTGGGGGGCAGGACTTAACGACCTGGGCAACAAAGTGGTCACTGGAGAATCAGCCTCTACCCTGGAGACCCGCTAATGCACTACAAAAACCGGAGTCTCTGGCCCAAATCCTGATACTTCCTAGGTATGAACATTAATTTGAGTTTTGAGGGGGTGTACAACTCAGTACAGAACAATGAGCTGCACACACCCCTTTGCCATTTAATAGTTTACTTGCCTCCACTTACTTTTTACTTCTCATACAATATGGAATATATTTAACCAGTGCAAGCTCAGAGCAGCCACTAACACTTTCCTTCCATTTCTTATTAACGTGCACTCAGTTAACCCTTTGAAGGTCAGAGGGATGTTCAACATGCACAGCTCCACAATGTGCATCAACATCTCTGGCACTCAAATACCACTTCTGACTCCAGGAAAGTGTGTCAGCAGTACCCAAAGGGTTAACTACCTAAATCCAGACTGACAGTGATGAAAACTCCCTTGGCTGTTCAGCCTGAGAGTCATTTTGCTTATTCGGATGATTCAGAAGATGATGATGATAACAATAGATTTGGCACCCAGTTTCTTAATTCTATTCCTGGGGTGGCTGGTGTATGTACACAGATGTGCTATTTGTGCAATTCAGATGTACTGTATCACATATTTGAGAGAGAGGGGCATTGGTTCAGAGATATTTGGGTGCTAAAAAAGGTGTGTGGGTGTTTGGTTGCCTCTGCACTACAATGAAAGCACCAGACCAAGAGCCCTTTAAAGGGATAGTATTGACAACTTTTTAAAAATACGAATATTGTAGCTATTTAAAAATTAATTATGGTTTGAGAGATATTCGGCAGCAAAGTTCCCCCTTCTTCCCATTTCCCTGACATCAGCGCTCTAGCTGACTGCTGGGGAATCCGGTCCCGGGACCGTTGGAGGCTCTTCAGCAGAGTCAAGATCGCGAGAGAAAAAGAACTACTTCACTGGAATGGTCTAAAGAGTGTGCTTGGTTTGCCCGTGGCGATTAAGTACTTTGAGGGCTTGAGTGTTATTCAATGCATTGCTTGACAATGGTTTAGGTATATTTGCCACAGTGAAAGGGTTAAGTGTTTGAGAGCCAAAGAGTTATCCATGCAGTGGAATCGGTTGGATAGCTGTCACTGAATGGGTTTAAACAAACCAAAGACAATGTGCAAAGTTTTGGGTTCCTTCAGTGTCAAACAGGTATCTAACACATTTCGCTGCATGGATACGTCTTGGCCTCTCAAACAGCTGACCCTTTCACTGCTACAAACATACCCAAACCATTGTCAATGTGTTCAATGCCCCTGAAGCATTCAAAGGACTTAATACCCATGGGCAACGTCATGCCCCTTTTGCTAGTATATCTAAGTGAATCTGGTTAGCCGTCAGGGAGCACGGCTGGAAAATGCTGATTGGTTGAGACAGAGCATACTCAACCAACCACCTCTGCCACTGTTTAGCCCAATGAGTGTGAGAGGGGTACGCAATGCATTGCGTACCCCTTTGGCACTCAAAGGGTTAAATAATATTAACAAAAAAAAAAAATTACCCACTGGGTTAGAAGAAAGCCAGCCAGCATTAGAGGGTTTCCTGATCCCACCCACTCCTATGTGGTGGCTCTGGGTAGAATGAAAGCAGGGGAGCTCTCTTGCATTGCCCCTATTGCTCTCCCAGTCAGTAGCTTGTGGAGGTGGGGGGTCCTGCTGCCCCATCACAACGTCTGACTTATTTTTTTAACTAAAAGTTTCACTGCATGGGCAAAGCCATGCCACACACACACACACACACACACACACACACACACACACACACACACACACTATTACATTCTATAATTCCACACTGTCACTCATTCCAAGTGTCAGTCCTTACCCCCTAGTACTAGCTCACTTGACTTACCTGACAAATAAAACTAAATATCATAAATGATTACATGAAATAAAAATGGCTAATATAGGTGATTTTGAAAGCTCTTCCAAAATCCCTTATTTCAAAGTAGCAGATACACTTTAATTCATCCAGTGGCTACAGATACTATACTTTGTTTTTGGACTACATCCATGTGGTGCAAAAACACATGCCTGAGTGGTCACAATTGGTAGATACAGGTTTGTCCCTATGACAAACCAGCCAGAGATATCAGGGGAAACCAATCCACCCCTGTTGAGGAAACGGGGATCTTGGAGAATTATATATATTATATATTGGACAGAAAGTAAATGATACATTTATTGAAAATGCTACATGTGATTAAAAAAAGGCTAAAAGTTTAATCATATGTTATAAAGTTATTTTCAATAAATGTTTTACTATTTACTTTTTGTTCACTATATAAGCATATTATTCTTCAAGATCCCTGTGTTTCCTGAACAAGTGCAGGACTGGATTTCCCGGATGTTGCTGGACAAACCGATATCTACCGCTTATGAGTATATCATTATAGACTCTGTCTTATATTACATGTTTCTAAAGAAGGCAACGAGTGCCCCTACAGTTTGTTTTGGTGTTTTTCTGGCTTTGTCCTTTTTATTTTTTTTTAGGTGGATATCCCCCTTGTGGTTGGGAGCAGCTGTGAGGACATCTCCATCTGTGTGGAGGCAATGAATATCCTCCATGAGCTTTATTGCTACTGTGAGTAGGACCATTATCCTATGTTTATATATGTATCTCACTTGACATTATTACCCTATGAGGCTCCCACTCCCCATCCCCCTTTTTTGTATGCCAGAGTGTGTTATACCACCATGGGTTTGTTGCTTAAACCTTGAAATGACCAGGCATAAGGCTGAGGTGATGAACAATGTAGCTTTTATTTAAAAAACAGGAATCCAGGGTTTTCCAAAGCACAAAAGAAACCTGTGGTCATCCCAACAGGAACACAATACCAAAAACATTCACCTTTGGCAGGACTTTCCAGTACTGAAGTTCCAGTCTGGCCACATCCCTCTTGATTCACATTTGTGCTTCAGAAGTGTTGAGAGACCAATCTGGAGCCAGTACACGTCAGGAGATCAGACCTATTAGAGAATGGTCAACTCTTCCCATTGATTCTGGAGCCCAATGAGATTAGCATTGTCAATCCCTGTTAAGCTGAGACTGGTAACTTCCTCCCAGTCTATCAGATGCACCCCGACAGTTTTTAGTTATCCAAACATTACCTTCACTTGCCTAGAGAAAATGTTATCTCTGGCTATATGAAGACCTGCTTGATCCCAAGTCCCCTTTTTCCTCAAGTGTCCTCCTGAGCCAGGATACATTGTTTAAACCTGCAGTCACATATACCATTCCTGCTATTGTGCATGACAGGGTATCTAGGTATGTATATGTCAAATGCTACCTTTAGTGGAAAGGGGAATCATGAAAGGTAGATACACTCCAGGAAAAGCCAGGGTTGGAGGACAGGGTGCCTGGGTTTAACCTTTATTTAACTGGCACCATATCACTCCAAATGGTTGCATAAAGTCCTTGCTCCTCAAGGTACAGTGATGTAAAACACTGAGGTTCAGAGGGGACACAATACTGGGGAAGGGATAGAGGACAGGGCCCCCAGACTTAACACTTTTAGTGCCAGAGGGGTAAGCAATGAGTTGCGCACTCCTCTGGTACCCAAAGGGTTAATCTTTATTAGACTGCTATCCTGCAGCTCTGGGTGTATGTGGTTTACACTCACACACGCCACACTCAGTAAAAAAAAAAAAAAAGTAATATATGTGTATTATTAACCCTCCGAGTGCAAGTAAGGTGAGGAACATATTGCTCTGCAATGTGCTGCTGGCCAATCTGACACACAAAAGGTTACAAAATGGTATTTTAATCCACATGTAGACAATTTTATATAGACACGTTCTGGTTAAATATGTGTCTTAGTCCATTTAAAGACAATAAGGAACAATCTGGAAAAACATAAATGGGAGCTCCCAGAGAAATGTATTAGTGCTTTGTGTGGATAGGCTACAGCAGAGCTCTAACCTCCAGTTAATCATGACTGGATCTGTGGCTTCCCTGCACTCAAAGTTCAGTGCTCTAGGTCAAGACTAAGTAAGAAGAAAAGATATAGTGTGCACAGGGTCTACAGAGAATAATAGGCATATGTAGGTGATAAAGGGCAGAAGAGTTGTGCAGGGGGATACAGATGTGTATGGAGAATTACAAGAGAGAGGAGTTGTGCAGTTTGCCTTTGAGAAAGGCCCACTGGTGCTGCCTGTTTTGTTTTACTAATTACTACTAGTTCAGGATTATGCACTTGGGCATTAGCTTTTTGTTTAAACGGATAGTAATACTTCATTTTAACTTTATTTTATAGTCATTAAAAAGCATGAAGAACGATATAAGTCTTATCTCTCAAACCTTTATGGTTTGAGAGATATTCACAAGCAAAGTTTCCCCTCCCGCCCCTTTTACCTAGTGTAAGCCATCTCTTCTCAGATGTGGAATCTGGTTGTAAGACTAGACAGATAGCAGAAGGGGACAATCTTCTTCCTATGACAACAATGAAAGCCCTGCCCCCCTTGACAAGTTTTTCAGGTTTTTCCCTTATCTTAACAGAAGATTGTCCCTCTCTGCAGTCTACCTGGGCACCTCCCTTCTGATCTGGCTGAGCAGTGTTACATCAGTAAAAGGGGAAGGAGGGGGATACTTTGTCACTGAATTACTCTTGAACTACAACTCAGACAGAATTGAAATAACACTCTCCAAGGTCCAAATACTATGATGATTAATTAGAGCTGCTTTTATTATGAAACATTACTATCCCTTTAAGTGAGTGCTTCCATATAGATAGATACACACACACACTTTTTTGGAACTCCGCTGTAGTCTATAACTACAGAGTGGCATATCACTTACATGAGTCTGCAGAATGTGGGAAGGAATTTTTAAGGCTTTTTTCATTCAGCATGTTGAAGCCACAAGTCAATTGTCGGTTGTGAGATATAATTCATTTAGATAACAAAAAGAGATACTCAAATACAGCTAATTGCAGATACAATGCAAAAAATATATAAAGATACCAGTGACTGAAGGATTCCTACTTGAGATGCTTATTTCTATTGGTACAGCTCCTTTAAGATCTTCAATCCACAATCAAGGTGAAAGTGTAAGAACTAATTATGGTCTCATATCTGGCCAGTAAATGAACCATTTGGGGTGGCATGCACTGCTCTGCAAATCAATGTACAGCATCCTCACGCTAGAAAGTTAAATGGCACAAAAATTATATTTGAGTTAAAAGTACTACTTTTATTAGTTTTTGGAAAAGCAGAGATTACTTCTCCAGTTATATCACTTGTCCCGTTCCTATGTTCTGTAGAGCCTATGCACTAAGATCTCCAAACAGAGAATTCTTTGGGCCATATGGTCAAAGAGATAACGATATAAAAATGAATGAAAAAAATAAGTAATTGTATGCATGAACTACCTATTTTCTATAGAATATAAGACAAAACTAGTAATGTCTGTTGTGTAAGACAATTTCAAAATTGCCGGGAAAAGGGGTGGTGCAAGGAAGTGGCTAAACTAATTGCCAGCATCATATAGGGATAAAAAAAAAAATTGTCATATACGACGACGAAAAGAGTCATGCAAGCAAATTTGTACGTTAACAAAGAGGTGGAGAAAATATCATATTTTTATTGTTGCATAAGACAATTTCAGTCAGGAATCATACTTCAACAACATATTTCGGATCACAACCAACACTCTGAAAATATTACTAAACCGGACAACACTGTGCTCTGAAATGGTGTTACAAACAACAAATGCTATTTTGCTACTTCTTTGAACACACAGCCCTTAATGCATTGGCTGCACAGAATAACAGGACTTGGAGAAGTGATATCACTTGAGAAGTCATCTCCACTTTATCACCTCTATTACACTTTAGTGCATCTCCCCCAGGTATCTTATATTTCAGATGGTGTTGCTGTCCTACACACTTGAAAATTATTTGATCTGTAAATAATTTTACATTAGCATTAAAAAATATTAAAACCCTGAGGATTTTTGTGTGCGGCTGACGTAGAGGTAGTCAGTATATTGCATGTAAGATATAAATCTACTCCAGTGGTTTCAACCCATGCCCTCAGTGGCTACTAACAGGCCATGATTTGAGAATTTCATTTTAAGAGCACAGGTGAGTTAATCAATAAGACTGAGCCTCTGATCAACACACTTGTGTTCTAGCAGGAAAATTCCTAAGCCCTGGTCTGTTAGTGGCCACTGAAGGCTAGGATTGAGAACCTCTGATCTACTTTATCCATCAAATAGGTTCCTACAGAGGGCTAGATTTATTGGTAGAAGTTAACATAGCTGGTAGGGCCAAAGTGAATACCGGCTGTTAAACTAACATGTTTAACGCGGTATTTAAAGGCTCTACCAGCTAGAACTCCAAAGGATATTAAGCCACAAAAACAGTGTTGTGGCTGAACGTCCATTTTGTGCGTTTAGTTTGCAAAACGCTGCTAGAAGCGGTGATATTGGGACCTGAACAGTAATAACAATTAACTATCTGTGCTTGACATACTGCCAAGCACCGATCGTTAACTGATCCATGTTACACTTACCTGTCATCCACTGTCCTTCTGTCTTCTTTCTTCCATCTTCCGCCTTCTCTCTGTAAAAGAAAAGAAACAAAGTATTACCAAGCATGAACGAATACATTTCAGAACCCTTTGGGTGACAGTGGGGTATGCAACGCATTGCAAAGTAATGCATTGCGTACCTCACTGGCACCCAAAGGGTTCAATAGTAGTGCACCCCAAAGATACCCATATATGCCTCCATGCAATGCCCCAAAGAATACAAATGCCAATAAATAAAATGATCCACATAAACATAAATCAATGCTATTCCTTAACGCCCAGTATGACACTTAGCTTAGAGATTCGTGTCTCCATCACTTGGAGCTGCCGCGAAGACACAAATGTCCCACGATCCTCCCATTCAGCTGTATACGGGTCAATGCCCATAACACACTGAGGGCATTTGAAGTGAGCCTGCCTTTATATATGGGCAGGCTCACTTCAACTGCCCTTACTGCCATTGGCTGGGATGTATTTCACATCCCAGCCAGAGTCGAGTGGCTGTTCCTGAACATTATTGGCTGGGATGTGAAGAACATCCCAGCCAATTGCAGTAAGGGCAATTGAAGTGAGGCTCCCAAATATAAAGGCAGACTCACTTCAAATTTCCTCAGTGCGTTAAGGGCATCGGCCCGTACACAGCTGAATGGGAGCGTTGTGGGACATTTGTTTCATCACCGCCACCCTCTCTGCCACTCCAAGCGGCAGAGACACTAATCTCTAAGCTAAGTGTCATGCTGGGCATTAAGGAATAGCATTGATTTATGTCTATGTGGATCATTTTATTTCTTGGCATTTGTATTCTTTCTTTGTATTTTTGGGGCATTACATGGAGGCATATATGGGTATCTTTGGGGCGCACTACTATTGAACCCTTTGAGTGCCAGTGAGGTACGCAACACATTGCTTATCAATGCGTTACGTACCCCACTGTCACTCAAAGGGTTCTGGAATGTAATTGTTCATGCTTGGTAATACTAGATTTATGTCTATGTGGATCATTTTATTTCTTGGCATTTGTATTCTTTGGGGCATGACATGGAGGCATATACGGGTATCTTTGGGACAAACTACTTTTGGACCCTTTGAGTGCCAGTGAGGTACGCGACGCATTGCTTATCAATGCATTGCATACCCCACTGTCACTCAAAGGGTGCTGGAATGTATTTGTTCATGCTTGGTAATACTTTGTTTCTTTTCTTTTACAGAGAGAATGCGGAAGATGGAAGAAAGAAGAGAAGGACCAGCAAGCTGAGGACTCCTCTGAACATCAGGATTAATGGTAAGTGTTAATACAATGTTTCTTTACTTAGTCGGGTTAACCCTATGAATGCTGGTGGGGTAATTATACCCCACCAGCACTCATAGGGTTAGTCTTACTAACTTTGGATAGGTTTTAGGCACTTTATATGTATTGATGTGGGGCTTAGGGCCCCACATCAATACATCCACTGTGGACATTGGGTTATTTTGCCAGTTAAGACTTGCGTTAGCTGGTAAAAGATCTGATAAGGGACTTTACCGCTAACAAAACTGAGTCTTAACTTTTGTGTGGTGAGTCCTTTATCGCATTTTTTCAGCTAACGCAGTGCTTTAAATGGCAAAATGGAGTTTTTTTTTTGTTTTTGTTTTTTTAACATGGCCAAAACACACGTTAGTGTAGCGGCCAACATACTGAATGAACTGCTGTTAGCAGTTCATTACATGGCCCTTTGTATGGCTTCCTACAAGTTAAAACACCAGTTGCTGTTTTTTTTAGCTTAACGGCTGCCTTTAAATCTACCTCCGAATCCATACCTCCCAAGTGTCCCTCTTTAGGAGGGACAGTCCCTCTTTAGGAGGGACAGTCCCTCTTTTGGACCCAAATCCCTCTGTCCCTCTTTTCCACCCTGATGTCCCTCTTTTTAGAAGATCGGATTGCATGGTGTGTATATAAGTGTATCACACTGCTCTACAGCAATAACTCACAATATTGTTTGTTTAAATGTTAGTATATGTGTTTATAAATTAGTGTGTCTAAATAAAATACTTAGATCGTGTTGTCATTTATTACATTACACAAGGAGATGTCAATAGGTCCTGAAATAGCTTAAAAATTCTCAGTAACGTCCCACCCACCAGCCACGCCCCCAGCAACACCCCCTAAAACACAAGTGTCCCTTTTTGGTAATTTGAAATGTTGGGAGATATGCGAATCTCTTAAGAATGTACTTTTTAGAAATCAAAATGCATATAAACATGTTAGCATCAGTATAAGGTTACAATTGCAATTAGAGTACTCATTCTCCCTACAGATTCCTAAACAGTGGTTTAAGAGCGCAAAGGAAAATTCCTACCCCAGGCTGTTGTATAATGGAACTTGAAACATTTACAAAGTGCCACTTTAATCCCTTAAATGTACTTTATGGTCGTTTAAATGCTGCTGCTTCTGAAGCAGAAATGAGCCACCCTGTCCGTGTCGAATGTTCTTACCATAAGGGGTACGAAACATGAGTCTTCATTTGTTTCACAAAAACTCACATCATATTTAAAAGGATGAGAATCCCAAGTTATAGTTCAACAGCAGTTGTTCCACAACGCCACTGCCAAAAAAACATAACGCTTCTACCTCAAAATTATAAAACCAGGGGTTCTTCGGCTGTTGAATTGAATATAATGTTCCTAATCCGGTTGATGGAGAAAGGAACCATAATACATCATCAGCTGTAAAGGAAAAACCTTACCTAGTCTACCGGCTCCACGTGACAATCCAGTTTGTTGTTGTATACGTCATGCGGCAGGACAGCCAATGGCGTGAGGCGCATCACGTGCCTCGCATCGCTCCACAGACCAGTTGATGGGAGACTCCTACTTAGGCAGTGGGAAGATGGCGGACTCAGGTCGGGTAGGTTTCTATACCACCGGCGCTGTATTAGCTGTTCATAAAGAGAATGGCGAACCCGTCGCGAAGAGACAGAGAAAAGAATTAGCCAGTGGCGATCAGCCATTAGCTACTGAAAGTGAAGGGAGGGCGGCGCTGCCGCCGATGGCCGCTTTTCTCCGAGATGAAGGCGAGGCCTCTTTGGAACTGGCGGCGAAATCTAGACCGCACAATAGAGATGGGCTTCAAGGCCTAGTTGTAGATAAGCGGCAAATGATGATGCTCATGGTACAGGGACAGGAGGAGGGAGGAGCCCAAGAGATTACAAACGGAGACCTATCGGATCAAGCTGTTGATTATGGAGGTGGGTACTGCTCAGCTTATTCGCTGCTGTAGAGAATTGATGGGAAGGTGTGTGCACATAAAGTCTTGTCAAAGTAATGTGCACCTAGCAAGTTAAAGTGGTAGTGAATTATGCGTATTTATATGACAGTTTACAGACATATGCAAATACATGCTGATACTTGATTTAGTGTGCGATATATACACATAAGTATTTAAATTATAATCGCTACATTTAGTGTTAAATATATATTCACATTAATATTTGATTTAGAAAAATAAGCATTTGCTAGTGGAACATAGGAATAATACGCTGCAGGACAGTTTTTTTTTTATCATTCACTTTATTGGAATTTCAATAATTTTGCATCCTTGGTTAAAAAAAAAATAAAAAAATAAATAAGTGAAAATTGGGGCATGTTAGTATCAACCAGTGGTATCTTTTGAAAGTACTGTGTCTGCTGGAGCAAAACAAGTGTGTGATGTTTTGGGTTGCTCACATTAAAGTACCAGAAAATAATTTGACAGTTACAAAATTGTGAAAATAAGCCTGGCACAGGGGCGATGGTTTATCAGCTAAGTTATAACCCCCCAAGGTGTTGACGACTGACTTTGTAGAGTAAACCATGGGTACTCCAATGCTTCCATATGTGTGTTTTTTTGTTTTGTTTTTTCTCTCCCCCCTTTTGAAAAGTTATGTTTTGGAATATCTTTCATCCAATATGGTTTGCAGTCAGGAGTAGCTATTCTTATGACATCTGAAAAGCTGAATGTAGTAAACATGGGGTTACAGTGGACTCTGGGGCTGTTCCATGAGCACCAAAACAACCTAAGTGAAGAAAGTGATTTTGCAAGAGTAAAGCTGCCAAGTAATGAGTACACAGGAGTGACTGCTGTTGCCAGCATGATCTATTCTTTCATCTTAAATTAACTTGTACTGGACCTTTAAATGATGGTGTGTCTTTTATGTTCTGTATAAAAATATAACATTGATCTATTTTCAGATTTTAACCCCTTTTTGGCAATTTTGTTATTCTAGGCAGTATCCATCTTGATGATGACCTTGCCAGTGGATTTCATTCGTGTGATAGTGATGACGATGATGGAGTTTCCCATGCCAGTTCGAGTGATTGGGCTCCCAAACCTTGTATAGGTAGAGTGTTTAGTAGCGTTTCGCTTGCCTTTGTAATACTTGGCAGAGCTGCAGTTTTACTATTTTTGATTGATTGATTGACTGTGCGTTATTCGGAGCAATCATCAAATGCCAGAGGGGTATGGAACACATTGCAAATCAATGTGTTGCTTACCCCTCTGGCACTCAAAGTGTTAAACATTCATTGCTCTTAATGTTGTGGAAATATAAGTAAGTGTCTTTAAAGTGGAGATATCACTCTAATTTAAGTTTATTATATCATGTTAACCAAAAATACAGCAGATGTATGTTTTAGAAGGTATTCACACTTTTATTTCTGGGAAAAGTGAAAGTGAAAATTCCCTGGTACTGCACAGAGCTTCCTTAGCATAAGAACATCATTGAAACCTTCATTAGCATATGACACATCAATGAAAACTTAATTGGTATATAAAACATCACTGGTACCACAATTAGTATATGGTAACAAGTTTGACTTACAAAGATCTGCTTCTTACCTTTACTGCTGCCCCACTTTACATCTCTTTCCTCATCTCCGCTTATGTTCCTGTCCTCTTCCATTTTCAGCACGCAGTTCTCTTCTTATGTCATCAGTGCCCTCTCCTGTCTCAAATCTTTTTCACTTTCCACTCCTTACCTGGAACTATATACTTCTTTTCCTACATTTAGAACAACACCCTCTGTTTTTTAAGTCTACTCTGAAATCTTATTTTCCGGAGCACTAGCACCATGAACTATGTTTTGGCAAACTCTTTACTTGAACACAGAGCACTTGACTCCCTCATAACCTGTTGTCTGTTTCCTGTTACCCATGTAAACTGAGCTCCTTGGGCATAAACCCCTCTCCTGTTTCTATGACTGTGACACTTATTTTATCCCCCTCTTATTTAATGCAGCATACTATTATTGTAAGGTACTATGTGACACCATCTGAATACATACCTGGTCTTTTGGTTAACATGACACCTAGGCGGTTTTTAATACAGTTTTCAAAAATGCAAACTTGAGACATTGGGGGGAGATGCACTAAAGTTTGATGCAGTGGCAGTGTGTGTGGATAGCACATCACCTAGGCAGTGGAGTCGCACGTCATCATATGAATTAGATATGCAAGGGAAGGAGAAGCTCTCTATTGGCATACAAAGTTCTCATACTGCTGGCTATGTGGGAGGGATGGCCTCCCTTACGCGTTGCCTGCAGTAAACCCTGAAGTCTGAAAACTTCCTCTGTTTCCCCACTTCCTAAGTGGGGAGAGCAGAGAGGATCCTCTCAGGCCTCAGCACCACAAACAGCATATCCCCTTAACCCTTTGAATGTCATAGGGATGTGCATTGCACACCCATGTGGCAGTCAGAGGGTTGGAAAAATGCAGTATAGTAATCCACGTACATCCTCTAAGCTTTATTTAGTTTGTTTTAATATTTATACAGCACATAATTATTTAAAAAAAAATGAAAAATATAATTTAACCCTTGGCTTGCTAGAGATGTCTCCAACACTTTTGTTTTGCAGTGTGCTTTAGACCCTTCTAGCAGCTAAAGGTTTTTTGTTTTTTTTTAATCTGTAGTAAGGAGTTGTTGCCAGTGTGACTTCTACCCTCCTCTGGGCAAACAAGGAGTTGGAGAGTGAATAAATACTGGCACTTTACTGGTTCCTTTGGCAACAATTCCTCACTCCAACCTCGGGTAGTCAATGCTAGCACTGTGAACTTTGACAGCAGAGGCTGCTATGAGCTTAGTGCATGGGATGAACAGCCACAGTAACATATACTGGTATTTATTTACTGTCTTTATATAGCAGTTGGGCTGCAACCGTCTACTGCTAGTTTCAGGTTTTTTAATTGGATAAAGATGCATTCTGTTTTTCATTGGGTTTGGGTTGTAGTCTGTAGCTGGTCATTTCATATCCCAGTTTGATTAAAGTAAGAGTCCTTCAGAATTGTGATTGGCAAGGTTTCTCTACATGATTTTTCATTCAAACTGTTGAAACCTATTGTCTGTCACTATGAGATGCAAATAACACAGAAATCGGTGTGATTAGTAAATACAGGCGGTGAAGATATTATGCATAATGTATACTGGACTGCTGAATGGCCCATAATTTAAGGTTTTCTGTTAAACAAAGAGCCAGTTATTCATATAATCTTAGTTCCGTTTAGTCTATTATGAAAATGAGCAAAATATTTAGGGAAAATTGCACTGGAGTGCACAAATATTAATGTCTGATTGCCATCCAATATCACTATGAATTTTAAAGTTATTAGAGTGGTTTATTAAAACATTTAATTATTATAACATAAATCTGGCAACTTTTGTTACCCTGTGTCAGTGAAAATGGAGTCCCACTGTGCCTCTTAGCCATTTGATGCCACGTATTTCCAACAACATTTATTATACAAGTTATCTTTACAAAGGAAGAGGAATAATCCAAAAGTAGCTTTTATGGCAGTGGGGCAGGAAAAAAACCAGAAAATACTGTGAGGCACTCTGCCTGCATTACTATTGGGTCTCTATTTGACTATTGGTGAGTATCACAGATGACAACTTTGCCCAGATTAGCTGCAACCAATTGAGGAGCAGATTCCAACAACTGTTTCTGGCAGGCCAGATAGTTTGTTGCCTGATTGGAGTGGAGAGTCTGCTCACATATAGCCAAAGAACTACCAGTATCTTGCAAGCTACTTGTTGGAGACCCCTGTTATAGATGATCAGATGATCCAATAAAATGGGATGAAATGAGCAGAAAAGTATTGTGAAAACTTAATCCATAATAAAAATCTGTAAAACAAATTACAAAATAATGAATAGTCATAAATTGTAATGCCATAAAGTGTTACCACTACAATATATTACAATTTGCTAGAACCCTGGCTCATACTTGTTGGTTTTATAGTGCCCACCATTAACTTTGTAATAAATCTGTATATGTAACAATATAATATTGTGTGGTGTAGTTATAAAATAAATAAATGTCATCTATTTTGCAGGCCCCTACACGTTTGTTCAACGGCATCTCATGATGGGCACTGATCCGAGGGCAATTCTTAAGGATCTACTTCCAGAATCTGTGGCACCACCAGAGTTAGATGATATGACATTATGGCAAATAGTTATAAATATACTTTCCGATCCACCAAAACGTAAAAAAAGGAAAGATGTCAATACTATTGAAGATGCTGTGAAACTTCTACAGCACAGCAAGAAAATAATGGTCTTAACTGGTGCTGGGGTAGGTATTTATATTTTCATGTACGGTAGTGTTTCATTAAATTGTAACTTATAACAGAGCAAGCTTTCAATTGAAAGGGGTAATTTTGCATAAAAAATCCGTACCTTCAGGAATAAGCGGATCCTAATTATTATTTATTTATTTATTTATTTTTTAAACAGGTGTGGGCAGGGTACCTTTGCCTGGGGGCTTTGCCTCCCTGTCCACTCCTGCAAAAATTGCTGCTTCTGATTCACTGCCTTTGGATGAGCTCCACCGATTCGGGACTTGTGGAGAGCGAACCAGAAACAGAATTTCAAATTTTATATAACTTGACCCCTTTATTGGCTCCTACAACTCTTAGCTCAGTCCTCAAAGTTCTCTCTGAAACACAAGTTTTCAGCAGTTTGGTTCACCCCTAATATACAGAGAGATCCTCACTGCATAATTTGTTTCCTCAGGACATAGAACATAATTTGTCTTCTCAGAAGACACACACAGAACAGAATAGCTGCTTACATAATTTGTCTCCTTAGGAGACGCACACATCCAGGGGAGGCAGTAAGGAGGAGTTAATGCTCCCATTGGGTGATCCATCATGTAGGTAGTTGGCCTGCCCCCACTATCCAGCCTGCCCACAACTATACAACCTACCAAAATGGCTGCCACTTGATCCTACACCACAGACAAACACACACACACTATCCAACTCGGGAAAGAAAAAGCACACACCATACATACACCACACACATATATACTTTGACACACACAGTCACTCACTCTGACTCCCAGTGGCCTCAGCGGAAGCTGCAGCACCAGGGGAACAAAATGTCATTCAAAGGGTTAAGGTAGGCCCTCATTGCTTAATTATTTCTTCACTATCATCATTTTCCATACAACACAGTGGACAGGCAGCTATCGGGTTCACACTTACACAACCCTGTGGCAGTCAGTGGGTTATCAGTTTTTACCCCTCAGGGAGTGTGTTCAAACCCCTCACACTGTAAACTTGCATTTCCCGCCCACTTCTCCTCCTTCCCCAGCCTATTCCTAACACTTTTCCACATTTCTCTTAAGCCCCGCCCTTACGATTAAGCCCCACCCACTTTTAACCCAAATTGCCACATTGGTCTCTCCACATCACCAACACATGAGTCCCCTCAAGGGACTCCACAAGTCAGAGTTCCCAGGTATGAATACACTTCCCACTGACCACCACTATCCAACCGAGGGGAAAAAATAAAATGGCTGCCACTTGGTCCTACACCACCGTAATACACACTTGCCCCACTCACACAGCACTAACACACAAAACCAGAAAGAAATATGGCTGATTCACTCTGACTCCCAGTGGCCTCAGCAGGACCTGCAGTACACCCACTGAATGGAAGCACCAGGGGAACAAAACGGCACTCAAAGGGTTAAGGTAGGTCTTCATTGCTGAATTAATTCTTCACTGTCCTCTGTGTTGTATGGCAAATGATGACAGGCAGCCATCAGGTACACGCTTAACCCACTGACTACCACAGGGTTGTGTATCAAGTTTTACCCCTCACACTGTAAACTTGCATTTCCCTCCCACTTCTCCTCCTTCCCCAGCCTATTACTAACACTTTCCCACTTTTACCCCAAATTGCCTCATTGGTCTCTCCACATCAGCACCACATGAGTCCCCTCCAGGGACTCCACAAGTCAAAGTTCCCAGGTATGAATACATGCCTACCAAGTGTCCCTCTTTCGGAGAGACAGTCCCTCTTTTAGACCCAAATCCCTCTTTCCCACCCTGATGTCTCCTCTTTTAGGAGATCTGACTGTGTGGTATGTATATAAGTGTATCACATTCCTCCACAACAATAAAACTCACATTATTGTTTGTTTAAAGGTCAGTATGTGTGTTAATAAATTAGTCTGTGTAAATAAAATACATTGGTCTTATTATGTCATTTATTAGGTTACACAAGGAGGTGTCAGTAGGTCAAGAAATAGCCTAAAAATTCTTGGTAATGCCCTGCCTACCAGCCACATCCCCTGAAACACCCCCTAAAACACAAGTGTCCCTCTTATTGGCAATTTGAAATGTTGGGAGGTATGTGAATAGACTTCTCACTGCTATTTAACTCTGACATGCCTCTCTATACCTTAACCCTTTGAGTGCCAGAGGGGTGCACAACGCATTGCAACACACTCTGGCATTCAAAGGGTTAACATGCTGCTATAACGCTCCTTATATTTTATGATTTCCATTTGCACAACCCAAACACACAGGCACAATACTGCAATTCTGGCCCAAAATAAAGGAGAAATAAAATACAACATTTCATACCTCCCAAGTCTCCCTCTTTAGGATATATTACTGCTTCATATCTCCCAAGTGTCTCTTTAGGAGATATTAGTGCCACAAGTCTGGTTTTATCAGCTTGTCTACATTTCACAAATGTACGCCCAACGGTCCTAACATGACGGGCAATGCCGTCCCACATTGCTAGTAATATTATACACACTTGGGAGCCAGAGAATTTTTTTTTTTTTTTTTCCTTCAGATATCTTTATTGAAAATTCACACATGGTACATGAATAAAGATGACAATGTTTAGCAACTGAATAAAGTCAACAATATAGCTTCTTACTTGACAATGTATAGTTAACAAAATAAGGGATCATGAATACATGACCTAGATCAGGAAAATGACATCCAAATCTAAAAATCTGGGACATTCTAGAGAAGAAGACAGGTCCGGAGCGGGAAGGAGGCGAAGAGTGAGGACAAGGGGAGGAAAAATACAAAGGTTGGTGGGGGAGGTATATAGGGAAGCTAGGATTATAGTGTCATGAGAGCCCTAAGTAAAGGAAGGAAAGGAGATTCCAAAGTATGTGTACCACCTGCAGATTGAGAGGTCGTACCCAGCATAGCAGCATGTCTGACTTCAAGTTCAAATAGGGTTTTAAGTTGACCCTTCCATTCACAAACGGTGGAATTGTAGCCTTCCAATGTAATGGAATACATGCTTTGGCCTGAGAAGTAGCTAGCAGCCAGTGATACTTAGCCTGCCCCTGAGAAAAAAGATTAGATGGGAAGAGGTTGAGCAGAAGAGATTCTGAAGTCTGAGCCAGAGAGAATTTTTTGCAGACCGTAAAGGGGTACACAAACTCTCTCATACACTACTGGAATTTTTCCATTCCTGATGTACAGGAATGCAGAGAGAGAGGTTCCACAATAGCCTGAATGTTACAGTGGCATTTTGTTATATTTTAAATAATTGTTTATGCAAGTTAGACAATTCTCAATTACCATTTGCCAAGCAAAGTACTTATGTTCTACACTGCTTTCCCTTCCAGCTGCTGCTTGCTTGTGCTCTGGCACTCCATTTAAAACTAAACTTCATCATGTTTTCTTTTGAATGTAACATGTCTTATGAAACCCTATTCTCTAGTTACTAAAATAAGTGGGGGGGGGGGGGCAAGCATACTGGAATGGCAGGATGGGGAGCCAGGTAGAATATTCATATTTTGCTAGTAGTAGTGCGAGTTTAGAATGTTTCAGGTCTGAAGTTTATTGCTTTCAATTAGTCATCTTTATCAACAGAATTATATAACCGCCTAATGAGAATTGGAAACTGTGCATAACCGCAAATTTGTGTAACTTCACAGTGCAATTATTTGCAATTATTTGACAGAATAAAAATATTAGTGTGATTTATATTTCAGTGTAATAAATTCATTGCATTGGGCACATGGCTGTGCCAGGCACAGTGTCCGACTTGCATAAACTGAAAAATGAAATTAAATATCTCAAACTTTCTTAAAAAATAAAAATCACCTGTATGTCAGCCATTTTTAAAACTCTTCCAAATAAAGCCCTCGTACTTATGGGTTTTAATTGAAATATCAATATTCTTCTGTATAGATGCTGTAAATAGTAAAATGTTTTTTGTTCTCCTATTCATAATGTTCCTTTGTAGTTAATGTGTAATCCATTTTTTTTATTTATTTATTTATTTATTTTCAATTTAATGCATGCTTTCCCGAGAGATATAACATGTTAAAAATAAGCTGGTGATGTCAGTGAAGGGAAGGCTGCGGTGCAGCTCTGTACCGTAGCCTGTCCATCTTTGCCTCTTCCCCTCCCCAAGTTGTGCCTCATTCTCACCTCCTATTCTGATGGAGGCTTTCTCCATGTGAGCTGGAGTGCTTTCATTGGCAAGAGTGCTCCAGCTCACATGGAGAAATCCTCCATCATTGGAGGAGGTGGGAACGAGGCATTACTTGGGGAAGAAAAGAGGTGAAGATTGACAGGCTGTGGTACCGAGCTGTACTGCAGCCTGCCCTTGATTTACATCACCAGCTCGTTTAACATGTTCTATCGCAGGATAACCTGCATTATGAAGAGGAGAACCTTTTATTGAGATGAGAATTCCCCTTTAAAGATGACAATATTTGTCTACTGAAATCTACTACTAGTTGCATAAAAAGTTTAAACTGGTTTAAAATTAATTTGCATGTTAGAATTTGGTCTATAGTCAATTATACTATGTATTTAGTGCGCAATGAAGATAATATCTGAAAACTTGGTGCATGTTACACTGTAACCTAACATATTTTTACTTTCACTTTACAAACTTTAGGTTTCTGTGTCTTGTGGAATACCAGATTTTAGGTCCAGAGATGGAATCTATGCACGTCTTGCAGTAGATTTCCCAGACCTTCCAAATCCTCAAGCCATGTTTGATATTGAATATTTCAGAAAGGATCCACGACCATTTTTTAAATTTGCTAAGGTATTTTTTTTTTTTTTTTTTTTTTTTTTTTTTCCAATGTTTAAATAGTGTGTGTGTGTGGGTGACAGTAGGGTAGAGTTGGGTAAATGACTTTTGTATTTGTAGTTGTGGTTTCCTAGGATCTGCTCTATTTTTTTTAATTGAAATGCTACAAATCCCATCTACATATGTTATCAAACTTTGTTGGATGCTCCAGAATGTGGAAAGCCTACAGCTCTAATTATACAGGCTAAAACACTGGCTTGCGATATGTGGTCCTCAAACACCGTGACAAGCAGAAGAAGACCGCAAGAGAAACAGAGAAAGAGACTCATAGAAACAAACTATGAAAGAGCAAATTAGTGCATACCCAAGGAAGGCAGTATGTGCAAGAGAGCAAGACAGTGCTATAGAGCATGCATGAGCATATAGGTAGGTCACATACAAGAGTGAAATCACATTTAAGAGAGGGAGAGTGCAAGAAAGAAAGCACTTGGCAATGACTGCACGAATACACAAGAGATGTACAGAAACTGAGATGGTGACTACTAGGCGGCAATAGGATAAAAGGAAAAATCAAGGCAGTGTTCTTCAACATTGGTCTTTGGAGCAAACCAGTGTTTCAGATTTTCATTGTATCCCTGCTTAAAGTGCTAGTAGCTCTTAATGTAATAATAATAATTAAAAAAATGCATATGTATAGGTAGGGTTTATTCTCCTGAATAAAACAAGGATACACAACTGCTTAAACTTTGTTTTTAATTGTGTTTTGTTTTTCTGTATTTAAAATTTTACAGAGGAGCTGTTGCTACACAATTCTACAGACATCCCTGGTCGGTTGACCATAAACCACCATATGATGGTGTAGCAACAGCACCGCTCTGAACTTTCAGGCCATTGAGATACGATTTTATTCAAAATATATATATATATATATATATATATATATATATATATATATATATATATATATATATATAATATATTGCTTTACTATCATTATAATCGTAAGTGCATTATCAGTGGCTCAGTCATTTTGATTGGTATGCCTTGAGGCCTGAAAGGGATAGGAATACTTAATTTTAAGTGTGTTGTAGGCATAAAAAAAAAAAAACCTGTGATGTAAGGCTTATCTCTCAAACCTTTATGGTTTGAGAGCTATGCCTCGCTAAAGTTCCCTTTCCTTTCCTGTTTGAACGAAGTACTTAGCTGGCAGCTGCGGAATCCGGTCACTTGACCACATGAAGGCTCTTCAGCAGAGCAGAAATCGAGCAATCTGAACATTAATACTACTTTGGAATGGTCTACAAAGTGTGCCTGGTTTGCAAGCACACTTTGTAGACCATTCCAATGAAGTATTAGAGTTCAGATTGCGTGACTTATGCTCTGCAGAAGAGCTTCCATCTGGTCAAATGACCGGATTCTGCAGCTGTCAACTAAGCGCTGACTTCGTTCAAACAGGCAAAGAAAGGTAACTTTAATTGAGAGATAAGCCTTACATCGTTTTTCATAGTTGTGTGTTTTTTTTTATTTTTTTTTATTTCTTATAATATGAAACACACTTAAAATGAAGTATTACTATCCCTTGAAGTTGAGAATCTCTGAAATGAGGGGAAAAGCGCAAGTATGTGTTTGTGGAACGAATATGAACGAGAGCTATATGGTTAATTGTGTGTATATGAATGCAAATAAGTGTATGTATGTGAGAGGTTATTGTTTAATGTGATTGTTCTCCATTGGTGCTTGTGTATTTTTGCTTCATTTTACAGCTATAGTGATGGTAATGAGTTTGTTTTTCTTGTAAATCAAAGGAATAGATAAAGCTAAATTTTAAACTATTTTAATTAAAAAGCCATGTAGGCTTGACTTTTGCAAGCTTTTCTGGTAGCTCAGGCGTTAACACTTGCCAAGTTGCTCATACAGTCCCACCCATCTTTCCTGCAGGGTCAGGTGAAGGTTTCCTTTTCTTTAGATGGTAGTATATGGGAAAATCAGGAAAAAAGTTCCTTTCTGTTCAAACCCCATATTTCTAATGCGCATGCTGAAAGCCAAAATCCACGTTTGCAGTATCACAGTAATTTAACCCTTTTAGTGCCAGAGAGGTATCCAACACATTGCAGTATCCTTTTAAAAGGTCACATGCTCTTTCACGTGCAACCTAATAACACATTCACCATGTCGCCTTTGTTAAAATGGAGACATGAGAATCGCACATTGTTTGACAGTGTGAGATTTTAATGTCTCCTACATAAAGGTCGCATCCTGCTATTGCTTGAGCGCTCCCATTATTGCTGAGCGCTGCCCAAAAAGACATGGCATCTTAAACAGCAGAGAGCTCAAAGTACAAGCTGCTTCTGCGCTAGAAAGGACCTCTTACCAGTCGTCACTGAGTCACCCAGAGATTGCAATTCCTCTTTGGAATAATCTGTAATTGACTGGAATATCAGGACTGATGACATGCACCGTTCTCTTTCCACTGTGTTCTCCTCACCATCTGAAGAAGGTACTTCAATGAGCGCTACCCCGGCTCTTCTCCACTTTCATTTTGCATACTATAACATGACAAGGAGCACGATCAAAGGAAAAGTATTCTCTGCAGCAGCTGGAGCACCTCTGTGTGCTGCAGATAATAATTTTCCTTCGATAGTGCTCCTTCTCAAGTCATAGTATGCAAAATGAGTGGGAAAGAGCCAGGGCAGTGCTCATTGATCGTGCTTAATGTCCATCAAATGCTGGTAAATACATACACTATTATTGGTTAACATGTAGGCGATATGACAATTGTGCGCTATCATCCAGTGCGAGGTTGTCATGTTGCTATTTTGTTCATGGCGTCATGGTGAATTGCTTAAAAGGTTGCACGCTCTTAAGCGTGTGACATTACAAAAGTGAACCCACATTGCAGCACAATGCTTTGGATTATTCTCTGGCACTCCAAGTCGATAATTGAGTGTTTGCAGTCAGGGAGTTTGTCCCTGTGCATCCTCCATATTTCCAGTCAGTAGAAGTCGTAAGAAGATGGCGACTCTACCCTACCCAAATGTGTGCAGGATCAGGTGAGTTGCTTAAAAATCATTAACCCATGATATTTCACATAATCTAGTTTTATACGTAGTTTACTAGAATGTAAACAGTTAAGATTCTAAAGGGCCATATAAACATTCTCAATGTGGCAAAAAGTTTTTCAGTTACACTACAGCAAAGTTGAAATGCGCAAAATAGCAATTAAAATGTGTATGTATATAATGTGTGTGTATAAGATCTAGAGAGAGATCTAGAGATCGATCTAATAAAAATACATTTTAATTAACATTCTTTCCTCCCCATGCACACAGGAGATTTTTCCAGGTCAGTTTCAACCATCACTGTGTCACAAGTTTATATCCATGTTGGATAAGGAGGGGAAGCTGCTTCGAAATTATACTCAGAATATAGATACACTGGAACAAGTTGCAGGAATTCAAAGGATTATCCAGTGTCATGGTTTGTATCCTTCTTTTTTATTCTAAGTAAAGTGATAGAAATGTCTAGTTAAAATGATTTTTCAGAGTCTTCTATATATTAATAGTAACATATTGCTCTATATTTAAGTCCTTAGTTTATTGTAGTTCAAAAGTTATTCAGCTCTAAAGACCCTCCAACTGCCTCCCTCTGGATCTGTAATCGGATAGTGTGACTCAATGGCTGCAGCGAGGGACAAACTTGAGTAAGTATAAGGAAAATCCTGCCCCTCTTGACGAAGGAGGGTAGGATTTCCCTTTTCTTACTGAAGTTTGTCCCTCACTGCAGCCATCCAGACCAGACTGCGGCTTCTGGTGTGACGTAGCCAGAAGGGGCGGTCGATGGATCTTTAAATAGATCTCTCTATATGTTCTGATAATCCTTTACTTTAAAAATACAATTAAAATGTTCTGCCTCCCTCCCGTTTTCAGGACTCCATGCGTAATTCATTGAGATCAGAAATGAGATACAGACAGATCGCGTTGAGGGAAATGTTGTGTCACAGTAAAGAAAAACTTGCCCTACTTCATCAAGGGGGGCAGGGATTTACTTACACACAATATTGTTCCTCATTGCAGTTTGTCCAGTCAAGCGACTGGCTTTCAGATCTGAGAGGAGTCTGTATGACGTCCTGAAAAGGGGAGGGAGGGGGGAAACTTAACTGGATTTTTAAGCCGAACATGACTGTAAAGGAACATACTATTCATTATAGGGTTTGTGCTGGTGTATTTTGGGTGCAGTAGTTCCAAGGCCTGAAATGTTATGCTGGTTCTGTTGCTACAGCAGTCTATTAATAGTAAACCCTAGCCCCACTACTATAGGCTGCTGTACCAATAACTCCACTAGAAAATGTCAGGCCATGGAGACACTGCACCCAAGTTATGCAACCTTGAGCTGCAATAGCTTTTAAATAAAACCCCTATCAGCAGTGAAGGCACATTTTATTTTAAACAACACAATACACACTGCAGTCTTTTTTCCTATTTCTTGATACTCTTTAAAATTATTGAAAACAGCAGTGTTTTGACATCCACCGGCCCTTTTCTCAAGCTTTTATAAACTTGGACTTCTTTCAGCTGGTCCAAACCAAAAATATGTCCTTTTTATTTAAATTTTGTTTTCCGTGTTTCTTGATATACTTTCTCCAGCCACGCACTTAATATGAACACATTCTGGCCAAATAAAATCTGCAATAATTACTTAAGCTATCATTTTTACTCTTTCTCCCATTTCCTCAATGCAGACTTTTTGATTATATAGCCTGTTATTTTTAGAAGCTTAAATGGTTATCTTGGGGTTGTAGGGGTTCATACATACATACATACATACATTATCTCACAAGCGAGTACCCCACTCGCATTTTTATAAATAATTTTTATTTTATTTTTCATGTGACAACACTGAAGAAATGACACTTTGCTACAATGTAAAGTAGTGAGTGTACAGCCTGTATAAGAGTGTAAATTCGCTGTCCCCCTCAAAATAACTCAACACACAGCCATTAATGTCTAAACTATTGCAATAAAAGTGAGTACACCCCGAAGTGGAAATGTCCAAATTGGGCCCAAAGTGTCAATATTTTGTGTGGCCACCATTATTTCCAGCAATGCCTTAATCCTCTTGGGCATGGAGTTCACCAGAGCTTCACAGGTTGCCACTGGAGTCCTCTTCCACTCCTCTATGACGACGTCACGGAGCTGGTGGATGTTAGAGACCTTGCACTCCCCCACCTTCCATTTGAGGATGCCCCATAGATGCTCAATAGGGTTTAGGTCTGGAGACATGCTTGTCCAGTCCATCACCTTTACTCTCATCTTCTTTAGCAAGGTAGTGATCACCTTGGAGGTGTGTTTGGGGTCATCATGTTGGAATTCTCCTCCGAAGGGAGGGGATCAAGCTCTGCTTCACAGTACAGTTGGCATTCATGGTTCCTTCAATGAACTGTAGCTCCCCAGTGCCGACATCACTCGCGCAGGCCCAGACCATGACACTCCCACCACCATGCTTGACTGTAGGCAAAGACACACTTGTCTTTGTTCTCCTCACCTGGTTGCCGACACACACGCTTGACACCGTCTGAACCAAATAAGTTTATCTTGGTCTCGTCAGACCACAGGACATGGTTCCAGTAATCCATGTCCTTAGTCTGCTTGTCTTCAGCAAACTGTTTGTGGGCTTTCTTGTGCATCATCTTTAGAAGAAGCTTCCTTCTATGACGACAGCCATGCAGACCAATTTGATGCAGTTTGCGGTGTATGGTCTGAGCACTAACAGGCTGACCCCACCACCACCCCTTCAACCTCTGCAGCAATGCTGGCAGCACTCATATGTTAATTTCCCAAAGACAACCTCTGGATATGACGCTGAGCACGTGCACTCGGCTTCTTTGGTAGACCATGGCGAGGCCTGTTCTGAGTGGGACCTGTCCTGTGAAACCACTGTATGGTCTTGCCCACTGTGCTGCAGCTCAGTTTCAGGGTCTTGGCAATCTTATAGCCTAGGCCATCTTTATGTAGAGCAACAATTCTTTTTTGCCATGAGGTGCCATGTTGAACTTCTAGTGATCCGTATGAGAGAGTGAGCGATAATACCAAATTTAACACACCTGCTCCCCATTCACACCTGATACCTTGTAACACTAACAAGTCACATGACACTGGGGAGGGAAAATGGCTAATTGGGCCCAGTTTGGACATTTCCACTTCGGGGTGTACTCACTTTTGTTGCCAAGGTTTAGACATGGCTGTGTGTTGAGTTATTTTGAGGGGGACCGCAAATTTACACTATTATACAGGCTGTACACTCACTACTTTACATTGAGTGTAATTTCTTCAGTGTTGTCAAATGAAAGATAAAATAAAAATATTTACAAAAATGTGAGGGGTGTACTCCCTTATATGAGCTACTGTAGGTCCTTCACCCCATATGTCTGGGTGCACATGTGAGCCGTCTTATTTAAAAGGTTATTTTATTTATTGTTTACACTTTTTATTTACTTTCAGAAATCGAGATACTCATTGGCTTGTATATATTTGTCTCTTAGCAACACAAAACCTAAAATTTCTTTCACTTTATTCTAGGATCTTTTGCTGAAGCATCTTGTCTTATATGTAAATATAAAGTTGATTGTGAAGCTGTCAGAGAAGACATTTTTAATCAGGTACTTTATCTCACAAGCGAGTACCCCAATTTTCGGTCGTGTTACAAGCTGTGTCATAATTACAAAAAAAGCTACATATTTTGCTAAAATCACACACTACTAATACTATGTATTTGAAAGCCCTGAATCCCAAAAGTACAAAATTACCAAATATGTATAGTTTTACCTACATTCATGGCCTGTGCAGAACCAGGAGCACAAAATAGTATTTTCAGCTTTATGAACTAAAACGCATGATCCAGTAGTTACATGATAAAACTACCTAAAACAGCTGAATAACTGTGTGTTTCCAGAAAGTAGATAGCCTACTGTAGCAAATGAGGGATCACTTGCCTTTCTATCCCTAGTCTGGTGTGCACTCATGTTTCCAGAAGGTGGTGCTAAAGGAAGGGGAAAAAAATGACTTGGTCTGTGGAACCAGGCTGGGGGTGGGTGGAGGGTGGGGTTAAGGTATGTGGTGGGGCTGGGGGATTGGCGGCAGTTAGTGTGTTTTTCCAAAGCATTGGCACATAGGTTTTATTTTTTCCATCATTCTTTATTCATTGGGAGGGGACCAGGGTGTGGGTGAGGTCTGTGTTGGACCACCCTGTGGTACATGCAGGGTTGAATTCTAAATTTTTTAATTCAGACCTCCCTGAGGGGGTGGAATCAGGTTGAATTTAGGTGGCATTGAAGCTGGGCAATGGTATTTGTGTCTTCAAGTTTTTTAAAATTAAAAATGTTTTATATACAGATAGTTCCAAGGTGCCCAAAGTGTTCACCAGATGAGCCTCTTGCAATTATGAAACCTGATATTGTTTTCTTTGGTGAGAATCTACCGGAACAGTTTCACAGAGCAATGAAGTATGATAAAAATGAGGTCGATCTTCTTATCGTCATTGGATCTTCCCTGAAAGTGCGACCAGTAGCATTAATACCAAGTAAGTATATGTTGCTGTGACAGGAGAATTGTAACATGTCCTGTATAGTATGAGTAGGAAATGCTTTAAATAGTCTTGTTTTCGCAAAAGTCCTACAAAACACTAGGCTGTATGCAGAAACAAAAAGGAGCAATTTTGGAGCAAACGACCAGCTCCAGGGGAACAACAAATTTATATTGATTCAAATGGGGCTTGTAACCACTTGAATGCTAGTTACCTGTAGCAATCAGAAGCTTCAGAGTCCATTAAAATTCCCTGGTATAAACTGATGCAAATAAAGTGTTAAGAATATCAGCTTTTTCATTATCCTCTCTAATCAACTCGCCCATCTAATGTTTGAAAGGTCCAATGCACTCCTTATGATTTTTGCTATTTAGGTGTTTTTTTTTTTTTTTGTTTTGTTGCACTCCCTATATTTCAAGAAATAATGGTCTTTTTCTTCAGACTTAAATAGTTTAAATTCCTTTTTTTTTTTTTTTTTCTCCTTGCCATCTTTCTTTACATTTGCATTTAACCACACTGGCTGTGATATACTTCTTTTGAATTTGTTCCCCATTGGTATGTACTGTTGAATATATTTCTGCAACATAAATATACATTCTCACCATTTTGCCCTCAGTATGTTTCCTTTAAATAACTTATCCCAGTCTGTGTTGCATTGGTGCTGTTAACATTTTGAAGTTGGCCTTTTTTTAAGAGCTTTTTGTTGAACCTATGCAGTTTTGCTTTATCAGACTGGTCTCAAATGAAACCATGTTGTCACTGTCCCAAATGTTCACCTACTTTAATATTGGACACCATGTCTCTTATTTGTTATCCCTAGGTCAAATACATTGTTGTTTCTCGTTGGCACTTCTACAGTTTGTGACATGTAGCTATCCCTAAGCACAGTATGTCTTTAGTTGATGGGATGGGCTAAGGGGTTTTCAATTTTATTTTTTTAATTATATATAATATACTTTTTTACACCACAGTTGGCCTCAATTTCTACCCACAAGGACTGCAGATTATGGCTAGTTTCCTCACAGATATCTCCCCTTAAACTTGAATTTGGATCTGGTTCCAAATATAAGCACAAACTCTGCAGGAAGAATGGAACTGACATTGAGCAGTAATAGGTAGTTGTAGTTTGTCCAAATATGAAACTACCTGTTACAGCTCTGTGTAACTTTCTTTCTTCCAGCAGAGATCTAAATACAGCTGGCCGCAGAACTCTGCTGACTTCACGCATGACTCCACCAGGGGCAAGATGGCTGTATGTACAGCTGTACTCTGCCTGGTATTGATGATCAGCAGGGTGACATTATCCTGTTACCAAGAGTATTAAAGGGATAGCAATATCTTTATTTTATTTTGTAGGCATTAAAAAAACATGAACAATATAAGTCTTATCTGTCAAACCTTTATGGTTTGAGAGCTATTCACAAGCAAAGTTTCCCCTCCCACCCCTTTTTCCTAGTGTAAGCCATCTCTTCTCAGATGTGGAATGCAGTCCATAGACCAGACAGATAACAGCAGGGGGCAATCTTCTTCCTATAAGAACAATGAAAGCCCTGCCCCCCCCTGACAAGTTTTTCAGGTTTTTCCCTTATCTTAATTGAAGATTGTCCCTCTCTGCAGTCTACCTGGGCACCTCCCTTCTGCTCTGGCTGAGCAGTCTTACATCAGTAAAAGGGGCAGGAGGGGAATACTTTATCATTCAATTTCTCTTGAACTAAAACTCTGACAGAATTGAAATAACACTCTCCAAAGTCCAACTACTATGGTGATTAATTAGAGCTGCTTTTATTCTGAAACATTACTATCCCTTTAAGGTTTGAATATCATGAAAGGGAAAATATTGACTTCTATTTTATACAAACCTTTAATAATATATACTCCTTTTCAGTTTAATATAACTGCAAGTTTGCATTAAATTTATTGTGTTTTAGAACTCCTTACTCTCCCATGCTGCTAAGAAAACCTATTCAAATTTTATTTTATTTTCTTAATGTGAATAAAGTGCGTGCATCTAGGAGATGCAATGATATCTGTATAAACCTTCATAGAGGGAGGAATTAACAGCACTCGCACAACTATCCCATGCAGAGAGAAGCAGATAATTCACTTTATTTGGCAAAAGAGCTGTAAAGGAGGGGTAGTGGGTCTGCCATCCATATCTTTCCCTTATATTCGTTATGTCTACAATGCGTATTGCTGTTTTGTTTTTATTGTCTTTATAGACAAAAAAAAAAAAAAAAATTTAAATGAGAGCAGTCACAAAAAATTACTTTATTTTAACCCTTTATTGCCAGAGGGACACTCAGCGCATTGCAAAGAAATGTTGCATAACCCTCTGTCACTCAAAGGGTAAATAAATTAATTATGATGTAACATGATTTCAGCTGTCTGCTCTGCTGATGGTATCTGTTGAACTGGTAAAAATGAGATGCTCAGTTGTGTTTTTTTTTTTTTTTGTTTTTTTTTTTAATAATTTGCCTTTCCTCTACTCGCCTTCATTTTCTCATCTTATTGTCTTGCCAAGAAAGGCTAACCAAGGACGTATCTATGTAAAAAGAACAGCAGAGGGTGCCCAATCATGCCTGTTATCTTATATAACCGTGATGAAACTCGTAATTTAAAAATATACTCACCAGTGTGATGGGTGTGGAAGGGTATACACCCAACTACAGCACACTGAGCATGCAGAGATGTTCACCTGAGCAGGGAGCGACAGGATAATATGTCCTGGGGTTTATGGAATCCACAAAGTGCTGCTTTCTTTGTCTTCAGTAGTTTTAATATAACCATTACAATACAAAATAATAAAATTCTCACAGTTTAAAATATTAAGAACAATGGCTCTGCTAAATATATAACCACTTCCTCAGACTTAACTTAAGCCAAAAAAAAAATCAAAAACATAGTAGCACGTGACAAACAAAACTAAAAAAACCCATCAACCGTCATAATTGGAAGATTGGTTTATTCAAACTATATTGGTCCAAACAGTCTGAAAAAACTATATATTCATGTATGTATGATGTGGATTCCATAAGCCCCAGGACATGGTCACCTTAGCAGGGACATGACAATATCTCCGAGTGCTCAGTTTGTTGTAGTTGGGTGTGTACCCTTCCACAACAATCACATTTGTGAGTATATTTTCAATTATGAATTTCATCACTGTTATATAACAGGCACGATTTGGTGCCCTCTTCTGTTCTTTTTACATGTTGTAAAATTCCAATGAGTTGCATTGAGGAGCTGTCCAGCTGAGAACAAGGACCTTTACTGTTGAGAGGACAGTTTCAACACCCCTAACATGCATTGTTAAACATGACATATTGTGAGTACGGTTCCATAAGATGGTGATGGACTGGTGAAAACTATTCTATAAAGACGTTATTGCACTAGAAGCGCTTTCGTTTTTGTTTTCAATTTACATATCTAGCATGGGACAATAGGAAAAGCAGAGGTCTATGCACAGCTCCCCTCCTAGTACAGATACAAAGAGTGGCTGACCTTTAATCACTAGAGGTGATAAGGGCCCATTAATATAGGTGGCTATAGCAAATAGTGACTTTTTGGTAGAAAACGTTCCTCTTATGAATTGACAAAAATTCATGTTACATCGCAAGTTCATTTAATAAGGGTAAGTAGTTTTGGGTTGTTTGTGTGTGGGGGGGGGTTCTTTTTTTTTTTTTTTTCCGTTTCTGGAAAATATTTGTAGTGTTGGAAGTTTACATTTGTTTAAAGGGGATCTATCACCCCTATACATGTTTGTGTAAAACTTTATTTTATATAGCAAAAAGAACTGGTGCGCTTCTACCGGGCTAAATGGTTGTCAGAAGTCAAACTGGTAACAGTCAGTGAAGGGCCCAACAGTAAAATACAGTAAAGATGTTCAGATATGCAGCTTCTCCCACTGGCGTCCCAGACAGCACCTCTCGCAAAACTGATGCACAAAAGAAAAGGAAGAGCGCAAAGAATCTGAGAGCACTTCTGTATAAAACTATCCAATTTGCTGATATATATACTTACAAGATCTTGTCTTGTAAGGTCACCTCAAATATGTCAAAAGACTTGCTGATACCCTGAACACTTTGGAGGTGCTCGCTATCTCCAGGAATCAAATTAGGCTTGGCTGGACCAGATCGGATCACTGCTACAAGTGGACACATCAATTAATATACACCAAACCAATCGTGTCAACCAATCTCTTATTTCCCTGAGCGTTTCGTGCGTATTTATGCAATTCGTTCTCGCTATCAGCAAGTCTTTTGACATATTTGAGGCGAACTTACAAGACAAGATCTTGTAAGTATATTATATATCAGCAAATTGGATACAGTTTTATGCAGAAGTGTTCTCAGATTCTTTTCGCTCATCCTTTTATTTTATTGTATATAGCGATTGGATTGAAATCAGTCTTCGTTTTTTGTTGTGTTTTTTTTTTTTTTTTTTTTTAAGATCTTTATTTTGCCCACACTAGATGTCTAAAGATTACCCTGTGTCTTCCTTACGGACAGACTAAGGTTACCAGCTCTGTACAGCAGTCTGCCTCCCTGCCTCTACCCAACCTCCTCCGATGACGGAGGCTTTCTGCATGTAAGCTGAATCGGTCTCTGGCCAATGAGACTGCTCCAGCTTACATGCAGAAAGCCTCTGTCATCAGAGGAGGTTGGGTAGAGGCAGGGAAGCAGAGGAAGAGTGGCAGACTGCTGTACAGAGCAGGTAACCTTAGCCTGTCTGGAAGGAAGAAGCAGGGTAATCTTTAGACATTTAATTTGGGCAAAAATTTTTTTTTTTTTTAAATGAAAGTTTTAGACAAATATGTATAGGGGTGTTGGATCCCCTTTAAGGGGAATATCCATGAATGTCTTTGTACAGTCTGACTCTTGATTTCATTTTCTTTAGGTTCGATCCCACATGAAGTGCCTCAAATCTTGATTAATAGAGAACCATTGCCTCATTTACACTTTGATATAGAACTGCTTGGAGATTGTGATGTTATTATCAATGAGTTATGTCAAAGACTGGATGGGAAATATGCTCAACTCTGTACAAATTCCTTAAAACTTTCACAAATCACAGAAAAGCCTCCAAGACCAAACAAAGCACTTTTCATTTCCTCCGAAACCATTCCACCTACACCCACTCACATGGTGCAAGATCCAGAGTTACAAGACAAGTTGGATCAAGCAGAATCACCAATAACTATATCCAATGATCTTTCCAATTCTGAAAAATCAAAGGTGGTCCCTGAACTTCCACAGAGCTGCGCTGATAAAAATCAACAAAGGTCAAAAATAGGTGATTCAGAAAATGGAGAGAGTGATTCAACACTACATCTTTCTGACTCTACGAAAGAAGCACAGTCTGGCAGCGATGGAAGTCTGGAAAAATTGGAAAAGGATACTAGTATTGATCCTTCAAGAAACTGTTTGACAAATAAATTAACAAAGGAGCAGATAAGCAAGCGCTTAGATGGTAAGTGCCATATATGTTTAAACTGAGTGCCAGAGAGTTATCCAATTCATTGCATTGCAATACTTAGGGTACCTCTATGGCACTCAGAAGTTTAAAGGGATAGTAATGTTTCATAAAAAACGCTGCTCCGATTTAATCTTCATAGTATTTGGACCATGGAGAGTGTTATTTCAATACTGTCAGAGTTGTAGTTCATGAGTAATTGAATGATAAAGTATCCCCCTCCCGCCCCTTTTACCTAGTGTAAGCCAGTTTCCCTCAGATATGGAATCTGGGCCTGGGACCAGACAGCTCACAACAAGGGACAATCTTCTTGCTGTGAGCATAAGGAGTAAGAAGGTTTTTCACTTATTCTAATTGAAGATTGTTCCTCTCTGCGATACACCTGGACACCACCTTGTTCTGAGGCGAGCTGTGTTACATCAGTAAAAGGGAAGTGGGATACTTTATCATTCAATTACTCTTGAACTACAACTCTGACAGTAGTGAAATAACACTCTGCATGACCCAAATACTATGAAGATTAATTGGAGCTGTTTTTGTTGTGAAACATTATTATCCCTTTAAAGGGTAATGTGAAGGCATTTTTTAAACTCCATTTAATGTGTTCTTCTATCATGGTAACTATTCGATAAAATAATTACCAAGTACTTTGTCCTTTTGATTTTTTTAGTTAATACTTGTTTGGCACCAGAAAGGGATTTGCTTAAGAACCACAAAATTGTCAACAAAATTTAGTCCTACTTCCATTATTGTAGCACTGTTTAATTAGATTGAATAGCATGAAAAAAAGCTTTTTATATGTGACGGAGTTCCTTTTTTGTGTTCATCGTTATCGTTGCAACAAAACAGCCATCCATGTGAAACGGCATCTGCATTATCTTGATGTATGCACTTTTTATTACCTTTTTTGGATCAAAACATTAACACAACCTTCTGTTCAAACAGAGTGAAGAGTAACATGTTATGCACATCATTGTTGTTTAAAACAACTTCTTTATATGAGAATTTGAAAAATGATCTACATTTGGTTCTTATGCCCAATCTGAAAAAACAATTGCAGTTTGCTTAAAATACTTGCCTACATTACTGGTTTAAGCTATTCATAGTGCATGTCTCTATACATTCACGCATCAATAATGCCTGTCAAAAGTTTGTGTTTAAGTACTTAAAGCCCCAGGGTAGTTCATCTGGTCACGTTTGCAATTCATTCTTTGGAGGATTTATCCTAACTTGCAATGCAGTGCATTGGATACATCTCTGGCACTCAAAGGGTTATAGAGAATCTTTATATTTTGCATCCAAAGGGGTTACACAGGGACTGTGAGTAAACTTCCTCCAGAGGGAGGCGCAAAATCTCAGGAACTCAACTCCTAGTTTACCCCTAGGCTCCACCCACTGTTCAGTTTTTACTTAAAGGGATAGTATTACTTCAAAATTACTAGAGAGAAATCTTGTAAAAAGGAAAAGAATGGCTCCTAGGAGACATTGTCTACTACCTCCTTTAAAGGGATAGTATTACTTCAAAATTACTATCCCTCATATTGGAGCCCTTAAAAAACTGAGTTAAATGACGACAGCGGCATCTCTCAAACCTTTATGGTTTAAGAGATAGCCGCTTTCAAAGTTTCCTCTCCCCTGCTGTCAGCGTTCTGCTGCCAGCAGGGGAATCCGGTCCCGGGACAGGCGGAGGCTCTTAAACATAGCCGATATCTCTTTATGGAAGGAAAAATGATTAATTGAAACAGTCTTCTACGTGTGCTTGGTTACCAAGCACACGTAGAAGACCGTTTCAGTTAGCCTCAGCTTGATTCAGAGACTGGAAACTTTGAAAGCGGCTATCTCTTAAACCATAAAGGTTTGAGAGAGGCCGCTGGTGTCATTTAACTCAGTTTATTAAGGGCTACAATATGAGGGATAGTAATTTTGAAGTAATACTATCCCTTTAAAGGAGGTAGTAGACAATGTCTCCTAGGAGCCATTCTTTTCCTTTTTACAAGATTTCTCTCTAGGCAGTTATGACTGTAAAAGCCTCTTATCCACATTCCTAAGCACCACATCATGGAAGAACTATGAAGATCTAGTCTCGATGGTGACCCTGTCTTCTTGGTACATCAAACAAGCTGCTATATTAATACCTTCTGTATCATGTTGGTAGTTTGGCAAACAACATTATCATTGGAATGGAGTATCTTGACATATTTCCCTGTTGTCCAGTGTGGAACACAGGAATCATGGGGCATGGTATAACTCTCTTGGTTAGTCTTTTTTTTTTTTTTTTTTTTATTAATATTAATTACTTGGCTTTTAAGGCTGTCTAATCCCCCATTAGGCAGGCTTCAGTTCCTGCCTTCCTCATTAATGGATTATCCAGGGTATAGGTTCATTTTCCTAGACCACACACATGTGCAGATTGTCTTGCATTTACCTCACTAAAGCTTCTCAGAATCTCTCTTCATTCATTCTGTTAACTGCAGTCAGCTTGTTTATGTTGATTGTTGTCTGACTTGCACTTTCTAATTTTTACATATACTGTGTATGTGTGTGTGTTTGGCTTCTTTGACTAGGATGGAAGTGGTTTTAGTGCTATTCTTTAACTTTGAAGGCTTTTAACTCCTGCACTACCTTCCTCCTTATTTGGGTACATTTTCACCCATTTTGGGGATTGGACTCTTAAGACAGTGGAATTTTCTTCTTCACTTCCCCTTACCAGGACCACAGTTTTTGCATTGCTGGAGAGCTTACGGCACTGTTTTACAGGGGCAAACTTGTCTCCTAGGTCTTCTGGCATGGGAATGGTGGTCGTCTTAGGATAATCCTCCTTCCTTTTTCGGATTCTGCATGCTGCACAGAGGCTGGTCTCTCCCTCCTGCTTGCCAGTGTAACCTCTTGCAGTCAGATAAGCATCTTTTCATACTTTTAGGTACTTTTTTTTTTTTTTTTTCCTCTCCCCCCTCTGTCTTTCTACTACTTTTGACTGTCTCTCATCCTATGTTGCGGGGTCTTCTATGTCAGAAAACTAAGAGACATATATAGGCTAAGTCCAAAGCTAAGGATTCTGGGTTCTCCCTAACTTTTTAACTCAGGCTGTGCTCCCTAGGGAGTATTCTGTTAACTTATGTCCCTCTTGGATGGTGACCCCTACACCACCTCAAGGACCCTCGTCTGCTGACAAGGCACCACTTTGGTTTAAGGCTATCTCTTCAGTTGCTTCTATCTCCATCTATTGTAGAAGTCCTCCACTCTTGGTCTATGGGACACTCTACCAGCAGGCCTTGAGCCCTGTATTTAAGAGCAACATACATCCTTGGAGATTCCTCTGAGGATGGGGAGACTGGATTATTGTGTGGATGACTCCTAGCCACTTGGTAAAGGGGATTATTCAGGAGGCCCTAGAGACAGGTCACATTTCATACGCCTGAGAGTTGGGTTCCTCTTCCCCTGACACTTGAAGAAAAAAAAAAAGTTTTTTTGCATTTAGAAGAGCTTAAAAAGCTGAGCTAAATGAAAAAAAAAAAAACGTATGTCTCAAACCGCTATGGTTTAAGAGATACTGGTGTTTAAAGTTCGCTGTTTCCTACTGACAGTCGACACGGAGGCTCTTGAGAAGTGCCGAGATCTCGTTACTTACGAGGAATCCCTTCATTGGAATGGTCTAAAACGTGTGCCGGCTGTAGGAGGCGTTGGTAGGAGCCATTCAGCTCCAAAAGGAACTGACAGCACAGGGCGTGCAGACATCACTATGGAAAGATGTCTGCGCTCCGTCCTGCCTGTCAGTCCCGGAGCAGAGAATAATTCTCATTAAGGAGGTAATAATTCTGGCAACTAGCGCTACTGATCAGCTAGTCGCCAGACAAGGAATTATTTGGGACCATCTTTCTTAAAGGTGGTAGTTCCGCTTTAAGTAATGTAAAGGATAGGCCACTGTAGAGCGGTGATATACATAAGTGAAACAAATCGCCTAACTGGATCAGATTTCTGAAGTCCAATTAAAAAAAATAGTTTAAGTATTCGTTTAGCCTATCGGAAGTGAGAGAGAGAATGATTTGACAGAGAAAATAATATATGTTTTGATGGTACAGTGTGGCACTTTGTTCTAACGCCCTGCACATTAGGCTAATTCTGCTCAAGGCCAAACTTGCTACTCGCTATACAAGTGGCAATGTTACTGGTGTCTGGGCTCTGTCTAGATGTGTTTATAGTACAGTGTGGGGTGATATTGGCCGAGCACCTAAACAAATTTTCCTAACTAAAATAGGTTTGATCAATCTTAGGGGTGATGGGTCCACTTTAACCCTTTGAGAGCCAGAGAGGTAAGCAACACATTGCTTTGTTAGGAGCTGTGCTAGCATGTGCCTCTATATAGTAAAAGCCCATTCTTTAAACTTAAAGGGATAGTAATACTTAAAATGTAAAAAAAAATATGTTGTAGGGTTTATCCCCCTGAGTAAAACAAGGGTACTCCCACTGCTGAAAGGGGTTTCATTCAAAAGTTATTAATTTTCAAAGTTGAATTTTTTAGGTGCAATATCACAGTGGCCTGAAATTGAACAGTGGCGCTGTTGCTACACGATCCTATGGACAACTCTGGTCAGTTGACCATAAATCTCCATAGGATGGTGTAGCAACAGCGCCACTGTACAATTTCAGGCCACTGTGATATTGCACCTAAAAAATTCAACTTTGAAAATTAATAACTTTTGAATGAAACACCTTTCAGCAGTGGGAGTGCCCTTGTTTTACTCAGGGGGATAAACTCTACAACAGATTTTTTTTACATTTAAAGTATTACTATCCCTTTAAGTTGTAGTTAAAGGGATAGTAATACTTCAGTATTAGAAATCCCTATATTAAAGCCTTAGTAAAAAAAAAAAAAAACATATTGCCCCCAGTGTCATCTCTCAAACCTTTATGGTATGAGAGATGAACGCTTCTAAAGTTGCCCTCACCCTTCCCTGTAGTCAGCATTCTAGCTGACTTCAGGGAAGAGAGTCGTACGACTTTCAGGCGGCTCTCCAGCACAGCCTGATCTCATTAACTAAAAAAAAAAACTTTCACTGAAATGGTCTTCTACGTGTGCTTGGCTTGGCGGTCGCGGCCCTGCTGACTACGGGGGAGGGAGAGGGCAGTTGACTTCTGTATTCTTGCTTTATTTTTGTTTATGAAATATTTCACTTCCTGCTGAATAACCCTCTGGACTTGAAAGATACATTTCAAAATCATCTCTACTTGTTAGACCGTCCTTACTTAAAACTGCAGGTTTGAACGTATGAACTTTATTTGTAAGTTTATGCACACTTGGCAGTCTGGCTGGAACATCCAGCTTTGTCAAACACTAAAGTTCTATTCTCCTTCCAAACTGCCACGTCCTAACAGGAAGTACTGGCTAATTTGTATAAACTGACAAAGCTAAGTATCTCAAATATCTAATAAACTGCATTTTGCAAGTTCTTCCAAACACACACAACTCAAAGTGTTAGTTCCACTTCAAAGCAGAAATAACACCTCCTAATAACTGCTCTCTTACCTACCTTTGGCCAGAAAATCTTGATGTCCCTATGGATTTTGCCCTTCTGCAGTTGTTCAATTTGTCCTGGATGAGGCATGAGCCTATTTAACACCTTAAAAGCCAGGAGAGTGTGCAACATAGCCTTAAAGGATTAAAATGATATGTAACGTTTGAGCCCTGTGCAGGGCCAGAAATTGGTATCCATTTTGTGAATCCCGCAATTCTTAAAACCAATGCCACCCACAGAAAAAAAATTGTATGCTATGCACACTATCATACCATAGGTGGAGGTGGCACTGCCTTGCCAGTTCAGTCTTCCAAATGAATTCGGGAGGCAGGCTTTCAACAACGGGGTCAAGCAAAGCAACATCACATGACACCACTAAGTAGCAAGGCAGCTTTAAGTGCCCTATAAATCACTTTTACTCTAAGGCATCTTGCCTCCCATTGAAGGCAATGCAGTTTTGTCAGGTTGCCTATATGAACAGACCCTTAGCCTTTGGAGACAGGGGTCTCCTCTTCTACTGTACATAGTCATCCTAGAAGATACCATTTCACTGTAAGCCCTATGGGGAAGAAAACTTGTTGCTCATAGTTTATATACCCGTTGCACTTATTAACCTATGACAATATTATTGCTATTTACAGTTTTAAAGGGCTGTATATATTTTTGGTGATATAGGAGGAAAAACATGCATACAAAGGTATAATCCTTTGTTACTTCATTAACATTAAATTCCCCTACATAATGTGCACATGTACATGCACCATATGATCTCTGTCAATCATGAGACAGACTCTCTCCCTACAAACCCCTGTAGCTATTCATAAAGTAACAGATACAAAGTGTGACTGTTCCACTTTACAACATCTGTAGGCATATGGAAAAAAGGAGGAAAACATGGTTACTGCTTCCATAAGCTATCTTGTATGTTTTAAAATGATCATTCCTTCTGGGGAAAAAATCCTCATCTCCCATTACCCCCCCCCCCCACATTTGTAAACCCAAAGGGAGAAGCCTCCCTTAGAAAGTATATTGAATTTCAGGCCACTTGTGGTTCTGCTAATAACTGTCCTGTTGACATCCATGATTGGTTGAAGATGTTATCTCTTGAACCAAGTAGCAGAGGCAAAATTCATCAGGGTCAGTATGATTTTCCATCTATAGTAAGGTAACTTATTGGGTGTTATTTCTCTTTTAACATTAAAACCACTTATATTTCTCTTATGTGCTATGTGGAAAACCGGAACCATGGGGATGAAGTTTCCTCCTTAGAAGGGCATGGCAGTTTAAGAAAAGGAAGGGGGGGAATGGTCTCTGAGGGGAGACTCCCATCTTGCTTTCTCCAAGGAACTGGTAGCAGGGCAAAGATCTTGGTTCTTTTGTGTTTGTGTCCCTTTTTCTTCTGTCTAGGTTAATGGGGCTGTATAATCCCCCATTAGATAGACTCCCATTCCTGTCTTCCTTTTACAGTATTGCCCAGTGTGTAGAACTCTGTGGCCCAGTTCTGTGTAGGATGGCTTCTTTCTATGGCCTGCTTCATTCCTAGCTTCTGTGAGGCTTGACTAATGGGAGTCTGAAGAGTAAAGAAAGGTTCCCAAGTTCTGAGCACAGGTCTTGTGAGCATTTCCCTATTTCTCTGACTTTGTATCTGATATTTTCCTGTGCTTTCTCCATTGCTTATTTTCTTCATAACATGGGTCACTTGGGCTATTGCTGTATGGGAAATCCACTTTTGGATGGTTTCCATGCGGATGCGTCCCAGGAGGACCCAGTCCTCATATCCAAGATCCTTCAAGCAAATACCTCACAGAAGCAGCATTTGTTACTAAGCTTACGGAAAGTCCTACTTTTTCACTGTGGCTGTGCTTTGCATCTTGTGGCTTAAGATTTGATCAGCTGACCAGTGTTCTTAGAAATATTTGGTGCCTCTCCCTTTTGTGGGCAAAAGTGATCAGTCATGTCACTGGAGGCAAAAGAGCTTTGTTGCCTCATGTTAGTCTAAACATTGTTTTTTTTTCCATGGAAGACCCATGGCTTTACTACCCCCAACTGTACGGGCTCTCTGTTTTACCAGTGAGTTTAGCAGTTGGCTTTGATGGCTTGACTCTTGAGGCCAGCATCTTAAAGAGCTTTTCAGACTTTCATTGGTATCATGCTATATGCCCAGATGCCAAACTCTTTCAAGGTATATCAGGGTATGGTACATCTTCTATAAGCAGATGTGAGGATCTGCTTCCTGTGGCCTTTTTTTCAAGATGATCACCAGAAAGGGCTGGGTCTGTTACTGTTCAAATGGCATCTCTTCTGTCCTTTTTTGGAAGCATATTGCTTCACTACTGAAAATGTGTAACCTTGTTCAGGGGGTAGCTCATGTCTACCCTGTCTTTTGTGGTGGGACTCAAATTGGTTCTGGGATTACTGCAGAAGGCTCCTTTTGAGCATTTATTTGAGGTTTCCAACCAGGAAATTGTTCTTCCTTTTCTTTGTACAACTCCTGCCAATCAACAGGAGCAGGATCTTCATCTTTCAGATACTCAGTGCTTTTAGGGGATCTTATTCTGTTTGTTCCCCCTGAGGGAAGCCATGTGCGGGCAGGCCTGGCTGTGTCAAAGGTGACACTGGCCTCCTGGATCAAGATGATATTGCACTGCAGTAATAGGGTTAATTTACAATATAAGTAATTGCTATGGATCAGTTTATTACAGTTTATTACAAAATCGTATCAATTTTAGGAAAATGGATAGGTGTATATGTGGAAAATATTATGACCTGTCGTCCTCCATTATGGAAGAATAGCTGGTGAATTTGGAGCAAAAGAGCAGTAATGTAAAAAAACAAAAACAAAAATAACTTTAATCATGTTCTAGAAATTCATGTTCACTAAAATGTTTTGTTTTCTTTCCAAGAAATCTATTGTTGCAACTTTTATAATAATTTCTTCTTTTTCAGGTACACAGTATTTATTTTTATCTCCAAATCGCTACATTTTTCACGGAGCAGAGGTGTTTTCTGATTCTGAAGATGATATTTCGTCCAGTTCATGTGGAACAAACAGTGACAGTGAATCTTTGCATAGTCCAAGTCTAGAGGAACATGCTGACGATGACAGTGAAAATGAGGAATTCTACCATGTGAAATATGATCATGACTCTGATGCTGAAAATAGGGCAGACTTTGAAGAAGCAGAGCAGATTGTTATGTATGGAAATAATGGTGATGTTTTAGGTATTGACAGTACACCAAGGAAAGCATAGTAGTAATATTGCCTTAAACTCCAATAAACACCAGCATTAAGAATTTAAAACTGGACTTAAGAGCATGTGAATTTCTGTACTCGATAGAGCATGCATCAGAGAGATTATTTAAAGAAAAGAAAAAAAAAAACCCCACCGAAAACGATGTCATAAGTGTTTTTTTCAAAGAAAAACAATGTATACTTACACTAAACCATTGTGTATCTATTTTTGTAACCAATTCAAGCAGTTCTGTTTTTTCAGGTTTTTTTCCTTTATTACATTCATGTGATTTAATAATTTATAACGCTGGTTATTCTTTTGACTGAAACATTCTTGAAGAGGTTTGTCTTAATGGAGCAGCTACAATAGGCCAAAGACCAGGTTTTGTCATTTTTTTGAGTAACAGCACATAATCACAGGGTGATTTAAAATTTCTTTCTTTTCTTGAAAGCTTTTTTTTTTTTTTTTTTTTTTTTTTTTTTTTATCATAACATTTTCTAGTCCACTACTGTTATTTCATTTGTTTTATCTTTTTTTCAGTGTTTTTGACTTTTTTGTAATGTTAATATAAAGTATTGAAAATGACTGTCTCTCCATCAAAATGTAAATCTATCACTTTCATAAATTTCTGATTTTTGATAGACCAAAATATGTAGGCCTCAATACCACCATTTAAAGTGAATTCCTTGGATGGCAAACTTCAACACATTGCAAAGCAATGCATTAGAGATTTCACTAGCATCCAAGGGTTTAACAGTTGCTATGCTGTATAAATGTATCTATTTCCTTGTAACTGGTATGATACACCCCTTTGTTATACAGAATTAAATTGAAATGTCTAAAGTTCTGTTGTAGAAAAAATGTGCCTAATTTATTTTCTTTGGGTCTATATTGTCTTTGTGGGTGAAACTCTGTCACTGTGGTAGAATTTGTTTCTTGGATTCATTTCAATAAAAGAATTCTATCTGGATATTAATATGCAATATACTTGTATGAAATGTTAAGCTTTTAGTGTCTGAAGTCAGTATTTCTACGATTTTTGGATATTCTTGTACAGTATTAAGTAACACGATTTTTTTCTTTAATTAGCCATTCATTTGCAGCAAATAAAATGTCTGATTAGTGTACTGTTCGGGTTTTTGTATGCTGTAGAAGTCGGAAGAATTGATTTATTCAAATAATTTTCATTAATTTCATGGACGATCCTGTAACTTTTTTCCACAATCCCAGCTAAACGGTGGAAGGTAAATGTTATCTTTTTGGACGTCAGTACTTTCTAATCTTCTTCTTTGAGGCTATACTGGTCATTCTTTAAGTTAAGGTGCTTACTGAAACAGACACTGTTAACATATAGTAATAAAAACACTTATTGTGTTATATATATATATATATATTTATACACATACAACTTTCACATTTTGTATTATGAGTGGTTTTGATTTTTCATAATATATTTTCAGATATGAATAAAATCCTTAATTAAGAATGCAAGCCATTTTTCAATTACAAATGCATATCAACCATACCATCCTCTAATGTGACACACAAAGATACCAATAAAGAGAGGGGACATCAAAAGTTAAACCTTTTCAAAGGCTGTACTTCCTTGGTTAAAATTATGTAAGAATCTAGGTATTTTCCAAATGTTTGTGACAGTTTTGATTAAAAAAAAAAAAAAAAAAACGTAAAAGATGGCTCAGTGATTAATGCATCAGTTGTATAATCTGTTCATACCTCATGGTCGCAAGTTCTAGTCCCGGCAAGGTCAATGAGTTCTTCCTGGTAAAATATCTACACTTTTTTTTTTTTTTTGTCTTAGTTGACAAACAATAGCTTCATATTTGAAAAGATCTTCCTTAAGTCTTCCCCCAGTACAAATACTTCTTATACCACCAAGGAATTGCTAATGGGTGTAATGAGAAGATGCCGATTAGGATGCATTGTCATCACAACTGAACAGTTTTCACCAGATTTGACTGATAGAAAAATGGTACAAAGAGTTGTACTTTGTTGGGGACTGTAGTACAGTATGTGATGCGACCCTATAGAATTTGAAGGCACAGTACAGCATGTTAGCAGTCCTGAGGAAGTCCAAATGTCCGAGAAGGCCTGACGAGTTGCCAGAAATCGCCAAAAGATCAGTTCTGGAGGATGTGAGGATATTAACAAAACAGTATGTTTCCTTGTACTCTAATTATGTAACCTACTACTCTGTGTGTTTTTTTTTTTTTTTTTTGTTTTGTTTTTTTCTCTCTCCTCCTTCATCTAATAAACTATATTTGTAACTCACCATATTATTTCATTCATGCACATACCTCCTAAAATGTGTTTTGTATTTATTTCAGTATGTAACATAGGGTGACAGCTCCTCCCAGTAGGCAGGTACAGTTCTTCAAGAAGTGCAGGGTGGAGCCTCCACCACATCCATACAGGCTACCTAGCCACTCCCCTCTCCCAGATAAGATTTGTTCCTTCACCTAGTAAGAGGCTGAGAAACTCTTCTGCTTTTAGTTTTTTAGTTATTTTTTTTTTTTTTTTTTTTTCTCAGATATGGGGTGTAAAAATTCCCCCATTAGGCGGGTTACTATTACAGTCTTCCCCTGGAGGCTTGCCCAGTTAACAGGTGCTGTCTATGGACCCTTGCTGCCTTGGGAGAGAACCATGCAGCCCATGTCTTCCTCTCCAGAAGGAGTCTCTCTGAGGCTTCTATGATGATAGTAATCTGAAGAAAAGATCATCTACAAAAAGGTGAGCAACCCTTTGAGGTCCATGGTCCACATGTCCAACTGATCCCCTCTGCACAGGGGCCCTTCTGGAGTTACTCATAACTCCTCATATTTGGGTATTTCATTATTCTGTTCCTGGGGTCGCTGGAGCATTTTGAGCTGTGGGGTGATATTTAACCCCTTCCTTGCTGTATTACTCTAAGTTGGGAATTTTTTTTTATTTCCTTTTGGAGTAATGTGTTTTGACACTTTTCAGGCACTTTTTTTTTTTTTTTTTTTTTCTTTCTTCTCTTTCCTTCCTTTCACCCTTTATTTGAATTCCAAGGCACGCTTCAAGATAAAGCTGCAATGCTCCATTGATCTCTATGGGACAGGCTGCTTGGGGACATCTCCCTGCAACAGCTCCATATACCGAGTTGAGAGATGGCTCATTCTTTTTGTCTGCCCTTGCCCTGCATTCCGGTTCACATCCTCAATGTCTTGGGGGGTCGCTGGGGGGGGGGGGGTTAGGGTGCTGCATTTGGTAATTTTTATAAAAAAAAAAAAAAAGGGAAACTACATTTCCCATAGATACCGGTTTTTAGCAGACTGCTCTGAATTTAGTCGCCATTTTCTCTCTTTACATGAGTATCTTACACACGTCTTGGACGCCTTTACTCTCCTCCTCAGGTTAATCCTTTGCCTGCCAGACTTTACTGATCTGAGTGACCGTGTCTTACAGTAACAGGGACACCAAATACTTTCTCCTGTTGTGATGGCCGATCAAAAGGGACATAGGGTTAGACCTTGGGCTAATGATTCTGAGGTGTCTTGGACCCCCATTGATTATTGTTCCTCATGCCAAAAAGCGTACTCAGGACATTTATGCCCCTCGTGCTGTGGCCCCTGCCTCGCCGCCAGGGCCCTCCAGCATTGTACAAAAGCCACTTTAGGACAAGTGCTTAAAGTTCTCTGTGGCACAGCTTCCTCTTTCACTTCAGGGGGTCATCCAATCTTAGTAGCTCCCCCCCACACACACACTCAGGTTTGTGGTCCCTAAGGCCCCTGGCATCCTGATTTGTTTTCCTCTGAGGAGGATTCATTTGAAGAGTTAGATGATAGGGGATGTGCAGATGGTGCTTCTTTCCATACTTATGGTGACTCCTTTTGAAGCTGCCCCTGAACACTCTGCTTTGGGTCTCATTAAGGAGGTTTTATCCACCCTTAACATTCCTGTTAACCCTGTAGAGTCTGTCCATTTCTGACAGCTTTTCAAGGCACAAGAAATCCTGTATTGGTTTTCCACCTAATCCCACTCTGGATTAAATTTTCCTGGATGAATGCAAGACCCCTGACAAGCGTCTCACTCATTCCAAGAGATTCTCTAAGCTGTACCCATTTGCTGATGCTACACCTCCTCGGGTGGATTCCCCTATCTTTAGGCTCTCAAAATCTACTACCTTGCCTGTTGCGGATGCTTCGGCTCTCAAAGATCTGACAGATGGGAAGCTGGAGGCTATCCTTAAGGCTGTCTTAACTGCCATAAGTGTGTTCTTGAGACCTACCTTGGCTTCTGCATGTGGTAATAGAGCCTTTGCTGTTTGGACTGAACAGATGACTGACGCTGCCTGCAAAGGTGCCCCTAAGGAGGACATTTTGCCCATTTTGGCTAATATATCTGAGGCTCAGCATTATATTACTGATGCCCTGTTTGATGCCATTAGGCTTGAGGCTAAGATCTCAGCCTTCTCTGTGGTTGACAGTCGTACGCTGTGGCTTAAAATTTGGTCTGCTGGTCTGATTTCTAAAAACAAAAACCAAAACACTGGTTTCTCTTCCCTTTCAGGGTACATCCCTTTTAGCCCTGAACTGAAGAATATTATCAGTGAAGACACTGGGGGATAAGAGCACCTTATTGCCTCAAGTTCCTAAGTGCAATCCTCAGGCGAGGAAACCACTTTACTTTCGTTTTCACAAAAGCGAAACTCAAAGGTTGACCCTGGTGCTGCCTCAGGCCAGCATCCCACGCCCAAGTCCAGGCAGCAGTGGAGGTCCAAACTGACCTCCACCAAAACTACTTGCTGATCCCTAGCCCACATACACCTGTGGGTGGTCACATGCATTATTTTTTGAGTACTTGGACAGGCTATGTTGCGGTTATTATTATTCTTTATTTATATATAGCGCCAACTAATTCCGCAGCGCTGTACAATTGGGGAATAGACATACAGAGGTATTAAATAGTACAATCAGATGTGTAGAACAGGAGGATCAGAGGGCCCTGCTCGTGAGAGCTTACAGTCTAGAGGAAGGTAGGTTTGATACAGAAGGAGTTCAATGGGTATTGTAGGTGGTTCAATGGGTATTGTAGGTGGTTTCAGGAGGTTACAGGATTCCCTTCACATCCCTACCTCCTCCTTTCAGAATCTTCCCTTCTGGCTCCCCTCAGAGTCAGGAAAAGCTTCGGCTTTTCAATTGGGCAGTTCAGGCTCTCTTGGACAAGGGAGTCTTGGCTCCGGCTCTTCACCCAAAGAGAGGATTTGGTTTTGTGGTTCCCAAGAAGGATGGTGGTTGCTGTCCTATCCTGGATCTCAATTCATTTCTGGTCTGTACTCACTACAAGATGGAGTCTTTGCTCTCTGTCCTTGCAGTGATGTGTCCAGGGGAATATCTGGCTTCTTTGGATCTGCAGGATATATATCTGCACATTCCAATTCATCCAGACAGTCAGAAGTAGCTCAGGTTCTCTTGCAGCTTAGGGCACTTCCAGTTCACCTTCCTGCCCTTTGGGCTCACCATGGCTCCTCAGGTGTTTGCACGGGTCTTAGGGACATTGGTTGCCTTCCTGCACACCAAAGCAATTCAGGTGACTCCTCCATACATGGGCGACCTTCGGCTGAAGGCTCCTTCCAGGGATTTCCTGGACTGTCATTTCAAGGAATGTGCTCAGGCTCTCCTCCAGCACGGGTGGATCCTGAACATGGACAAGTCTGCTCCGTTTCCTTCTCAGGACCTGGTCTTCCATGGTCTCTGCTCCAACATTTGTCAGTACATGGTATTCCTGACAGACTTTGTGCAGCAGATACGTCCAAAGTGTCTCACGTTCTGGTGTGGACTTCTGCTCCGGCAAGGAAGTTCTTGTCTCTGGTGGGCAAGATGATATCTACTATGGAGGCGGTACCGTAGTCCATGGCTCACACCAGAGAGCTTCAGAGATTTGTGATTTTTCCTGGGGGGTGGATCCGACCCTTCTGGATCACCTTGTCTCTCTTCCTCATGACGTGAGACTGGCTCTTCACTGGTGGCTGGACAGCTCCAACGTGAGGAAAGGGAGGCCATTTGTGATTCCGTATTGGACCATACTCACGACATATGCCAGCCTGGTTGGCTGGGGAGCTGTTCTGGGTGTTCAGGGTTGTTGGTGGTTTTAGGAAACCCTCCTTCCCATCAACATCTTGGATTTCAAAGTGATTCTCCATGCTCTAAGGCATTGGCCCTCTCATCTGAAGGGTTGCCCAGTCTGCGTCCAGTCAGACAACGCAACAGCTGTTGCCTACATCAACAAGCAAGGAGGTACCAGTAGTGCAGCTGCTTCGTTGGAGGTAAAAGCTATTTTAGCCTGGGCAGAGGTGCACGTTCCTGCCGTCTCCGTCTTGTGCACATTCCAGGCATAGAAAACATCTTGGGAGATTTTCTCAGTTGCTAAACAGTAGACCCCAGTGAGTGGGAACTCCATCCGGAGATTTTCGACCTGTTGGTGCAGTAGTGGGGTCTTGCATCAATACACCTGGTGGCCACCAGGGACAACTGAAAGGCTCAGTTCTTTTGCTCCCATTGGAGTGCCTTTCACAGTGGATGTTCTGTCAATCCCATGACAATTTCATCTGGCCTACATTTTTCCTTCACTTCCTCTCCTCCCCGGGGTGCTGAGTAAGATTCAGATGGATAGTGCGTCAATCACTCTGATTGTACCTTATTAGACCAGATAACCTTGGTCCTTGCTGCTCAGGATCCGTTTCCTCTGCCAGTCAGACCGGATCTCCTCCTCCAGGTTTACCTCTGGAGAGAGCATGTGGACAGTCTGGCTTTGTTGGCATGGCTGTTGAAGCCTCCATCTTACGGAAGGAAGGCTTTTCTCCTGAGGTGGTTGCCACCATGATCCAGGCCAGTAAACCTGTGTCTTCTAAGGTCCTCAGTGGGACCTTAATCTGGTTCTGAGAGCCTTTCCGTAGCCTTCTTTTGAGTCCTTGGCTACTATTCCTCTTCGTCTCCTGACTTGAGAACTGGCTTTTCTTTTGGCAGTTGTCTCTGTTCGTAGAGTCGCTGAACTGCAGGCCTTGTCCTGAAAACCACCTTTCCTGGTGTTTCACAAGGATAAGGTGGTTCTTCGTACCTCTCAGGAATTTCTTTCTAAGGTGTTCTCTGAGTTCCACATCAGGCAAGAGATTGTTGTGCCTTCGTTTTGCCTTGACCCTAAATCTGACAAGGAGAGGGATTCTCCTGGAAGCAGCATTTCTTTGACGGAGACTAAATCAGTTTAGTCTAGCTCTGTAGGAGCAGAGCATAGGCTGCATAGAAAGAAGAGCTTTTGGCCACCTATTCTGAGCTGACCCTGCAGGAGCAGCAATAGTTAATTATTCTAATAACTTGTTAACCTTGGCATTGCCAGCTCCTTTGGAGAAAAAGTTTGTTATTGCTATTTGGTTTATACTTCTGATGATTTGAGTCTGTCCATGTATTATAATACCAGTGATCATCCCTTTGGGGACACACTATGTTTGGTTTTAAACTGCAGTTGTTCATGTTACGCTAGTCCCTTTGGAACATTTTTCCCTTTAATAACTGTGATTCATTATGATCTTTGTGTTTAATGTAGCAAAAGCTGAATTTATGCTTCAATTACTAGCCCATGGACTTGTTTAATTATCTTCCTTCAGTTATTCAGTATGGCAGACAAAGAGCAGAAAAAACTAAGAGCAATAAAAAAAAAAAAAAAAAAAATCATTCTACTTCATGCAAAAAAAAATAAAAAATGTAATCCCAGAGTCACAAACAATAAGTCTGTGTTCTAAATATATGGACTTGGTGGGCCAACACAGCTTCCACATCTACAGATGCACCCCCTATGCTTGAACCAGAGTGAGTCAAGGCCTTAGGTTCTCTTGGGGTATTGGGGAGGTTTTTGGGATTGATGGTTAACAGAAGCATCTTGTGCACTGTTTAAAACCACAAATCAAAAAACCCGCAAATAGTCTGTATTCACCCCCAGATTCTTCTAATGATAGTTAATTGGCTAGTGACACTTCCGAGTCCCCATCTTCCATTGGAAAGGGTTCCATACTGGAGGATGCAGATCCAGATGCTATGGATTCCTTAATTAAAACTATCTTTGATATCCTGGAAGTTTCTGATGACCAATCGTCTAAGTATCTTTTTAAAAGTAAAAAGAAATCTGCTGTTATTTTCACTGACTATAAAGAGCTTGATCAGATAGCCACGGATGAGTGGGAACCCCCAGTTAAAGCTGTGGTTATTCCCAAGAAATTTGCGAAGGTATACCCAGTTTTCTAAATCTAAGGTTGACCTTTGGTCCAAAATGCCAACATCTGACCTTACTGTTTCCAGATTAAAGATTCTGCTGACAAAAAGTTGATACTTCGAACAGACTGATGTTTTCTGGATTAGGAGCAATCATTTTACCTTCCTTAGCTTCAGCCTGGGCATGCAAAGCTGCAGAGACCTGGCAAGCTCAAATTATTCACGTTTTGGAAGATAATGCACCGCATAAGGCTATTTTACCTATTATAGGCTACCACTGAGACACCACCTTCTATATTGGGGAAGTTGCCTTGGAGATGGCTAAGTTGGCATCTAAATGTTCAGCATTAGCATGTCGTGCTGTATGGTTTAAGATTTGGAATTCAAAGATCGAATATCCTTGCGTTTCAAAGGATCCCTCCTATTTGGGACAGTGCTAGATGTTTGATAAGGAAGAAAAGGGCTTTTACTTAGTCAAACTTCCTCCAGACAAAATTCTTCTCATTCATCTGGAGGTTCCTTTTGTTTTAATAGAGCAAAACCTACTTGGCCACAAAAGAAAAATGTACCCAATGCTTCAGTCTCCAAACCCACCACAGCAGGAACTTTGGATTATGGAGACGCTAACACTTCACACAACAATGGAGGATGTCCATTTCAGACAAGTGGTTGCTTCAATGAATTCAATAAGGCTACAGAATGTTTCTTGCAACCCTTCCACCTAGCTGTTTTTTCATGTCCAGGATACCAAAAGAAGATGTAACAGGAAGTCTTTCCTCAGGCTATCCATTAGTTCCTAGATAATGGGGTGGTAATTACAATACCAAAAGAACAAAAGTTCAGATGCTTTTATTACAATCTTTTTATGGTACCCAAAAAAGATGGAGGATTCTGTCCTATCCTGGACCAGTTTTTCAAAGTTCCCAGGTTCAAGATTGAGTCTATCAAGTCTGTGATAGCAGCCATGGAACCACAGGAATTTCTCACATTTTTAGACAACAAAGATGCGTATCTACACATCCCTATTTGGCCCAAACACTGGGAATAACTCCATTTGCATACCAAAACAAACATGTTCAATTTGCAGCTCTGTCTTTCAGCTTAGCCACAGCTAAGGGAGTTTTTACCAAGGTGATGGCTCCAGCAATGGCTCACCACTGATCTATGAGAGTAAACCTGGCTCCTTACCTGGACTATCTGTTGCTAAAGGCTAAAGATACAGGCAAGAGAACAGTTCTGCTATAGTTTTAGCTATTTTTTTTTATTTTTCTGTTAGGTGGATTACCATCACTGACAATGCCCTTAGATGTGGCTAGCTCAGTATCCAAGTGCTTTGGTGGACCTTAAGCCCTGGGGGGAAAATCTTGGTTACAAGTTCTTTCCTCAGGAGTTGCCCACTGAGGCTTCTTCTTGATACATGGTAATCTGAAGACAGAAGATCTGCAGGAAAGGTGAGCGCTGAGGTAGTACAGCAGTTTAAAGTGAGCAATTGTAAGTGTACAAGGAGATATTCTGGAGATCTATTTTGTATCCATTTTGATGATATCTATTCTTCTCTCTCTCTCTCTCTCTCTCTCTCTCTCTCTATATATATATATATATATATATATATATATATATATTTGTGTGTCTATTTGTATGTGTGTATGTATGTATATTTGTGTGTGTGTGTATATATATATATATATAATATAATGTGTGTGTATTTGTATGTATGTATGTGTATATGTGTATGTATGTGTATATGTATATATCTATATGGGCACAAGTTGTATGTTGAATTTTTGGCATTGTAGCATTCTTAATATGTGCAGTCCCGCTGTGTTGATCCTTTGGGTGCCGGAGGGGTACGCGGCTCATTGCAAAGAGATGCGTTGCATGCCCCTCTGGCACTCAGGGGGTTAACCCCAGCAAACAACACAATTTTGAATTCAATGTATTAACTGTTATAACTGTTTAAACTGTGAATTCTGTGTCCTTGTGCTCACAAATGCTTCAGACTTGAGAAAGGGAGTTTATCCCGAAAGCTTGTCAATCCAAAATTCTGTTAGTCCAATAAAAAAAGGTATTACAAGATATTAATTTTTTTTTTTATTTTACATCTTCTCTTTCATAGGTAAGAATGTTATTAATCTATTCCTAATTACTACCCGTAGACAAGATTCAGGGTTGATTAGATAATTGGTAAGAATTTTATTATCTATTCCTAATTACTACCTGTAGACAAGAATCTGAAAACTGAACACTGAGTCATTGAGGTGGTTGGGATTGATTTGTTAATTAGTACCTGTTAAATCTAGTTACATACTGTTTTGCTAATTAATGGGAGTTGCCTTCTGTGTATAAAAGTAGGTTTGTTATTATCTGGGCAATACAGCAATTGAAAGTGAGCAATTGTGAGTGTACAAGGTGATATTCTGGAGATAATCTGGAGGTGATCTGTGGTGATTAAAGTTAGAAAACAACTGCAAAATATGAAGGTATTTTACTTTTTAGTCTTTGTCCCCTGATTGCATTAGTGCTGTTAACATGTCAGGCATGTTGCAGTGCAATGGATGTTTTGCTTTTTTCCCCCAGGAAACCTTTTGGAGGTTCAGAAGTTGTCCAATTTGTCAGCAATTTTCTGTTTTACAGCAGGAGATTGATAATTTGAAGGCTGAAATCTACAAGATGTCTGTGAGATCCACACAAATATAAAAGAAACAAGTGCCACTGCCTCGGAGACTTCCAAGAAATGGCAGATGGACTACAGTTTGTTCTGGAAGGGTAAGAGTTGTGGACAAGAGGCATGTCCCACAGTCTGTGCCTCTTCATAATTCTTTTGCTGCACTTTCAGAACACTGCCTTAATATTGGAACAACTCCAGAAGCAGAGATTACTGGTTCACCAGTCTGTAATCCACATGTAAATCAGACTGCAACCACTGATAAACTGACAAAGGTAAGAAGTGAAAACTACTTAGAGAGGAAGCAACTATTATTGAGGGATTCTATATTAAGAGGCATGACTCTGGAGGAATGTCATGGTGGTTGCAAACAAGTCAGATGTCTTCCTGGTGCTACAGCTCACAGAGATAAAAGAATTATTTGAAGAATTGTTAAAGGGATAGTAATACTTCGTTTTAACTTTATTTTATTTTGTAGGCATTAAAAAAACATGATGAATGATATAAGTCTTATCTCTCAAACCTTTATGGTTTAAGAGATATTCACAAGTAAAGTTTCCCCCTCCCGCCCCTTTTTCCTAGTGTAAACCATCTCTTCTCAGATGTGAATCTGGTTGTAAGACCAGACAGATAACAGCAGGGGACAATCTTCTTTGTATGAAAAGAATGAAAGCCCTTCCCCCCTTGACAAGTTTTTCAGCTTTTTCCCTTATCTTAATTGAAGATTGTCCCTCTCTGCAGTCTACCTGGGCACCTTCCTTCTGATCTGGCTGAGCAGTGGGGAGATACTTTGCTTGTGAATATCTCTTAAACCATAAAGGTTTGAGAGATAAGACTTATATCATTCTTCATGTTTTTTTAATGCCTACAAAATAAAATAAAGATAAAACGAAGTATTACTATCCCTTTAAGGAAGCAAGACAAAATGGAGAGTTGGATGTCATAGTCCATTTAGGGACAAATGATTTGGCTTGTAATGAGGTGATTGTGGTGCAGCGAAATAGATATTTTAATTCATGGCTAGGGAAATGGGGCCAAAAACATGGATTTGGCTTTGTTTCTCACACCAACCGTATTTGGTATAACAAGGAATTGTACAAAAAGGATGGTTTGCATCTTTCTCAAATGTGGAATGGAGGTTCTTAGCAAGCAATTCAGAAATTTTGTTAACAGGTATTTAAACTAGTAGAGGGGGGCAATGGAATGATACAGGATAAAACTAATTGCCCCCACAGCATTGCACAGATTAATTTGATCAAGGTATGTCTGTGGCACATAGGTCAAAAACCAATAGACTTCGAGCCATGTGTACAAATCAAAACAACCAACACTTGTCTGGCGCTCGAGTAGTTGTAGATCCCAAATATTCAGTCTTGACAGAGGAACACAGGCTACATATATACATTAAAACCTCTTTTAATATCACAGTGCACATATAATATTTCGTCGATGCAAAGACAAACAAACATTATATGTAAATAGTCCCATATAAAAATATTAAAAAAACAATATCTCAAACAAATAATGATCCCTCAATAACATCCCCCACTTAAAAATGACGGGATATAAACAAAGTGCACCACAGTCACAAAAAAGACTAGGATGCCCCAAGACAATCCCTCTGTGTACTATATGAATGTAACCAGTGGACAAAACTATCTCATCCCCTGGCAACAACCTAAATACTGTGACAGACAGAATGCTAACTAACTCCAAAACTACCTCATCCTACACTCCAAATTGCCCATAAAAAACTAAACTTTCCCTAACTATATACCGGTATATAAAAAATGTATATATAAAAAATCGCACCAACTTGTGGCACGGAGCGATATGTCCAAATGTCCTTTGCAACCACTCTAATACATAAGTTTCCAAGTGTCTCGATATTAGAAAATTCTTATTGCATTCATCCACACTTGGTTCAGTCTGATCTCATTAGTTAACGGACCAAATTCACTTATTCATCCGACATATAACGGGATAATAGAACAAATACACAGGGTAATATTCCTTAAAGGCACGCTGGCATCAGTGTCCTCAAGCACATACTCTTCTCAAGATCTCCCTTGATACGTTTACGGCACAAATCGGTAAAGATACAATATATTACATAAAAAACATTGTACCTCTATTCATTCTGCATCCTATGCCAAATTGTATACATTGTGCTCTTTTACTGCCTCTGAAGATCAATCGACTACACCACTGCAGTGCCTCATATTGCTACAATACCTCCTGTGTTCCACATTCCACCGGGTATATCTTCTCACACCTCACAATTGAAATGAGCTTCCACATCAATTAGGATCCTCCGGCATCTCCTCGTATCCCACGTTCCGTCGGATGAATTAAAAAGCTGTTACACGGATCAGACACGAAAACATGCTGATTGAAATATTCAGCATCTACACATTGCACAAGACTAGTGCCATATTATACATCCATAATTCACGCTCCGTGTCCACCCTCCAACGCGTTTCAAGACACTTCTTGTCTCTTCCTCAGGGAACTACTCGAGCGCCAGACAAGTGTTGGTTGTTTTGTATTGTTTTTTGAACCTGTGGAGTTTGGGTTCAAGTCGGGCAGCTGAGAGTTGTGATCTCGCCTGTTTTTCAGTCAGCGCCACCCAAGTTGTATTTTTGTATCCACGTGTACAAATGCCCGCAGTTTAGGGAATAAGATCCCTGAACATATTACAATAATAACTAGTGATGATGTGGACTTAGTGGGAATTACCGAGACCTGGTACAATGAAAAAAAATGACTGGGATGTAGAAATACCAGGGTACTCTCTATTTAGAAAAGACAGGAAAGGCAGAAAAGGAGGGGTTGCCATTTATGTCAAAAACAGCTTAAAGGTTAATCTTATACAGGGTATGGAGGAGAACACAGAGACTGTTTGGATAACTTTAGAATACGGGAATAAGATGTTCACTCGTATAGGTGTGATCTATAGACCCCCAGGACAAACAGAGGAGTTGGTTCAACTGCTAGTCAAGGAAGTAACTAAGATGACTGTGAAAGGTGAGGTTATAATTATGGGGGACTTTAATCTTCCTGATGTGGACTGGAAAAACCAAGCAGCAGGTTCAGCCAGGAGTAGAGAGATCCTAAATTCTTTACAAGGATTAACTCTTAGTCAATTAGTAGAAGAGCCGACTAGGAAGGAAGCCACACTAGATGTATTATTTACTAATGGAGACTTGGTATCAGATGTAGCTGTAGGAGAGTGTTTGGTCTCCAGTGATCATCAATCTGTGTGGTTTAATATAACGACAGAGGCGGAGTTGCACTACACAAAAACAAAGGTTCTAGACTTTAGAAAGGCTGATTTTTATAAAATGGAAAAATTTTTATGTCAGTCTTTAACAATTTGGAGATCTTTAGATGGAGTCCAGGAGAAACGGGATTATCTGAAATGTGTTTTTCTAAATGCAACAGAGCATTGCATTAGACATGTCAGCAAGGGTAAACGAAAACCACTGTGGTACTCAGCAGAAGTGGCAAATATAGTAAAGGAGAAAAAAGAAGCATTTAAGAAATATAAGCAGAAGGAAGAAGATAGGTATCGGTACAAGACTAGGCTGAAGGAGGCCAAATGCATTATTAGATGTGCAAAAGCACAGACAGAGGAAAAAATTGATCAGTCAATAAAAAAGGGGGATAAAACATTTTTTTAGATATATAAGTGAAATGAAGCAAGGAATAGTTAGACTGAAAACAAAAAATGGAAACTATGTAAATGAGAATAAAGGGCTAGCTGACTGTCTTAATGAATATTTCTGTTCAGATTTTAAAGAGGAAGATGAAGAGAAGGGACCTCTGTTAGAAAAACTAAATGGCAAGGCATGGGAAACATGCATGTTTACAGAGGAAGAAGTTCTACTTCAACTTTCTAAGGTTAAAACAGATAAATCAATGGGACCGGATGGGATACACCCAAAGTTATTAAAAGAACTTAAGTGTGTTCTGGCAAAACCTTTAACAGAATTATTCAATCAGTCACTAACGACAAGAATAGTTCCAGAAGACTGGAAGCTAGCAAATGTAGTACCTCTTCACAAAAAAGGTAGCAGGGAAGAGTCTGGTAACTACAGACCAGTAGGTCTTAGATCAGCAGTGGGAAAATTAATGGAAACTATGTTAAAGGAAAGATTTGTTGAATATCTGAATTTAAATGGCTTGCAGGATACCAAACAGCATGGGTTTACAGCAGGGAGATCTTGTCAAACTAACCTCATAGATTTTTTTTGACTGGGTAACTGAAATAATAGACCAGTATAGCAGTATATATAGCTTATCTAGATTTCAGTAAAGCATTTGATACTGTCCCTTATTGAAGACTCATAAATAAACTGCAGTGTTTGGGTCTATATACAAAAATAGTTAAATGGATAAGGTAATGGCTGAGTGACAGGAGTCAGAGGGTGGTAGTCAATGGAGAATATTCGGATGAAAGGAGTGTTACTAGTGGAGTACCTCAGGGATCTTCACCGGACCCATTCTTTTTAATATTTTTATTAGTTATATTGCAAAAGGTCTTCACGGTAATGTATGCCTTTTTGTAGATGATACCAAGATCTGCAATAGGGTATATATTCCAGGGGGAATAAGACAAATGATTTAGGTAAATTAGAAGAATGGTCAAGAGTGTGGCAGATGCAGTTTAATGTTGATAAATGTAAAATAATGCACTTGGGACATAAAAATCCAAAGGAAAAATATACTGTTAAGGGTACTGTACTATCAGAGACAACAGAGGAAAGTGATTTGGGAGTAATTATCTCTAATGACTTAAAGGTAGGCAGGCAATGTAATAAAGTGGTGGGGAATGCAAGCAGGGTACTGGGTTGTATAGCTAGGGGCGTTAGTAGCAGAAAAAGGGAAGTGGTCATGCCACTCTACAGATCTCTAGTTAGACCTCACCTAGAGTATTGAGTACAGTACTGGAGACCCCATCTCCAGCAGGCTATAGATACTCTAGAGAAAATTCAAAGAGAGGCTACTAAAATGGTGACTGGTTTACAGGAAAAGAAATATCAGGATAGACTAAAGGATCTGAACATGTATAGCTTGGAGGAGAGAAGAGAGAGAAGGGATATGATTGAAACATTCAACTACATGAATGGATTCAACAAAGTGCAGGATGGAAGTATATTTCAAAGGAGTAAAAATGTTAGGACAAGAGGTCATAGTCTAAAAATAGAGGGACACAGGTTTAGATGTAATGTAAGAAAGTTTTACTTCACTGAGAGGGTAGTAGATAAGTGGAATAGCCTACCAGCAGAAGTGGTAGAAGTTAATACAGTGACAGAATTTAAGCATGCATGGGATAGGCATAAGGCTGTCCTTAACTTAAGAAAAGACCAAGGACCAAAAAAGGTTTGAGGTTTTTACTGTAGGAAAACAGGCAGACTAGATCAGCTGAATGGTTCTTATCTGCTGTCAAATTCTATATTTCTATGTAGGTCCACATGTCCCACATTGCCTCTCCACACAGGGGTTTTCCTTTGGAGTTCTTATTGCACACACCTGCACTAACTGGGTTTATCTGTATGTCTGTTGGGTGTTTTGGAGCAAATTTCTGTGGTAACTTAACCATTTGGTTGCTGTTTAGCATCTTTTGGGGGGTTGTCGGCACTTTCCCTACTGGGTTCAGTGTTGTTGGGTCTAGTGACATGTTTTAGTACTGTTTGGTTCAAAATTACTTTTTAGTTACAACTTTGCTAAATTTGCATTTGCACACTTTTACCACATAGATGCCATTGCTCCATTCACCTCTATGGGACTTTACAGTTTGGGACATACCTCTGCAACTGCTCATCTTAACGACTTCAGAGATGGCTCATTTTGTTTTTCTGTCCTTGCTCTATTATCCGGTCAACATTTGGTGTGTGTTGAGGAGCTCAGGGGGCTTCAGGCACTTTCGGGGTACTTTTTCTGGGAAAACTACATTTCCCATGAGCGCTTGCATCACACGCTCATTCCTGATTGGCACCCATCGCTGCAGCCGTTTTGTGCTTTCCCTGAACGAGTATCCTATGCAGGGCTTGGAATCTTATCTTCTCAGCAGATTAACCCTTTGCCTGCCAGATAAGTGACTTTTAGCGATTTCTGGTGTGAACTTTTAATCATACACACTGTATTTGGGTAATACCTTTTATGTTGAACATTTTGACACTGTGAGAATGTCTAATCCACTGGGGCAAGGCCTAAGACTAAGGACGCTGGGGTCTCTGCGTCCCCCATTGCTCATTGCTACCCATGTCATTCAGGGTTACTAGAGCATGTTCTGCTGTCCCTGAGTATGCACAGAGGGACCTCTAGCCATGCATTAGAGCCAGTTTGGGTGCAAGAATTTAAGGCTGCTACTAGAGACCTCCGGTCTACATTACAACTCTTTCCATCCCAGTTACAGGGAGTCTTCCACTCCTGGCAGACCCCCCTACTTCTGTCATATCTTCCCTGCCAAAACCGCAAGGAGTACCTGACATATCAGATTCCTCTGAGGAGGAACTGTTGGTGGACTCTGACGATGAGGAATTTTCTGCAGTGGTCTCCCCTCAGTTCTTTGGGGACCCCTTTGAGGCTGATCCTGATCCCTTGGCTGAGGCCTGATCAGGGCCGTTTTAAACACCCTAAACATTCCCTTGGTTCAAGAGGTTTCTTTGGAGCCCTCTGATGTGTTTCAGGAGCCTAAGAGGCCCCATACTTGGTTTTCACTTAAACCCACTCTTGGCCATTTAGTATCTGATGAGTAGATGTCTCTGGACAGAAAACCTTCTGTCTCCAAGAAATTTGCCAAGCTTTACCTCTTTTCTGATGTGGCGCTAGCTCAGTGGGTTCATCCCCCAAGGTAGATGCCCCTGTTTCTAGGCTTTCTAAGCCTACTGCCTTGCTGATGCCTCTGATCTTAAAGACTGGACTGACAAGAAACTTGAGGCTCCGCTTTCCTCCTCCAAGCCCAAACAACAATGGAAGCCTAAGGCTTCCACCAAGCCCAAGGCTTCCAAACCTCCTTCGGCATGACTCGCCGAACCCAGGTCCCCACGCTGCTATGGGTGGCTGTCTGTGCCACTACTACAACGTATGTCAGGACTCAGTGGTGGACCCATGGGTTTTGCAAGTGGTGGCAGAAGGGTACAGGATCCCTTTCACCTCTCTTCCTCCCTTCTGGTTTTTCCCTTCTCACATGCCTCAGGGTGTAGAGAAACGCTGTCTGTTCAACCACGTCATCCAGGCTCTTCTGGACAAGGAGGTTCTGGAACCGGTTCCCGTTCAGGACAGGGGTTTGGGTTTTTACCCAAACCTGTTTGTGGTTTCCAAGAAGGACAGTGGCCGTCGTCCAATTTTGGACCTGAAGGATCTCAATTCCTTTGCGGTTAAGAATAATTATCACCAGGAGTCCCTAAGGACGGTGATTGCTGCCATGTCCCCTGAGTAATTCCTTCCTTCTCTGGATCTTCAGGACTTGTATCTGCACATCTCCATTCATCCAGAGAGCCGGCAGTACTGCCAGATTTGCATGCGACCAAGGGCATTTTCAGTTTTCTGCTCTTCCCTTTGGTCTGACAACAGCTCCTCAACTCTTCAATTGTGTCCTGGGAGCCTTAGTATCCGTCCTCCATCGGAACTCCTTCATCAGCAGGTTCAGGACTGCATTCATGCACTCACCCATCATGGGTGGATCCTCAACATGGACAAGTCGAATCTTGTCCCATGCCAGCAACTGTTCTGGCTCACGGTCCAGTTCCAGCTAAGAAGGTGTCCTTTCTAGGGGGGAAGTTAATTTCCACCATAGAAGCAGTCCCGTTTGCCATGACTCACACCAGGGAACTCCCGAGGTTTGGGATCCAGGTGTGCAGGGGTCAGCTGGACCTTCTGAAGACGTCAGTATCCCTCCCTCTTCATGTGGAACTGAGTCTGTCGTGGTGGCTCAACCTCTCCAATCTGATGAAGGGCAAGCCCTTCCTGGTGTCCTTCTGGACCACGGTGAAGACGGATGCCAGCCTATCTGGCTGGGGAGCGGTTTTGGGTCACCTGAATGCTCAGGAACTGTGGTCTCTGGAGGAATCTCTCCGTCCCATCAATGTGTTGGGAGCTTCGGGCGATATTTCATGCCCTTCACCACGGACGCGTCAGCTGGAGGACTGCTCGGTCCAGGTCCAGTCTGACAACGCCACAGCAGTGGCTTACATCAACAAGCAAGGTGGAACAAGAAGTCTCACAGCTTGTTTTGAGGTCAAGGCTATTTTGTCCTGGGCAGAAGAACATGTTCCTGCCATATCCGCAGTTCACGTTCCTGGCGTAGATAACGTCCTGGCAGACGTCCTCAGTCAACACACATCAGGGAGTGGGAACTGCATCCAGAGGTGTTTGACCTCATTGTTCAGAGGTGGGGTCTTCCATGCATCGAACTGATGGCGACAAGGCACAACCGGAAAATTCCGACGTTCTGCTCTCGCTGGAGGGATCCTCTAGCTCTAGCAGAGGATTCCATGTCCGTTCCTTGGTTATTTCCTCTGGCTTACATATTTTCTCCCATTCCCATGTTGCACAGGGTGTTAAGGAAACTGAGACAGGAGCACTGTCCAGTCATTCTGATTGCTCCATCTTGGCCTTGGCAGGCTTAGTTTCCGTAGCGTCTCTATAAGTGGCGGAGCCATTCTGGCTTCCTTGGCATCCGGATCTTCTTCTACAGGGTTACCTGTTAAAGGAGGATGTCTATCGTCTAGCTTTGATGGCTTGGAAATTGAATCCTCAATACTGAGGAAGAAGGCTTTTTCTTCTGGTGTGGTGACTACTATGCTTAGTGCACGCAAACATGTTTCCTCTAAGGCCTACCCTTGAGTCTGGTCGACTTTTCTCTCTTGGTGTGCTGATAGGGACTTATCTCAGGATTTCAATCTTCCTATTGTCCTGGCCTTCCTGCAGGAAGGTTTGGATAAGGGCCTCAGTTTGAGTTCCCTTAAGGTTCAGACATCTGCGCGCTCTGTTTTCTTTGAGGCGCATTGCTATTCTTCCTGACGTCAAGGTTTTCTTCCAGGGCGTTGCTCATATGTGTCCTCAGTAGGATCTTAACTTGGTTTTCGACGTCCTTCAGCACCCTCCCTTTGAGTCCTTGGCTACTATTCCTTTACGCCTGCTGACGTTGAAGATGGCTTTTCACCTGGAGATCGTGTCCATTCGCCATGTTGCGGAGTTGCATGCTCTGTCTTGTAGACCACCCTTTTTGGTGTTTCACAAAGATAAGGCAGTACTTCGCAGGAGTTTCTCCCGAAGGTGATTTCTGAGTTCCAAATTAATCAGGAGATTGTGGTGCCTTCCTTTTGCCCTGACCCTACCTCTGACAAGGAGAGGGATCTCTACTTGTTAGGCGTGGTGTGTTGTCTCAAGTTTTATGTGCATCCATTCGACACTCTGACGCGCTGTTCGTCATTCCTGAGGGTCCCAGGGCAGGGAGACCTGCATCCAAAGTGACCATTGCGTCTTGGATTAAGTCCACTATTCATAATGCTTATGAACTAAGGAAGAAGCCTGTTCCCTTTCAGGTCACGGCTCATTCTACTAGATCTATTGGGGCTTTTTGGGCTTACAAGAATCAGGCCTCAGCTGATCGGTTGTGCAAGGCTGCCACTTGGTCATCTGTGCACACATTTTCAAAGCACTACCGTGTTGATGTGCTGGCATCGACTGATACCAGCTTTTAGAGAAAGATCCTGGAGGCAGTCTTTCCTGTCTAGAATCTTTGATTCTTCAGTGCTCCCTTACCTTTGAGCTCTGTTGGCTCTAGTTCAGTGTGCTGTGTAACAGTTCCTGGGGTGTTGTTAACTCCTGTTCGGTGTCTGTTGACACTTCATTTGTTTTTGTTGGGCTATCTCTGATCTGGTGGTTCATATATGCTCTGGTACCTTTGGGGGCCCTTCTCCTGGTCCTTGTCTTACTTCGCGCCTCTGGGAAACTCAATGGTTGGACATCCCAAAATTACCAGTAATCTATATTGGATGACAGAGAAAAGAGGATTTTAGTATTACCTGTTAAATCCTTTTCTCTTAGTCCATAGAGGTTACTGGTCTCCCACCCTGGCAAGGGACCATGCTTGGCTCTCCTGTGGCAGAATATGGGGGTCCTTCAGGTTCATGCTCACAGGAGTTTTCTTTCCCTACTACTATCTAGTCAATAGTTAGTATCTCAAATCTTACTGGAGCTGATTAGCTAGCTGCAGCCAAGGAGGGAAGGTAGGCTCCACCCTTGCATTCACTTCTAGAATTGTTCCTGTCTACTTAAAGAGGTGGATCGCCTACCCAAAGTTACCAGTAACCCATATGGACTAAGAGAAAAGGATTTAACAGGTAAGACTAAAATCCTCTTATATATATATCTTTATGAGAAAGAAAGATAGATATCTTCTCACCACACCAGTATCACTACGAAAATGTCCAAAGTCACCAATAGTCCAAAAAGTAAATTCCGTGCTTGATAGACACCTCTGTATAACTCACACTCTTTGTCACAGTGCTGCTATGGTCCCGGTCTGGTGACCTCCACAGAAGTCCACTCCTGCAGAAAAACAAGAGAGGGAAAATAGACCCATCTCAAAAGCTCGTCTCAGAGTGATCCTTTTGGACAAAAACAAGTTTCATAAATAAACCCCCCTCAGGGTGGGTACTCGCTGGATTCAGAGGCTAAACCAGCTTCTTAGTGTAATGGCACAATACAATAAATCTTTGTCGGTTTCCAGGCTCCCAACTCGCGGTACCAGGTTCCCACAATGATCAGGCAAGTGGTCTTTGTATTCAAACTGGATACTTTATTTTTAAAACTGTGTGTACACAGTAACTTCTTCAGAGTTGATTAACAACAACCTTTACAATCATCCTTTTATAGTTTAAGTGACTTATGACTCTACCAGTGCCTCCGCTCTGGCTGCTCCATCCCAGGCAAACATTGTATGTTCCAAGCCTAGAGGTACACTGTGTTCCATTTGCCTGCCCTGCATTCTTTGGTATCCTTTTAAAATGGCGCATGTAAAATATCATGTGGCTAACAGCCCCATTAACTAAAAAAATGACATGAGAATCTCATGCTGCATAAAAGTGCAAGGTTCTCATGTCATCTCTTGAAACGTGGCTACATTCATTCACTGCATACAACTCCCATCATCCTTACCTTGCCTGTTTCAGCGCTGCCCAGCTATTTATCCCAACTCCACCTTCTCATTGTGCAACATGGCAATGTTATTTAACGCCTTGGCGATCTCTCCCCTTCTTTGCGTGCACAATGACAGGGCAGAACGGTGTGGGGAGACAGAGACAAGAAGTGCTGTGCAATGGATGACTTTAAGCGCCTTTGCTTTCCGAAAAAAACAGAAAAGTAGTGTTTAAGAGGCATGAAATTGCTAACGGTGCACAATGAGAAGGTGGATCGGGGAAAGATATCCAGGCAGTGCTAAAAGAGGCAAGGTAAGGATGATGGGGGTTGTATGCAGTGAATGATGGTAGTGACACTTCAAGAGGCAACATGAGAACCTTGCACTTGTATGCAGCATGAGATTCTCATGTTGCCATTTTCAACACTGCAACATGGTTAATGCGGCTGTTAGCCACACAATATTTTACACGCACGTTTTAAAAGTGAACCCATACTTCCAGTTTCTTTAGGATGCGTTACCATGGTGATCCAAATTTATTGTCCGTCATTTTAATACATTTGACAGGAACTGGTGGTATTTTCATACTATTACGGGCAAAATTTCTCTTACCTGTTATACATTATAGGAAAGTACCGCATCATCCTGCCTCTTTGTATACCATTTCGAGTTACAAATCACTACTCACCATAGTCCTTCAGGTGCTGAACTGCTGTCAGCCCATCCAGTCCTCTTCAAGGGATCGGTGACTTAGTGGAGCCCATGCAAATGGACAAACCTTCTCTTTAAATCGGAAGGACGGGGACATAATTCTCTAATCTTTGGGCAGATGCATTGCCTGGTGCAGAGCCCCAAGAGGAGATCTGGTAGAGCAGCCAAGTCCAAAAATTGACAAATAAACAGAGCTGACAAACCTAAAAAAAAGACCCTATATAAAGACGTGTCCATACAATAAATAAAACCTGACTCTCATCAGATACATTATTTCGTCATTCTGCCCTACAGCTCTTACTTATTTATCTCCACTACTCTTACCAACTGGTTTATACCTATATTATCATCACTAGATCTCAAAAATATCAGGGCTCAATGGGAATTATTAGATCTTCACACCTTACATATCATATTATGTGCATTATTAGGTCTGTACCCCAACATATCCCACCTATTTATCTCCAGCACAATATCAACTGACTCATATCTATGTTCTCATTGAGCCCTGAGGGTGTCAGCGTATTCATTTTATGTATCCATTCTGCTTCTTTGCAGCACAAATGACGGTACCTATTATTGGATCATTGGGAGATGGATTCCATCCCCATAATCTGGAAATTTTCCAAACAATACTGTGGACACAATCCAAAGTGTCTTGATACACTGTGTAATTTGTCCTTTCTCACAATGTTGCAGTGGTGCTCTCCTTTCTTTCAACTGTCTTGTCATACGCCCTATGTACTGAGAGCCACAGCAGCACAATAGGAGATAGACAACAAATTTTGATTGGCAATTGATGAAGTCCCTCACTTCATATAAAATGCCTGTAGCAGAACTTTTTTTAAAAAAAAAATCCCTACAGTTGGTATATTCACCCCCATATTTAAAAAAAAATATATGTTTTGAAGGCTAGTGTAAATCATATTTTTCTCCTTTGCCATGTGCTTTTTTTGGTCTACTTTTTGCCACATGGGCATGTATATTTTTAGTCTTTGTAAAAATCACACTGGGTGTTTTTGAAATGTGTGGTTGTAACAGGGGGTCTTGTTCCAGAACAGACCAGTACTTCCTCACAAGCCTTTTAATATTCATGGCCTGAGAGTTGTACTGAGTCACGAAACTCAACACTCTTTTTTTCCTTATCCTTATCCATTTTGTCCTCTTCATCTAATAATCTCTCTTCCTTTTTTCTTTAGTTTTTTGATTTTAGTAAAGTTTTTCTGTCCAGGAGCCTGACCCTTTTATAGGCATCATTTAACCTATCTTCCTTGTACCCTGTTTCCAGAAATCCCATATGGGATATTGTTGATCCATTGAAGATTATGATTATGATCTGCCCTTAGGTAGATATTACATGCTACAGTCTTATTATATGTACTTGTCAAAATATTGTTTTCTTCGTCTATTTTGAACTTAAAATCCAAGAAATCTATTTCTGAATCATGTGTTGTCCAAGTAAAATGAAAAACAGGCTAAGTTTGATTAAAAGCCAGGCACATCTGCTCCAGGTCTGTGCGAGAGCCGTTCCAGACGACAATAATGTTATCTATATATCTTCCGTCGTATACCAAGCTCACCCGCCACCAACTTCGAGACCATGGATACCTGGCCTTCCAGAAGCCCATTACCAAATTTGCATAGCTGGGGGCAAACTTTGTACCCATGGCAGTCCCACAGACCTGGAGGAAATACTGATAAACAAAAAAACTATGTGTCAAAACAAATAGAATACTTTTGGCAATCTGCCATCTCTGGATCTTTGTTTAAGAAGTACGCAACTGCTTCCAGGCCCCACTCATGGGACATGAATGTATAGAGAGCCGTTACATCCAGAGTTGCCCATGTATACTCTTTTGCCAGTTTATCTCTTCTATATGTTCTAACACTTGTTGCGAATCTCGAATGTAAGCTGTTAATTTTGTGACATGTTTCTGCAGAATTTAATCTAAGTAGGCTGACAAGTGGGAGGTCATACTATTTATGCCAGATATAATGGGGAGCCCAGGAGGGTCAACTAATCTTTTATGATAGAAAAATGCTATTTCAGCATTTGGTAAGATAATGAAATTCCTGTTTTGTAATAATGTCCCTCCTGAGTGCCTCTTTTAACATATCTACAAATTTTTCCTGAAATTTAGACTGTGGATTTTCCTTAAGTTTCACATATGATTTAGTGTCGTTCTTTTGAGCATCTTCTTCTTACTCTGTTAACTTTGAAGAATCATGGTTGGATAATCAACCTAAGCAAGTATCAACTAGTACCTTCTGAGCAGTTCCTGTTTCTAGGTCTGAGATTCAATACCTGCCTTCAAAAGGTGTTTTTACCTCAAGAGAACATTTCAAGACAGTCCAATCCCTTCTCTCCCTACCAGAAGTTTCTGGCAGGTACTGCATGATGATTGTGGGGAAAAATGGAGGCCACAATAGAACCAGTCCCTTTCACTCTTTTTCACTTGAGACTTCTTCAATTAGATCTAATTCGCAATTGGTTCAAAAATCCAAATCTTCTTCATCATATGATAACGATATCATAGACCATGAGACAGTCTCTTCAGTGGAGCTCATAAATTCAAAACTCCTAACAGGGAAACTTTCTTCATAACAGAGTGGGAGACATCAGTCTGGTTGGATGGGGAGTGGTGTACAAACATTTCTCCATTCAAGGTCAGTGGGCTCCATTTGGAGTTCTGTATTCCGATAAACCTCTTGGAGTTATGTGCAATGTAGAATGCTCTGTTGGTATAGATATCAATCCTAACGAATCTCTCTATTCTGAGTCAGTCAGACAGTGCCACAGCAGTGGCATACATAAACCATCAAGGAGGAACAAAATGCAATGCTGCCTGGTTTTAAGAAGAGGGCATTCTTCTCTGGGCAGAGAACATTGTTCCAGCATTGTTAGCCATTTACATTCCAGGAGTGGAGAATTGGGAGGCAGATTATCTCAGACCATAGACCCAGGGGAATGAGAACTAAATCAGGAAATACTGCTTAAGATAACTAGATGGGGAGTTATAGAATACTCTGCAAAATAAAGGAGGAGATGGTGCATAACATCCTTATAGCTCTGTTTTGGACCAGGAGTTATTGGTTTCACCACCTCAAAGACATGTCTAATGCCTCTACCTCAGATTCCAGACCTCAGTTCTCAAGGTCCAATTCTCCACCACAACTTACACAACCTTGCTTTGATGGCATGGAATGTGAGACCCAAATCTTGTAAAACAAAGGCTTCAGTTCTCCAGTGAATCAAACAACGGTCAGGGCTCACAAACTGATGTCAGCTAAAATATATAACTGAGTTCTGAGAATCTGTTTCTCTTTCTGTGCTAGGAAAGATCTAGATCCCTCTTTTTTCCCATCTTCCATGTCTTCCAGAGTTCATGCAATCAGGTCTAGATGAAGGTTTAAGGGTTAACTCCCTGAAAGTCTAAGTTTCAGCTCTCTTTGCTCTTCTAGAGGAAGATTGCTTTTCTTCCAGAAATTAAAACTTTCCTTCAAGGGGTCAATAGGATAGTCCCCCACCGCTTATAGACATCCCATTTCACCATGGTATTTCAATTTAGTATTAGAGGCTTCTCCATTTGAACCTTTGCCATCAGCCCCTATCAGAGACCTCACATTGAAAAGTGTTCCTCACAGAGATTGTATCTGCAAGAAGAGTTTCTGAACTTGGTGCTCTTTCTTGTATTTCACCACACCTTTTCTTTCATCAAGATAAAGTGATTTTAAGGGCTGTTCCAGAGTTTCAAACTAGTTTCTGCTTTCCACATAAACCAGGTAGTGGTACTCCCTTCCTTATGTCCTAACTAAAGAACAAGGTTTTCATACTTTAGATGTTTAAAACAATATGTCCAAGTCACTCAGTTCTTTAGGACCTCAGACACTTTGTTTGTGATTCGAGAAGGCCCTAAAGAGGAAAGACCAACATCCAAGACAACCATTGCTTCATGGCTCAAACAGGTTATCAGATGAGCTTACAAACTAAAGTCTGTTAAAGCTTCCTTAAGAATCATAGCTAATTTTTCTAAGTCCATTGGTACTTCATTGGCCTTGAAGAACCAAGCTATGGTTGACCAGTTGAGCAAAAGCAGGCAAATTAAAATTTGGAATGTCTTCATGTTCCATGCATCCCTCAATGGTGTTAGAGAAATTGGGATTTCTCTGTCGTCCAATATGACATACAGGTACCATGGGGAGACAACAGTTCCTCCCTGTAGGCTGGAACATTTCTAGAAAAAAGTTGTGGTTGGAGTCTTCCCTTCTCCTTATCAGGCTATCCCACTAGCCCCGCCCCTGTTAGACTTGTTCCAGCAACCTGGATGAAGGCTGAGAACTTTTCTACATAGTTTTAGATTTCTTTTTTATTTTCTACTAGTTGAAGAGCCCGTGTACATGGGCCAGTGTCACCCAGCAACTGCAGCGGTGCAGTCATGCACAGTAGAGACTGCCCGCGCAGCGGCTGATACGGAGCGGGGCAATCCTAATTCAGACCTTAAGCCTCTTGTCTTCTCGCTGTAGCACGGGCAGTCTATACGACACATGACTGAAGCATGCGCAGCCGCCTCTACTGCGAATGATGGCTTCTGACAAACATACTTAGTGAATTATTATATAGGATGAGCGATATGGGGTGTCACAATTCCCCCATTAGATGGATTACCATTCCTGGCATCCCCTGGCGGATTGTCCAGCTGACAGATGCTGTTGTGGACCCTTGCAACCCTGTGGAGAGAGTCAATCATCCCTTGTTTCTCTCTCCTAACTCGGTCTGTCTGAGGCTCTGTCCTTTCAATGGTAATCTTAAGACAGAAGTCAAGTTTGGTGAGTAACCCCTTGAGTACCATGGTCCACTTGTCCCAGCGTTCCCCTCCATACAGGGGTCTTCTTGGAGTCCAGAACTCCTGCATTCATGTTGGGTATCTTATTTGGTTTGATCCAAAGGTTTTTGGAGCTTGGATGGCTGCATTTATTTAATTAACCCCTTCCATGCTAGTTTCTCCGGGTTCTGGGGCTTATTTTGACTTTTCCCTTTAGGATTGTCTGTTTTTAAGTATCCCTACATGTTCCCTTGGGTATTTGGGTAAATTCTTTCACTTTTGCAAATTTTTTTATTTGAGTTCCGCACCTTTAAAGATCACTTACCGCACTTGCTCCTATGGGACAAACTGTTTTGGGACATATCTCTGCACCTGTTTGACATACATAGTTGAGAGAGGGCTCATTCTTATGGTCTCATCTTGGCCTACGATCTGGTTCACATCCCCAGTGTCATGTGGACCACTGGGGTCCTACATGTGCAAGGTCACATGTTGCTAGGTAACATCAAAGAGAAAAGACTACGACTCCCAGAATGCCTGTTTCGCGGGCTTTCTTCTGATTGGCTGATGGTTTTACAGACGCCATTCTTGCTCTTTGCTGGAGTATCCTAGGCATAGGCTTGTCTCTCATTGCTTTCTTTCTCAGGTTAACTAACCATTCGTACTTTCTTGGGCCTTCTGAGGTGATATTTTAATCTGGGTCAGAGTATTTGAGTTTCTTATACTGTTTAGACACTTCTCCTGTTAGGATGTCAGATCCAAAGTGACATGGGGCTTGACCTAAGGCAAAGGACTCGGGGGCATGTTTGACCCTCCTCCTTGCTTACTGTTCTTCATGCCAAACGGGGCTCCCTAGAAAGTACTCAGGACATTATGCATCTCTTGTGCTGTGGCCCCTACTACACCACCCGGGGCCTCCAGCCTTGAACAAGAGCCACTCTGGGTCAAAGACTTAAAGTCCTCTATGGCACAGTTTTCGCTTTCCCTCCAGGGGGTCCTCCATTCTTGGAAAACCCCACTACTTTCAGGTGTGTGGACCCTAAGGCATCTGGCATTCCTGACCTCAATGAAACCCTTTTCTGAGGCACCTTTGGCTTAGTTGGATTAACCTCCTCAAGTTGACCACCCTATTTCCAGACTTTCTAAGTCTACTGCTCTTCCTTTGGCTGATGCTACGGCGCTCAAAGACATGACTGATAGGAAACTGGAGGCCATCCTAAAGTCTAATTTTTCTGCCTTCGGTGCTGCCCTGCGGTCTGCCTTGGCTTTTATATGAGTCACTAGAGCTATTGCCATCTGGGGTGAACAACTTACTGAGGCTGTCAGTAATGCAGCCCCTAAGGACGGCCATTTAGCCCTCTTGGCCAACATGTCTGAGGCTCAGACATATGTCACTAACACTCTTTTTGATGCTGTCAAACTTGCAGCTAAGGCTTCTGCCTTCTCTATTTCTGCTAGCTACACATTGTGGCTCAAGATTTGGCCTGCTGACCTCTCTTCTAAGAATTCACTGATTTCTCCCCCTTTTCAGGGCAAATCTCTTTTTGGGCCTGAACTAAAACAGATTTTCAGTGAGGCCAATGGAAGCAAGAGCACTCTGTTACCTCAGGTTTCCAAACACCTTAACATTGTGAGGAAACTGCATCTTTTTTGTCCCTGACAAAATGAGGTGCAAAGGCAGAGTCTGAGCGTGTCTCAAACCAACACCCTGCGCCCAACCACCAAGCCCAGACAGCAGCACCACTCAAAGCAGGCCACCGCCAAGCCTACCTCTGCATGACTTTCAGAATCCTCGTCTGCAGCTGCCTGTGGGTGGGCTCCTGCACCGTTTTTCAAACTGCTGGGCAGCATCTGTAATGGAGTGGGTTCTGCAGGTGGTTTCGGAAGGGTACATGATTGTCTTCAAACCCCTTACTCCTTACAGATTCTTCTAGTCCTGAATTCCTCTGGGCTGAGAAAAGATGTGTCTTTTCAACGAGGCGGTTCAGGCTCTCTTGGAAAAGGGAATCATGATTCTGGTTCCTCCTCAAGAGAGAGGTTTAGGTTTCAATTCAAACCTATTATTGGTGGTGGCCAAGAGGGATGGCAGCAGTCGTTCTATCTTGGACTTCAAGGATCTCAAGTCATTTTGGAGACTGCACGCTTCAAGATAGCTGCGATGACAGAGCACAAAAACTCTATGTGTCCAGGAGAAATATTGGCCTCTCTGGATTTGCGGGATGCATATCTGCATGTCCCAATTCATCCAGACAGTAAGAAGTACCTCCGTATTGCTTGTGAATTGGAGCACTTCCAGTTCACCTCTCTGCCCTTTGGGCTTACCCAGAGTCATAGGGGCATTGATTGCCTTTCTGCACACCCAGGGGTTTCAAGTGACTGCCTGTATGGACGACCTTCTGCTGGAGGCTCGGTCCAGGAAACTCCTGAACCAGCATGTCCAGGAAGGACTGTGCTCAGATTCTTCTCCACCATGGGTTGATTCTCAACAGGTTCGATACCCGTCAAAGGAAGGTTTTTCTGACAGAAGAATTCATTCAGCAAACCATGCATTTGGTGTCCCAAGCTCTGGATTGACCCTTTGCTCCGGTCTGCAAGTTCATGACCCTTGCAGGCCACATGGTGTCCACCATGGAGGCAGTTCCGTACTCCATGGCCCACACCAGGGAGTTCCAGAGATTCACTATCTGCTCTTGCCATGGGAATCCAGACCTTTTGGATCTCAGAGTGTCTCTCCCTCTGGATGTCAGGCAGGACTTGCTATGGTGACTGGACAGGTCCAACCTGGAGAAGGGGAAGCCCTTTGTGATCCATGACTGGACCTTTGTGACGACGGACGCTAGCCTAAGGGGCTGGGGAGCTGTTCTGGGTCACCTGGGAGTTCAGGGCAGATAGATTCTGCAGGAGTCACTACAGTTCATCAATGTTCTCAGGGTGAATCGGCATGCTCTGGCGTACTGATCCTTTCCACAGAGTGGTTATCCAGTCCACGTCCAGTCAGACAAAGCCACGGCTGTGGCATACATCAACAAGCAAGGCGGCACAAGAAGAGCACCCACTTGGTCATAGGTCTACTCTTTTTTGACCTGGGCAGTGTAGCCCATATGTATTCCTCTTGTCACGTAATATCAGATAAAACATTCAATACATGTTGTGAGTCTCTAATGTCTGAAAGTAAGTTAAAGACAAATTTTTGTAGTAAGTAAGCAATACATGCAGATAGATTGGAGGTAAAAGAATTAAGAACATAAATTATTGGTCTTCCTGGGGGGGGGAGTTGAGGGTCTTTATGTAGTTTTGGTATATGATAGAAAAAGGGAGGATCTGCATGTTCCAAAAAATCTATTGAAATTTGTGTTTGTTAAGTATGCCCAACTCCAACGCTTACTCCAACAAGTTTCATAAGAGGTCATGGTATATTACTGATAGATTATATGAGAATTTCTGGTAGGATTCTGCATCCGAAAGTAGTCTGCATGTGTTACGGTTTTTCTGACACTCAGACCAGGTTGTAAAGTAAAAACACAGTTTATTGAAACAAAATGATAAACAGTGCCCCTATGGGCCAGTATAGGTAAGAACAATACTGACAAATACAGACAATGTATAGGTAATATAAACAGAGGATTAAATATAGCTAAAGGCTGTAGCTACCCCAAAAGGTTAACAGGAGCAACTGGTGAGGCTCAGGCTAGATTGGCCAACGCCCAGGAGATATATCAGTCTCTGGAGAACAGTCTCTAGATGTAGAGCCAGGAACACAGGATCAGCACTGTATCACTCTCTAAGCAGAAGCAGGATGCGCCCCTGTTGCTCTGAGCTGAGCCAGTACCACCACCGTGGGCTAGGAGGAATGCTACTGCCAAATCTGATGTAACCAGAATAGGAATCGCCTAGAATGAGTAGTGAGTAACCCTGCGTGTGCCAAGGATAGTATACAAGCCCTTGGGATGCCACAGTAGATGGTAGTTGCCCAAGCTACGAAGAGCCAATGCACACTTTGTACACACTGTACACTTTGAGAGAATGAGAGACGGGCCCAGGTACCCTTCCGGTGTCGCACAGAATCCTATAGCAACAGCGAACAGACTGCCGGCACCAACCGGCGTGATCACGGTGCACCCCGAACACCCGGACAAGCGGAGCTCTGCAAGGACTGGTATAGTGTCAAGAGGAGACTCAAAGTGTAACGGCTCAGAGAACCAACAGGAGCTTGGCAAGCTGAACAAGTGGCACGTAATCGGAGACTACAGGCACTGCAAGGGTTAATCTGGTACATTTAAAAGAGCAATGCTCAGCGAGTACAAGGCAGGCAACCTCGGCTACAGCTAAATGAGCGAGAGAGGAAACAGAGAAACAGTTCAGAATGTCGCCAGCGCAACCGGAGGACACTGGAGCAGCAACCGGACAGGAGCGATAACCGGAACCGGATGACACAGCCGCTGGAACACCACCGGAGAGCGGATCAATCACGGAGCAGGATCAGGAGCCAGAACTGGGTCGAATCACGGAGCAGGGTCGTCAGCCAGAGCCGGGTCAGATCACGGAGCAGGGTCTTCAGCCAGAGCCGGGTCAGATCACAGTGCAGGGTCGTCAGCCAGAGCCGGGTCAAATCACGGAGCAAGGTCGTCAGCTAGAACCGGGTCAAATCACGGAGCAGGAACAGGAGAAGAGTCAGACTAGCCGGGTCGGTACACAGGAGACACTGGAAATCAGCAACAAGGCGCAGCAACAGGAACACCACGAAAGGGCAACTGACAAGTGCCCAAACCCCAGCATATAAAGGCACATCCTGGGCGGGCCAATCAGACTCCTCCAATGCAAAGGTACACAGTCAGAGATTGACAGGGAATCACGGGGACCGTGATAGTACCCCCCTCTCAAAGACCCCCTCCCCTGCCAGAGGGTCTAGGTTTAAGAGGATATTTAGAGTGAAAGCTGTGCATCAGTCGTGGAGCATGTAGATCCTTATGATCAACCCAAGATCGCTCCTCAGGCCCATAACCTTTCCAGTGGACCAAATATTGCAACTTGCCTCTAAATCTCCTGGAGTCAATAATGCTCTGAATTTCGTACTCCTCTTGGCCTTGTACATCCACCGGCCCAGGAACCACCGGAGTGGTAGTATAACGGTTGCAAACCAAGGGCTTAAGAAGAGACACATGAAACACGTTATGAATACGCATAGTCCTAGGGAGCTCCAATGCGTATGCCACGGGGTTGACCTTGCGAATAATCTTAAAGGGCCCAATGAACCGGGGAGCCAGTTTGTTCGAAGGCACTTGCAGGTTAAGATTCCTGGAGGAAAGCCATACCCTGTCCCCAACCTGGTAGGAGACCGCTGGTAGCCGTCTGCGATTAGCCTGCCACTGATGTCTCAGGAAGGACTGACTGAGGGACCATTGTACCTGTGCCCAAGTGGAACGGAGCTGCTCCATGTGTTCATCCAGAGCGGGAATCTGTTGGGACTGAAATGAGTCTGGGAGTAGACAGGGTTGGAACCCATAATCAACCAGGAATGGAGAACTCCCAGACGATGAATTAACCGCACAGTTCCTGGCGAACTCCGCCCATGGCAACAGGTCGGGCCAGTTATCATGATGATCAGTAACGAAGCAACGCAAAAACTGCTCAAGTCCCTGATTGGCATGCTCAGCGGCCCCATTGGTCTGGGGATGGTAGGCAGAGGAAAATAACAATTGAATGCCCATCTGGCCACAGAATGCCCTCCAGAATCTAGGCACCAATTGGCTTCCTCGATCCGACACTATCACTCTGGGAACCCCGTGCAAGCGGAATACCTCCCTGGCAAAAATCACTGCCAATTCCTGGGCCGAAGGGAGGCCAGAGAGGGGCACGAAATGAGCCATTTTAGAGAACCTATCTACCACCATCAGGATAAACGTGTAGCCCTTAGATAAAGGCAGCTCTCCCAAGAAATCAATAGAAATATGGGACCAGGGACGGTCACCATTGGGTACTGGTTGGAGTAACCCCACGGGAAGATGTCTGGGAGTTTTAGCATGGGCACAGGTGGCACAGGCAGTGGTAAATGCGGAGCAGTCCGCTCTCAGGGAAGGCCACCAGAATGTTCGTGACAATGACCAAACCAACTGATCCCTGCCAATGTGCCCGGCTGCCTTAGATGAGTGATAGGTCTCGAGTAACTGGGTACGAAAAGGTTTGTCCAGCTGGGGTTTCGGGAGGTGCCCGTGCTTGTGAAGCCATGATTTGCTCCCCCAGTGGCGAAGTGATGTTGGTACGAATAGTAGCCAGGATCCTATCTGGCTGAATTATAGGCACCGGGGCTTCATCCCTCTCAATATCTGTGCAGAATTGTCTGGAAAGAGCATCTGCCCTAATATTTTTGGACCCCGGCAAGTAGGAGACTATGAAATTAAATCTAGACAAGAAGAGAGCCCAACGAGCCTGGCGAGAAGACAGCCTTTTGGCCTCAGACAAGTAAATCAGATTTTTATGGTCAGTGAGGATTAAGACTGGGGTCCTAGTGCCCTCCAGGAGATGTCGCCATTCTTTCAAAGCCAAGATGATAGCCAACAATTCCCTATCACCAATTTCATAATGGCTTTGGGCACTAGAAAGCTTTTTGGAAAAAAATCTGCACGGTCTCAGATTACCTCCCTCTCTGGGTCGTTGGGAGAGAACTGCCCCTACCCCAACCTCGGAGGCATTGACTTCTAGGGTAAAAGGCAGGGTAGGATTAGGATGGCACAGAATAGGGGCAGATGTGAATGCCTGCTTGAGGGTCACGAAGGTCAGCTGCCTCAGACCATTGAGAGGGATTTGCGCCCTTATGCGTCAGGTCAGAGAGAGGTTTAGTAATGGTAGAAAAGTTCTGAATAAATTTTCTGTAATAGTTGGCAAAGCCCAGGAATCTTTGAATAGCTTTTAACCCCTTGGGTCGTGGCCATTTAAGAACTGCAGCCAACTTTTCTTGGTCCATAGCTATGCCATCCTTGGATATAATGAAACCAAAAAAAGGTACTTGAGAACAGTGAAATTCACACTTTTCTAGTTTACAGAACAATTTGTTCTTGCGCAAACGAAGCAATACCTCAGAAACATCCTGGATATGCTGGGTTAAATTAGCTGAGTGAATCAAAATATCGTCCAGATATACCACTACACAAGACTGTAACATATCGCAGAAGATATCGTTGATGAACTCCTGAAATACGGCAGGTGCATTACATAATCCGAATGGGATATCTAGGTATTCGTAGTGCCCTGACCTTGTATTGAAGGCTGTCTTCCACTCATCACCGGCCCTTATTCTTATTTAATTGTAGGCGGCTCGTAAATCGAGTTTTGTGAAAAAAGAGGAGCCTTTCAACCTATCAAATAACTCTGTGATGAGTGGAATGCGGTACGCATTTTTGGACATAATCTTATTGAGTCCACGGTAGTCAATACAAGTTTGCAATTCGCCATTTTTCTTTTTCACAAAAAAGAACTCTGCACCTGCTGGAGAGGATGATTTGAGAATAATCCCTCGTTTGAGAGCATCCTCAATATATTCTTCCATTGCCTTAGTCTCATCACAGGACAATGGGTACGTCCTACCCCTCGGGGGCACCACTCCCGGGGGCAAATCAATAGCGCAGTCACATGGCAGATGCTGCGGCAGAGAGCTAGCCTCCCCTTTACTGAAAACGTCACTGAACTTGCTGTACTCAGTTGGCACAGAAGGGGAGTGTCACGGTTTGTTAAGACACTCAGACAATAGATTTTGGTAAAAGCATAACTTTATTAAAAAGTTAAAGCACTCCCCATAGGGTTCACATACATGTACATACAATATAGATAGCAACTGAGAAATAGAACAGGTTCTACCAGCCTTGCCTATAATACCGAGCAAGGCAACCTAGGAGGCTATAAGGAATAGCAATAGCAGGCTCTACCGAGTTTGCCTATACCGGGTAAGGCAACCGTGAGGTGGAATATACTGGTTCTACCGGCCTTACCAATAGCAGGCAAGGCAGCCTGGGAGATACTGAGAATAGGCTCTACCGGCCTTGCCAATACCTGGTAAGGCAACCGTGAGATGGAATATATCGGTTCTACCGGCCTTACCAATACCGGGCAAGGCAGCCTCAGTGAATACTGTGAAGAGGCTCTACCGGTCCTGCCAATACCGGGTAAGGCAACCGTGAGATGGAATGTACCGGTTCTACCGGCCTCACCACTACCGGGCAGGACAGCCCCAAAGGAGGAGATAACCAGCGTCCGCACGCTGGAACCAACAGTCTAATTTGTACCAGGTTTAATGGAGTAAACCAGCACCCGCGCGCTGGGACCAACAGTAAGATCTACCACCAGCTTAAGTGGAGTAAACCAGCGTCCGCACGCTGGGACCAGCAGGATAGTATACCACCAGGTATAATGGAGTAACTCAGCGTCCGCACGCTGGGACCAACAGGAAAATATGCCACCAGGTTAAATGGAGTTAACCAGCGTCCGCACGCTGGGACCAGCAGTATAATCTGTCACCAGGTATAATGGAGTAAACCAGCGTCCGCACGCTGGGACCAACAGGATAATCTGCCACCAGGTTTAATGGAGTAAACCAGCGTCCACACGCTGGGACCAATAGTATAATCTGTCACCAGGTTTAATGGAGTAAACCAGCGTCCGCACGCTGGGACCAACAGGATAATCTGCCACCAGATTTAAAGGAGTTAACCAGCGTCCGCACGCTGGGACCAACAGTATAATATGCCACCGGGTTTAATGGAGTTAACCAGCATCCGCACGCTGGGACCAACAGTATAATCTGTCACCAGGTATAATGGAGTAAACCAGCATCTGCACGCTGGGACCAACAGGATAATCTGCCACCAGGTATAATGGAGTTAACCAGCGTCCGCACGCTGGGACCAACAAGATAATCTGCCACCAGGTTTAATGGATTAACCAGTGTCCGCACGCTGGGACCAACAGTAAAAATATCGCCGAGGCGAGAGAGTGAGCAATGTCACCAAGCGACTACCGGATGGGAACTCTGAGGCTAGGTGAAGGTGGAGCACAGCGAACACCGCTGATTAAACAGCAACCGGAACAAACCAGACGGAACAACCAGAGCATCAGTCGTCACGGAGGGGTCAAACCGGAGAGGCAAGCAGACTGGAACAGGAACAGATGAAATCAGGAACACTGGAACTCAAGATTCAGTAGCTGAAGACTCTGGGACACTGGAACAAGCCTCAAGCAGTGAGACAGACTGGAACACAGGACTCTGCAGCTCTGAACTCTGGAACACTGGGACAGGCCCAAACAGTATGACAGGAAGAACAAACAGGTACTGTTAGAGACACCACGAAAGGGCAACCAAAGGGTGCCTGAGCTGAGTCTAAATAGGCAGTCAGAGGCGGGCAGACAATAGACAGCCAATTGGAGCCCCTGCAGGTGATAGACAGTGTATAGCACCAATCACGGGCACCGTGATAGTACCCCCTTTCAAACACCCCCTCTCCTAGAATGGGGTCTAGGCTTCTGAGGGTACTTGGCATGAAAATTTCGTAATAATCTTGGTGCATGAAGGTCCTTACTGTCCACCCAAGATCTATCCTCAGGACCATAGCCTTTCCAATGCACCAAGTACTGTACCTTTCCTCTAAGCCTACGGGAGTCAATGATACTCTGTACCTCGTATTCCTCTTGCCCTTCAACCTCAACGGGCCCTGGCATTACGGATGTCGTAGTGTAACGGTTGCACACCAGAGGTTTAAGGAGAGACACATGAAATACATTGTGAATGCGCATGGATGCAGGTAAATCCAATGCATAGGAAACAGGGTTAATTTTGCAAATGATTCTGTAAGGACCAATGAATCGAGGTGCCAACTTATTAGATTAGACTTGGAGTTTCAAGTTTTTAGAAGACAGCCATACTCTATCCCCAGCTTGGAAGGAAACCGCTGGAAGCCTCCTGCGATTAGCATGGCGCTGATGGCGCTGTAAGGACTGACCTAGTGCCCTCTGAACTTGTGCCCATGTGGAACGGAGTTGCTCGATATGCTCGTCTAGAGCTGGAATCTGCTGTGTCTGAAAGCAATCCGGGAGCAGGCAGGGTTGGAAGCCATAATTAATCAGAAATGGAGAGCTCCCGGATGAAGAATTAACCGCACAATTCCTGGCGAACTCCGCCCAAGGCAACAAGTCGGCCCAATCGCCATGATGTTCAGTCACAAAACATCGCAGATACTGTTCGAAGCCTTGATTGGCACGCTCAGCGGCCCCATTAGTCTGGGGATGATATGCAGAGGAAAAAGATAGCTGTTTGCCCATCTGTTCACAAAACGCCCTCCAGAATCCTGATACAAACTGGCTCCCCCTGTTGGACACCAGTACCCTGGGTACCCCATGCAACCGGAACACCTCTCTAGCAAACACCATTGCCAGTTCTTTAGCAGAGGGAAGGCCATGGAGAGGTATGAAATGAGACATTTTAGAAAACCTGTCTACCACCATCAATATAAAGGAATACCCTCTAGACCTGGGCAATTCTCCCATAAAATCGATAGAGACATGAGACCAAGGACGTTCGCCATTAGGCACTGGCTGGAGCAATCCCACTGGGAGATGTCTAGGGGTTTTGGCACGGGCACAGGTGGCACAGACATTGGTAAAATCGGCACAATCAGATCTCATAGAAGGCCACCAAAATAATTGAGAGATGGACCATAACAACTGGTCCCTACCAATATGTCCCGCAGCCTTAGAGGAATGGTAGGTTTCAAGTAATCGAGTACGGAGTGGTTCAGCGACAAAACATTTGCCTACAGGAGTTTCATGGGGAGCAGAGGCCTGAGAGGCCAAGATCTCATCCCCAAGTGGAGAAGTGATACTAGTACGTATGGTGGCCAAAATACGGTCAGGTTGAATAATAGCTGCTGGTGCTTCTACTCTGTCAGTCTCAGCCTCAAATTGTCTTGACAAAGCATCAGCCCTAATATTCTTTGATCCAGGCAAGTATGATACAATGAAATTGAATCGAGAAACGAATAATGCCCATCGCGCTTGGCGAGAGGACAATCTTTTGGCCTCAGAGAGATATGTCAGATTCTTATGATCAGTCAGAATCAAAACAGGATTTTTAGTGCCTTCAAGTAAATGACGCCATTCCTTCAGAGCGAGGATAATGGCCAATAACTCTCTATCACCAATCTCATAATGGCTTTGGGCTCCCGTTAATTTCTTTGAAAAGAACCCACAGGGTCTGAGTGAGCCACCTTTGACTTGTCGTTGAGAGAGTACTGCCCCAACTCCGATATCTGAGGCGTCAACCTCCAAGGTGAACGGAAGTAATGGATTGGGATGGGATAACACAGGAGCATTAGCAAAGGCTACCTTCAGTTTCTCAAAGGCCTCTTCCGCAGCCACTGGCCAAAGAGCTGGGTTAGCGCCCTTATGAGTGAGGTCAGTCAGGGGTTTCACAATGGAAGAGAAATTCTTAATAAACTTCCTATAATAATAGGCAAACCCTAGAAATCGTTGGATGGCTTTCAGACTCTTAGGTTTAGGCCACTGTAGGACTGCCGTCAATTTTTCTTTGTCCATGGCAATACCGTCTTTGCCAATTATAAACCCCAAAAACGGTACACTGGTTTTGTGGAACTCACATTTCTCCACTTTACAGAATAACTTATTGTTTCGTAATCGCCGCAGTACTTCAGACACATCCTTGATGTGTTGTGACAAGTCTTTAGAGTGGATGAGTATGTCGTCGAGGTAGACTACAACACAAGACTGTAACATATCTCTGAGGACATCGTTAATTAGTTCTTGAAAAACTGCGGGGGCATTACACAGACCAAATGGCATAACTAGATATTCGTAGTGCCCGGATCTCGTGTTAAAGGCAGTTTTCCACTCATCACCGGCTCTGATTCGTACCAAATTGTAGGCAGCACGTAGGTCCAATTTGGTGAAAATCGAGGAACCCTTGAGTCTATCAAAAAGCTCGGTGATGAGTGGTATCGGGTAAGCATTTTTTGCCATCAGCTTATTTAACCCACGGTAGTCAATGCAAGGACGCAATTCGCCATTTTTCTTTTTAACAAAAAAGAACCCGGCCCTGGCCGGAGAGGTAGATTTCCTAATGATCCCTCTATTAAGGGCATCAGAAATATATTCTTCCATAGCTTGGTTCTCCTCGCAAGACAATGGGTACGTGCGTCCCCTAGGTGGCACCGTTCCTGGTGATAATTCGATGCGACAGTCATATGGTCTGTGCTGAGGTAAGGCGCAAGCCTCTCCCTTACTAAAAACATCGCTAAATTGCTGATAGACATCAGGTATTGAAGGGGAGGTGCACAAGACCTTAACGGGATGGGTGACGCAATTCTACATACAGAACTGAGACCAAGCAGAAATCTCGCATTTTTGCCAATCGAATTGTGGATTATGCAACTGTAACCAAGGGAACCCCAATATTACGGCATGATGAGGAGAGTTAATTAACTGAAACTGCTGCTCCTCCCTGTGGAGAGCCCCAATAGTCATGGATAATGGCATAGTTTCAAACATAACCTGAGCGGGTACCAGGGGTCTGCCATCAATCGCTTCAATAGCCAGAGGGGTTTCTCTTTCAATGCGTGGCACCCCATGCAATTCAGCAAAGGTATTATCCATAAAATACCCAGCTGCACCAGAATCGACTAGGGCCAAAACCTCCACAGAGCGCTGTGCCCAGGACAATACCACCTGTATGGTGGGTTTAAGAGCGCCAATCATTGGGGACGATTGCACACCACCTAGGGCCTGTCCCCCAAGGTACCCGAGGTGTGTTCGTTTCCCGGACGTACCGGACAAGATCTTAACAGGTGCCCATTCTTACCGCAGTATAAACACAACCCTTGTTTCCTGCGATATGTTCTCTCCTCCTTGGTTAACCTAGTGAAACCCACTTGCATAGGTTCCCCTGGTTCCTGTATAGGCACACTAGGTTTAGCTGCCAAGGGGGAGGTGGGTGGGAAAAATGTGTTACTAGACCCACTATTCTTAGATCGCATCTTACGATCTCTGGCAGTTACTCTCTCCCGTATTCTGGAGTCAATTAGAATAACATATTCAATATAATCATCAAGATCAGTAGGCAGATCTATTGCTGCAATTTCGTCTTTGATCTGGTCACCCAAACCTTGGGCAAATGCTGCCAACAGAGCCTCTTTATTCCACCCTACCTCTGTTGCCAAGGTGCGAAATTCGATGGCATAGTCGCCCACCGTGCGCCTGCCCTGTTGTATCTCCATAAGACGTTTAGCAGCAGAGGTGGTTCTGCCAGGAGGCTCAAATACTCTCCGAAAGGATTGCACAAATTCACTGAAATTCTTAGTGCAAGGTTTAGCATTTTCCCACAACGGGTTAGCCCAAGCCAATGCTCTACAGTCAGCAAGGATAACATGAACCCAACCTTGCTGCGATCATTCTGAAACGAATGTGCTGTCAATTCCATAAAAATTTCCAGCTGATTGATGAACCCTCTGCAGAGTTGGGGGTCTCCATCATATCTTAGTGGTAAGGGTGCAGAAGCCGTTAACCCTTTTATTGCAGCCCCAAGGGCCCTAGTCTCATTCTATGGTGTCTGACTGGGCAAGACCACCGGGTTGGAACCGGACTTATCAGCAAGTACTGTGCGTTCAAGAATAGTTTGAATGGCAACTGCCAACTGATCCAAACGTTGCTCGCGCATATCCATCCTCCAATGGATATTCTGCATAGTACCATCACTCTTAGTGTCTGAGGTCATGGCCCTTTTGTACTGTCACGGTTTGTTAAGACACTCAGACAATAGATTTTGGTAAAAGCATAACTTTATTAAAAAGTTAAAGCACTCCCCATAGGGTTCACATACATGTACATACAATATAGATAGCAACTGAGAAATAGAACAGGTTCTACCGGCCTTGCCTATAATACCGAGCAAGGCAACCTAGGTGGCTATAAGGAATAGCAATAGCAGGCTCTACCGACCTTGCCTATACCGGGTAAGGCAACCGTGAGGTGGAATATACCGGTTCTACCGGCCTTACCAATAGCGGGCAAGGCAGCCTGGGAGATACTGAGAATAGGCTCTACCGGCCTTGCCAGTACCTGGTAAGGCAACCGTGAGATGGAATATACCGGTTCTACCGGCCTTACCAATACTGGGAAAGGCAGCCTCAGTGAATACTGTGAAGAAGCTCTACCGGTCCTGCCAATACCGGGTAAGGCAACCGTGAGATGGAATGTACCGGTTCTACCGGCCTCACCACTACCGGGCAGGACAGCCCCAAAGGAGGAGATAACCAGTAGCTGAAGACTCTGGAACACTGGAACAAGCCTCAAGCAGCGAGACAGACTGGAGCACATGACTCTGCATCTCTGGACTCTGGAACACTGGGACAGGCCCAAACAGTATGACAGGAAGAACAAACAGGTACTGTCAGAGACACCACGAAAGGGCAACCAAAGGGTGCCTGAGCTGAGTCTAAATAGGCAGTCAGAGGCGGGCAGACAATAGACAGCCAATTGGAGCCCCTGCAGGTGATAGACAGTGTATAGCACCAATCACGGGCACCGTGATAGGGAGGTACACATAATCGAGATAGACAGTGATTAGTGCAGTATTCTGACCATGACTTGACTTCACATGTCTGCCAGTCAAACTGGGGATTGTGCACTGTCAACCAAGGGAACCCCAGAATGACCGCATGATGGGGTGAGTGAATAATCTGGAAAAAACCTCCTCCTTGTGGAGGGCCCCCACTGCCATAGTAAGGAGAATAGTCTCCATCGTGATAAGTGCTGGTTCAATAGGTCTGCCATCAATAGCCTCAATGGCTAGCGGAGTATCTCTTTTAGACAGAGGAATATTATGTCTTTCAGCAAATGCCTGGTCCATGAAATAGCCAGCTGCGCCAGAATCTACCAGGGCTAGTACCTCCACAGCTTGGTCGCCTAGGAGAAAACTCACAGGTATAGTGGGTTTCATGGAGCAAGGATCTGAGGACGACTGTACACCACCTAGGGCCTGTCCCCCAAGGTACACTAGGTGCGTGCGTTTCCCGGACGCACCGGACATGTGCGTAATAAATGCCCACCTTTGCCACAATACAGGCATAATCCTTGTCTTTTGAGATATGCCCTCTCCTCCCTGGTCAATCTAGTGAAACCAATCTGCATAGGTTCCCCAGTATCAGGTACACGGTCAGGTGGAATGGGAGGAGAGGGTGGGTTAAGCAATCTCTCATGCCCATGGGTTTTGGAACTCGCCTTTTTAACCAAGCACCTCTCGCGCATGCGAGTATCAATGAGTATCACATAATCGATGTACTCATCCAAATCGGTAGGTACCTCCCTGGCAGCTATTTCCTCTTTGATAGCATCTGAAAGCCCTTGGGCAAATGCTGCCAGGAGTGCCTCATTATTCCATGCCACCTCTGCAGCTAGAATCCGAAATTCTATAGCATAGTCAGCCACAGTATGATCGCCCATCTGAATTGTCAACAGTTTTTTGGCCGCAGAGGTAGCTCGCCCAGGTGTCTCAAACACTCTACGGAACTGTTTAACAAATTCTTTAAAGCACAACGTGCAAGGTTTAGCCTGTTCCCATAAAGGATTGGCCCATGCCAGAGCTTTGCCAGTTAAAAGGGATACCATGAACCCCACCTTGCTACGGTCATTCGGGAAGGCATGAGGTGTGAGTTCTAGGAATATCTCTAGCTGGTTAAGGAAACCCCTGCAGAGTGTGGGTTCGCCATTAGCGGTAATGGCGCCGCTGCTGTTAAACTTCTCAGGGGAGCCAAGCATTGCCCGGTAGTATTATCCTGTGTCATAACTGGGGGGACCACCGGATTTTGATTCGGTTTATCAAGATGTACCGTCTGTTCAAGCAAGGTCTGCATGGCCAATGCCAACTGATCTAAGCGTTGCTCGTGAACATCCATCCTCCAGTGGAGGTTCTGTGTATTACTGTCACTTTTCCTGTCTGAGGTCATGGCCCTTTCGTACTGTTACGTTTTTTCTGACACTCAGGCCAGGTTGTAAAGTAAAAACACAGTTTATTGAAACAAAATGATAAACAGTGCCCCTAGGGGCCAGTATAGGTAAGAACAATACTGACAAATACAGACAATATATAGGTAATATAAACAGAGGATTAAATATAGCTAAAGGCTGTAGCTACCCCAAAGGGTTAACAGGAGCAACTGGTGAGGCTCAGGCTAGATTGGCCAACGCCCAGGAGATATATCAGTCTCTGGTAAACAGTCTCTAGATGTAGAGCCAGGAACACAGGATCAGCACTGTATCACTCTCTAAGCAGAAGCAGGATGCGCCCCTGTTGCTCTGAGCTGAGCCAGTACCACCACCGTGGGCTAGGAGGAATGCTACTGCCAAATCTGATGTAACCAGAATAGGAATCGCCCAGAATGAGTAGTGAGTAACCCTGCGTGTGCCAAGGATAGTATACAAGCCCTTGGGATGCCACAGTAGATGGTAGTTGCCCAAGCTACGAAGAGCCGATGCACAGTGCAGTGCAGATGGAACTGTACACTTTGAGAGAACGAGAGACGGACCCAGGTACCCTTCCGGTGTCGCACAGAATCCTATAGCAACAGCGAACAGACTGCCGGCTCCAACCGGCGTGATCACGGTACACACCGGACAAGCGGAGCTCTACAAGGACTGGTATAGCGTCAAGAGGAGACTCAAAGTGTAACGGCTCAGAGAACCAACAGGAGCTTGGCAAGCTTAACAAGTGGCACGTAATCGGAGACTACAGGCACTGCAAGGGTTAATCTGGTACATTTAAAAGAGCAATGCTCAGCGAGTACAAGGCAGGCAACCTCGGCTACAGCTAAATGAGCGAGAGAGGAAACAGAGAAACAGTTCAGAATGTCGCCAGCGCGACCGAAGGACACTGGAGCAGCAACCGGACAGGAGCGATAACCGGAACTGGATGACACAGCCACTGGAACACCACCGGAGAGTGGATCAATCACGGAGCAGGATCAGGAGCCAGAACCGGGTCGAATCACAGTGCAGGGTCGTCAGCCAGAGCCGGGTCAAATCACGGAGCAAGGTCGTCAGCCAGAACCGGGTCAAATCACGGAGCAGGAACAGGAGAAGAGTCAGACTAGCCGGGTTGGTACACAGGAGACACTGGAAATCAGCAACAAGGCGCAGCAACAGGAACACCATGAAAGGGCAACTGACAAGTGCCCAAACCCCAGCATATAAAGGCACATCCTGGGCGGGCCAATCAGACTCCTCCAATGCAAAGGTACACAGTCAGAGATTGACAGGGAATCACGGGGACCGTGATAACATGCCTCTGTCAAATATGTGATAGAGTCTTGCATGAAAATGGCTCTTCCTTTGTCCGCCTCTCGTATGGTGATAGATTCGTCGGAGGCGAGATCTTTTAGAGTTTTTCATTCCCTTTTACTCAGATTATCTTTCACCTTCAGTATTTTGTTGTTTTTGACCTTGGTATTAAACTCTTTCATAACCATGTTGAAAAAAGTATCTACATAAGCCACTTTATATTGGGTGTGAATAAACTGAGAGTGTTTCCTAAACGGCGTATGTGATATACGTTCCATATCTTGTTGGATATTGCTGGTTGTGTCTGTTTCCACATTATTTTCCAATAGAAGGGATTCTAATATAGATAAATGTTCCCAGTCTCCTTCTTTTAATTTATTCCCTTTCCCTTCAGTTGTCTCCCATATTGGTTCTTTGGCCTTTTTTATTGCAAAATATCTGTGTAGGGAAAGTGTAGACTGGTGCAAACTCCAATCCCTTATCCAGTAGGATTTTTCATCTTCATGAAGATGAAAAATCCCTACTGGAGTGATAGTATCACAATTCTGGCAATATCTGGGATATTGAGCACTTGTAGAAAGAAAAGTCAGAGATGCTCAACTAGGCTCATGAGCTAGCAAATACATTCAAGAAGCTCACTGGGACTGTGTCCTCGCGCCCAGTGTGCAATATCTTTTAGCTCACTAATGCTATATACAGAGAGGAAATCTTCTGAAGCATATTATACTGATTCTGCCAAACAACAGCCCAGCTACAAAATGCCAGACAATTCCTCTCTGAACAAGAGAAACAGCTAACCCCAGATATACATTTAGGCCTTCTTGGGTCTCATTGGTGAAGTGCAGCTGATTTCTCTAGGCACTGTGAGCAAGGGGTCCATGTCTGGATTCCCCTCATTACTCTTAGGGTGACCAACCCCAAGAACAATTTGCATATGTAGAAAGAAAATCAGAGATGCTCAACTAGGCTCATGAGATAGCAAATACATGCAAGAAGTTCACTGGGACTGCGTCCTCCCACCCAGGGTGCAATCTCTTTTAGCTCACCAGTGGCATACACAGAGAGAAAATCTTCTGAAGCATATACATTGTTCCAGCCACAAAATGCCTGACAATTCCTCTCAGAACAAGGGAAATATTCTTAGGGTGACAAACCCCAAGATCAATTTGCATATGTAGAAAGAAAAGTCAGAGATGCTCAACTAAGCTCATGAGCTAGCAAATACATGCAAGAAGCTCACTGGGACTGTGTCCTCGTGCCCAGAGTGCAATCTTTTTTAGCTCACCAGTGCCATACACAGAGAGAAAATCTTCTGAAGCATATCATACTGGTCCTGCAAAATAACGGTCCAGCCACGAAACACCAGCCAATGCCTCTCTGAACAAGGGAAACAGCTAAACTCAGACATACATTTTGGCCTTCTTGGGCATTGTCAGTGACATGCAGATGACCCCCTATAGACACTGTGAGCAAGGGGTCCACGTCTGGATTCCCCTCATTAATCTTAGGGTGACCAACTCCAAGAGCAATTTGCATATGTAGAAAGAAAAGTCAGAGATGCTCAACTAGGCTCATGAGCTAGCAAATACATGCAAGAAGCTCACTGGGACTGTGTCCTCACACCCAGAGAGCAATCTCTTTTAGCTCACCAGTGCTGTATACATAGAGAGAATTTTCTGAAGCATATCATACTGGTCCTGCCAAATGATAGTCCAGCCACAAAATGCCAGACAATTCTTCTCTGAACAAGGGAAACAGCTAACCCCAGATGTACGTTTTGGCATTTTTGGGCCTCGTCGATGAGGTGCAGCTGATTCTTCTAGGCACTGTGAGCAAGGGTCCACATTTGGATTCCCCCCATTACTCTTTACATGACTAATCCCAAAAGCAATTTGCATATGTAGAAAGAAAGGTCAGAGATGCTCAACTAGGCTCATGAACTAGCAAATACATGCAAAAAGAGCTCATTGGGATTGTGTCTTCACGATCTAGATTTCAAATTCCCTGTTGGGTGGCCAGTGGTGGCCATTCAATGTACTTCTCCACCTTTTGCATCTCACACCCACCCCCCAAAAAAAACAGTAGACAGTCCCCTCCTCCCCACACTGGTCAGCCCCCTCACCACCTCCATCTTTCCAAATATCTCAGAATCATTATTGCTGGACTAGGTTTAAACCCGATTTCATACTCAAACCACTAATTCTGCATCGGCTCAGCATCTTTAGCTTCTAAATACCTAGTTCCTCCTCATATCATTCAAAGGCTGGGCAGATGGCACTCATCGTATTTCTCAAGATACATTCCCGACCCCACTTGTAAATCAGGCTAGCCCTCACCTCCTTGGCCAAACAGAATTCCGCCATGCCTTCCTTCCATGTTCCTTTTTTGTGCAAGTAATTAAAACAACTTGCTAACTGTTTTGGCTTACTAACTTCTTATTGTCCTCTAGTCAGGCTTATCACATTGTTTCTTCACTGGGACCCGGATGTTCCCAGAGACTTCACAAGATTGTACGATCCACCCGCTTACTCAAACCCCACTGGAAGTAGAAAGCTTTGCCTGACTTTGTTGGAGGGGCTGCAAGCCTACAAATATTGGGCAGCAGCCCTTCCCACTGGGTTCATTCTGTCACGAGCCCCCTGTTTACCGGAAATCCCCCTCTTTCTCTACACATCTTAGGTGAGCCATCTAGTCAGGCTTACCATGTGTTAAACACAATAAAATATTTTAGGTTAACTTAAGTTGAATTTATGTCTGCATATGCTTTTCTTTAAAACCTTCCTACAAAGGTTTATGGTTATGTTTACATGGGCAGCTTTTTTGTAGCAGTGAAATCACAATGTAAAAACAGATGCAGGGATGCTCAATCCTGCCCTCAGGCCACCTCAACAGGGCAGGTTTTCTGTTTCAGTTGCACTTTTTAGGCCACACCATAAAAATCTTCCTAATTAAATAGAGGTAGTTACAATGAGTCAGCCACTGATTACCTATCTGATATCAAACAAGATTATCCCAAAAACCTTACTTGTTGGCGTACCCTGCTGACCAGTGTTGAGAAACATTGCTCTAGTTCAGAGGTTCTCAATCCGAGCCCTCAGTGGCCACTAACAGACCAGGACTTAGGAATTTCCCTGCTAAAACACGTGTGTTGATCAGAGGCTCAGTCATATTGATTAACTCACCTGTGCTCTTAACCCCTTAATGACGCGGCGTGGTCACTCAACGACCACGGAGAATTTTTCTTTTTTTTTCGTTTCCTGTTCCAGACTCCCCGAATGGCGTACAGCCACGGGGGAAGCCCGGAATTCCATGATGGTCATAGTATGTCATGGGTCGTTAACTTAGATCGACCCATGATGTACTATGACCGTCAAGAGTTGTTAAGGGGTTAAAAAGGAAATTCTCAAATCCTGGCCTGTTAAAAGACACTGAGGGCATGGGTTGACAACCACTGCTCTAGTTCATATCCCAAAGTGCAGGAGTGAGAGGCTAAGGTCAGTGGAGCTGCACAGGTAGGATACTGCATTATAAATCCCTCTTGAGTTGTTTCACCTATCCACACATCTGATTTCACACAGTGAGCAGACTGTATTTCTTTAAAGCCTACCTACAAAGGGCTAAGAATTATCAGGGAGATGGAGGTGAAGAGGCTTTCAGATGGTGGTGTATGCTGGCAGAGTTTTTATCCTGACTGGTGACTCCCCCAATAGACCCTGGGCAACTTCCCATGTTGTCTTATAGTTAAAACTGCTTTGGTTGCCCATGTAAACTAGGCCTAAAAGAACAACTTCAGTACTTCTTCCTTGTAAGTATATACTTCTGACAGCCCTTTATTTGGATTCAGCCATAATGACTATTGCACACTGCAAAGCACGTCTTAAAAAAACCAACAGGGAGTATTTTCTCATCTTATTCTTCCATCAAAGAGCTATTACTGTTGTACAATTATTTAGCAAAATGAAAAACAATGCACTTTATTTTTGCTGCATTTATTTGTGTGTATTGTTAGGAAAGAAGCCTTGCATTGCCCATACACCTTGATACAGTTTCACCATCCTCCCCTGCAGATTCTGTGTACTTGGTTTGCCCTGCAGTTATAAATATCAGCTGTGAGCAAGCAGGCCTGCCCCTTTTCTAGATCTCACCCACTTGCTGGTAGATTGCTTACACAGGAGACATGGCTTCCTGGAGACTGTGCCAACTTCTCAGTCGGGCTGTAAGCAGGGCTGCAGCTTCTCCTCCTAGGATGATGTATCTCAGCAGACCCGTCTATAGAGCAATGAGTGCTGGGGGTGGGTATAAACATTAACTCTCTGTAGTGCTCATAACACTAACGCTTCCATACATGTTGCTGTTACATGAAATGGCATATCATAATGTTCACACAAAGAGAGTGTGAGAGTGTTTGTGTGTATATGTACATGTGCACAGTAGGTGGCCCTGGGACATCATGCAACCTTAAAATTTCTCCAGTGGCCCCCAGTTTGTTCTGACACAGTGAGAAGAGGACATAATTTCCCTCTACTGCGTCACACACCTTGTTCTCACCCCCAAAACATGCATCCTTTCTTTTGCCTCCAAAAATCCTCTACTTGCACTGTTCCACCTTAACCATTTGGGTGCTAGAGAGTTCTCCAACCCATTGCAAAGCAAACTGAGCTGTTAATCTACTTCTTTTAACTATCACATGCAGCCATTAGCTGGACTGGAAAGCCACATATATGACCTTTGGGGGTAAATCTGACTGCCTGTCACGTCTCATTTTCTGGTCAGGTGACTTCACAATACTGTGTAAGAACCATCAGGAAGTAAAACTGTGCCATATTTATAAAAACAATCTGGAGTAAACAAACTGCATCATAGGGGACAAATAACAACCTGTTAAATTAAATTGGTGTTTTAACCCCTGGAATGCTAATGTTGTATAGAAGGGTAGGTTTGCATTGTATTATTTTGGGCCTTCTAAACAAAGGTGAATTGGAACAACTTTGGGCAGACCCAAACGAAAGGGACAAATAACAATTACCATTGGTTAATTGAGGCTCTTAACACCTTGAATGCTGCTTAGCAGTGAGGTGAAGGACTGACTCACTCACATATAGGGGGTCAAAATCCACATTTAAGTCCAAGGGAATTAGTAGTTGTCCTCTAAAATGCAATTAGCTGCCCACACACACTGATCCGCTTTTCTTTTATTCACAAGGCCAATTGTTCATTTAACACAGAGGAACCCAGAGACTCCTGCAACCATAGAACTACAACTTCTATCATCTTTGGCAGATGAAATGACTGCCTGAGGATGATGACAGCTGTAGTCCAACAACAACTGGAGATCCACATATTACCCACCTCTGCTTTAACAGCTTGCAGTTTTTTGTTTTAGCATGCTGGTCTCATTGTGGTAAAACCTCTGAGTGTCTGGGCAAGCATGCATTACACAGTCCTCTGGCACTCAAAAGGTTAACTCCCAAGCACGTTATAATATATGATGGCTTCCTGGAAAGCTTGTTTGAAAACATATGCTGTGATGCATAACTGTCTTGTGTTTGTACAATGTATATAATTTAGATCAAGTGAAGGGCAAAGTTGAGGTCGTTGCACTTGACATTGGACATGTAGGTGTGATTATACTGTGTTTAGAGTCTATGAACTCGCCACTCCTCCACTGCACTTACTTTTGCTCCAATCCAAAAGCTTAGACCAAAGTTCCACCCAACTCCTTATATGTTTGGGTCACATTACACAGTGCGTGTCTGGGTTGGCCAGTATCCAAAATCTAGTTCTGAGCATGGTTTGGGAAACACAGCTATTCTTGTCCAGATTAGAAATATCTCTGCATTCATTCTGCTTCTAAATTTCAATTACATTATATTTCACTAAAAAGCAGTTTAGTGTTATCAGGGCCGGCCCAAGACATTGTGCTGCCTGGGTCCAAAGATGAAATGCTGTCCCCCCCCTCCCAAAAAACACACCCACCAAAACATCATTATGTTATATAAAAGTAAAAAATGGACGGTTATAAAATATGTAAAAGTGTTAATCATATTTTAAAACTGTCCATCTTTTACATTTGCAGCAGTTAGATAGAAATCTTTCACGTAGGACTCCACTTTAACCCTTTCTTACCCAGGGATGACTGCTCCTGTACTCAAAAGGTTCGAATTTCAAACCCTTTGAGTACAGGAGCAGAAAATTCTAGCCTTTTGAGTCATCAGAGGTGATGTAGAATATAGATACAAAGGGGAGAAACAGAGCAAATCCCTCTTACAATTGACAAGCAGGTGTTGGGTCAAACTAAATATCAGTTATGCTCTTACACTTGCTTGGTGTCTACAGACACATTGTAAATCAGAGTGCATATTTACAGCCCTGGTATCTTAAGCTCTGTCTATAGTCACAAGACCCCAACATCATATTGACTGGCTCAAATTATTGAGGTCTTGTGTCCATAGACAGAGCTTAAGTCACCATGGCTGTAAATATGCACTCTAATTTATAATATGTTTGTAGACACCAGCCAAGTATAAGAGCATGTATTTAGACTAAATGCCAGTTATGCGCTTACATTTGGTCGTTGTCTACAGACATACTGTAAATCATTTAGATAGCATACTTACAGCCCCTGGTGACTTGGGATGGAAAATAGGAAGATGAAGGGAAAAGTAAGCCATCTCACATCCATAACGGTATTAGCGTCACCCCTGGGCCTTGGGTGAACTCACTCACAGCATCAGCTCAGAACTCAGGGTGGAGTCAATGACAGACACAGGTGCACACTGTGTACAGCTCGTTCCAACGTCCCTGCTGTCTCACCACATGCACGGTATGCACCCCAACCAGCCAATGAGGTTGATTCACATTGAGTGAACAAATATGCTCCTCCTTAATTGGCTGTTGGTGGGCTGGGCTGTAGGTAGTGCCTGTGGGTTGGCTGTGACGTGCAGCGCACTCTGGTGCCTTTCATGGCTGTCTGGACTCACTGACTGACTCTTACAACCCTGACTGAGCCACACAGCGTAGGAGGCAGCCTGGAAGGAGTGGATGGGAGTCAGGACTCCTTGTCCTGGTGTGGGAAGAGTGACGTGGGACACAGTGACAGACCTGGGGCTGGTGCATGAAATAACATGCCTTTGCCGTCCCTGTCAAAGTGCTGCCTGGGTCCCGTGGACCCACTGGGACCCATGTAAGCTCAGGATCTGAGTATTAAATACTGAATATTATACACTTTGGTCTGTCAGTAAAGAAAGATGGCATGGATTCCATTATCCATTATTCCATTATCAATGGTTTTATATAAAAATTTCTCCGTAGACTTTAACCCTTTGAGTGCCAGAGGTGTACGCCATGCATTGCAAAGCAATACGTGGCATACCCCCTGTCACTCAAAGGGTTAATGGGAATCTGTTGGATAAAAGCACTTGATAACTTATCAGCTGCAATGTAACCTAGGCTTAACCCCTTCAGTGCCAGAGGCTCGGGCCATTTTCTGAACCCTGCAGGCCAGACACTTTTTCAACATTTTTGCTATCCTTCCGTTTAGGCTTGATTTCCTCTGGGGATTTTTAGTTACATATGGAAAACTATATATTGTTTTTTTCAGAACGAATTGAGCTTTCTTGTGATACCTTACATGAAGAGAATTTTACATCGTGCAAAAAGCTATGATGTCATAATGACAAAAAACAGTGAAAATTTACTCATTTTGCTAAAATCACATACTATGTATCAAAAACATTTACCTTGATTGAAAAAGTTTCAATTATTTGAAAAAGCCTCGAGTCCCCCGAGTAAAAAAATACCAAATTTGTATAGTTTTACCTACGTCCATGGCTAGCGTAGAGCCCTAATCACCAGCAGCGCAAAATGACATTTTCAACTTTATAAACTAATATGCGCATTCTAGGGTTTTTGTGGTAAAACTACCCTAAAACAGTGGAATAACTATATAAAACTTTATATTTCTGGAAAGTAGACAACCTGCTGCATCTAATGAGGGGTGATTTTCCTTGTTACCCCAAGCCTGGTGTGCACAAATGCCTCCAGAAGGTGGCGCTAATGAAAAAAAAAAGGCATTTTCTTACATTTCTGCCCCTTCAAATGTACTAAAATGTGTGAAAACCATGGCATTTCCAACTGTATTCATTAGCTAGTGCTCTTAGGAGAAAAATGACACCCCATTGGTATGAGTTCACCTACCTCAGGGGGCGCTACAAGTACAAAACTACACCTATTGCAACCTCTAATTTTTCTAACATTTTCTCAAACATTACCTGTCTGTACAGAAATGGTTATAACAAATACAGAAGTGAAGAAAGGGTACACAAACCATACCATTTTGAAAAGAAGACACCCTGCCGCATCTAATGATGGGTGACTTGCCTTGTTACCCCAAGCCTGGAGTGCACAAATGTCTCCAGAAGGTGGCGCTAATGAAAAGAAAAGGCATTTTCTTACATTTCTGCCCCTTCAAATGTACTGAAATGTGTGCAAACCATGGTATTTTCAACTGTATTCATTAGCTAGTGCTCTTAGGAGAAAAATGACACCCCATTGGTATGAGTTCACCTACCTCAGGGGGCGCTACAAGTACAAAACTACACCTATTGCAACCTCTAATTTTTCTAACATTTTCTCAAACATTACCTGTCTGTACAGAAATGGTTATAACAAATACAGAAGTGAAGAAAGGGTACACAAACCATACCATTTTGAAAAGAAGACACCCTGCCGCATCTAATGATGGGTGACTTGCCTTGTTACCCCAAGCCTGGAGTGCACAAATGCCTCCAGAAGGTGGCGCTAATGAAAAAAAAAGGCATTTTCTTACATTTCTGCCCCTTCAAATGTACTGAAATGTGTGCAAACCATGGTATTTCCAACTGTATTCATTAGCTAGTGCTCTTAGGAGAAAAATGCCACCCCATTGGTATGAGTTTAACTACCTCAGGGGGCGCTAGAAGTGCAAAACGGCACCCACTACAACTTCAAATTTTTCTAACATTTTCTCAAACATTACTTGTCTGTACACAAATGGTTATAACAACTACAGAAGTGAAGAAAGGGTACACAAACCATACCATTTTGAAAAGAAGACACCCTGCCGCATCTAATGATGGGTGACTTGCCTTGTTACCCCAAGCCTGGAGTGCACAAATGCCTCCAGAAGGTGGCGCTAATGAAAAAAAAAGGCATTTTCTTACATTTCTGCCCCTTCAAATGTACTGAAATGTGTGCAAACCATGGTATTTCCAACTGTATTCATTAGCTAGTGCTCTTAGGAGAAAAATGAAACCCCATTGGTATGAGTTCACCTACCTCAGGGGGCGCTACAAGTACAAAACTACACCTATTGCAACCTCTAATTTTTCTAACATTTTCTCAAACATTACCTGTCTGTACAAAAATGGTTATAACAAATACAGAAGTGAAGAAAGGGTACACAAACCATACCATTTTGAAAAGAAGACACCCTGCCGCATCTAATGATGGGTGACTTGCCTTGTTACCCCAAGCCTGGAGTGCACAAATGCCTCCAGAAGGTGGCGCTAATGAAAAAAAAAGGCATTTTCTTACATTTCTGCCCCTTCAAATGTACTGAAATGTGTGCAAACCATGGTATTTCCAACTGTATTCATTAGCTAGTGCTCTTAGGAGAAAAATGACACCCCACTGGAATGAGTCGACCTACCTTAGGGGTGCCAGAAGCACATAACTACACCTACCTGTTTGCTTCTTCGAAAATGGCTGCTTGTACTAAAATGTCCATAACTGTTAGAGACATGAAGGAAAGGTATAAAAGGTATACCATTTTGGAAAGTAGACATTCTCCCGCATCAATTGAGGGGTCACTTGCCTTTCTACCCCCTGGGCTGAAGTGCACAAATATTTCCAAAAGGTGGCGCTATGGGAATAAATACATGTTTTTTTTTACATTTCCACCACTTCAAAGATACTAAAATCTTTGAAAACCATAACATTTCCTGCTGTATTCAGTACCTGCTACCAACATGAGAAAAATGGTACCCTATTTGTGTGGGTTAACATACAATATGTGGGTGCTAGGAACACGTACGTAAACCTGACACTTTTGTTTTTGAAATTATCTGCTTGCACTAAAATGGTTATAACCATAATAGATATGCAGAAAAGGTAGAGAAACAATGCCATTTTGGAAAGAAAACATCCTTCCGCATCTAATGAGGGGTCACGTGCCTTCTTACCCAAAGGCTGGTATGCACAAATGCTTCCAGGAGGTGGCGCTAGTGAAAAAAAAAGGCATTTTCTTACATTTCTGCCCCTTCAAATGTATGGAACTTTGTAAAAACCATGGAATTTTCAACTGCATTCATTAGCTAGTGCTCTTAGGAGTCAAACGACACCCCATTGATATGAGTTGACCTACCTTAGGGGGTGCTAGAAGTAGAAAACTACACCTACTACAACCTCTGATGTTTCTAACATTTTCTCAAATGTGACTTGCCTGTACAAAAATGGCTATAACACATTCAGAATTGAAGAAAAGGTAGATAAACCATACCATTTTGGAAAGAAAACAACCTGCCGCATCTAATGAGGGGTCACTTGCCTTCTTACCCCAATACTGGTGTGCATAAATGTTTCCAGAAGGAGGCGATATAGGAAAAAAATTGCATTTTTTTACATTTCTGCCCCTTCAAATGTATGGAGCGCTGTGAAAACCATGGAATTTTCAACTGCATTTGTTTGCTAGTGCTCTTAGGAGTCAAATGACACCCCATTGGTATGAGTTGAACTACCTTAGGGGGTGCTAGAAGTAGAAAACTACACCTACTACAACCTCTGATGTTTTTAACATTTTCTCAAACCTGACTTGCCTGTACGAAAATGACTATAAAACCTTCAGGATTGAAGAAAAGGTAGATAAACCATACCATTTTGGAAAGAAGACAACCTGCCGCATCTAATGAGGGGTCACTTGCCTTTTTACCCCTAAGTTAGTTGGCACAACTATTTCCAGAGTGTGGTGCTACAGGAAAAAAAAAATTTTGTTTTACACATCAGTCACTTCAAAGATACTAAAATGGTTCAATGGCGTGGGATTTTTTCTTGCCAGCCTAAGAAAAATGGTACCCCACTGCTGTGGGTTGACATACCAATTTACGCTACAGGAGCGTAGCTACCAGTGAAACAGAAATGGTAAAGCAAACAGTGTATGTGTGATTTTATGGCTAACAGATGAAAGAAGCTAGGGCGTCAGCCGGTGTACGTGCGGACCTGTGACTACAAGTGTAACAAAGTATGTGGGAGGGTGAGGGATTAGGCAGTGTGTGTGGGTATGAGCAGAGGAGCAAGGATGGTGGGGCAGTGTTTGATAGTGTGTATGGGAGATCTGTGACTACCAGTGTTGATAAAAAGTCCTGTGTGTGCCACAGGAAGGGGGTCGGCATTGAACTCCCCCTCCTAGTGGCACACACAGGGTTAATTTGTGTTTTAATTTTTTTTTTTATTATATACCTCATTGAGGGGCATAAGGACCCCCTGATCCCTCCCCAATGAGGTCTTAGTAAAAAAAAATATATATATGTCCACAAACAGGGGACCCTGAGAGTGCCACAGGGGTCTCCAGCGCATTGCAAAGCAATGCATTGGATCCTTGTGGCACTCAGAGGGTTAATTTTTTTTTTTTATCATTACTTGGTAATCAGAGCTTGTTGGGGGGCCATCAGGACCAATCATGATGGCCCCCAACAATCTCTGATAACGAAGTAATGATAAATGCCCTGTGTGTGCGCCGCAGAAGGGGGGCTGCATTGGCCCCCCTTGTGGCACACACAGGGTTAATTTTTTTTTCTTTACTTTTTTTTATTATGGACCTCATTGGTGGGTATCAGGACCCCTCTGATTCCCCCCAATGAGGTCTTAAAAAAAAAAAAAAAAAAAAGGAATCAAAATAAATGTCCCTGTGAGTGCCAAAGGGGTTTCCAGCGCATTGCAAAGCAATGCATTGGACCCTTCTGGCACTCAGAGGGTTAATTTTTTTTTTTATTATTACTTTGTAATCAGAGCTTGTTGGGGGGCCATCAGGACCAATCCTGATGGCCCCCCAACAATCTCTAGTAACAAAGTAATGACAGAAGCCCTGTGTGTGCCACAGGAGGGGGGGGTGCATTGGACCCCCCCTGTGGCACACACAGGGTTAAAAATTTTTTTTTTTTTTTTTTTTTTTAATAATAGACCTCATTGAGGGGCATCAGGATCCCCCCTGATCCCCCCAATGAGGTCTTTAAAAAAAAAAAACCAAAAAACCCAAAGAAAAGACCCTGTGAGTGCTACAAGGGTCTCCAGCACATTGCTAAGCAATGTGCTGGGGACCACTGCGGCACTCACAGGGTTACTATTGTTTTTTTTTTTTTTATTTATTTTTTTTAGCTATTCAGACCTCGTGGGGGACATCAGGACCCCTCCTGGTGTACCCCAAGTAATTGATCTCACACCGGTAGGAGTGAATCGCTTAAGGGAAACTTCCCTAACGTCATCGGTGATCATGTCACCGATGACGTTAGGTTTCCCCCGGTCCCGCCCACTCCTACCCGGAAGTTCGGGTAGGAGAGACGGAAGAGGAGAAGCTGCGCTTCTGCCGCGCTTCTCCTCTTCTTTTATTGATCTCCCAGCGCGATCGGCTGGGAGATCAATAACAGGGGGGACATGAGGAGTGATCCTCATGTCCCCCCACGATTGCCCACCTTTTTTTTTTTTAAAATGCGGCCACTGCATGCCGGTTATACCGGCTCATGCAGTGACCGCATTTTAGTGGGTACATTGTACGAGCTTGGCACAGCGGGTACAGCTGTCCAAACTCGTACAATGTACCCACTTGGCACTCAAAGGGTTAAATGTGCCACAATTGTTAAAATTGTCTGTAATGTTGTTGAATGATGATCAGAAGGTTTCCTTGTGGTACTCATAGGGTTAAACTTTATTTGTATATCTATTGTAGCAGAGAAAATGCATGCTACATTTGGTCTCTATTTCTTGCTCCATGTATAATACATTTTGGCCTGTATTCACAAAAAGAATAGTAGAACAAGTCTATGAACATGAAAATCTGAAAGTTGGATTGATTTAAATGGGGCTTTTACTCTTTTGAATGCTAGAGGTCTCCAACACATTGCAAAGCATTCAAGGGGATAAAATGGGAATTATTTGTCCCCTAAAGTGTAGGTGGTTAGCTGAAGAACTGCTTTTGGGGGGGGGGGGTATACACTAAGATGTGATAAAGAGGAGATAACTTCTCCAATTCCAATGTTGGGAACTCTCAGTGTGAAACACAAATTCTGCCGGTGAGTAGAGTCAAGTGGTATCTAATACACGATCTACATTATTTCACTTCTTTTTTAGTTCTCAGATTGGTTCCATTTCTACCAGAGAGTCAGAGGGAGAAGTCCTGCTTGTCTTGTTTAGGTTCAAGCAGTGAGCTCACTAAATTATAATGCTCTATGTATGTATGTATCTTTATTTATATACTAGTTGAAGAGCCCGTTACACGGGCCACAGTGCCTCTGGCAGCCAGTCGTGCGCAGTGGAGACTGCCCTCGCCACGGCTGATACAGAGCTGGACGCTCCTTCGGAGCGCCCAGCTCTGTATCAGCCGCGGCGCGGGCAGTCTCTACTGCGCATGACTGCTGCACGCACAGCAGTGTCTACTGCGCATGTCGGGCGTTACACACAACTTAGCGAATTATTATATAGGATAGCGCCATACATGTACACAGCGCTTAACAGAAGTTGAAATAATACAATACAATAGAAAACTACGGAACTGGATTAAGAGCATTAAGGTTAAGTACAATCATTACATTATTTGTGGGGGAAAGTGCAGCAAAGGAATCATACACTGGATAAGGGACCCTGCCCGAAGGAGCTTACAATCTAAGCTGAATTCATAATGACAGAGACAGTGGGATGAGGATTAACCCCTTAACATCCAATCCAGTGGAGGGTGGCCATTAAGCATACCTCCCAAGTGTCCCTATTTAGGAGGGACAGTCCCTCTTTGAGACCCAAATCCCTCTGTCCCTCTTTTCTACCCTTTTGTCCCTCTTTTTAGGACATTAGAATGAGTGGTGTGTATCCCATTGCGCCACAGCAATAAAGCATACATAAATTGTCAGTGTTTGTGTTTATACATTAATATGGGCTATTAAAATACTTTTGGTCTTGCTCTAAATCATTTATCAGTTACAGAAAGAGGTGCAGATTGGTCAAGAAATAACTTAAAAATGCTTGGAAATGCCCCGCCTACCAGCCACGCCCTCAGAAACTCCACCTAAAACAGAAGTGTCCCTCTTTCACCATTTGAAATGTTGGGAGGTATGATTAAGGACCACAGAGCTTTTTTTGTGTGCTATGATGGTGCTGCCATCCCTGAATTCCATGATGTGCCAGGACGGTCACCGGTCCTTAACACAAATCCACCAGTGACTGTCCTGGCACGTCACAGGTCATTAAGGTGTTGAGTAATTGGAGCATCTTTAAGTTACAGCAAGCGGGGATGTTATCACATGTAATCTACATTAAAGGGAGTGCTATGGGTGAATATCTCAAAGACCTCAGGGCCAGCTCATTTTGAAAGTTCTGAGGTATGCCTATGTTGTGCTATGTATCCTATGCACTAAGATCTCTCTCATGTGAGAGATCTTAGTGCATAGGCTCCATAGTAAAACACAGGAACTGGTGAAGTGATCTCTGCATTATTACCTCTTTCCGATTGAAAGTGCACATTATTAAAGCTTTAACAAAAATATTTCAGAATGTATACAATATTATTTTTTTTAACCTTAAGTTAAAATTGTATTTGTTTTAATTTCTCATGGCCCTGGGCTCTTCTGTATAGAAATCAGTTGGAATGCTCTGAGAAAAGCTTATTTGATAAAAATAAATTATCAATAGTTGTATTCACTATGTAGAAGAGTAGCAGCTAAAATATACACAGATTCCATTATTAGTTTATTGGTTTTATTAACGAACAACATCATTGTAGCGACAAAAGAATATCACATTGGCGCCTCTTTCATGTTATTATATTTATTTATACCAATATGATGGCTTTGATTCAGTGGTTGTGCTACAATATAATCAGAATAAGCGGCTGCTTAGGGGCCCTCACATGGTCAGAGGGCCGTACAGGAGCAAAGGGGGGTCTTGTGTGAATATTTTTTACTAAGGGCCCCCAAAAACCCAGAGCTGCCCCACCTTTGATTTAATTAGTTGACTTTTAAAGTGCCAGTCAAGATCACATTTGACTTTCTATATTTTCCAAGTACTTAACCCTTTGAGTGCCAGAGTGGTACAGAATGCATTGCAAAGGGTTAATATATAAAATAAAATTGCCTGTACTTTTTATTATTATTTTTTCATCCTCACCTATTTTTCATTTATATCCCTGACAGGGAGTTCTGTTTCCGTAGAACTTTGTCAGGGACTGTAAAAGCAGGGATAGTGTAATAACATAAAAAAGATACAATGAAAGAAAGGTAGGTATACAATGTAGAAAGGCCTACAGCATGCAGCGCACTTGGTTCTGCAGGAATAGTGGAATATTGTATCATTAGCTCTCCTTTCACAGTCCCATACAGAAAGCTCTCTAGAAACAGAGATTTGGGGAGCTCAATGCCAGGGACATAGAAGTGTCAAAAAATAAGTAAAGATGGCTAGGGCAGCCATCCCATAACTTTACCCCCTTGAGTGCCAGAGAGGTATCTAACATATTGCAATGCATTTGGATGTCTCTGGCACTGAAAGGGTTAAAACTGAACAGACATGAAAAGTTAATGCTGTAGAGCTGCAATGGACACCCATGGAATGGGTTGAGTTGTAGTCACAAGTTTGCTGTACACCAAAGAGGCCACAAGAGGGCGGGTTTTATCGATCTCTGTTTCAGCACAGATTGTTCAGTACAAACTGCTGTGGAGATATCCTTTTATCATGACCTCTCAGGGCCAAATTTACATCCCCGGAGCCCTCGGCAAGGAACTCTAAGTGAATTGGGCTCCACATGTAGCCACACTCCCATTCATCATATGGCCTCACCCCCAGTCACTATTAATAGTGCAAAAAAAAATACCCTTGACCTATAACAAACAAAGAGAAAAAGGAAAGCTTTAACCCTTTGGTTGCCAGAGAGATCACAAAGGCATTTTTCATAATAACTTGGAATCCCTCCAGCATATAAGGAGTTAACTGATAGCTTGTAAAGGGATATACAACTTGTGCATGGATATTGAGATTGCTCTGGCCCTATACACAATTCAGAATGTGGATGCGGACAGCACAGCTGAGATGTCCCTCAAAATATGAGGTTTCAGGCAGTGTATTGTGCCTTTTTGGGAAAATCCAGCCCTGTGTCTTCTGTAACCCTGGAGGACCTCAGGCATATACCACTCTAATACATAATTACACCTCTTATTTTCTATTTGCGACTGTTTGAGCAATTTTCTCTTATTTATAGGAAACCTTGACCCATATTTATAAAAGCAAATTGGATTTATTCTGCAGTAAACCATAGGGGACAAATTAAAATCGCCCCCCCAAAAAATGTTTTTGTTTGTTCTCCCGAAATCTAATGTCCCCAAATTAATGAGGAATGAAAATGTCACTGTGCAATATTGCCCAGGAGCAAGTTTAATCCCACAGCCTCTAGATGTCCTGGATTAAAATGGCAATCTGGTCACACTACTGAAACCTGTCCAAGAACCACTAAAAGGCCATTGGCGATATATATAACATACATGTAAACTTTCTAAATATATATAAATTAGGATTGTTGATATATGCCTCTCATGTATATAGGTAGCAATTATTTTATTTAGGCTTCATGTTTTTCTTTGTAGGCATTCCCACTGATGAGGAGCAGGCGACTGGACTGGAAAGAAAAACTCTTCAAGCTCTGAAGAAAGGACTTGTATGATCTAG